>CM060959.1:54049560-54687790 GCA_030765055.1 Mantis religiosa | reverse complement strand
AACTGACACTGACTATCCGGTGATAAAATGAAGCACAGATAAGACAGCACTTAGCACTTGAACGTCTTTGAGAAGTACAGGAAAGGAAGTTCTACACCATAGCGTAGTGGGCTAAAGCCTTGGCTCCCATGGAATGCGGCTCGGGTTCGATTCCACCCTTGTAGGTGCGGATTTTAAGTCCCGGGTATAGAACCGGTGCGCACCCAGCATCGTGGGGAAATTAAGGAGCTTATGATAAGATAACCTGGTCATGAAAGCCAACTTTCTGGCTGGGGGTCTCGAGATGCTGACCAGATCTACTAACCGTATCGGTTGGATGATCGCCCACCTCTACCTTGCGTATGTGGGCGTGAGGCTGCAGTCGGGTTGATAGGCCCTGGTTCGATATGGACTTTAACAGCAAAGGACGCTTAAGTCAGAGCGTATACCTGGTTTGGTGGTACGAGGTTTGAAGGAATAACTAATAGTGAACTTGAAAGATATAGGCTAGGATAGGGAGCTAGATAAATGTCCATTGTGTGGAGAAGAGAATGCAGATTTATATTGTATATTATATTGTAGTAAACAAACATATGGAAAGAGCAGGCCTGGCTACGTAAATGGGACAATTTGGGGGGCGAAGTAGTAATCAGAAGAATTTTGTCAGTAAAAGGGAAAACACAGCAGAAATATAGGGAATTATTTAGGGAAAGTTAAAGATAAATGGCTAAGAACAATTAAGTGAAAAGTGTAGATTAGGATAGGTGAAATGGCAAAAATGCAAAAATCCGCAGCAGGCCTCCAAAACACAAAAACCTAAGGTTAGGCGTGTGGAGACCAAATTATTATTCAAAAGCAGGCAACACGATAGGTTTTTCAGGATTCAGGAATATATGGTGTTTTCCAATATGGATTTTATAATTGTTATCCTGATTTTGTATTTCCATTTGAGGCTGTATAAGGAAAATGAGAAATAAATTACAAAATTACAAATTACTAATAGTGTGAAGCATAAATAAACTAGTTATACTTGTGTATACCAGAGCAACAATGTATGCAGCTTCTGCCAGAGCAGATGCTAAATTTATGAAGGCGAGCCGTGCTGAAACTCTGGCATATCATAAATTTACTTATCTTAACAGCGCTGCTGAGTGTGAAACGTCCTCCATGAACGGACGATGTTTTAATTAATTACCCTTAGTAATATATCTAAGTTCTATTAGTGATCATGGTGGTACTCTGAGAACTCGAACTACATATGTAACTTTTATATTTACATGGTTAACTTCACTCAACAGCCATTAGCCACAAACTCTGATTAATAAACATTTCCTTCCTGATTTGTCTCAGATATAAACAGAGTAAATATACAAATAAATCCATTTAATTTGAAATAGAATGAGTTAATGTTCAGTTCATTTACAGAGAGTAGTGTTTTGTTATTGAAGTGGGCAAGTTTCAAGTCGTATCTGTAACTTCAGTTAAAGTATTGTTAATATAAAAATGATAAAGGTAATATGTTAAGTATTGAATATGTTTACATGTTCTGATTCTTAGAACAGTCTGATTTTTAACAGAAGATACGTGAAGGTCATCTGTTTCTCTACATGGATAGTGCAGTCATGCCCACCAGATCCCCCCTCTTTATCCTCTCAACAATCGAAACAAACAAGTGTTAGAGTTATCTCACCTCAAAAATATGTACAGTTAATCTGTATAAGCCTACTTTAAAAACAGAAATAAGTTGTTAACACATTCACTGTGTTGGAGGGTCTGGACTCGTGTGGGTTCTTTTAAATAATTGTTTGTACTACGTAACTAATATTCCATACATACCGTTATTGTTGCTATGCATTGTAAGTTGACATTCCCGCACAGTGCGGTATTTCTCCATAGAAACACATATAGGCGACGCACGTTCTAAAATCTAACATTTATCTTGAATTACATTTATTAATATTTGAGTTAATATCTTTACTACTAAATTTCAGATTCATATAAATACACATAGTGCAAAAACTAATGTGCAACACACTTGTGGTAAGCACATAATGGAATCTCGAGAATTGAAAATCTAGGTGCAAGCACCTGGTTTTTCAAACATTTCCTCGTTCCGTCTTTGACGTGCAAGCATATCTAATGACATGGGGCCGTCGCTTTTGGATAAAAATAAAGATAAAATAAAATAAAATCTGAATATTATACCCTGGCTCCTTGAATCTATACCGGGGCACACATTCAAATCTTACATTTATTATTTCTTAATAAAACATTACATTAATAATAACACATAATTGTTTCAGATTTCTACAACTACAAAAACTACAAAAACAAAATTGATAAAACACAAAACAAAACAAACAAAAAAAAAAAACTACCACTACCTGTAATACTACAAAATTCACTGGTAACCAGCAAATCTCTACTGAACACAATACTAATATACTTTTAACTACTTAACCAAACATTACAGATAAATTTAAATAACAAAAACTACACAAAACTACAAAAAGCTACTGATAATTGCTGGAAGCCAGCAATTCTAATTTAAACCGGAAAAATCTCAGCTAAATTTATTTTATTTATGACATATATTTAAATGTACTGGTAACCAGCACTTATTTTTAAACTAACCACAAGAATAATAAATTTATTTGTTCTTTTCTTTTCTTATTTTAATCTTCTTAATTAAACATATAATTCAAAAAGAAATTTATGTATTACATCTATAATTAAATGACGATTAAATATAATTTTAAACAACAATACATTATTTTAATATTAACTATTTTGGATAAAAGGAATAGGCTATTCATTGATAATGAGCAAACTCTCGTCTTCCTGTTAGAATTCTCTAAGAGAACAGACAAATTCTCTAGCTTGGCTATGCAATGTAACACCCCGACCGTAAGCTGATCTTTGCCTTGGGCCATGATTCCTCGGTCCACCTCTAATCCTACCGCCACTACGTCTTGCTTCCATAAAAACCTATTTTAATTGTGTTTTAACAAAGCAGGCTAATAATACACAGCGTAACTAGGCAAGCTCTATTTCCTACATAAACTAGCGATAACTGAGCTGAGGAGTACGTGATTCACCAGTGTATCCAATCTGGCAACCTTTGTTTACGTTACTATAGCAACGCCCTGTTCTCACCCTTCGCTTTCCTTGACTGATGACCTCCACGCATCTTCTTTTAAAAATCAGACTGCCAGTATACGCCTACTACGCTTGGCAAAATAAGCTCTGCACTAGTGTTGGCCTGTTAACGTCTAACCTTTGCACTTATTTTAGTGACATGTGATTTTTGATTTATTGTGTATTATTTTGATTAAATTTCACATTACGAATATTTTGTATCAATAAACTCACTTTGAAACATTACAAGTTCTCCAGTGTAATTGTAGCATGTGCAGAAAACACGTTCCAAACCTGGTAGTAACAGAAAAGGTACAAGGTTATAATCAGAATTTGTAATTTTGTTTTCCATTTTTCGGCATTCCTGTTAATGAGAAGAGCCTAAGGTACTTTGATGATGAAAAATATGAATGCGATTTAAATTTCCTTAAAGGAATTCTAATATATCAAAGATAATTACAAGGCGATCACTGTACACCTAATTACTGAAACCTTGGTCACCATCCCATTACTGTAATGACTACCATCTCTCGACCGTGAAAACCAACTAAGAAACAACGCATGTTTTGCCACGGTAAAAAAAAAAGAAAGAAAATAAAAGAAAAAGGAAAATTACTAAGCGTGCCCTGCAACGTGGCATTTTGTATTTCGCAAATTGAATGCGAACGACGTTATAAAACCCATTTTTAATTACATAATTGTATAACTTTTAAAGTTCTCGACAAATTTACGAGCCTCGTGGAGGTAATTTTTATTGCTTATCTAGACAGGCATACCTCTGCTCTACTTAGCGATTTTTGTGTTCGAAAATGTCTCCTTAATTGAAAATGAAACTTGACTAACTCAAGATATTTGCAATCTGGATCCCGCGTCAATAATGAGGACGAAATAAACATGCGTTTCCGATAGGCAATTTCACGGTTCGCGAGGATGCTGAGAAGATAAGACTAATGACGTATATCCGCCCACTGTGTCGTGTGCAGTTATAATTAAAAGTTGGTGTCTTATTCTTGACATGAACTCGTCCTGAAAATTCTCAGGAGAAAAAATACAAGGTGTCCTAACGTGTAACGGTCCAACTATTAGAGTTAGTGAGCGAGCCTGTCGATTGCTACTCTGTTTGGGCATGCATTCATATATATTTCCTGTATATACCTATTTATATAGGTATATTTACATAGAGATTGTAATTATATATCAGTGTTTATGCCAGTAAGGTGTGGACACTATAAACAATTTCCTTGCCTCATATTTAAGGCAATGCGTTTCTGCAATTTGACCAAATTATGTGAAAACGTTTAAAAATGTACTTTTGTTAATACAATAAAATGAAAAAGTTAAATAGTATATTGCGTACTAAAAATGTAAGAGATATTTATTAGATCGAGAATGCATACTGAGAACCAAGGCCCACAGGGGTCAAATAAGTATCACTTACAGTTCGTGGTTAGCCAATTAGTTTTAACAGTATTTAAAAAAACGTAAAAATCAGTAATAAATCAAAATAGCTCTTCCATATTTTATTGTACATTAGAAAAAATAATGAACTGAAATGTGAACAAATGAAAAACTTCATCTAAATTAGATTGGCAAGGCCTCCTTATCCACTCTTTTGTTAATGAATTAAGGTAACATACGAATATGATTGGATTCACGCTTGTTTTTTTTTTTTTTTATTTGTTCCTTTAAGTCAAATGCCAATATGGGCGGCCGCTCACCTTTGGAATATATCGAAGGTGTTAACTCGTATTCGTTGGGTTATATAATCATTAGATCACACAAACACTTGCACTCCCATTCATACTTCCAGACTCTGAGGAAGATGAGGAATTATCTTGGTCGGAGAAAAATCCCCACCCCCTCGGCCGGGAATCGAATCCGGGACCCCTTGCACGCCAGGCTGGTGTTCTACCGACTGAACTACGGGGCTAGCCTGGTTCATATTTTATTTATTTGTTTATGGACCCAAATTGTATCTTTCGATTTTTGGTGGTTATTATTAGGGCTGGAAACTTAATGAAATATATTTTGTCTGAGTCATTACAGAAAATGCAGATTGTAATATAAATTCATTTCTCTTAAAAATGAACCAATATTGACTATTTTTTTTTTTTTTTTTTTTTAAAGAAGACATAGTCAAGTTATTAAAAGTGATTAAGTTATTAATATTGACTAGTTTTATTTTGCATCTTTTTTAATTTTTTTGGTATTTTAATGTCTTTTGGTCTTTTGTTTTGGGGAATGTACTTTTTGCTGCATTTTCTTAAGCTTTCTTTTTTGCTTTTAAATTCAGTTGTTTACGTTATTCCAAATGTAGTCATTTTTGAGGCTGCATACACCTATACTGTGTGCAGTATTCTTGTGGTCTCATAAGAGTCATTGGATACTGTGCACCAGTTATCGTTATCTATGTAGATAATGATGCTGCTTCCCCACCTTAAGAGAAAAAAAAACACTTGCTCTCAAGTGAAAACGTGTGCAGGGATGTCATTTCTATAGGAGACAGATAGAAATTATACTACTATATCAGCTCCCGATGATGTTATTCTAAATTGCAAACAATCTCTGTCCATTCATTCGTATGTTTTAGTCAGCACTGCTGGTGCAAGATCCAGTGTTCCATAAGGACAATAACTCTTGCTGAGATGTTGAAAGTACAGCCGTAGTCTTTCTCTTATAACGCTAGAGTTATGTCAGCACATTCCACACATACGTATTCACATGAGAAAAGCATCCGCCATCCAGTCAACATTTTACTTCTCCCGGTATGCTCAAATACATAAGTTTTTCTTAGTATACAAATATAGATCTATAAATTTTGAACGATTAAATTACAAAAAGGAATTTAGGATCATTTTTTGAAACTTGAATGACACTTTCCCCAACATTTAAGGACACTTTTATTGGTTATTTTTCCCTGATTCTTCGGATATCAACTTCCGAGCCTTAGTTATTATAAAGAAGTAGAATTTTATAAAATGAGCGACATTACCATTCAAGAAGCTGCGGATCTAGCATGTGGATCACTTTTACCAGTTAAGTCGAAGGAAGGGTATGTTGAAGCTTACAAAGTTTTCCTTTTATATTTTGCTGAGAGTTCATTAATACTAACCTATTTTTAAGTTACTAGCTGTTGGGTATTTTTCTTTGGTAGCTTAAGTATTTACCGCCTGTTACATCCTTGTTGCCATGGAAACTGACACAGCCAAATACGTGTTATGTATTATTAAATTACAAATAAAGTATTGCAAGGGACAGATTTTCTTCTTGGCGCATTTAAACTACTCATTAATGAAGTAATAAATGAACAGACGCATGCATGCATACTGTGTACCCACAAGAAGTCTAGAGCGGTATGAAGGGCAGAGGAGCTTGAACTGTTTATCTGCTCCGGTAGCGGATCTGTTTACTAGGAAATGAGTGTATGAGAGTGCACATGAGTCACCCATGCTGCCAGATCTATTTGTGGCAGTACCTGTAGTGATAGGTATTATGCTGGGTTAGTTATGTGACAACACTTGGGTATTTTAAACGAATCTAGCATCCTTGTTATACTGGAAAGGGACGCATAAACACCATAGAGACAGCAAACGTGATTACGTTACATATTCCGCTAGCTTGCCTTGTTGTGGGCCTGAAGTACAGTTTCTATATTTTAATGAAAACCTGTATTAGGTAACTAACTATAAATTTTAAAATAATGATGACATTTCAAATTCATTTACATCTTGAAAACTCAAGATTTTTTAATTAAAAAATATAATAACCATAGAATTTTGAAACCATGGTAAATACATTAGTGATTTGTGCATCTTAACAGACATAAATTTCAACAAAGTGTATTTTTCACAATGGATATTTAAAATTTTACAGATGCATTACCTAAATGTTTTCCTCTGGAAGGTAAGGACCAATATAAGGCATGCAAATGTAAGAAATGTCTACGGTCTAGGTATAAAACGCACTCGTTCATTATCTGCGCTCATAATGGAGTTACTTTCCGAACTTGTTTCATTTACCGAAATGTGTTTTCTGAGGCACTGCAGGAAAGCAATACTAAATTCCCGTATCGAGACCATTAATTTCCCTTTAATCTTCAACAGACTGGCGGCACTAGGTCCAGTTCACCGCCTTCGTGTGGTTGACAAAATAATAAGGAGCGACTCTGGTACCTTTATGTTATTTAGAAGGCAGTGGGTTCCGATAAAAAAGTGGGAACATTAGCGAAGGGAAACCGGTCACGAAGAAGGAAGGCAAAGGAACGCCGACCGAATGAAAACCGAAACGGGATTAATAGAAATCGCTGTAAGCCTTTGTGTGGGTCCATCCTGGATCACAAAAGGCGTATAACTCGCCGCGTCATTGCGCTGTGAAAACATGGTACGCTAACAAGATGCTTGCTTGACGTAAGTTGCCCTGGCGCCAGACATGGACACGTGTCTTGCTTTCGTTAAAAATCGCTGCTAATTAAATTGCAGCAGGTAGCTTCAGGTATTATACACAGTTATATCGAAAATATTCAACTTATATAAGAAGGAATTCTTTGCGAAGCACAGAACATTTCAGAGTCAATGATCGTGAAGTTAACGCCATCATAAATAATCGTAAAGCAGAGATGGATCAGTAGTTCAGCCTTTATGATCCTTATTGATCTTGAAAAAGCGCTCGATTGAACAATTGAGAAAAACTCTGAGGGCTATTTAAGAGGATGCTATTTATTTTCATTTTTCACTTGAATGCATTATACTTGGCAAGTATTAGACAGAAAAGGATTTCCAAAACATTATTATTAAGGTAATTGATGAAAATTAAACGTTCCTGCATATTAATCGTGTATAGGCTAAGGTTTTGGATAGACAGTAAACCTGAAAAATTCAATGCCATGGCCGGGATTTGAATGACGGATCTCCCGGTTTCCGTACGGTCGCTCTTAACCTTTGATCTACCGTGCCCAACGTACCGTCATGACATTAAATTCTCCAATTGACTCGTATGTTTTCCCGGTAAACCACTAGTGTCCTCGTATTCGAGATACACACCGTTTGCGTCGACATATGCCCGATTTCACCAACACATGTTAAGACTTAACACGAGTTTAGCAATAGTTAAAACAAAAATTGCATTTCACCAACAAGTGTTAGCGTAACACTCCTGTTAAATCTCATGTTAAACTAACAAGCCGAATTTCTGATGTTAAGTCCTTAACAATTGTAAATAGTCAAGATGGCGAGCATGAATGCAGCTGTTGATGTCGATTTGCTATATTTAAGACCGTCTAAATGGCATTCATAATAGAGTACGGCCTATAAGGAGAAATGATTTTGAGGAACTATCCGAAGAAAAAATTTACGGAGGTATAGACTATCGAAACATGTTGCTATGAAGGTTACTGCGGAAGTACAAGAAAGGTTAGAACATGCATCGAAAGGAATATGACGATCTCGTCTAAGCTTCAAGTATTAATAACCTTGCGATTTTATAATTCACTGAATTATGTGGATAATACGCTGTGCACCTGCCGTCTTGAAACGTTCAAGTCATTTGTCCTTCGCACCTCGTTTTAAATCTACGTAATGATGAGTTAGAATATACATCGAAAGGAATATGCCGATCTCGCCTTTGCTTAAAGTATTAATAACTTTGCGATTTTATAATTCACTGAATTATGTGGATAATACATTGTTCACCTCCCGTCTTGAAACGCTTAAGTCACCTGGTATTCGCGCCTCGTTTTAAATTTACGTAATACTGACAAGTTGTTTGGTGCTTGTAGTAGTGACACATGCATTTGAATTAAATTCCTTTACAATATTTTCGCCACGACATATTTCTCTTTTACATTCACCGCATCTGTCCTCTTATTTTCCACGGTATCCTTACACTTCGTCACCAATTCAATTAACAATTCTTTCTCCGTCGATGACAAATTTGTCTCACAGCTTTATTTATGATTGTTTCATCCGCCATTTGTGCAGACGAAAATGAAAACAAAAGCGTGCCGCAGTACGTTCAGAAAAATTATACGACTCATCCATAGCCTTCTATAGCTGTGATATTTACAAGTTTCTTGGCGTTAACACAGGTTTGTTAACATTTTCAGAAAAAAGGTTGGTGAAATGCAAGAAATTTAACATTAATTTTAGCGCTGTGATAATTGTTACGTTACATTTGCTAACGTCGATCTTAACATCTGTTGGTGAAATCGGGCATTACTCTTGTAAGTACTTGATTTTCAGACATCGTCCTTAAACCATTATTATTAAGTTACTTGTTGGAAATTAATCGTTCCTCCATATTAGTCGTGTATAGGCGAGGTTTTGGATAGATAGTCAACCTGAAAAATTCAATGTCATGGCCGGGAAAACTAACGAGTCAATTGGAGGATTTAATGTCACGAAAGCACGTTGGTCATAGTAGCTCAAAGGTAAAGAGTGACTGGACGGAAACCGGAGATCCGTGGTTCAAATTCCGCCCATGGCATTTTACTTTTTAGGTTGACTCTATCGACACCCAAAACAATTTATGCATGTACTCAGGTATGTCCTATAGATCCAGACTTACAGAACAACCTGACCTTAATGTTATTCACGAAAAATTGGACTCATTTCAAAGGACACTCATTCATTTAGCATAAATTTTTCCGAAATTATTAGTGCTACCAAAATGACAGGAATGAATAAAATATCTTAATTGAATATGTAATTTTCCTGTAGCATATTGCAGGAGAGTCCAGCTTAAATTTTAACTCGGCACCTCAAATTCAAGCTAATGCTTTAATCACAACTGCTGTCTTTTTATACATCAATTGTCACATTTTTTATTTCCTCAAAACTGACTACAATTTTTTTAATTACCATATTTTTAAGGCAGTTATATGAAAAATAAAATTATTATTTAACGAATAACTTGCGAAATGCTCTTAATTTGAAAGAATTTTTGGATACCTAATTTTGCATAACGGATAAATCAAAATAAATGAAAAAAAAAACGTAGTGCACAAAATTATATATACTTTATATATAAGTGCATATATGTACAAAGCACACAATTTATTTCAAGCAAGCTTATTTGTAGCGTTAGAAATTTCTCAGACAATTATTATTATTGCTTTAAATTTTTCAACACCTTTCTTATTTAAAAGAAAAAACTGTCGCTGCTCAATTGTCTCTGGGATGCCAATTTAATTCAATATATAGCGACCTGATTTCCACATTTCAATTTCGTTATTCCCTATGGGTGCATAAAAAAAATATGCATGACAATTTATGTACTCATCTCAAATAAGTCTGCAATAGCAGCTTGGAGAAACGAACATAAACGATAATAGACAGAAAAAATCATTTGATTGTTTTTTCCTAAAGTTTGAAACATCTCTCAGTGAGGATTATAACTTGAACACATAGGACCTGACCGTGATTGCGTCTGGAGATAATTTTGGTCATTACTGTTTGATGATCGATCGATTTATTATATTATAAAGAAACAAGAATCAAAATTACTTAGGAAATTAAAAGATTTTCACAGAATATGATAATTAATAATGATATGGATTATCTCTGCTGTTATTTAACTTGCATGAACAATTTTCTTAGAAAATTAAAAGACGAAATACCATCTGCAATTAAAAATGCTTTGTTACTCTTTGCAGATGACATGTTAAGATGCCAGAAGGTAGGCTGCAAATAAATATGTACAACTTGCAAAAATTGATTCAGGATTATTATTTAAATATGCCAATAGAAAATTCAAAGATAATAATTGTATTTATAGGAAAACAAATAAAAAGATCCAAGATAGCTACATAACAAAATGTTAGAACAAGTGGAAAAATTTAATTACGTGGGTCGTAATGCGACATCTAAACCACATGATGAAGAAATAACTAAATAAATAAGTAAATTCCAATATATTTGTATAATAATAGCTTAGAAACGAAAGAAATCCAGGCAGTAAGAGGATACACAAGACAAAATTATGTTGGAAATGAAGAACTGAGAAAGGAATTAGATATATTTTTGTTTAAATTAAATATACAAATAGACAGAGCAAAATGGAAGTCATTTACAAAAGATGCCTAACTCTGGCATTCTATTAGTCATACAGATATAAACCTTCTGGTTGTAGAACAGAAGAACGTTGTTTTGAATCCAGTCTCTAAAGGAAAAAACAATGCTGTTTATTTGTTTTATGATATTTAAAATTAATTAAAGACTTTTTGGAAGTAATATAATGTTTAAATTAAGTTTAGGATGTGAAATTGTGAAAATTTCACGTGTTGCTACGAGTTGCTACTAGTTGCTACTAGTTGCTACCAGTGAAGCTAATAAAGAAACGTGTTGTTGCTATAGGAAGGAAAACCAACAATCTTCCTATAACGACCGAGGAGAATAAGTTTGATTGTGGGAGAGGCTGGACATGTTAATATGCTATGCCGAGTGCTTTATAGAATGCAGTTCCAAAAATATCCTTATTTAAAAAGTAATATGTCGTTATGATGAACTGTTGTATAATTTTGTGTTAGTACGCATTTTTTAGTTTTTCTTTTCCTAAAAGTTTTGTACAGCCTTATGTATTGTGACTTTGTGGGTTCGTAGAATTAAAAGTCCAATTTGCCGAAATTCTAAATGTTCTATATTTGCGTAGAAATACATTCCGTAGCAGCAGGATTACATCACATATCACAATCTACAACATCAGGTCGACGACAATAACAAACAGTTTACTCAAATTCCACTGTTTACATCGACACTCAGCTGTCCTCCGCTTACTCACTCTTGTTACATGTCTTTACTACTACAACAACTCTTGTTTCACAACTTGTCACTCATCACTTCCTATACCTCCTGATAATTTCTAGATTATTCGAAAATAAACCACAACCCGAACAGTCTCTATCAATCAAGCAGTAACCAGACATTTCCATTTATCTCATTTTGTTTGTTTCGGCAGACCTTTATCTGCATGTCATCTTTGTCTTGCCACTCTTGGTTTTCAAACTGCCCACCTATCAGTTCCTTTTGTGTAAACTAGCCGCGCGATCGTAGTTACGGTTTCGCGACACTGCCCCCTCCTCAAGGCTGGTCGTCCCGAACAGCACCATCGTAGCGGGCCAGACGATCCAGGTGTACCACCAACATCTTCCCTCGGGGCACCTTCTGGATGCGGTAGACAACGTCGTTGATCATCTTCACCACCCGGTACGGTCCTTGCCAGGGCTGTTGAAGTTTGTTGATTGTTTGGTTTGCTCCCAGCAGTCCTCCTGAAGTGCTGGCGTGCACTTCCCCCAGGACCTCCGGGACCTTACTTTGGGGAAGTACCAACTGTTGTCTCTGAGTCTTCCCATCGGGCGATTGCCATATCCGGAGCAGCACGCCTTCTCTGGTGTTCTTCTAAGGTCTTGATGTATCTCTCGACCATGCCGTCCGACTGTGATGTAGGGGTGTGGTGCGGGTCTTGTTCACCCCAAGTCTTTCTGGTGCCTCCTTCATCAGGTTGGATTCAAAATTGGTGCCCTGGTCGCTGTGGAGCTCAACAAATATAAAAAACATTTAAATAAACCCGTTATATAATGGATTCAATTGTTTTGCATGTTAAATTCCTGAATATTTTAATAAAATCTGTATCTAATGGAACATCATGAAGAGGTTAATGTTTCCAAAATCTTAAATTTCAAAATAAAAAAATACAAATAGTCCGGATTTGAACCCTCATTATATAAATATTTATGATATGTATAAAACTAAATTTTAAGTTTGTGGTTAGACCATAGATGTAAATTCTTGCGAGATGTATATCAAATTTTGCTGTAGGTACCCTTATAATTGTGATAATACTGTTATAACAGCTGGAGATACGAGGAGCTTAGGTATGACACCACACACACACACACACGCACAAACACACACACACACACACACACACACACACACACACAGTCTTAGCCTAGGTGGTAGCGTGTCTGCCTCACGTTCAAGATGAATGACCGGAGTCCGAATCTCGGTCCTGGTGAGTTACCTGGATACGCTTTTTTCCGGGATTTTCTCTTATCCTCAAAGAAGAAAGTCGGGTGACTAAGTTCCATGGACGCTGGACGCATTGAACATCATTTCACCAATTCCATTCATCGTCCGATATGACTAATGTTGGAGGACGTAAATTACAAAAAACGCATACACACTCCCGCGCGCGCATACACACAGTATAGTTTGAAAACGATATTTTGAATATACCAACTTGGTATATAATAGGTCAGTATCTTCCAAGAAATCGACATTCTCACCCCAAGTTATTCTATCTACAGCAAAATTCTAATTTTTCGTTTTTTTTTTTTTTTTTTTTTTTTTAATATTCTGAGGATAGCTTCACATCTAACAATGTGTATTTTAATAGCTGTAAACTATTCATTGGGTGACTTTTGTGTACCTAATATCTAATATAACAGATAAGAGGAAATCTTGCTACTCTACTGCTGCAAATCTTGTTAAAGCACGTTATTATACGATGTATTCTGTTCCCAAAAGTGTTTGGCCTTTTGTTTTTCCTTGTTCCATTTATACCCCGCCTTTAACTGCTATGGTCATATCGGTTGCCTTTTTCCTTTGAAACATACCGAAGGTTTTAACTCGTTATCTTTGATTTTTAATCATTAGATCACGCACATATTCACGCTCGCAGACTCTGGTGAAGATGGGGAATTATCTTGGTCGGAGAAAAATCCCCACCCCCACCACGGGAATCGAACCCGGGACCTCTAGCAGGGCAGGCATGTGCTCTACCGACTGAGCTATGGGGCCACCCTTGTTTAATCTTGTTTAGAACTCTGCAATGCCTTATTTCCAGCACCACACTGACCCGCTTTTTAAGGATTAATTATTGCTTCAACCTTCATCTTATATATCCCTAATTAACTACTACCAATCTTATCACATCTTTAATCGTTTACATAGATTAACATGTCAGTATGACAGCGAATGGCGTAAGGGACCAGCTCAATGCAAGCGCAAAAATACTTATGAAAGAAAGGTAGTCCCCATATATTTAAACAGTATTTCAGTCGTTGTGGAACTTGATCTGTTGAATTTCTCTGACCCTGGAGACTATCCTGCTAATCAGGGATGTGATGTGATCAACTTGTCCCATTAAAATGTGTCCTCGGTGCCTACAGACCGCTATCTATCGTAGATTCTTAAATATATCGTACTATATAATGCCCAAATGAACTATTATTCGGGAGGCGATGCGCATCCTAGGGACGTAAACTAATCTCTGTTTCATATAACCTTGCCCCGCGGACATGTATCACTCCGCGTGCAACTAACTTCACCCTCATCCTAATTGGCTAATGCTTTCACGCCATAGGCCATAGGCGGTGCCTTCCCGTCACTTTTAAACCTGCAGTAAAAGTCATAATAATTGCCAGGAAGATAGAAATAAGAATATGAAGGCATGCAAAAATAATAAAGTTTATAACGAACTGAGCAAGTTTAAACCGAATGAATGAACAATGAAACTGAAACACGTTTATAATGAAAGGTCTTCGGGCTTTTCCACTGGGATTTTTTTAAACCAGCACACATACCTTGCAAAAATGCTTGTCTTTCAGTCTTAAAAGTCGTGTCACGCCATACTTGTCGTGTGTCCTTCATTCACCCAAGTCTCGTCAAGGTAGTATATTTTGCGATTTGGATAATTTGATTGTCCTTAAATAACGTCTTCGCCATACAGCAATATCGCCCCTGGAGTGGTAAGTTTTCCTGTTGTCTCAACTTCATGTCGCGATGTTCCTACGCATCTAACACACCTGTAAGTTCGGGGCACAGCTGTTCGACTTCTCTTACAGACAAAGACGGATTCTTCTGAGTGCATTAAATACATGCAACACAATTCTTTTTCGCCGCTTTCTAAAGGTTTTCCCTTGCGATGCTTCAGCTAAAAACTGGTGGTAGACTCTGGCATTATACATATAATAAGTACACGCGCAATAAACGATCAATAAAATAATTTAGCTCTCGCACTCGGCATAGCACACCGTCGAATGGCGATGTATGACTAATCCGGTTCAAAACCAGGTTAGTGATAAAAGTCATATAAACAAATATGTCATTACTACACTAAATCACGTGCTATCGTGCCATGTGCTTGAGAGCAAAGGGACCTCCTCTTTACTTCGTTTAAGAATTAACATACATTTCAGATAAATCAACTCTGTTGCGTAATATATTTCATTGAAACAGTTACGAAAATATGAAGTTGACAATGCTCTTCCAAAATATAAAGACATATCACCATGTTAAATAACGTACTCACTTTTACCGCACAAGTCCGCACCACAACAGAAGCAAATGAGACGTGATAAGGTCACGTGACCGTTAAGAGATACGGGGCAAGCTTACGTGAAACAAGGATTAGAGCAGCACGTTCACGCACAAGACCTGAATTGCTTTACAGTTTCTCAAGTATATCTACCTTCGTTACACATATGTACTTTCATTCAAACTCCTGCCCTGATAGGTTAACTACACATAGTTCACCTAACAAATGAAAATATAAGGTGGTCTTATAATAACCTTTCCCAAGATATTAAAGAAAGAAGATCGTGAGGGCTTCTTTGCGAAGAGCTTTCACGACCTCGGTCATTTCCTGCAGTCATTAAAAACAAAAGTGTCACGACCGTCAGACACATGTTTTACTAAGAGCACGTGCAGGTCAGTGAGGTGACCTCCTGAACAGAACAGTGCATTACTGCTGTTGCATTATGCACGTTGTTGAGTTCACATTTCAATTAAAAGCGCACGTTCACTCAGATGAAATTTTCTTGTGAACACTGCCGCGCAAGCGTAGATGAGAAGCTGGAGTTTTCATGTGCGACAGTAGAATGATCGTAATTATTTTAATACCAAGTAATACTTGACTGGTAAAAGAGAACTACAAATCTGATGTTTTAACATGACATTCTCTACTTAATCTTGTAGAAATAATTCTTAGAATCACCTATACAGTCCATACCGCTCGAGCCTAACGTTTGGATATTTTTCTTGCATAACACTGGGCACTTTATTCGAGCACTTCATGAGGCAACTCCTACTAATTTTGGGTTAAGAAAAACAAACATGACAATGAAAAATTTTTATTAGCTCTAGTTTCTGTGATATACACAAGGTGGAAGTATTACATATTAACGCATTGAGAGAAAAGGATACATGTTAATTACATATATGCTAACAACAATGTAAGTACATTTGATTTTTTAACTGGAAATTACATGCAAAGAGTTCAAAATTGCTGGAAAAATACTTCGTAGGTAGCCGTGTCTGAAGAGAATCATGTCGTGGCCTATTGACTTCATCGTCTTTTAGCTTGCCTCTTGTGATGGAGTTCCGCAGAATCCCTATACAAAGACCAACAGTAATCCGCAAGAATTACTTCATTCCAACGGCCCTGATATTTTTCTTCCATAAGAGAAATGTCCTAATGAAAACTCTCCCCTTGTTCATCACTAACAGCTCCACAACTAGGAGGAAAAAAGTCTACGTGGGAGTGGATAAAATGGATGTTAAGGGAAATGTTGCATCCAAGGTTACGGTATTTTTGCAGGAGCACTGTCACTAAATGCTTGTAATTGTCATCTCTTTTGTTGCCTAAAAATCCATGAACACCCTTGAAGGCTTCCCAAGCTTCCTTTTCTTTCCTCTCCAAAATTTGGTCAGATGCAGGATCCTTTACAAGTTCTCTTATTTGTGGTCCGACAAAAATGTTTTCGTTAACTTTTGCATCACTTAATTTACAAAATTTCTCTCTGATTGTGTTTTATTGTTTGACAGGTGTGCCAACCCCCACAAAATTCCCCTAAATTTAAACTCTTTACTCTAAAAAATCAAATGTCACTTTATCCTCAAAACAAGAGTTAATCTATAGTTATTATGGTGATTTTTGAACTCAGCATATACAAATGGATGCAAATTAACTATTTTTAAGGCCGAAACATTTTCATTGTTGCCCATTAATTCGGTAATATAATAGATTTAAACAATAGTCATATCATTGTAGAACTGGTCTCTATGTATTAGCTTTGAAACTAGTTTTACTGTACTAATATAGCCGTGATATAGTAGTAGTAGTAGTAGTAGTAGTAGTAGTAGTAGTAGTAGTAGTAGTAGTAGTAGTAGTAGTAGTAGTATTAGCAGTAGTAGTTGTAGTCGTAGGAGGAGGAGGAGGAGGAGGAGGAGGAGGAGGAGGAGGAGGAGGAGGAGGAGGAGGAGGAGGAGGATAAGGTGTTTTATTTGTCTTAAGGCACAGTAAAGGCATTTCACAATGACTAAATATAGATACTTTCTCATAAGAAATGTAGCTTATTTTTTAAGAAAAAGCATTTTTGAAACGTGTTCTAACAAACAATTAACTATTTTCAAAGTATAGACTTAAAGTCGTCGTTCAGCCAGGTCTATTATCCCACGATGATACTAGTCTCTGACTTGATGCAAAGAATTCGGTGACACCCAGTTGAACTGCTTCAACATTGTCAATTTTTTTGCACGTAGAAAAAGCGCCATGGATCGAAGAAGATGATTCTGTGACTTTGTGGGTTCGTGAAATTAAAAGTCAGTTGCAGAATTTCCAAAATTTTCTTTATTTCCGTAGAAGCACACTTTGATCAACCCTTACAGTAACAATTACGTGGCATACAGAAATACAATCTTCCAAGCTCACCATCCACAAACAAAAGCGTTAACTTTTGAAACACAGCTACGAGCTCACGACTCAGTTCGGATTACACTCGGACTGTTACTCGCGATCGCGGCTTCTTTTTGTACGAACATTCATGATTCCAGACGGTTTTGGAATGTTCTGTATAAATCAAGATGTCACTAAAACTTTCTAATTATTTTATCTGTTTCGGCAAGCATTTTATCTCCGCGCTACACTATCTGCCCTAGTGTGGGCGTCAGCCGCGCAATCGCAATAAAGGCTGGCGACAATACTCTGATGGTGCGAGATCAGGGCTGTGTGCTGTGTATGGTAGTAGTTCAATTCCTCCCTATTCCTAAATCTTTTCCATGGTTGTTCGTGCAGAATGGAGTGCTGCATGATCCTGGTGCTATAGAACTATTTCGGTTAACTAATGCTGGGCATCTGCAAATCAAAATTTAATGAACTCGTTCCAGTTGTTGAGCACAGCGATCCACATCTGTCGCCCACACATTTGGAACAAACTCCTAGTAAATCACACCCTCAAAATTCCACCAGACACATATTACTTTGGAATCAAACTGATTTCATTTAACGATGACTTTGGCAGGTTGGCGGAGATGAAGCTACTATTTCGAGGTACCAGGGTTTCGGTAATATACCCATATTTCATCACAAGTGACAATTCCCCTGAATTCATAGGATTACGGATAAAGTGACATCAGATAACCACCCTGCGTTCATCCTGTTGAGAGGTCAGTTGATGATGTACAGATTTATAGCTCTGTGTGATTTTGGAAGCATCTTAATGTGGCGATTAAGACGGAAACTTAAAGTTTCCGATGCAATAAGTAAGTGAGGGAAGATAAAACTACGTTAACTAGAGAATGTGTCACATAAGCTAAACCTGTGAGAAAAGACGACGAGGGAAAAAGGTTCTCCTAAGGAATGTGAGAAAGAGGTCAGAACATTTCTTTCCATGATCTCAAGGGTCAACACCCGGTGGTACAAAAAAACTGAACTTGCCTAGATATAGGAGTGGGTGAAAGAACAATAAGATTTGATATGATGAAAACAAACCTCCAATCAAAATCTCTATGCATCACGTGATGCGGGCGGAATAGTCATGAAATAGAAAAGGGGCGTGAATAGATGGCCCGCTGTCGGAAAGAACGCGAACAGACCAAGAACGGCGCGACACTTCATTTTGGGGCGTTTTGGAGGATGAAGGCGTAAAGTGACGAGACAGTGCAGGGTAGAAATTATAATTATATGCGGTAGAGTGAAACGTGGGGAACTTGAATAAGAGTCATACCGACGTCGTGACGAGCAAGTGTGTTGGGGAGCGAGCTCATGATATAAATGTTCTATAGCAAACTGGTGAGAGAAGTCAACAAGGAAGCATAGTGTACTTCCACTTAAACGCTGGACCCTGGGATAGAGTACACTTATGCTCACCCGTTCTTACAACCGAGAACAACTCGCTAGTCCGGAGCATAATCGGTATTTCCCTGATTGCATCCTACACCAATAGGATCCTGACCTCAACGCCTTTTAACTGAACTTGGATGATATTCACCGATTTCAGCCTCACGATGTTTGGTTTCTTTTGATGTACCAATTTCTTCTGAAAGCCTAGGGAATGTTCTCGCAAAACTTTGCGCGTATCCTTTATAATCCACATTTTAGGTGTTCCAAAACGTGCTGAATCTTTAGTGCTTTCATCACCATTGCTGAAACGTTGCAACCATGGTTGTGCCACCCACTCACTAGCGACGTTTACTCCTTCCACTTCACATATTCTTCGAGCTGCGCCAGTGGCTTTACAACCCTGTTTCCTGTAGTTTTTTAGATGAACTATATATAAGCTGGACGGTATCTATCAGGACAATCCATACAGAGTGAAAACTGCCTCCCGCTCTAATGCCTAGGGAGCTAACGAGCTGTCCCAAAAGGGCGCCCGGCGCCTCCATGGGACTTTCCATATAAGTCAGAGGTTCTACTCCCATTAGTCCTGGACCCGTAGGACCAGAACCCGGGCCTCTTGGGTTTTTTCCATACGACAGTACCTAATTTATAAACTGCCCCCCCTCGCTGCACACGGCAGACAGGATGGAAGTGGATACGCCACTTACGCGCCAATCCAAAATGGACCGGCAAACAAATAACCACGGTAGGGCCGCCGGTGATTTAGCACACCATCTGCTAGCTCTGCAGGCTAGTACCCGGGAATTATGAGGCAAACCTCTACCCCTTCCGGGTGGACGTAGCCTTGGCCGGAGGTACCCATTTCCCGTGAGTGGCGGGAACACATTTTACCCTCGAGACCAACCCAATCCGAACAACTCCCAGAGGGAGGGGCTTGAATGTTTGGTCCGAGGTTCCTCTAGTAACGTCAGAGGTACTACGAGTGCTAAGGGTCTGCAGCGCCCGCACCACGGCAGCTGAGGGGTACGGATCCCCTCCCCTACGGGAGGGGGGCTTTCCATAGGGCAAGACCTAGAGACTACCAAGTCCTCCCATTTGGTCCTATGGACTCAAGACGGAATGGAAGTGGGTACGCCACTTACACGCGCCAACCCCAAAGGGGAAGGCTAGCAATATGACCTCGGTAGGGCCTCCTGGTGATCTAGCACACCTTCTACTAACTGTACCGGCTAGTACGCGGGAATATATGGCTTCCTTCAACCCAGACCGGAGACGTAACCGATCTCCCACGGGTATCGGGAACCGCTGCCCCTCGAGTCCAATCAGGAAGGGGCTCGATTGTTTGGCCCGAGGTTCCTCTAGTAACGTCAGAGGTACCACGAGTGCTAAGGGTCCGCAGCGCCCGCACCATGGCAGCTGAAGCAGACAGATCCCCTTCCCTACGAGATTTTAGATGGACTTTAAGTTCAAACTTCGTTATGTTCAATTTGTGATTGTTTATTAACAACTGAAGACTATACATCCTCGCAATGTAGGCAACACTAGACATGGCATCCTGTAAATATCATTGCCAAACTAAAAATACCCTACAATTTTCAAAAACACCGAAGTCAAAAAACCGTCATTACATATGTTACAATGACTTTGTCAAATACACTTTAAATAATAAAAATTACAAGTTTTTGTAAATTAATTGTACTTTCACACTAGCTATGTCTAGAACAAGTAGTAGGACGAAAGGTACCCGTAGATTTAGTAATAACATTTCCAAATATACAGTAAAATTATTTTTAATGACAAAATAAATGAATTATGCACAACGGTCGACAAAAATAGAACTACGGTCAGGTCAGCACGTAAAACATGTATAGGAAGGCTATAACTTGATATTGGAGGACGTAAATTTAAAAGAAAAGGACATAATTAAAAAAAAGTAATGCGGGTCAGGACAGGGATTCAGGGATTTACCTTTGCAGTTTATTAAAATATACTGAACGTCACATTTTAGTTAAAGCTCAGGAATGATAGAACAACGTTTTAGAAAATAACCATACCTAAACATCAGTAGGGTATAAATAAATTCTAGTCTTTAATGTCCTCAACAATGACTTATACGGCACGTGGCACTTATGGTGGCACGTCTGCCTCATGATACGGCTCTGTAGTGTAGATGGTGGCACGTCTGCCTCATGTTCAAGAGATTCCGAGTTCGTGTCTCTATCAGGGTAAGTCAGGGCTTTTAGCATCAAAGATGAATGTCCGGTAATTCTAAGCTCTACGGATCCTCAGCTCATTTAAGTATATTTTCACCCACGCCATTCAGCTTCCGATGTAACTTTAAGGTGCAAAACATTAATTAAAAATAAACAAAATTACGGATTCGCTCACTTTTTTCTCGGGAAGCAAGCCAGGTGAAAAGATGATTAGATATCAACGTTTCGGGAGTGTGCATCTCTCCCATCATCAGGATATTTATAAAATGTTATAACCTCAAATGAAATACTGGATATAACACAACTATAAACAAAGACAAAACACTATCAAAATTCGCATTAATGAACAAAAGACTGTTTTCAGTAAATTAAATGCCAGGTCAGGAGAAAGCGTGAGTATAGAAAATTGTGTCAAAAGAAACGTAATTACTTAACTTGATTATCAAGCTGTATTGATCTTTGCTTCTTAATTTCATTTGAGGTTATAACATTTTATAAATATCCTGATGATGGGAGAGATGTACACTCCCGAAACGTTGATATCTAATCATCTTTTCACCTGGCTGGCTGCCCGAGAAGAAAGTGAGCGTATTCGTCGCCAGGAAAGCTTCAGGTCTTATTTTAAATCTGTGGATTTTGAAAAAAATATGGTAGATATGATGTTGATCTGTTAAACTAAACACTAGGTGCGTTCAAATTATAACACATCTTTTTTTTTACAGGAATAGAACCATATAGGAACTTCTATTTTTTCTAAATACACATGGAACCTCTGTGAATGCGTGTCAGAGATGGCAGCACTGTACAGTGCTTGGAACTCTAGTGGCAGCGACGAGAGTAAGGACTGTTTTTGATACTTAAAATGGCGACGTTTTCATTGCAAGAAGAGCTCGTAATCATTCGTTTTCTCCATTTTCGTGGTGTGACACCTACTGAAATTCATCGCCATTTGAGTGAGGCATGTGGTGATGGTACCATGGATGTGTCTAATGTGCGTTCCTGGATGCAACAGTTCAATGAAGGCAGAATATCGCGTGACAAAAAGCCAAGACAGTCACGGCCTCGCACAAGCCGGTTTGATGACATGATCCAGCGAGTGAAGAACGTTGTTTTGGAGGATCACCGATTGAGCATTTATAGATCTTCATGCAGGATTATGTGCAAAGATCCCACGGAAATGACAATTTTGGAGGCGATGTCTGCAACTGTCTGGGTTTGTTGTCAGATGATGTTCTGCCTTCATTGAACTGTCCCACCCAGGAACGCATATTGCACACATCCATGGTACCATCACGACATGCCTCACTCAACTGGCGATGAATTTCAATAGGTGTCACACCACGAAAATGTAGAAAAATGATTATATGCTGTTCTTGCCCCCCTTTTTTGTAATTTACGTCCTCCAACGTTAAGTCATATCGGACGATGAATGGAATGGGTGAAATGATGCTCAAATGAATCCAGGATCCATGCAGCTTAGAGTTACCCGACATTCGTCTTTGAGGATAAGGGAAAACTCCGGATAAACCTTATTCAGGTAACTCACCCTGACCGAGATTCGAACTAGGGACCTCTTGAACGTGAGGCAGACACGCTACCATCTACGCTACCCAGGCGGGCGTTCTTGCAATGAAAACGTCACCATTTTAAGTATCCAAAATAGTAACAAATTTCGCCCCTACCACTCCAGTTCTATTCAATGTATATTTCTGCCATCTCTATGACATTCACAAAGAGTCCACGTATATTTAGAGGAAAATGAGACATTCCTATTTGGTCCCAGTCGTGTAAAAAGAATGGGAAGTGTTATAGCTTGAACGCAGCTCGTGTATTCCTACGTTCAATTGTTTGTAAATTGTCAGCCAAATAATTCATACTGATTGAGCTTTTTACATCTGCTTGTGTAGAACTAGAAAATATGAGATGCAATAGTATTTATAAATATATGAAACTCATTATAACTAACAATTGGAATTTTTTTCGCGCTAGTCGTTTCAGAAATACTCCACTACAGGTTATCCTTTAACCGTATTCCAGATATACAGTCTTCCTTTTTATTTACTTCTTCCATCATAAGAGCTCATTTAAAATACCTTTCTATTTAAATTAGAACTATTCATTATGGGAAGTGCTCTTCTTAATACATATAGCAACTTAGAACTGATGGTCCATGAAATTAAATAACTGGGAATGGAAATTTGAAAAGCCTATGTTTTAAGTAGCTTCAGCCGTTTGTAGAAAAACCCTGCAAGGGACGTTTTTCTTACTGGGATTTCAACAGTTGAATTCCTGTTTACGTGTACCGAACGACTTCAGCAAGAAGTTATATTGTGAAAGCTAACATTGTTGGATGATTATTTTATCTTATAATATATTAGAAAACATTATATGTTGATTTACATATGTGAGTATTTACGTTCGATTGTTGCAAATATGTATAATCGTTTATGTAGAAGTGTTACTGCCCAGTTCTTAGTGTATTAGGTATACTTCATTCCTCCATTGCATCTTCAATTTTAAATCTCTTAAAACACACTTTTAATTATTTCTTCTTAGGAAGGACATCTTCAGGCAATGCTAGTTGAACATAACGGTGAAAGTAGTTTAAGTCAGCACAATGCCACGGTCACGCCTTCAAATCTGTTATTTAACTCCAGGTCAAAAAATAAACAGAAAGTGGTATATACAGACCTACATTAATCCCAAAGGAAGTCATTCTATATGGTTGAAGTTATATCATAATTTGGCAGTCAATCCAGATGCTTAAAGACAGCGGCACTTTATGATTTCATCACCCGCCTCAAGCTGCAAGATTTTCTGATGCTTGCAAGTTATTAACTTCAAGACTGGTAAAGTCAAAGATAATTAAACTACGGAAGAAAAATAAGTGGCAAAAACGAAGAGATACAGGATCAAGTAGTGAGAATGCCCCTAGAAGTGCTGCAGGTAAAATTCCTGCTCCAGGGTATCAAAGTTGCTCAGGAAAACGATGGACTATAGAAAAAGAAGTGGTTAGAAAGGCATGCGAAAATAACGTTGATTGATTGCCTGTTATTCAGCTACCACCTTCAGTTACACAGGCTTGTGATTCTGAGGTAACACGTCAGAGCTGTGAATAGAATCTAACATTGAGTTCTTCAGGGGAACGCTAAGCTTGAATTTGTATAGCGGACAAAGGGGCTTACACTGATCATGATCATATCACGTTTATGGCTTTTGGCCCGTTCCGATTTCACAGAGCTTGAAATTAGCTCTTCAAATGTTTCCTTGGTCTTCCCAATTCTCTTATTACTCTGGACTTATATTTAGATAAGTGTCGCTCGAATAGAAACAACAGACTTTTTGAGGCTTAGTTATTAACGAACGTGATTCTATGTAAATGGGATCTCCAAATGTACGCCACACTGATATCAATGCACTGTTGCCAGCTTCCTGGTAACTTCATTATTACGTCACGGAACCATTGTTTGGGAGTACTACGAATACACCAACACATGTTTGAGTTCCAGGAGTACCTTATTGTTTCCTACCTCTTTATTTCTCAGCGTATCAATTATACTGTTGAATAAACCATTATCAACAGAGAGAATTCCGTAAAGTATGACACAACAATGAACCCTAATGAAGTCAACTTTACAGTGGTGTTTGCATATTTTCGTGCTGGACGGGCACCCTTTTCCACTACTTTCCATGCCACCGTTGTTGAAACTTGCGTTTAAGGGCATCAAATATACCATGCGGACAGTTGTTCCCTGTGGAAGTAATTCCATTAGCAGTTTGTCACATTTTTTTAAAAATTTATTTAAGGTCGCTTTAACTTCCTGGGTCATATCGCGACCATCTTTACGAAATAATATAATTAGTAACATATATAAAAATGTACATTAAATATACAGGTTTACAATCAAATATATAAAGTATACACATTAATAACATCAATTATGGAGACAATGTAGATTATGAGTTACAATTGATGAAAGTATATTGCACATAATTTATATTAATTTCCAAATGTCTATATCCTTTAGGTAAGTAGACATATTGCGGCGTAGTTTGGTTTTATGTGAATTTATTGTTGATTTTCTGTGAATATTGATACGCAATTGTGTAATCGACAACTGGCATTTGTTTTCACTAATCTCAGCCCTAACGCTGATAAAACTTTAATGAATATGTACTGAAATATAATTGTAACAAGGTTACCTTCATTTACACAGCAACTGCAGTAGACGTTCTTGTACAATTGGTAGGATAACTTACATAGAACACTGTTATTGTTGAAATATGACTCTTAGAACAGGAGCAATACACATTCTGATAAACCAAGTCTGCGACCTTCACTTGTTCTCCTTTGTCACATTTATATCAAAGAACGGGCGTCATTTGTATCCATTCAAGTTTCATATGGAGCATGTTTCCATTGGATGGATTGCATTTTCTTCTGAGGTGTGCTTAAGGAAAGTGATTCACCAACAGCCATTAAAAAATTAATCTAGATCTTTCTTCGTGTTGAAAGTAGACTTCATTCCGGTTTTTATTCGGGGTCTCTAAGTGCTGTGGAACCCATGTGCACACAGCATCCTGTCATGGTGTACAATACGGAATAATCAAAGGTTATAATCAATTCAGACATCATTTCAAGAGTTTCCTGGAGTCCGCAATAAGGACGTATTAACAGTACCCACCCATATCCTTGCGCACAAACTCCCTTTTACTTGCTAACGCAGCGATCCATTGTAAATAGTATTTCATCTAGAAGCTCCCTGTTCACACACTGCAGTTAAATGTGCATGAATTGTTTTGACAACTTAAAAAAGCATGCAGTGTACCTTCGTCCAAGATGGTTGCCTTCCATCTAGTCCAGCACTTTCTCTCAACAATCACGCGCCTTTCAATTTACACTTTGCAATCTTTCTTCTGCATAGTATACCAGTATCAGTTCATCGCGACGCGAGAGGATGGATATTGTAGTATTTTTAAAAATAACAGAACTTCAAATCATTTCTGCACATCCATTTTTCCTTCGAAAAGTTTATATTTATATTACTGAAATAAGAAAACTTATATGCTTGAAGAGGACAACACAGATATCACAGGCAGTGGACACACGATCAGGCAAACGAGTTTTTAGCAGTTTGCTTAAAGTTATTTACATTCAGACGCCATGTCGATACACAGAATGTAAATAGCAATAGTCACGAGTCACTGATGGTCAGGTAAACATTCTTTGATGAGTGCTACCTGCAAGCGCCAGCAGATCTATCGAGAGATGGGATTGGCTTTTAACCAGCGATAGCTCTATCTTACGTCCAGTAACGGTCCAACTTCGTTTCCTTAGATTTGGCTTTAATGTGCAAAAATTCTAGCACCTGCTGTGATGGTAAACGAATTGAAAAGGAAAATTTGAAAAGGTGTTCTACGCCTAATTTAGGCTATATGCTTGGCATTTGTAGTTAGGACTGATGGCCGGTTTTACAGACAGCGATAGGTTTTACTGTTAATTTGGTTTATTTGAACTCATAAGGTATATATTTATCGCTGGAACATAAAATTGGTTCATCGTGAGGTTAAAAAACTGATCAAGAAATTCTAGTTTTGGTTAATGCGGTTATACAAGCCAGCAATTTCTCATAGATTAAAAGCAAGAAACTCTTGTTTCCTGCTTTTGATTGGTGCCTGTAGTTGTACACATCATAAATAAAAGCGGCTTTTGATTGAAGTCAGGCGAACGTGTTTGCAGTTTGCAGAAAACTCACATGAATAAAATCGTATCTTTGGGTGGGAATTTCAAGGTTATCACGTGCGAAATAATGTATACAGTTAATTGCGCAGGATACTTCATCAATACTATCATAAATATACGTGAGCTATGGAAAAGAAGATAAGAAATGGAAGTTTAGTTCTCTTATACTTTATTGTGCCGTAAAATGTCTAGAATGAAACAGACGTGTGTAGTCTGTTAATATGAAACTACAGATCTTGCGGGCATAAATCTTCAATTTATTAGAAAAACTTAATTCCTTAACTATTTACATGTTGGAAATAAATTCCAATTCTTCCTATTTTCTTCCAAACTGGAATACAGCTTTTTCCCCGTTTTTACTCATTTTTATAACTTTTATGGTCACATTGAGGGTATTGACTAGATAAGTATTAGTTTAAACTGTAGGTTAGAGAGTTTTAACAATAAAGAGAAAGAGGACAGGAGGAGAGAAAGAAAAGGTCAACAAGATAAGTTTAGAATAATGAAGGGGAGAAGTTCAGATAGATGTCGGAGTCCCGTGAAGACACCTCCGTTAGTGGCGGTTGATGCTAAAACTGCGCAGGAAAAATTGCATAGGTCAGGTTGGCTTTCCTGGTATATGGCCATGACACAAGGCCCTGACCATAGCCAGTGTAGTAGGGTGGGATTAGAAGGTTGAAAGAGAAAGAAGGAATAGAGAGAGGAAGTTAAGTTTATTTATTGTGGTTTTTTCTGTGCACCGGGGTGCTTAGGAGGGCATTGAAGCCTAGTGGCGTCCGGGTCGGTGAGATGTATTTGTCGCTAAGTCCACTTGGAAGTCATTGAAGTGCTGTCGGAGTAGTTCATTATCGAATGTTGAGTTGGCTATGGCGAGTTGAATGTCGTACTGCTTCTGGTATATTTTCTCCACAGTCTGAAGAATGTTATCCTGTATTGTGTGGTTGGTTGTGCAGCTGGCTTCTACTTTCTTCAGAAGTTCCTGTTGAGAAAAAGTGGCCCTGATGATTTGGGTGACTTGGTCCAATAGTGATGTGGTCTGTTGAGTGACTGCAGTGATGGTGTCCTGTGTTGGTTTGTTGCTGGTGACGATCTGTTCCACGGAAGATTGGTGGTGTGTATTCTGTGCGGTGAACACTGAGATGAAGCTCGTGGATGTGACCTCTTCCAAAGTCCCAAGGCGGGGGCCCAGGTTCAACACTTCTGAGTGGAGATCCTGGAGATCCTCTCGCAAGGGGTTGGAGTTGCTGGCGACTACTGCGGCGGTGAGCTTCTTCTCAATGGTGTGCAGTCTTTTGTTGAGGCTTTTAACCTCAGCTCGTAACGTCTGCATCAGTTCCTGTAGTGTAGTGTTAGCAGCCGGGGTGATGTCAGCCGAGGTGTGGCTCTCCCGGCCAGGTTAGAGAGCTTTAGGATTTATGAATTTATATCTTCAGATATTCTTGAACGTTCGCTTCAACTTACAATACTTTCTGACTGAGGAGTATAGTGAAAAATTCTAATTACAGCTATTTCCGCCATATCCGTGAACCAGAAACTTTGGAATGCGAAACCAGAATACAAGAGTTAGAAGTTTTATATTGTTTTGTAACACGAAAAAAGGTCACAAAAACTACATATCGTAATGATAACTTTACCGTTTCTTTGTGATCGTGTTATTTCTTTCGCTCTGCTCAAATTCATCTTCGTTGTCTTCATTTATATTCGTCGTTTTCCATAACCAAATCCATTACTCGACCAAGGGTCAATTTTCTCTTTGTTTCGCTATCTTGGATTTTGACCCCAAAACGGTTGAGAATCGTCGGTAAAGCTTTAATCGTCTCTGCAAACACAATTGTTTTACCAAAACGTGGTTTTAAAACATTTTAAATAACATTATCGCTGTTGGTGAAACCTAAGGTAAACTTGAAGGTATATCAGTCAGGGAGTGGACAGATTAGAACCAATGGACCTTCAGTACCGAGCGGGATGGCTCAGCCAGTTTCGTCTGTGGCCCGTATTCGCATGGCCCGGGTTCATTTCCCGTGGCCGACCTACCGGACCCATAGCTTTCTGGGGCTATTCCCGGTCGCTAGGTGAATGATGGATAGGTTAATCACATCCCCCGAATTTCTTGTCCCTCCATTTTATCTCCATTATCATTTCATATCATCTCTCATCTGGTGGTCTCTTTCAGGGTAGAAAGTGTCGGCGGGTGTCTCGGCGGTGCATGATAGATTGTTATACTCTGAGGTAAACTACTTCCTCCTCCGGTAGGTCGGTTGCTGGTCTCCGCGCCTCTGCTAGGATCATTTCGGGACCGCCAGGCAGTGATCTTTAGGGCTCGTCTGCTGGACTCGTTGCCGTCCCGCAGTAGGGGAACGTGTCCATTGTCCTGGCTTGTCGGGGAGATCTCTAAGTAAAATGTAGGGACCCTGTCCTCTGCACTGTCGTGGCTCCTTGGATCAGCCACCCTCTGTATCTTCTCGCCGCAACCTTCCTCCCAGGTATGCCCCACTTGGGGACATAGGAAGAATGGGCCAAGCATGAGGGTCTACTTATCGAATCCCCTCCGTAATGAAATCTTAAACCTATTGGACATCCAGCACAGGAGTTCGTGCCAAGAAGAACCTCGACTATTCATATCGGTTCACTCATTTGAGAAATTCTCTTTTATATATCTGCTTATTTATTGCTATAAGGAAAGGTCTAAGGTCTTGAAGTTGCATTCCATTAGGGTTCTTTGAAAGTCAAATGGAGTGTCATCCACCGCTTTCTGTTTATCAAAAGTGGGCGTTTGTGTATGCGTGTGCGCGTGTGTGTAGTAAAAATCAAAACAAAAGCTCGTTAGAAACCGTACATTATACCGAAGTTCAGTACCTACCTAGGGTTTGATGGAATATTTTCAAGAAAATCTCCCACTTGAACTTCAACACAAGAAGCCTGTTTGTCTTTCTTGAAAGCTTCTAAATATTTTTATTAAAGTAGAAGATATTAAGGAAACTGACGTGACAATAAAATGTATATACTGAACTTTCCGCAAATATCCCGTGATATCCTGTTCATTGCGAAAGAATATTACGCAATTATGTTTAATTGAAATACGTTAAGGGATAGAAATAAAAACAAGTACACAAAAGTATGGAGACTTTTAAAACAATTTATTTGTGTACCAGACCGCGCACTCCTCGCCTAACACTGCCTAAACTGGTGTAAGGTGTTTTGGACCTGCAGTCGTTAATCTAAGATGTCCAGGTTACGTGAAACGCAGACAAAGAACTGACTCCGTGTTGCCTCATTAAACAATTCAAAATATTTAATTCATTACTGCAAAAATTCACATGTAACAAAATCTTTAACAATATGTACTCCCTTTTAAGTAGCAGAGGAAAACAAAGAGCATCACAAACATTTTAAAATTACTCTTGAAAACACGTTCAAAATTTTGCTGTAACAAGAAGATAATTTAATTAACTTAATTAACCAATTTAACTAGGAACCCAAAAGCATTTATCTTTAACAGAAACGCTAGCAAGCAGTCACACCTAAAAGGCCAGAACTTGAAAATACTGTCACCCGAACGTCGGAATTCTCGATAGAAACGGCCGGCAGTAGGGCCAGACGGGAAGCATTCAAACCACGCCTACCCATTTGTCTCGTGTCACTAAATGAGGGGATGATTAGAAGAGCGGCACGGGCCCTGAACCATCTCTTTCCCCTCCCACCAGACGTCTGGAAATATCGGGATAATTGTGCGAGCCGCGAACCTTCCAGAAACGGCGGTCTTTCCTATAAAAGGCCTGCAGTGGACGAGTCAGTCAGTTCTTGGCGAGCAGCTGTGAGGAGCGCCGAGTGAGCAAACGGACTGGAAGACGGTGTACGTGTATCAGAGGAGTTGTACGTGATTGTGAGGTGGAATGGACCTGTGACAGACGAACTGGAGAATGGTAATTGTGTGCGCTAAGTAATTCTATGTAATCGGGAAGTGTTCCAACTGTAATTCGGTGGAAATAAAGAACATTTTGAGTTTGTGCAATTGGACTTTTAATTTCACGAACCCACAAAGTCACAATACAATAACTTCTGTTCTCGGAACTGAAGGAAATTAGCCCATTTACAGCAAAGCTCAAAGAAGGTGATCAGAAAGACCCGAAAAATTTACCTAAAAGCCAAGGCACCTCAGAAGCACTTACCCGTGAACCTAATCGCACCAACACCAAGCACAGACTCCTCTCTCGATACGAAGTAGAAATCACAGGAAGGCTTCGGAAAGCACAGCGCTCAAAGGGGTCAGCGGCGGGAATTGGAAATGATCCCCGGTTAAAGAACGCCTCGAATCGGGAAGATAATGAAGTATCAGTGCCGGAAAAAAAGGAAATTTTCAAATAATGTTTGTAGCTTAGGCCATTTCGGAGATTTCCTTTATTGAATATCTCGAACTGGTCAATAATTTACCATATTTTCAACTACTCAATTTTCATTTCTTTCTCGTAATTGCCTGGAAAGATCTGATTTTCGGACCAGCATATAGTACCTAGTTATTAATTAGTTTACCCTTTGTATGAAAGATATTCAATTCCGTAAGTTGTGCAACCTATTGTGTTCTTGTACCTAACGAAATATGTAACATGGATATCCAGAGTTACATGGGTATAGAAGACATGGTTTTGTAAGAATAGTTCGGAATATCATGCAAGTGCAACACATAAAATGTTTTTGTATATATTTTTGTCTCGTGTATCTTGATTACCATTTGTTTCTGCACACAATGTGGTGGCAGTAAATATTAGGATACACTGCTACCGTTCTTTCTATTGATAGCTTCATACTGCTGTAGCTTTGCAGTGCTGTATTTTATTCGGATGGATCCAGAAGCTTCTGTGAAGGATTTCGTAGTGTCATGGATATAATGTTGATTCTCTACTATCTACTTGCTGTTTTCTTAATTTCATTCGGTCAAGGACAGAAGAAAATTTGGGTCGTCATGAAGAAACCAAGTTATTCCGATACGGACTGAGAAAGAGTTCTCTTGTAAGTGCACAGAGCCTAGGAGCATTTACACAACACCCTTAATTACACAGGAAAGGTGCACGTCGGCAGGCGTAGGCTTCTCGTCGTGGCCAGATGCGGGTGTTCCCTGAACGTGACCCCCCAGGGGGGAGATGTACCGTCACAAGGGAGGAACTGAAATCTGGTTTAATGTCACAACAAGGACTCAAACCTACGCCTCTGCCCGCTGGAAAGGCCACTAGATTCGTTAAGGCCTGGAAGCCAAGTAGGTTTGCTTTCGCCAAACAGTCGTGAATTTCGAAAACAATAGGTCTCCCGTTTCACCCCACAACCCGTCGTATTGTGCAAGACAATAGCAAGTCCTGCCTGTCAAACCATCGAAACGTTTCAAGGAGGTTATAGTCGTAAATCAGCCGTAAACAGCATTATATCTATTGCTGCAAACTTTGTAATGGTCATTACGAGCATCCTCGGCCACAGTTACCTTTCACATTAAAGAGGCACCAAAGCCATCAGCAGTATATAGCAGTATTGATATGTTTATGCAACGCAGCCGTTTCAAATAGAATAAAAACAAACGAAAACTTTCAGAAAGCATTGAATTACTTTACTGGATAACTTGTTGAATGAATTGCAGTCATACTTAAACACAAATATATTTTAGAGCTGATTACAATATGCTAATATATAAATGCAAAACCAATATCAATTTCTACTCAACAATTACAAATTATCCATCTGTTTTGAAGTATTTTTCAAGTCTTTTCAGCTATGTGTATTCTGAATGAACGTAAATCTATGAAGAAAAGACTAGTACATTCTGATAGTTTAATATTACGAGGTGAACTATATTACTAAGTTATTATAATTATTATCTCTCTAAATTTAAGTTCTTCCCTTTTCAGTATTTCCATATTTAGAAAATAAACATAAGAACATCTGAGCAACTTCTGTTGTGCCCGCCTCGTTAGCGTAGATGGTAGCGTGTCTGCCTCACCTTCAAGGTTCCGAGTTCCAATCTCGGTCAGGGTGAGTTCCCTGGATAACGCTTTTTCCAGGGTTTTCCCTTATCCTTAAACACGAATTTTGGGCAGCTCTGAGCTCCATGGACTCTGGACACATTTGAGCATCATTTCACCCATCTCATTCACCGAGCGATATGACTTAACGTTGGAGGATGTAAAATTACAAAACCTTCTGTTGCCTAAAGTAATAGGTACTAAGAAAGATAAGGAAAAAAATGAAAAAGAAGGAAAAGAACGGGCTGTCACACATTTAAATATAATCAGACCTGTTTTATATCTAATCTTTATGAAAATAAGGTTAGAACCTGATAAATCTCCGTGAAGTATGTAAATGTATGTAAATTTTTAGTATAGATTTAAAAACGGAAACAAAAGTCTGACAAAAGTAAATTGAAGTACACCTAATGATAAAAGAAAGATGGATTACTTAAAAATGACCATATATAGAATTGTGATTTATGGTAAAACGCCAGTTTTACTAGCGATCGTTAGAACATATTTGAGTGTCCAGAGATTATCTATAAAACCTTATGAGTTGATTCTTAATTTGCTTTTTTAACTTTGTTTATTTTGTACATTCTGCCTTTTTATGTGCAGATATGGAAACACCCAGGTACTTATTGGTGACAATAGGAAAATTTTATTATATTTTCAATTTTTGCTTTTACATTAATGGACTGTTTGTTTGGCAGTATATATAACCCTCTTGCAGTGAGTTTTAATAAAGTACGCCAAGAGCTGTTAAAATAATGCGGCAACTAACTCATTGTCGAAGTCCTCGGCTAATATAGCTTTATAGATAAATTGATGGCGAGTCTTTGTTACATTCAATAAGAGGTGGCTCGTATTTCACAATTTGACAATTGTGAGTACAGAAATATTGATGTGAGTTGATTAGAAAATGTCTTTACATTACACTTCAAACCACAAATTGATACATTGGACGAGATAGACAAACATTTTAAAAGTAAAAGTGAAAATGTTGTTAAAGAGATTGGAGGTAATATATTTTAGCGGATGGAAAAATCTTCCATAAATCACGGGAAGAGATATTTAGTAGTACCTAAAACAAATTGGAGCAAATGATGTTTTCGCTGCAGTGAAGACCATTAGAAGAATGTGTGTTCCGTTTTCAGCTTGAATGAATCATCAACAATCCAGAGGGAGACACCTTCGGGAAGCGAAGCCTGCAGTGCGTGTGACATCAGGCAAAAGCCGTGTAGTAGCAAGTTGCCTATATAAATGGTGCTGTGAGTACAGAATCTGAGGGTTCAGTCAGGTGTAGCACAGTCGATGACAACAATGTAGCTGCCATGTGCCAAATGGAACTGTTCAATTTACAATGTGACGATTTATTGAAGGGCAAATATACACTCAAGAAAGACTTGGCTGATTTTTACAAGAATGTCCCCCAAACCAGACTTCCGAAGTTGTATTCACTTGCCGCACGGACATTGTATATCTTTGGCTCCACATATGTGTGCGAACAATTTTCTTCTACTATGAAATTAGCTAAATCCAAACCCTGAAGTACTTTGTCGGATCACAATCTAAAATGCAGCCTTCGATTACAAATTTCCCAGACATTACGTCCTGACATTGAAAAACAAAATAGAAAGTGTCGGAAAATGTCCACGTAATTTTGTTCTGAATGGGTCTCCTCTAATTTGTAGAGAAAATTATTTCGTTTTTTTTTTTATTTGCATTATGACATGCCTGACCTTCAAATAAACTACTACTTCAAATAAAGCAGTCAGCATTAATATTACAACACCCAAGGTGTAAGTTGTACATATTAATACCCGGTATGTTTCCTGTCTTTCCTACGGAATCTGAACCCCAACACATCAAACCTTTCCTTCCTCTTGGACAGCAGAAATCAGCGCGCTGACGTCACACGCTAACCTGCCTCCTTTCGTTCGGTAGCATATTTGGCGGTTAAAGCTCGGAGCTGACGTCATATCAACACTACCTGTCTTCTCCTACAATAATACTTCATTGGATTTGTGCAGAGCATTCTTAAAGACATACTTTTCTTATGAAAATTGGAAAACAAGTAGTTGAAGACAATTTTAGAGAAATACATTAAATAGCACATATCAAGTAAAACTAAGTTTCGAAAAATATAGTTTTAATGTTTGTTATGAGGAGGTGACAAAATATTTGACATGTATTTATGGAAAAAGAGTATGTATTTCCACCAAGTTGTTGGCGTATAATGAAAAGAACCAATGTAGCCATGGGTTGTACAAATGCTGAAGAAGGGTGCAGTGCATTTCTTAAAACTTCTGACAGTTGAAAAATATCCTGCGGCCGGAAGAAATTCGCTATTACGTTCTATTGTAAACGGTACACCATGTATGAAAATAGCTCTTGCACAATAGCTTTTAGGTGTTGCTGAAAGGATTCTTTCCCCATTTTGATCGCTTATCTCCAATACTAAGAAGACTTTCCTAAAGCTCTATCGCGATCCTCACCTTTCACCTAATTTTAATCTACCTCCGCACCTATTCTAACGAGATGTTAACTTGTTTTTCGGTTTCATATAATGCAGCTCGAAGTAATGAATTCAATTTACGAATGTTACTTTAATTCGCGATAAAAACACTCTTCTGTGAAACAAATTACGAACGACTCTTTATTTATTGACGTCAATTATGAAAATTATTTGGATTTATTACTAGTCTTGAAGCAAGAGGTCTATCCCTGGTAGTATCCTTGAAAACTGTGAAAGAGGCAGTGAAGTGCATCCAGGTATTTCAACAACAGGGAACGTGCAGTGAATGTCCAAAACAATAGAGTAATGTCAGGCAATCCACATTTAGAAACAAAGGAGTAGACAAGATTCTCAATGGTGTAAATGTAGATTCTGTGAATAAAATCAGTTGTTGAATATTAATTGTTTCAAATATGTATGCTCAAATACTTCAGCTGAGTTGAACATCCCTTTTCGGTTTGAGAAATACATTTCCTGAAAGATAACAAAGATTTTGTTTTGACAATTTATAGAAACAACAGTAAAAGAGCAAGTCTAGTATTTTCGTGATTTTTCTGTCTAAAAGTTATTTTCTAAAAGTACTGTCGCGGCTGGTGGCCGACGCGGATAAAGAGACAGTGCAGCGTGTATATAAGGGACAGATAGTACAGCGCGAAGTGCTGCTTGCCGACAGATAAAAATAGTGCGGAGATAAAAGGCTTGCCGAAACAGATAACGTTAGATAACTCGAAGATTCTAGTGCCGCCTTGTTCATTCTAGAAAAATGAGTAGAGGTATGTATAAAAAATCGTGACACGCCAGGAGGGAGAGTCGTAATGGGAGAGTGGTAATTGAACTGGACTCGTACAGCTATGTTTTGAAAGTGAACTCTCTGTGTGTGGGTGTGGCAGACGAACTTGAAGACTGTATTTGTGTATGTTAGGTAATTATGCTACTGGAAGGGTTGACCAAAGTGTATTTCTACGGAAATAAAGAACATTTGAATTTCTACAAGTTGGAGTTTTAATTCTACGAACCCACAAAGTCACAATATAGATTTTTCGTTTTAATAGTGACATTACAAACTTCATCATCATCATCATCGTCATCATCATCATCGTCACGGTATAAGTCTTGTGGCCCGTTCCGAATTCAAGGAGATTGATCGGACCATCTCATTCGTGGCCTGACAACATTTCTTCTACCTACAGGTTCATACTTGTATACTATTTGTGGTGTATGGTCTTCCGTCATTCTCTGCACATGATCTTCCCATTTTTGCCTGTATGCAATGATTGTTTCATTTAGACACTGAATTTCCAATTCTCTTCTAATATCCTCGTTTCTTTTCTTGTCTATGAGTCTATAACCTGCCACCTGTCTCAGAAATTTCATCTCAGGAGCTTCCACTTTCTTCTGTTGTGAAACAGTCAAGACCCAGTTTTCACACCCATAAAGCAGGGTTGGGATCGCCATTATTTTATACAGTTTTAACAAAGTTTGATGATTACAATGTTTAAAGGTTCTTTTTATTGTTTGGAATTTGTTTATTTTGTTTTGTATATCTCTATTACTGGTATATGACACAATATAGCCAAGATAATTAAAATAACTTTGTTGTTGGATGGGTTTATCATTTATGCAAATTTTTGCTCTCAAATGGTTCGTTCCTATAAAAGCCATATTTTTGTTTTTATATGAAATATGAAGATTATATTCTCTTGTAATATTATTTAATTCATGTATGGCTCTTTGTAAGTTATCTTCCGTCTCCGCAATTAAACTCTGGTCATAAGCAAACAGCAATGTGTCAACATTTCTCCCCTTTATTTTAAAATGTGTTCTGAGCACAGTTTGCCATCGTACAACTGCGTCATTAATATATATTAAATAGGGTAGGTGACAATGGACACCCTGTCTTAGTCCTAAATTAATCTCTACTAAGTTATATTTTTTCTATGGATTACTCCAATTTAAATTTTGTATTTATATACATACTTTGTACTGTTCCTACTAAATGTTGAGGATATCCATTTTAATTATTATTTCCAATGGAAGATTACTTTTTACTTTATCAAAATCTTTTACATAGTCTATAAAAGCTATTAGAGTTGGTAGATTATATTCTCGTCTTTTCTCCATAATCTGTGTTATTGTGAAAATACAATCATTGCAGGAACGCCCTTTTCTAAATCCATTTTGTGAATCATGCAATTTAGCTTCTGAGATTGGAGCAATTCTTTGTGTTATGATTTTTGCATAGATCTTGTAACCTGAGTTCAAAAGATTAATTCCTCTATAATTGTCACATTCAGTTCGGTCTCCATTTTTAAAATTCGGTCATATAAATGCAATATTACGAACTTAAGCTTAATATTTTCCACCCTTTTAAGTACCTGAAGATGCGATCTTAGTAATTTCATAGGATTTTTCAAAATGTCTAATAAGATCATCTGGCAGGATCATCTGCTACCAGTTTTGAGCCCTGATCTTCCTATTACTTGCAGTTTGTTTCATGTAGTTTAGTTTGCGAGAGGCTGTACATGCTTTCTGTAGTAGTTAATGCCCCTTAACCTACCAGTTACCTGTGCAATATTTTAATATCTTTCGAGAGTGTCTTCCCTTGATTCACCATCATGGTTTATAACTTCTACTGGCAGCATCTGGAAAAGCGCTTTCTTGTATTCGTATACACTTATCCTACTTTTATGAAGAGTTAAGCCACAGTAGTATTATGAAATGTTATTTACAAAAAATGTTTTATTGATATTATATCAATACTGCTAACTTTAATCAATCTAGTATTACTGAATGATGAACACTGAAATATTTGGCCTTTCGTAATGGAAGTTTATTTCAGTGCTAGAATAAATAACTTATGACAAATTCTGTGAACTGCAAAATTATAGAGCACTGGGACGTATAACGCCAACGATTGAAGTAAAAATTCAACAACTCACCTGCATCGCTTTATGATCTTCTTATAAATTGAACCACTAGAACTTTCATCTAAAATTATAGCTCATTTTTTCTCGCTTTTCTTGTTCTGAATAGCCTTACTAATTTATTGTGGATCAGAGGTTATATATTGGTAAACTTGAGCATTCTAGTCCATTCCGTTCTTCACACTATTAGTGTGGTATGAATATGTGATATTACTTTTTTCATTTTCTGCCACGTGCGATTAAATTCTCCTGATATTGTAAACAAGTCAATTAATGTGGCATTATACAAATTGAATAATGCGCTGTCAATGCAGCTAATGCACTTAAAACATTTTTCCTTGAAGATATGCTAATAAAAGCAGATAGGAATCTACTGGTTTATTCATAGAAGGAAAACCTGATTTTGCAAAATGTTGCAACGATTCTTTTCTTTTTTTCTGAATGTTGCAACTGCAGAACTCGTGGACTCTTTGCTTGTAAAGGACACGTTCAGATGTTTATCAAAGACACGCGAATAGCAGCGCCGCTGGAATCCAGTAAGTGGGAAATGGCATTTGAGGTTATCTATATCTTTGTTTATTTGTTTAGAAGTTTAATGAAAGTGAAGGGTAAATAACCAGGTCATTACAACTGTATCTTTTGACAAGGTATCAATCATGTTCACTCAAGCAGTTTACAATAACCTCCTTGGTCAACATGTAGGCTTATAGCCCAGGATATCCTGCCTCTGACTCAGGAATGGACAGTTTTTAATACTTCGTCACACCTATTGTTCCTCTTAATTATCGCTGTCTTGTATGTAGTAAACTATTTCTATTTCTTTTATTTTGTTGAAGTGTTTTTTATATTGCTAACGTTTTTATAACAATTACACTTCTTATGCCATTCCTTTCTGTACACTAAAGCTTTACATGCTGTCAATTTCTTTATTGTAACTACAGCTACCTTATACTTCACTATTTTAAGGACAATACCTATAGCCAATGTTTTGTACAGACTGTTTCAAAACGACACCAAACGATTATAGCTTTTGCGTAGTTTATAACTTAACTAATCCGAATTTCTGTGTCTCAGCTTCGAAGTTCTGTTAGGTATAATTTTATGCAGCATTAAATATTACATGATTTTGTGATTAGGCAGCAGAGGAACCACTGGTGTTTGAACCTCAAAAGTTGTTATTGGAACGCACCGGCCACGAAAACAAAAACATTACTCCTTGCTCTTTATCAGTGACCCTAGCCTACCTTTTAGGTAATGGGGCAAAGGACAGTTATTTGTGCTAAACTCGACTAATAACTCGGACAGTTGAAGGTTGCTCTTCAGTGTAAAACTACACATTCCATCCTAACAGGGAGCATTTTGCGCGTACTTAGATAGCAAATCCAAGCAATATGGAGCGCTACAGGAACGCCGAAATGACGGATATGGTTTTGATGGATGAAAGAGCTGAAGGCAGTTCAACAAACGGACGATTAATTTAGTTTCATTAAAAATATGAATTCTAAAAATAGTTGCTTCAATGATAATATTTATTTGTTTAACTACAGAGCTTTTTGTTATGATTTTAATTGTACAATACTTTCAACCACTTACTGTAAATATCAACAGCTTCCTTTTCAGTTACAAATGCTTTATTTAGTATTATTAAATACGTGAAATAAAATGTTCGCCTCTTGGTATAAGGCATTTAGTTTTGGTTAAGTTATCTACAACTCTTGATGTTGCTCTAAGAGGTATAAGTTGCATATGTCCACCAGCTTATTTGCTATCATGAACTGTTCTAACGAAATTTTGAAACACGTTAAACACTCAAAAGCAATAACTAAGCAATAGTATTTTTTATTGAGGTTTCGTAAGCCAAAGAAATTCTTAATAGTAGCAAGCTACTGCGGAATATGCTGGTATGTTTACACGCGGAACGGCGTGTGACCTATACCTGCGAACTTCGACGGCGTGAGGCACGAGTCGTTCCTGCAACTGCCTAATCCACACTCATTCTGGAGCATTTTTATGCGGCTCTATTGGTAGTAAGAGCTATCTATATGTGTCATATAGAAGCTGATATGTGTTAGTTCGGTGTCTTTTTGAAACACTCTGTACAACAGCCGTCTTCCTTTAATACAGCCTCCTTCGCCATTGAATAATTTTCTGCCTCTCATACTCCATGTTGAGTATTTCAGCAACATGGTTAGAGATGATTCCGTGCTATCGGTATGTTTTGAGTTGCAATACGGAATGAATATGTAAGTCACCCTTATTCAGGGCTTCATCTCTTTATTAGATTACCTATGTAAAGTATCACCTGAGCCCAATGTGGCTCGGTGTTGACTGAAATCTGCAGCATCTCCATTCTCATCGCTTTGCTACCATCGAGATGTGGACATTCCGCGCAGGATGCTGCCATCACTTGGTGGAAGGTTTCCCCAAAGATTGTAAAGGTACACCTGTATTAAACAGTATAAAATATTTGACTGACAATGTGTGGCTTATTTCACTGCTAATGAATTTCAATTACTTCCATCTTCGAAATCAAGAAAGATAGTGCTTAGGAACTATATTATATAAGGTTTTCTCCTCTTTCATCCGGATTTGAGAATATCGTTGAGGTATTTCTACTGCCAGAGAACTTAAGTTAATCATTGTACGTTTTCAAATTAGTTCCCCTAAGAAAATGACACGGTTTACTCGGTCAGTGAACCTCTGAAGATCCCATCTCGGGAACCAAGTATAGAGCACGCCGGTTCTTATGCCACTTTTCACTGCGACTAGAAAAAGTGAATAAGAGATCGCGGAAAAAAGTAGAAGGAATTAAAATATGACCATAAAGGGAATTATATTAGTAAATGTACTTAAGACTTATTAAGACCATGACCACTTGATAGCGGATAAAGACTCACAGTATCCCGTAACCTCTCCTACCTCTGGTGAAGCATGTACAAACCTTCGTCTCTCTCTTGAGAGCCAGCTTTGGTCAAAGATGCACCTAGGTACACTCCTGGTAAAGTATGTTGCTAATTGTGTATTTCCTATTATTGCAGTAAACCTTTCATGTCTAAATTGTTTCAGTATTTTGTAATGTAATTGAACCTTTATACAGAAAATCCCAACCTCTCCTGTGTATGCCTACCACTAATTAGTAGCCCGAGTAGCGACCTGGCCACGTGGCAACCTAATCCTTTACCATCCTGGCCAGGTTGTCACAATAGGAGGGGATTACCTAAGTAATCGTGCATAAAATTCTCCGGTACCTATCGTCGGATCGAGTTCTGTGGGAGTGATTGGCCTTTTTCTTCAGTTGGAAAGCAAAGCCCGTGGTCCACTGTCGTAAATTTACAGCACATAAATGGACCTCAAGCCTGATAAACAGCCCTCTGAGACATAATTAAGCGGTCCTTCATGCCAAATATGGAATCGGACCCTGAGAGTTGTAACAACTAAATAAAAATTCAATTTGATTTTCACTGCTCCCAGCCCACAAATGGATCGCATTTATAATATCGGCTCCTGTATTGTTTCCTTGTCTTGGTAGGTTCTTGTTGAATATCCTGTCTAAGATCAAAAATTTCAGTTCTGTAATTATATTTATCTTTACTTTATTGGAAGGAATAATTTCTAACCTCTCAGATCTATTTGCATCTGAAACATATCTAATGACCAAGTTCAGAGTATGGTACTTTAAACAGAGCGCAATGTAGGGTCTCTAACAGTTCCAGATTGAAGCTCCTCAGCGGGTCTAATACAACCGACACCCACTCTCGCTGAAGGTTTGTGAGCAGTGATTGCACCGCCGAGGGGTGCAGAATTACTGTCAGCATCCTTTTTCCCTGTCATGCAGCTCCACAGCAGTTGCCGAAATAGTTTGAGCTTGAAAGAGCCAAGGGATGAAAAATCCATATGAAAAGTGAGGTGAAATGAAGAGAGAGGAAATATCAAAATGTAAGAAACTTTCAGCACTTGCTAGCAACCAGGGCAAACCCCGAAAATACCCATGGATCAGGAAGGCCATCGACAGTAATTGAAGCTACATAATATCTCGGACCTGAGCGTTACCAACTGAGACATTCCGCTCGGCTACAAACCAAAGTTAAATAATTAGCTATCTGTGAGAGTGCCAGTAACTCACAAACATTGTCAAGATATGAGGTCATCATTTCTATTTAGCTTCAAGAAAAGAATAAGAGAAGGCGCCGTCTTGTTCTCAAATACTAGAAGATTCACCAAAACAGCAGGTGCCTTGTTGCCCCTAAAACCTGACTGTTGTGTTAGGTCCCGGACGAACAACTTCAGAAGCATCGTGTACGTGGACTGACGTGTTTGCACACACTTGCTCTGAGAGATTGTCACGAACTAATTAAAGAAAGACATCTTCTGATTGGGTTTACCCGACATCCATCTTCCACCTTTCCATGGTAGGCGTAGCCGCTGACCTTTGCAGTGGCTCTGTGACGATACTGCGGTGGATAGGTCGCGCTGATTAATCGCTGTTAAAAGTCACCGGCCTTGACACAGTGAATGAGTGGAACGGCCGGCCGGCGTTACCGCTATGGCGCCACGCGCATTCCTAGCGGCAGCCTGACGCATTACGTCGTGATTCACTTTTTTCTCCCTTAGTTTCATAAAGCGAAATTTCTAACGTGCAGAAAATGGAATTCTTCCTTTCATAAAACCTGATAACTGCAAAACTGCTAAAATAACACTTTAAGTTGCTATTTTGATTTCGATCTTGTTCATATTTAATAATTTTCTTTTGCTGTACACTGGAGGAGTAAGAAATTGAAGTTGGTTTGAAGACAATCTAGATGGCAATAAACCAATAAAAATTTTAATACAATAATAAATTTGTGCAATATTTTCAATATCAGCATTAGCTGCTATAATTTATTTGATTTGATTTATGATTTGTTAGGTGTTAAAAGAAATACATCTTGGGCTAACCATCAGCTGGGCCCTAGTCCTTTGCAGCCCTTCAATACAATTACGTACTTGATGCGTGTTTGCCTCATAATAATTACTTCCCATTTGCACTCTGCAGCAGTTTTGCTGTTTGCCGAATTTTTTAATATTCTACTAGAAATCATAATATTGTGATATAAATTCATGCTTAGAGTGTAGTCATCCCAATCGGTGGAAACTTAATCCCAAGATTAGATTGAATTGTCCTTCTAAAGCTGTTTCTTTGGCTTGCTTATTAAATACACAAGTTTCAACTTTTAAAAAAATTAGAATAAATTAAGAATTTCCTTTTACAGTTTTATCTAGAATGAACTGACCTCTGTGCTTCATATATGTACACAAGTATAGAGCTGATACCCAGCTAAATAACCTCTAGTCCTCCAAGCTGCTATTTATGATGGACCGTATCGCAATTAAAAGCCCAAAACAATAAGCAAGACAAATATACCTGTGTATAAGTTGAAAATGGCATCAACACGTTCATTATCTCCACCAGCTACCATTGCTGACATATTTTGATAATATAATAGGAAAACGAGATACAGGACAACCTAAAGAGGTAGAAACAATAACTCATGACCTTTTGGTTTCTGATCGCATTTAAAAGGAATCATTGATTAATGGAATGGTTACTTCGCAATTAAAAATAATATATTAGTTAGTCATTATTTATCCACCTCTTTAAAACTATTTCTGCCTTACCAAAATACAAATACTGAAAATATTTATTATTCATTAGTGTATTCTTCGAGACATATTTCCAGTCTAGTCTATGAACACAGTGGTCATTTTGTGGTGAAGCCAGAACCGCGTCGTAAACTGTTATACTGTAGGTCGTCTTACCTTTTGTATTTTTTGTGGAATAACAGCAGCAATAACAAACTCAGTCTTTTACTCGAATGATGCTCAAGCACAAGCAAATAATTCAAATTTGAAGATAAATTTCGAGCTAGTATCCCTGAATAAGATAAGCGCTATTCAGTCCTGAAGTAATTGTTAAACTGCCATGAATTTTGAGAACAAAATTGCATCCACATAGTATGTCACCAAAAAGTCCTAATATATACGAGGGCTGTTCAATAAAGAATGATCATAATTTTTTTTAGGGTCATAATTTTTCGCGCTAAAATTCCACCGATATATCGGACGATGAATGGAATGGGTGAAATGGGAGTTTCATTGTCGGTACTGCTGGTTCCCGCCTGTTAGAACCAAGCAAGTTCAGATATGTTAAGTATCCCCTATCGCCGCAATGGAGGTAATGCGCTGGGAACAACATGCGGCTTTGAAATTCTGTTTTCCTCAACAAATCTTCAGTGGAGGCCTATACAATGTTACAGGAGGCCTATGGAGAGTCTGTTCTTCACTACAGCACATCTCGAAGGTGGTTGAAAATGTTTAAAGAGGGGAGACAACCAATTTTAAAGGAAGCTGGACCCGGTGCTCCAGTTATTGCTGTTACGGAAGAAAACATCAACAGTGCTGCTGCTATTGTGAAATAGAATCGATGAATTACCTAAGATCACTTTCTCAAATACTGAACATTTCATTGAATGCCACCCACCGGTGACAGAAACATTGCACATGAGACGTGTTCGTGCGCGATAGGTTGCAAGACTGCTGATTCCCGAACAAAAGGATATTCGCATGTAGGTCTGCATGCATCTCAAGTTGATGTTAGTGGAAGATCCGGAGTTTCTTTCAAACGTAATAACTGCTGATGAAACTTGGCTACATCATTTTGATCCTGAGAGCAAACAGCAATGCTAAGTGTGAAAATATCCTTCTTCACCAACCCCCCAAAAAGGCAAAAGTGGTTGCTTCTGCTGAGAAAGTTATGGTCATCTCATTCTTTGATATTCATGGAATGGTTTATCAGCATGTTGTACCTGCACACACATCAGTAACTGCACAATAGTAAAATTAAGTACAAAAAATATCCAAATAAACATAAATATTTAATAATTTGCATACTGCTACAGGGATGTCCCGAAAACATTGGAAGTCCATATAAGGCGCAAAAGTCCACATTTCAGTGAAACAGGCTGGATGCTGCACCACAATAATGCGCTGCCACATATTGCCAAAGTTGTTGCTGAATATATTGCAAAGATCATTGTGAAGTTCATCCCCCACCCTCTCTATAGTACATATTTAGCCCCATGTGTCTTTTTTCCTATTCCCTAACTTGAAGAAACCCCTTCGTGGGAGGAATTATCCATTATCAGAAGCAGTGGTAAAGGCTGCGGAGGCGATTTTGAAGGATCTCTCAAAAATTGTTTCGAGCATGTCTTTGAAGACTGGTAGAAACTCTGTGACAAATGCATCGCATTCAGGGGAGACTATTTTGAGAAGGACCATCAAAATTATGATGAATAAAGGTACGTTGTCAAAAATAATTGTGATCATTCTTTATTGAACAGCCCTCGTATAATATGCTTAATATCTATTTAGGTTTGGTATGAATTTTGAGAACCAAATTGCATCCACGTAGTATGTCAGCAAAAAGTCCCAATATATACTTAGAGTGAAAGAGCGTCGGGTGCCACAGCCGGGTGAAATAATTTGCACTTATTTGCGAGCTGTTATGCCATAATCTGCTGTTGATGAACATTTCGTCGATAGCTACAATGGGCATTTTCGATAACTCGGTCGAAGCTTCTCGAAGAATGATCCGTCGAATCATTTTACTCGTATTATATGGTTATATATTACTGCGTCATAGATTGTACAACCACTAGCTTATGAAGTCCAAGAAGCTGTTTAGCCTTTGTTTTACTTAGGTGTTTAGGTCTGCTGTACAGTTTATAAAATAGCACCAACAGTATACGTAAAGGATTCTACCATTCTGCTTTTTTTTCCTTTCCCTGACGAGGACCAGCCTTAATAGATACATGTAACGTATTCTTAGATTATATATTATGTTGGGGAGAGAGACCTTGTGCACTTCGACCTAGGGAGATTATGGGGAAGCCAACCCTCAAAATGAACAGATGAAGTGAAGGAAACAAGAGGCTACAGAAAAATATGCAATAGTGCCTGGCTCGAAGACTCGATCCAAAATGGAGATATCCAGAGAGGGTTGTAAAAGACCTCCCTCTACTGTTGTGAATGAGAAACCACCCTTGTCACCTAGCAGCCAGAGATAACCAAGACAATCCAATTTCCAAAATGGGTGGTTAACGGTAATGAACCTAAGACCTCCGGAATACCGCCTTACACGCTACCGCCGCGCAATTTAATTATAAATCTTACCTTCAAAAAGAATAATCCATAGTAGAATATTATTTAGGAAGCTGCTCCGGTATCTTCAATTGCAGAGCGAGCGTTCTGATACCTTCAAGTATGGCGGAGCGAATAATTGAGCCCCTCCCAAAATTAAGTTGTTTAGATTGGGTTGGGCTCGACAGAGCAAGGGTTCCTGAAAGCCATTTGAGTCAATGGACAGACCCGGGATTATAGCTTGTCTCAATGTTCCCCAATGAGAGCTTGGAGAGCTTGAAATGGATGCTATATCGTTGTTGAATCTACCCAGGTTTTCAGTAATCTTCTTCCCCTTTAGTGTGGGTGCGCGTAACTAGGGTGGAGGACATCCAAAGCATTGCTATTTATTATGAAATTTCACAGAGAAGAAATTCACTCAGTTTATGCCTTTCGCTTGTTTAAGAAAGAAAGCTTACACTACATAAAATGCTTCCACTATGCAGTGGATTATTAGGCACCTATAAGCAAGGAATAAGCATTCTTGAACTCGCTTTCAAGCGGCCATCAGCCCTCCCCTTCCTGCTTGATGTTCACTGCACACTTTCTTCTATCGCAGTGGTGGAATAATGTACGCGATTACTAGTTAACATTTCACAAAGTTGAAAGTTTACTCATTCAGGGAAGAATGAGTGTTCCACACTTCCCTTCTATTATACCCAACAGGACAAAAGGTCCTGCGATGTACTGTGTAAGTGCTGTAAAAACTAACAATTGAGTATTGTTTGCCAATTTTCCTGCGTATGAGCTATGCTATATTGTATACTATTTGATAAGATACGAGATATTCTTTTCAAACGTTGATTGAATAAATAGCAGAGAGTAAAACACTTGTTTTTGTTTTGTTACCTAATGCGTACCTTGTTTTCAAAACTAAGAATCAGGGCTACGCCACCGCTTCGATAGAGCGACCGTTGGGTCACGTCATAGCACCACCTCACGACTCCCCATCCAGGATGTTACACTGGGCTCGCCCGTACGTATAGTCGCGCTGCTGGGACCGTTACCATGGATTTATCTTTGGCAATACATACCTCTCAGATAACGCACTGATTACTCCACGTGGAGTGAACATATATCTGTCATTTGTGATTCCTACGAATTGCAATGGTTGAAGTGATTCGTCCATTGGTGCTCAGCACACGATCGTGAGGCCTGTCTGTACCCCTCTCACTCTTACAAGAATAATAAGTGCGTTATCTGAGAGGTTTCTGTTAAAGATAAATCCATGGTAACTGTTCCAGCAGCATTACTACACCTTTATACACCACATCTGTATGTTAACTTTTATACTACAAGAATGGCGATCTTGGCCGTCGCGAATTAAATGTTGTGGTAGAGGACACTAAGCTTTAGTTTCGGGTCCTTTAAGAACTAATTTTAATACATTAACAGCATATTGCTTATCAAAAACGTCAGTGAACCAGATGGAGAATTACTTATCCAATCCTTAGCGATACACGTGTTATCACATTATGTAAAACTGCAAATTGTGCCATAAGTTAGTATAAGTGTTGTGTAAAATAAAAGATAAGACAGCAAGTGATTCATGGGTTTAACAAAGTTAACAAGCAGGTTGATTCATGCAAATTAAATGTTCTGAACTATAAAATTATCCATACAGCTAACCACTCATGCATATGAGTGAATTACAACAGGGATCGCAAAATGCTACTGAACGCCAGCAACTTGTATAACTATTTGACTCGAGTTGTTTTGAAATGTAGTGATATCCCTCATTAAAATGTTACATTGACAGACTCAATTTTATGATCTACTAGCTCTTTTTCTAATAATTTATTATTTCAAGTCACTTATGGTTACGTTGAAAGTAAAGTATAACAATGTACATTTAATTTCAATTTGTAATTACAACGTTAACATCAGATACATTTACAAAGATGGTCGAAAACAAATGAGAAAACGTAAAAGTTAATTTTCTTATACAGCACAAGCAGTTGTTTCAGATGATTTACTACTCATATTATAACTAGACCGGGAGAAAAAAATGCAGTTAGAAGCGTGGCTTACCAGCACTGGAGTTCTGCAGCTCCCCCCCCCCCCCCCCATTTTAGGTTGCCTCTCCTCCATCGCGCGGGCTGCACTGGTTATCTGTTTAACTTGCTTTGGCATTCACCATTACATTCACTCCTTGCATTTTCTGTCGAATCACTGCTTTGTTCCCCAGCGTTTAAAGAAAATACGATTCTACCTATTTGTTGATCGAATGTGAGGTCATGTCTGAGGTAATTGTTTTCTGTTAACTTTGACAATCAGAACAGTATTAAAATACACGCATTTCGTGTTTGCGCTCTGTCGCATGCAGCAAGGGAGGGGTGGGAGAAACGTGATGCTTGGATGGCGTGGAAGGGGAGAAGGTTCTCTTCGCGCATGCGCACACAGACAGCATTTTGTTTGCGGTCTTCCTGTGATTATGTATTATTTAATGTAATAAAGCAATAAATGAAACGAATCGTAAAAATAATACACTAATAAGGTACTTATATGCAAGCAAGTATCCAAACTAAACAAAAAAACATTCAAAGTGCTGTTTTATTTACACTAGTTTAAAATTTCCAATTTTTCATCACTTCTTTGACCTTTACTGATAGTTGTTTAAGTACTCATACTCATGCTCGATGAAATACACTAACCACAGATATGCTATCACCAAGGATTTCCCCCCCAGGGGCCTACTTCGGTAGGTACGGGTTTGGCGAACCCGGGGTCCCGAGCCAACAGTCTCCCTCGTGTGGGCTCCTCTTCGTGGTTGAGGGAGACGGTCAACAGGCCCACCCACGTGTAGGCCGTGCGTGGAGACCCGTGTCGGTGGAAAGGTTAGTCCTGGTGGTTGAGGGATGCGTATCTGAGCTCGTAACAGTATTTTTCTGAATTCGGGGAGGGTACGCATTACTAATACACTACTTTGGCTTCTGCTTCGCCTAAACGGGAGGTTAGGGACTAACCCACCCCTAATCAATCGGCCAGGACAAGGTGATACACTGAACTCCAGGGTGAGTGGGACGGCGAGCCCGCTATATCCCCTATGTAGCCCTGTCATCCCAGTGGGATGACCCCTTGTTGGGCTCCGTGGTGGGTGGGGAGCATTGGGGGATGAAATTTATGCCAACTCTTATGTTAAACCTTCAACAAAAAAACAATCCCAACAATTGTAGAAATGGAAAAGAAGTAGTCGAGTCTAGTGGTCCTCGCTACTTGGTGATAAGCAGAACTGAGACTGATAAGACATTTACATCAGTGAACCCTTTCGCCATCCAGAAAGGATTAGACAAGATAGCTGGCCCGGTAAAATCATGTACTCGTTCGCGCAATGGCACGCTGCTGGTGGAAGCGCATTCCGTCTCCCAGGCGGCAGCGCTCTTGAAGGCCAACATTCTAGGCAGTTATCCGGTGAGCGTTTGCGTACACAAGACCCTGAACTCCTCGCGCGGTGTGGTGAACACCCGTGCGCTGGACGGAATGACCAACGAGGAGATCCAGCAGAACCTGAAAGATCAAGGCGTGATAGCTGTATATCGTGTTCAGCGAAGAGAGCGAGGGGAATTGGTGCCTACGCATACCCTGTTCCTGACCTTTGATCGGGTAGATCTCCCACAAAGGCTTAGGGCAGGGTATGAAGTCATCGAGGTACGACCATATATCCCGAATCCCTTACGTTGCTACAGATGTCAGCGCTTCGGCCACACTAAGGACTTCTGTAATGGTGCGCCTACGTGTATGAATTGTGCGATGTCGCTGCACGAAGGTGAGTGCACCTCACCCGTAAAATGTGTGAACTGTGCTGGCGAACACGCTTCCAGCTTCAGAGATTGCCCACGGTTCCGCGAGGAAAAGGAGATTCAGGAGATCCGGGTGAAAGAGAAGCTATCCTTCTCGGAAGCCCGGAAACTCGCACGTACTCGCATGCCCTCCGTTGCGATGTCCGGTACCTATAGCTCAGTAGTAGCTAAGCCGGTCCCGCGAAGGGAGATGGCAACTCAGACCAGCGATATCAGTGAGGCTAGTATCTCTGACAGAATCCTTAGTCCATCAGTAGCTCCGAAGCCTGTCAAGACATCTCAATCTACTTCTACCTCGTCCAAAGCAACCGCAGGGAAGAAAACACCTCCCAGGTCTCCGGTCAGAGCATCGAGCTCTACGAAGCCTACTAAGCCAGTTGTGTACGTGCCACCACCCAAAACTTTTAAGACCAGCTATCAACGGTCTGATTTTCTGAAGGATACGGATCGGCCGACGCGCAGAAAGAAAAATCCTCGGGCATCTAAAAGTTCCACCTCTGAGGAGTCTTCCGAAGGGGTCCCGGATCGACGACCGTCATCTCCGTCGATCTCTGTTTCGAATCGGTTTGAGGCTCTCGAACCGAAGTTCTCAATAGGGAAAGGGACCTCATCCGCTGAAGAAATGGAACAAGAGGATACGGACCATACAGCCCGGACGTCCAGTAAAAAGCGCCCGGATAAACTGGACGTAAAAGGTGTTAGCCCCACACCCAAGAAAAAGGGTAAACTCGTTCGGCCACCGCCGAAATCAACATAACGTTGCGTAACTATTACCATCTTATCCCATACCTCCAATGGCTATTCTTCAATGGAACATTCGCGGATTTCGAGCACATCGAGCAGAGCTTGATTTGTTGATCAATAAGCATAACCCTAAAGTCGTGTGCTTACAAGAGACCAAGCTGCGTCCCCAAGACACCTCTACACTCCGGCGGTACACGTCATTTAGGCATGACCTTGATCCGGAAGAGGGCATTCCAGCGCATGGAGGCACAATGGTGCTTGTCAGAGATGATACATATGTAGATATTATACCTTTACAGACTGCCATACAGTCAGTTGCTGTACGGATTGTTCTCCCGACTGTGCAATTCGCCGTCTGCAGTGTCTATGTTCCGCCATCTGCTGACCTCTCACTTAGTGAACTACAGGGGTTGATCTCTCAGCTCCCTACACCCTTTCTGTTGATAGGAGACCTAAATGCCCACCACCATCTCTGGGGCTCAGCTCGATCCTGTGCGAGAGGCAAAGTTATTGCCGAATTCCTTGACAGCAGTAACCTGGTTCTCTTGAACACCGGAGAACCTACGTTTTATCGGATGCTTTCAACACCTTTTCGCATCTCGACTTGGCAGTTTGTTCACCTCAGCTAGCACTTTCCCTACAATGGAGTGTCATCTCTGACCTGCATTCTAGTGATCACTTTCCGTGCCTTGTTAGTCTCTTAGCACATGACTTTAAGTCCGCCCGTTTGCCTACCTGGCGCCTCGATCACGCCAACTGGGCCATTTACACCCAGCTGGCTGTGTTTAGTTACGACGCGCAAGATTCTGTGGACGCCTTAGTTGAGCACCTTACAGAGCAGATCCTTTCCGCCGCGGATCATTCTATTCCTCGCTCAACCACCAACCCTCGTCGCCCTCTTGTTCCCTGGTGGACGACCGATTGCCGGAATGCTATTCGTGCTCGTAGGCGTGCTCTCAGAGTTTTCCAACGACATCCTACACTGGAGAACCTGATTGAGTACAAGAAAATGCGTGCTAGGTCTAGGTACATAATCAAGAATAGCAAACAGACAACTTGGAAAACATTTGTGTCCTCTTTCAACCGACATACACCCTCCTCTGTTGTATGGGATAAGATAAGGCGCGTGGCCGGCAAATCGACCTACATGCCGATCGCTGGTCTGAGAACTCCTGCAGGCTTCGTCGTGGAACCGTTTGAAGTGGCTAATACCCTTGGCAGTGCTTTCGCCCACGTGTCTAGCTCCGATAATTATGCACCTGAGTTCCTCTCAATAAAAACTCGGGTAGAATCTCGAGGTTTCTGCTTTCGATCTAGAAACCTCGAGGACTATAACCGCCTTTTCACCATGGCAGAGTTAGATCACGCTCTTTTATCTTCACGGCTATCAGCGCCAGGGCCGGATGGTATCCACGTTCGCATGTTACAACATCTCTCTCCTAAAAGCAAGGCTTTCCTGCTGGACCTCTATAATCGTATTTGGGTTGATGGCACTCTCCCTGCAAAGTGGCGGGAGGCCATCATCATACCCATTTTGAAACCCGGAAAGGACCGTCATCTGTGCTCTAGCTACCGTCCTATCTCTCTCACCAGCTGTGTCTGCAAAGTGCTAGAACGCATGATTAACGCACGGCTGGTGTGGTGGCTGGAACGCCAAAACCTGCTAACGAATATCCAAGTGGTTTTCGTCGACGCCGTTGCACAGTAGACCACGTTGTGTCTATGTCGACACAAATAATGAACGGCTTTCTGAAGGGTTGTCAAACCGTTGGGATATTCTTCGACTTAGAGAAAGCTTATGATACCTGTTGGCGCGCAGGGTTGCTACGCACTCTCCACAGCTGGAATATGCGTGGCCGCCTGCCACTTTTCCTGCAAGAGTTCATGAAAGACCGCTTTTTTCGAGTACGGGTCGGCTCGGCTTTTTCTAACGCTTTTATTCAGGAGAACGGAGTACCTCAGGGTTCCGTACTAAGTGTCACCCTTTTCGCTGTTGCTATTAATTCTATATCGCAATGTGTTCCCCCGGGGGTCTCGGCCTGCTTATTCGTAGACGACTTTGCCGTCTACTGCACTTCTCAGCGTACACCATTTTTAGAGCGCCGTCTACAGCAGTGCTTGGATAACCTTCATGATTGGAGTTTGAAAAACGGTTTCCGTTTCTCGGCCGAAAAAACCGTTTGTGTTAACTTCTGGCGCCTTCGGAGATGTTTACCACCATCACTTCGATTGGGCCCACATCTACTCCCTTTTCAAGAAGAGACGAGATTCCTTGGGTTGGTATTCGATCGGAAACTCAGCTGGTCCTCCCATATAGCACAGTTGAGAGCTCGCTGTGACCATTCTCTCACCATTTTGCGGATACTCAGCGGCAAATCCTGGGGCGCGGACCGCACAGTGTTACTGCGACTCTATCGCGTACTTATCCGATCCAAGTTGGATTATGGCTGTTTCGTGTTTGGTTCGGCACGTCCATCGGTGCTGCGCAAACTAGATACAGTCCATAATTGTGGTCTCCGGTTAGCCATTGGAGCCTTTCCGACTAGCCCTGTCGTCAGCCTCTACGCGGAATCTGCAGAACCTCCTCTGCGGTTCCGGCGTGACATGCTGCTGTGCAGTTATGCTTGTAGCCTTCACTGCATGCCCACGCACCCAACATTCTCCGCCTTTTTCAACACCTCTCTGGACGCGCGCTATAGGAATACCTCGCTTTGGCCCAGACCACCGGGTTTCCGTTTCCGGGAGCTTCTTAGGCAGCATAGCATGGAGCTCCCTGAGATGTTTCCTAGGGGTGAAAGAGTATATCCACCTTGGCTGCGGGGAATATCCTACATAGACCTGGGCATGACGCGCTACGCGAAATCTTCAATGGCTCCCAGCAGTATCCGTACTTGTTTTTTAGAATATTTATCTGGTTTTACTGATCGGGTTTTAATCTACACTGATGGCTCCAAGAGCTCGAGTGGGGTTGGATGTGCTTTCGTCTATGGATCCGAACCCTATACATTCGGTTTCCATAGCAGCACCTCTATTTTTAGTGCTGAACTTTATGCGATTTACCGAGCCATTTTATATGTACGTCAACGCAACCTAGGCGACAGCCTTATTTTAAGTGACTCCCTTAGTGCACTTCAGAGCCTACAGCAGCTGTACAGTTACCATCCTGTTGTGCAGTTTATCCAGGACGCCCTCCACGTCTTACACGCCTCTGGCGTTAGCGTGGTGTGTGCTTGGGTTCCTGGATATGTAGGCCTGGCAGGAAACGAACTGGCGGATTCGGCAGCGAAGATGGCAACCACACTGCCGAGGGTAACTATTCATCATGCTACTGCGGAAGATATCAAGTTATACTTGCGAAGTGCTGTGCTGTCCTCTTGGCAGAACGCGTGGTCCGCTTTGCGAAGCAACAAGTTGCGGACAGTGAAAGATCTTCCGATTCCCTGGGCCACTTCCTGCCGTCGATCGCGCCGTGAGGAGGTCACTTTGGCTCGGTTGCGCATTGGCCACTGCTTTTTTACACATAGCTTTTTGCTGAACAAGAGCCGTGCTCCAGTCTGCCCGCTCTGCAATGCAGCTGTCTCAGTCCGCCACGTTCTTTTAGAGTGTTCCGGAACAGCGCGTCTCCGCAGATCTCTCCAGCTGCCGGACAGTTTGGCAGAGGTGCTGGGGAACGACGAGAAAGTGGTGGCCAAAGTTTTAACCTTCTTTTTAACTGCTAATTTTAGAATTTAGTACCAATCGTTTTATTGATTTTAACGCTTTTATGGTTTTACGTTCTTTTTATCTATTTTAATATATGTGAGCGTCCAATGAAAATCTTGCTGCAGATGAATATCTGTTAGATCCTCTTTATTGATATTTAAGCTCCTTACTTTTTCAGGGCGCTGATGACCTCGTTGTTGAGCGCCCTTAATCACAATCAATCAATCAACCAAGGATTTGGTGAGGTAGAAATCCTTCCATTATATCTATAGCGGGAATTGTTTCACGAACACTAAGCATGATCAGATGCAACATAGGAGAGCATTACCTTGCCCCACCTATTGTGAATTTTGCGAGCAATAATGCGTTGCGAAAATACGAGGGCTGTTCAATAAAGAATTAACATAAATTTTTACGGTCATAATTTTTCGCACTAAAATTCAATTTTCTTATATTCTGTTAGCTTAATGTGAAACAGACACGCCGTGGTAGTTTCACTGTTGGTACTGGGTCCCACATGTCAGAACCAGACAAATTCAAACATGTTCAGCATCGCCTACCTCTTCAATGGAGGTAACATGCAGTTAAAGTTGATGTTAGAGGAAGATCCGGTGTTTCTTTCAAACGTAATCACTGCTGATGAAACTTGGCTACATCATTTTGATCCTGAGAGCAAACAGCAAAGCTCATTGTGGAAATCTCCTCCATCACCAACCCCCAAAAATGCAAAAGTGGTTGCTTCTGCTGGGAAGATTATGGTCATCTCATTCTTTGATATTCATGGAATAGTTTATCAGCATGTTGTACCTGCATACGCATCAGTAACTGGACAATACTACAGGGATGTCCTAAAAACTTTGCAAGTCCATATCAGGCGCAAAAGACCACATTTCCGTGAAGCAGGCTGGATGCTGCACCAGATAATACGCGGCCGCAAAATGTCAATGTTGTTGCCGAATATTTTGCAAAAATCAACGTAAAGTGCATCCCTCTGCCTCCCTATAAACCGGATTTAGCCCCATGTGACTTTCTATTCCATAACTTGAAGAAGCGCCTTCGTGGGAGGCATTATCCATCATCAGAAGCAGTGGTGAAGGCTGCAGAGGCGATTTTGAAGGATCTCTCAAAAATGGTTTCTAGCATGTCTTTGAAGACCGGCAGAAACGCTGGGACAAGTGCATCGCATTCAGGGGAGACTGTATTGAAATGACCATCAAAATTATGAGAATAAGTAAAGGTACGTTGTCAAAAAAGGTTGTGATTATTCTTTATTGAACAGCCCGCGTATTGATGCCTCACGCTACATGCCTACTCTGTGATACAACAATAGATGTAGGTACGCAAAAGCTATATATACATAATAAACATTAACAAACACAACGTACAAATGAAGTGTATTAAAACATTTAGTAATGGCAAGCAAAAATGATTTACTGAGATAATATATATCTGGCTAAATATCTAAGGAAAAAGTTCGGTGTCGAAAGAGGAAAGGAAAAAACATTTAAGTGAATTTCAATTCTATTTCCTTTATAATACATGATTTAATCATATTAATTGCTCAAGGTTTCCTATGGTCATATGTAAATTAAAGGTAAATTAAATTTGTAAACGTTAGTTTTGGAAGCTCAGAGTATCACCTCCTACTTAGTTGATAAATATAAGATAAGGATGTGATGCTCTTATCTGAGCATTTTATGTTACTGAATGCATTAACTTATTTTAGAATTTTTATCAGAAGATTGAAAGCTAACAAGCAAAATTTTTCCGAAATGTATAGTAATGTAATCTATTTGACTAGCTACCATTCTGATCTCGTGACGCTTATGCACACCGTTTATGAGCTTACTCTGCTCCCCGCCCCCCCCCCCAATGATTATTTAATTTCTTCGGTAACAGGTTTTTCTGGTACGTATTGCCTATCACCCTCTTGAAGAGGTGCCCCTGGGACATCAGTGAAATTTGGATTTTGTTGGACATGGACCCGAAGAAAGAATTTTATCTGCAGCATGTTGGGAAAGCCAGTTGAAAGATATTGTAATTTTGTGTCCAAGTAGGGACGATTTTTAAAAGTAATGTGTCGCTGTATGGGAAGACTTGGAAATTCCGATGGTGTAGTCAAATTATGAATTAGTAATTTTAATCTCCCAGTAGTCGTATGGGAAATTCAGCTCAGGGCGTTGACTCGAATAAATATATCTTTATATAACAGGTAGACTCTTTTAAATAAAAATAATTATATTTCTCCACCTTTTATATAGTAAATTTAATTATAGATCTTTTACAATCATTGCAATACTTCACTTTCTCAAATTACTAGCACCATTTCACATATGTCTATTTTGTATTTTTTCATTCGACTTGTATATCCCCATCAATTAACTAAAATAATAAGAGTTAAATGATGAAGCCTGGGACTTAAGTACTTACGATAGTAAGTCGCAACAAACGTTGCATCTCGGATGCGAGAGCCCCTAGTGGTCTACCGAGGAAATATACAAGTCGAATGGAGATTTTAATGTCATGACTATAAGTTGGCCATGGTAGCTCAATTGGTAAGAGCGACTGGACAGAAACCAGTAGATCCGTGGTTCAAATCCCGGCCGTGGTATTGAATTTTCATGTCGACTCAATCCAATACGTTAGCCTTTATAAGGCTAGTGTGAAGAAATGATTCATTTCCATCAATTAACTGAAAGTATTACAGATCTTAGAATTACACACACACACACACACACACACACATACATATATATATATACATATATATATATATATATATATATATATATCCACTAACCTATAAAGATAAAGTTGTACAACTGTGAGTTGAGAAAGTAATGTTAGCTCTCACAAGGGTTTTGCGATATACTGTATACAAGTTCAGGTAGAGTCTATTCAGTTAACTCATGTGCACGTCGGCCGCTGCCTTTGACGAACCCTTATAATCGTTTTACAGCTCTGACCCTCTTACCCCCAGACCTTTCTGCAAGGTTGCCACCTTTCTCGATACGTCATGGGTATCGTACGAGGTTTCGTCTAAATAAATTATCGTATGTCCATTATTGCAAAGCTTCCACCAAGCTACAATTCTACTGGATTCCATATTAACCCTTAACTTATTCAAAGTGCGGTGTTTGAAACCCAGCTCCTTTAGGAGGCCGCGCAAAGTACAGTGCCCACAAGGAAAATCACAACTTTCTTGCAAATATGCAACCAATTCGTCTAAGATGGGTGCTCTCCCTTTTGCATAGAATCTATAAATTTCTCGGCGAATTAAATCGCATGTGAAATTATCTACTTTAGAGAAACGTTTCCTTTTGTTTTCACACTTGATCGGCGTCTTTGGTATTCCTTTCGTCACAATAGTTTTTACTGTATTTCTGTAAATACCCATAATTTATCATCATTGCATGACTTCTTACCATGATTATTTGTCAGCACATATTTATATGTGTTCAAAACAAGCGCTTGAATTTGTTTGCAAACAGTTCCCGTTATAACTTTATTTTGTGAGGCTTTTTCAGTAATATAACTCGGCCCAGTTGTTCACACTATTGTCATCACTTTGATTATTTTCACGAGACTGAAAGTAATCTACTACTTCATTTGCTTTTGCTACAGCATTTCCCTCCCACCGTCTCCACATCGTGACACACAACGAATTTCTGCACGTAATGTAACAGGTCAACTGGAAGTTGGAACTTTGGGAACTGAGACTCTACGTGGAATAGATATGCGACTGTCACTTCGAGAAACTCAGGGTTGCTATTAGTCCTCAACGACAGTGTTCCATTTCTGAAGTGTGGAGATAGATTTATGACGGTCATTAGTGGGCGGGAGAGTAGTTTCCTTTGAGCGGCAACTGACTCGCGTTCATTAGACAGACTTTACACGTGGAACTTTTTCTAGGAACATTCTATTTCGAAACAATTTCGTACTAGAAGCAAATATCAATTACATAATATTTTGCCGCAAAGTTATATTTCCTTGCAACTATTTTCACACCACCTATGATCATGTTCAGTTAACTCAGCATGTTTGCTGGTCACGAGCATCCGTGTTATCAAAGGCGTATAAACTCATTTGCACCAAATAATTGCTTAGAAACTCATCACAGCAACATTTCCAAGAGCTCCCTGTCGCCATAAATAAACGACTGTATAGCTGTTCATGTATACAATCAGGCAGGGTATAGATAGACAACGACAAGCCATCGGAGTGAAACGCGCCATAAAATTAAAGGGGAAAAATAAGAGGAAATAGAATCGTAGGTAACACGATTTCAGTGTTGATTTAAACATGAGGAAAAGGGTACCATGTTGTGATCATGTAGCAGATAATTGAATAAATATGAAATGCAGGCTTAACAGCGGTTGCACTTGATTAAATATGGATGCTGGCTGCAAGCCTTCGTGTAATTGATGTCACGGTTGACTTTTTGTTTTCTACTTGTTACAATCAACAGGCTGTCTCACAAACTATTGCAAACTGTAGCAAAATTGCGAAGTATTTGCCATCTTTATTACTTTTCTGTAAGAACTCTTTAGTTTCCCATTTCCCAGCAATATGATTTTATTTGCATTTTTACTTTCTCTAATATGACGTTCAAAATATTCGAGTCGCTCATGTGCAAGACACCGAACTAAACTTGAATACCAATTTTAATATTAGTCGAACATTTACATTTGGATTTATGTTTTTTGAACATAACCTTTAAATACAGACTCTAGTTAGCCTCAAAATGTGTATACCCATAAAAATTTTGACATCAGATTGTTCACTAAAATAAAATACTTCCTCCACTTATATAAATGATATAGAAAATTTCTTCAAAACACAATTTATTCATTAATTTTCTAAGCATCTGCAATTTTTGACAATTTGATTGCACCTTATATCTCTTAAAACAGTTATTTCTCTGAAATATCCATCTAAAGATAAGAGGGTGTTCAATTTTTTTACAGTCATAGTTTTTCGCACTAAAATTCACACTTATTATATTCTCTTAGCTTAATGTAAAACAAACACACCGTAGTAGTTTCATTGTTGGTACTCCTGGTTCCCGCATGTGAGAACCAGGCAAGTTCAGACATGTTCAGTACCGCCTACCGCTGCAATGGAGGTAACACGCGAGGAACAATATAAGGCTTTGAAATTCTGCTTTCGTGTCAACAGTAGAGGCCTATACATTGTTACAGGAGGCCTATGGAGAGTCTGTTATTCCCTACAGCACAACTGGAAGGTGGTTTAAAATGTTTAAAGAGGGGAGACAATCAATTTCAAAGGAAGGTGGACCAGTTACTGCTCTTACGGAAGTAAACATCAACACTGCTGCTGCCATTGTGAGAGAGGATCGACGAATTACCGTAAGATAACATTTTGAAGTACTGAACATTTCACTGGGTGCCACTTACACGCTGGTGACGGAAACATTACACATGAGACGTGTTTCTGCACGATGGGTTACCGAACAAAAGGACATTCGCATGTGGATCTGCATGCAGTTCAAGTTGATGTTAGAGGAAGATCCAGAGTTACTTTCAAACGTAATCAGTGCTGATGAAACTTGGCTATATCATTTTGATCCTGAGAGCAAACAGCAAAGCTCAGTGTAGAAATCTCCTTCATCACCAACCCACAAAAAAGTAAAAGAAGTGGCTTCTGCTGGGAAAGTTAGCATGTCTTTGAAGACTGACAGAAACGCTGGGACAATTGCATCGCATTCAGGGGAGACTATTTTGAGAAGGGCCATCAAAATTATGAGGATGAGTTCAGGTACGTTGTCAAAAAAAATGTGTAATCCTTTTTTATTGAACATCCCTCGTAATTTAACTTTAAAAATTTGACTTTCTACTAGTTTTGCTCTATTCCCTTTGTAGCTACAGCGAAATTTGGTAATGAAGCTATTTCTACAGTTTTAGTACCCAATTTACATGAAGCAGGTAGGAAAAGAAGCTCTTACAAAATTATTTTGTAAACGCTAAATAAAACTAAATAATAATAGTAATTGAATTAACAGACATTTGTAATAAATATAATCTTTTGAATGTATTGGTCGGTTTAGAGACATACTGCATAAGATATTCTAGCATTTGGAGGACCAAAATAAACCTTTAATGCTTAATAGAATGGAGGCTTTTATGTAAAAATTTCACAGCTAGTTAACCCCCTGCAAATAGATTAAATAAAAATTGTTTATGTAACTATACAATTTCTATCTTATAGTGGTAATTAAACAGCCTGAAACAGGAAGTTTCAACAATACACTATAAATTTATTATCCAATTACCATGTATTAGACAACTGGAGAAAATGTGTGCATTTTATTCTTTGACACTGCATTAACCGTAACATTATGTCATTTCTTTAGTAGGAACCATTATAGGATACATATATAATGCACAAAATGCAGTGCACATTGAAGTGTGCAACTTCTTTCTTTCTTTCTTTCTTCCTTGCTTTCTTCCTTCCATCCTTGCTTCCTTTCATCCTTCCATCCTTCCTTCCCTCCTTCCCTCCTTCCCTCCTTCCCTCCTTCCCTCCTTCCCTCCCTCCTTCCCTCCCTCCCTTCCTTCCTTCCTTCCTTCCCTCCCTCCCTCCCTTCCTTCCTTCCTTCCTTCCTTCCTTCCTCCCTCCCTCCCTCCCTTCCTCCCTTCCTCCCTTCCTCCCTTCCTCCCTTCCTCCCTTCCTTCCTTTCTTTCTTTCTTTCTTTCTTTCCTTCTTTCTTTCTTTCTTTCTTTCTTTCTTTCCTTTCTCTGTATTCTTTCAATTTTTTTTCTTTGTAGTCTTAGATTTAAATATACTTCAACCGAGCGAGATGGCTCAGGTGATTTCCTGTGTCCCGCATTCTGAGGGTCCGGATTTACTTTCCGTGGCCCGCCTACCGGAACCATGGGGTGCTTTATATGAAGGGGTTTCCCGGATCGGTAGGTGAATGCTCGTTAGGTTCATTACATCCACCGAATTTCACTTCCATTATCATTTCACATCCTCTGTCATGAGGTGGGCTACTTCAGGCTAGAACTGTCGATGGGTGTCTCGGAGCTGCATGGCAGGATGATCTGCTCCTGGTAAACGACTTCGTCCTCCAGCAGGGCCGTCTCCACCGGTTTAGAAGGCTGTTTCAGGAGATGGCAGATGGGACGCAGGTTTTCATAACTGCATGGACTTTTCGAAGTCCATGTCGACAGCTCTAAACACACACCATCAATCTTCCACGGAACTTATCGCCAACCGCAACAAAGCAGCACAGGGCAAAATTTCAACAGTTACACAGCAGTTTACAGGACTACAGAAACAAGTCGACGAGATCACCGAGATCACTTCACTACACCAGAAACTACTGAATAAGTTTGAATGAAACACCGGAACTAACGGAGGTGGTTTTGCGGTACTGCTCTACCCTTCCTGAACTTCGCCCCTATAATCATCCTGATCTTCCTTTGTTACACTTTTCTTTCTCTTCTTCTGTCCGCTTTTCTTTGTTAAAAAAAGTCCAGTAGGGCGTTCTCCGGTTTCCTAGCCGGCTTCAGATGCATTTTAGGACCATGGCAAGTGGAATTCGGTTGTGCAAGACTGTCGGGGAGTTTCAAACTGGCCAACGGTAAAATATGTCCTTGCTCTGTCGTGGCTTCTTAGGGCCAGCCGCCTCTGTGTCCTCTCCCTTCATCCTCCCTCCAGGGGGTGTCCCACATGCGACATAGGTACAAAAGGTCTTTCTTGTCATCATCATCATCGTCATCATCTTCCTGTTGCAGTCGACAAAATTTATTTTACTGGTTCCACCGTTTTCTTGGTCTTCCCATGCTCTTCTTTCCTACTCATCTAAGGTTCATAAAATAGAGAGGTAATCATTCTTTCTCCATGTTTTGTACATGGGTTACCCATTTACTTCTACGTTCATTCAGGTCGAATATCCGTAGCTCTTCGCGTATATCTTCATTTCGTTTGTGGTCGATTTTTCTATATCCCGCAATGCTTCTTAGAAATTAGCCTTTCTAGTCGAAGTGCCTAATCCCCTCCGTAAAATCTGTCCTATCCTACTTAAATACACTCTCCCACTTTGAAGTGAAATCATTCTGCGTACATAGAACCACTTAATAACAAAAATATCTGAAAGCAGTGTGTGCATGTTGTGTCTGAAAAGTGCAAAATGTTTATAGTGAACAAAGTAAAGATTTTTATTTCAATTGGGTTATATATGGGAAATGGATGGGCATTTTCAATGGATAACGATAGTTTTATGCAGTCGCTTTTGGACGGGGCTGCAGATGAAAACATTTTGTGAAATAATAGAAACGGTCATTTGCACAGGGAGTGCTCAAGTGTGACTAAGACAGGTCATGTATCCTTTGGCGTAGAGACTATTTGTTCTAAAATGAAAAGTTCAGGTTCGAATCTCATCGCAGGCAATTCAATTTTGTTGATCGTGGAGGTCACGACATTCGTGAGGGACTGCAGTTTGAGTGTCAGCTGAATGGAATAAATGTGCATTGTTAGAGAGATATAAAGAATAAACATCTGCACATCTTGTTACAGGAAAGATATTCCCAAACAGACCGGTTAAACGTTAAAAATTACCCATTTAGTGAACTTCTGGTAGAGTAGGTAAAGAAAGAAGTGTGCCAATCCTATATACCCATGCACTTTTTTCTTCTAAATTAGAAGACTACTTCCAAGGTGTGCATTATTACGGACTGCCTTTTCAAACATCTATACTTTTCTCAAATAGGAAGGTATTTGTCATTTTTATCTTCTGTCTATGCAAGCAAAATGAAATATCAAAGTCATCACATGGTGAACTGTTCTTAAAGGATGTTACTATCGCTTAAGCCTATTGTATTTCTACTCCTGTTATATCTACAAAGAACTATATATTTAAAGAAACCCCACAAATTTCTAATTCGAGTAACATCTTGTAATAGAAGAATATAAAGTAGTGTAGGAATGATTTGTTGAAAAACAAAGAATATGAAAGTAACACATTAAGATTTTAATATACGAGGCATGTTTTTTAAGTCAGCACCGTGTTGGAATTAAAAAAATTCGTGCATATGTATTACAATAAATTTATTTTTACATGAAAGCCTGTACCTTAATCTACTTTTCTACATAATTTCCGTGAATATTGAGGCACTTGTCATAACGTGGCACCAGCTTTTGAATACCCTCCTCATAAAATTCTGCCGCCTGACGTGCTAACCACTGTATCACAACTGTTTTGACTTCGTTATCGTCTTGAAGACGCTGACCGCCCAGACGTTTCTTCAAGTGCAGGAACAAATGGTAGTCGCTGGGCGCCAGATCAGGGCTGTATGGAGGATGATCCAGAGTTTCCCATTGAAAAGATTTGATGAGATCTTTGGTCCGATTAGCCACATGTGGACAAGCATTGTCATGCAGCAAAACGATACTCTCACTCAACTTGCCACCTCTTTTGTTCTGGATTGCACGGCGCAGATTGTTCAATGTCTCACAATAAGACGCTGCATTGATTGTCTCATTACAAGGCAGAAACTCTACTAGTAATACTCCTTTTCTGTCCCAAAAACCAGTGCACGTGATTTTCCGGGAAGAAATTGTTTGCTTAAACTTCACTTTTGTGGGTGGTAATGAATGTCGCCATTCCATGGATTGTTGTTTCGATTCTGGTGTGACGTAGGCCACCCATGTTTCGTCACCAGTAACGATTTGGTCTAAAAAATATTCACCTTCATTGTGGTACCGCTCAAGGAAAGTCAATGCACTGTCTAAAGGTTGGGTTTCGTGCAAATCCGTAAATATTTTCGGAACCCAAAGTGAACACAATTTCCCGTTCTTCTAGTTCTCGGTCACAATGCGATACAAAACACTACGAGAATATTGAGGAAAATAGTCGCACAATGATGAAATTGTAAATCGTCTGTTTTCTCTCACCTTTTCGTCCAATTTCTGCACCAAATCTTCAGTAACGACCGAAGGATGCCCACTCCGTTCTTCATCATTCACATTTGTGCGGCCATCTTTAAATGCTCTCTACGCCTTTAGCACTAAGAAATCGTATAACAGCTCGTACTTCACAATCGGCGGGACTCACGATGGCCGGAGGCATCTTAAATACTCAGTAACCAACCTATACAATGAAGAATTAGAGTGTAATGGCGTCAGTGCATAGACAAGAGATGTAGGTAACCAGCGCGCATGCGCGGAACGCCGACCGAAGCACTGCGGCGGCGGAATCGCAAAACGGTACTGACCTAAAAAACATGCCTCGTACTTGTATCTATGCTGTATAGCAATAGACTTCGTACACATATATTTGTTGTACTGTGTAATGATAAATTATAGAAATTGTAAGTGTTAGAGAGTTCTAATTATGTATTCCTTGTGATACACTGAATTAGAAAATATTAAAGTATCCCATTGTTCCTAGAGCTTCGTTTCCAAATTCGAAATGACCTGTTATGTCATTAGTTTTAAAAATACAGATATTTATATATAAAACTTAAAAATGTCGCTTTTCAGATTAATTCCTCCACAAAGGTGCACAGAATTAACACGAAATTTTAATTAGTAAACGTGTTTCGATTGTCTTAATTGTAGATTTTTAATAACAAATATAATCTCTTTCTTCGAGAACATAGGATTAACAATGTTTGTTTAGAGTTCATCAACAACGTTTCGTGAATGTTGACATCATTGCAATTTTTAAACATCGTTTTATTGCTAATTATGTTAAGTAAAATAAAATTTAACTTTGATATAATATTTATTATTGTGCATTTACCACATTAATAAAATATTCTATTTTGATATAGGTATATTAGAACTCGAGGATGTGCATTTGTAGAATTTCTGTTGGAGGCACTGTAAATCAAACGCCCTGTGGGAAAGTCTTAAATAGCTCGGAGGAAAGGAGTTGGCAACACTGTTATGTGTCGCCCACCTAGTGCACCGGTAAGGGGCGGTCACGAAATCCGCACCTGAAGGGCGTAATTAAGAGAAATGTCTCGCGTAGTGATATGTTGTCTTTTTATAATTTCCTTTAGTCCGTATAATCTGAAAATGCACCTCCCACGGACGGGGAGACACCCATCATGCCCCTGGCCGGTGCCCCAGAACTGGCTCCCTCCTGCCCAGAAAACGTGACCAAAGTGCACGTAACAGAATATTTCCTGCATGACAGAGGACCTTTCATTTTGCCAATGTTCTACATTCGGTTTCCTTCACAGATAGCAAAGAGATTTAGCTTTTCATTTCTGCTCCAATTCCCATCACGCATTACCACACGCAATTCTCAACACCAGAATCGGCCTATTTCATAGTTTTGTAGGGTTAAGAATAAAAGTTATTTTTATAGCCGAACTTTGACATATAACAGTAATCTTTAGATTCCATTTATACCCAGCCTTAGCCGCAGTGGTCATTTCGGCGGGCGTTCCCTTTTGGAACATATCGAAGGTGTTATCTCGTATTTGTTGGGATTTAATCATTAGATCACGTACACATTCGCACTCATTCATACTTCCAAACTCTGGGGAAGATGAGGAATTATCACCCCCAACGCCGGGAATCGAACCCCTCTAGCATGGCAGGAAGGTGCTCCATCGACTGAGCTAAGGGGACAGCCCATATAACATTGCTATATTATGTAAAATCATTTGTTCTTAAAACAATTATTGTCCAGATAAATTTCTAATTCATAATTAAGCATCTAGTTGTATGATACAGTGAGTGAATGAATATGTTTCCTTTAACTGGAACATAGGACCTTATCAACCGTGCAACTCCGAGGATTGTAGGCAACGGATGGAGGGTCAGAGGTTCCCTGATCAGAGAGATTCCAGGATGAGTGATGCGCCCAAAGGCGGAAGTGGAAATACCAGATAGATGAGGTGACAGGAAAGATGATGACAATGGAATTCTGGCGGAGGAAACTGGAGGACCGGGAGAAAACCCGTCCCAGCAATATGTTGTATAGCACAAAACGATACAGTAAAGCTACAGTATAAGTTTTAAAGAACATTTCGCTAAATTATGGGTTTTAAATTCCTTATTCTAAGCAACACTCGTGGAAAGATGTACTAAGTACTACTAGGTTGAGACACGTGTTTATTGAGAATTCAAACCAATAACTAGGAATATATTCCAACAATTTAGTGGTAGTAAGAGTTTGTCTCACTCATAACAATGAAAAATCTTCAGAATAAAGAAGACTTCAGAGGTCATTCCCATAATATTTATGGCAAATAACTTGTTAATAATTACGCGTATGCTTTTTATTAACCATTTTAGAGCCACTTTTTATCTCATAAAAATTTAGAAATTGTTTATGTAATTGGATCTTTGTTAAGCGGGATTTCCTTGGAAATCGTAGTGTCCCATTCTTGAAAGATGAAGAAATTACGTAAGCTATACATTTGGTACATATTGCTTTTCAGGTTTTTGGCGATGTTTATACACAGTGTGGTCATTTTCTAAATAATTTCGGAAGGCACTTATTGGACAGAATACAACATTGGTTATATTTAAGGCATAATAGAGGGAGTAAAAATAGGAGGGACAGAGAACCACATAGCTTCCTAACTTCTTAAGGTTCACTGTCTTACGAGATTGGATACTGAGGTAAGAAAATTCCCCTCTACAAATCAAAGCTTTCATGGGAAATGTTTCGAAAATGTTTATTGTATTATCAATGACTGTAACAAGTTTGAATTATATATCGTGAAATAAATCGCATATCTTGATTTTTCTGCGAATCGATTGAAGCTCTTTTCATGACCTTTTCTTAACTGGGAACCGTAATATATACATACAATTTTATATTTTTCTGGATGAACATTATTTTCTAATATTCTTTTTGAAAAAAAAAACTCTATAAAGGTCCTACGAATAGAATGCACAACATTTTGTTACTACAAATGTATGCATTTTTACTCATTCCTAGTTTCGTACAAGAATATATAAATCATTATAAAAGTGGAAATATCACTAATGTAAACTACACTGTGTTAAACTGCATCGAAAAATGTACTTCTGACCCTGTTTTTAATACTGTTTCCAACAAATTTTAAACTAAGAAGGTAAATACATTAAAATAAATAATTTAAACTTTGTATTTTTGCTATATTACGATCATTTTTGTGAAGTATGTATTACGTAATTGAGTCACAGAGTATAAGCTGACCAGTTTCTTTTGATATACATAGGCAAGCCTTAACGATCATTGAAGGCTATGTAAGTGCACTGTAAATAAGAATGCAATGCTATTTACAATGCGTTATTGAAAGGTTTTATGCTTTCTTATTTATTTATTTTTTTAGCAAAGATTTGATGAACTCTAGTGTGATTCCCTCAATAAAATTACCATATTGTGTACATGACCAAAATACGCTGTAATAAGGTACTTAACTAAAAAAGGTTTCTAGGAATAGAGTACAATGATTACAGATTTTCTGGATCAGGGTCTAATCCAAAATAATCTTTCCAGTTTTCTTAAATTTTAAAGAAAATAGTTTTAAAATGGCACTTATGTTTTTCTTACAATATGGGGAATGAGCAGTCCTACAAAATTAGAAGTTAAGTGGATTGCTACAAAGTCGCTGTTAGCCTAATTTAAAATAACTTCAAAGTTATAAGGTAATATTTTCCACTCGTATTTTGTGCGCAGTTGGAAGTGTGCAACCACGATATTGATTGGCGTGGATAAACGTGTTACGTTGGTCCATCGTCAAAATAATAAAAGTAAATAAAAACTTACTATAAACTTCCATAGTGATGTAGGCGTATATACCCCGACAGATTATGACAAATGACTATAATTGAGAATAGTCATTGACTGCAAGTGAGTAGACAAACAGGCCCAGTCAGATTATTGACAATTGACTAAGTCAGGTTGAGTAACTGACTGCTTGTTACTAGATAAACAGGTTTAACAATCAACAAATTTGTGGAAATTAACATATTTTCATTTCTCAAAACAGTTTTACCTGTTACCAAGTAGTAGGAATCCACAACGCCCTACTTTCAATAGGAACATTCAGTGCTTTATTATTTTCACCAACATCACGATTGCCAAATCAATAAATGTATAGAATTCCAAGCCCTCGTTTTGTATATTGAGAGAACGAGACTTGCTTTACAATAGATAGCAAAGTCATTCAATTGTGTAAGAAACGTTACGGTATACACATAGGTCATGCTCCGTCTTCATAGACAGATGAGTCATCTGTAAAATGACTAACTCAAAACGTGCTATTACTCTGGGTCCGAGCAAACTTGAATAGCCAGGTTACACAGACAATGCCAGTTGAAACAAAATTACACCACTCAGTCGATAACAATGGTGACTGCAAAGAACATTATGCATTCTATTTCGCAGAATCGAAAAGAATAAAATGTGTTGCATTGAAATGACTTCTCACTGTCATTTCACAGGTATCCCATGTAGCATGTAAATCTGCACTCGCAGAACTTTCTTGTTTTAAATTCTCTTCAAAGTAGGAGGTACGGACGATGAATGAAATGGGAAAAATGATGCCCAAATTAACCCACGATTCTTAGAGCTTAGTTACCAGACATTTATATTTCAAGGTAAGGACAACCCTGAAGGAGCCTTATCCAGATAAGCCACGTGATCGAGATTCGAACTGGGAATCTCTTAAATATGTGGTACACATGTTACTCCTGAGCTACAGAGACAACACTGAATGACTTCCTTTAATCACTATACTTACAATTTGTTCATTTTTTCTTTTTAACAGAAATAAGCTTTTATTAACATAAATTGCACTAAAATTAATCATTTCCACGTTTTCTTTTAATATATTATAAGAATACAGTACGCTAAAGCAACAATCAAATTCTTGCAAAGCCGGGGACTATGTGATGGCTTTGGATTTCTGTTCCATTTGGAGGCTAAAAGACAAAATAAATGAATGAAGGGCGTACATACTTATTAGTAAATATTTTAAAATGCAAATAAAGAATACGGAAAGGGTAAAATATGCAAATAATTAAAGTTATTTGACAAATTGCATGCTTTAACAAGATTCAAATTTTTTGTGTAGAAAGACTGTTCATCTCCTAATGGTTTACCAGTTTATTTTATATATATATCGGCGCTCGGGAAGAACCTATTTGGCCATCGGGGGGAATATTTATTTTAGTGCCGCACAGACACATTGTTACTCTACAAATCACTCGTTCGTCCGCTTATTACATATGCCTGCCAAGTGTAGGGGCCGCATACACATGTCATCTGCGTCGTATTCAGGTCATACAGAATCGCTTCATGCGCATCGCTACCAACGCTCCATGGTTCATCCGTAATCAGCAGCTCCATCACGAACTAGGACTGTTACCTCTTCACGACTACATTCGCAGGATCGCTCGTCGTTTCTTTTCCACGCTGCAAGAAGTTCCAGGAGCTGTGCATTATAACATCGGCGTCCGTACGCGCCAGCCCTCACGCTTGAAGAGGAGACTACCACAGGACCTGCTTCTAAGTGATACATCTGATTCGAGTGATTCTAGTGCTTGATTTCTGTCTTACATCTTCAATATTGACATAATTTCTCAGAGAGTATTATTGGAGTTCTAACTTAATGTAGTGAGGGGACGGCCGGTTAGCCTAACCCTGAGTGTTATTGTTCTTATTGTACTGTTACCTTCTTTTCACTCTGATCTGTAAAGCATTGTACTGCTGATCGATCAATAAAAATATAAAAAAAGACACAATACACACATTTTTTGGCCTTCGTGAAGAACCCGCTTGACCATCGGGGGAGGGGATCCATTTTCTCTAGTGGCACATTTTCACAATACACATACACAACATATACAACCATACCTGAGGCAGGACTCGAACCCACGACCCTCTGCGCGACGGAATGCTAGAGACATACGCTCCAAGAACCATGTCTACGAGGGCCGGCTGGTTTGCCAGTAGTGCGGAAGTCATTCAAAATCAAAACACTTCAGAGATTATTATCCAAATATTAAAGATGTAGGTGCATTTATTTTGGCTAAGAAAGTTTGTTAAATTGTATTTTGATGAATACCGTTGAGGGCCATTTATGAGAAATTTAAAAGTTTTTGAAAAATACTTTGGGTAAAGGGTAGTTAGGGTTACTGGACTTTTCTCGAAAATCTTAGTAGTGTATCCTTGGAAAATACACACACACACACACAGTCAGACAGAAATAGTTTTACCGCACCAGCGTCTGTAGGCTAATGTTTGGATAGGTAAGGTCAGACTGTAAAATTCAAATGCCATAGCCGGGATTTGAAACACGGATCTCCCAGTCTTCGTCCGGTTTCAGCCGGCCTCTCTACCTATCCAAACAGTCAGAGGTTCTGAAACATTTTTTTATGATTCATCGATTACTAAAAAAGGTATTTTTGGTGAAATATCGGTATTAATTTTAAAGATGAATTCCGCAATTCTATTGCACATGTGTATAGAGAAAGTAAAAATAAAGTTGTACCACTTAACCCAATTAAACGAGGTGTATAGTGAAAATAGTCATTTAGAACTAGTGTTCTAAAGATCCTAAGAATTAAATGAGTTGCCTTTGTTTTACTCTCTCCTATATTTAATGAGAATAATACAACACAAAAAACTTACACAGCAATTTCTTAAATAATATAAAAGAAAAATTGTGACTTGAAGCGTGGCACAGAATTACATTAATCATTAACGAATATTAAATTATTATATTACTAGGTTTAGCAACATTAGATTAATACCAAATCGTGAGGCATTTGCAATAATTTACTTGAAATACAACACAAATACACACCTAACGTCAAATACGGCATAACCACATGTTTGTGTTTTGACGTTCTCGTAGATAAAGAAGTTAAGACATTATCGCGGTTTCAAAATACATTTTACATACATGGGGAATTCAGAAACTGTACTTGCAGATTGGAAAGGCATAAAGCCATTTATGGCTTGGAGCTAAAAGTGAACACTCTATGTTGTAATATTTTGTCCTCAAAAATTAATAAAACCTAAAGGACATTTTCAACAAGTCAAATAGAATTTGCATAGATTGAACCGCCACCACAAATCACGTACATACCTGCCTTGCAATTACCACAACACTCCACACACTACAAAAAAAACACTTTGACTGCCCCTTTCGCGAGTCGAACATATCCATGACTACGTCGTGTTATGCCAAAAGGCTGAGGAAACAAAACAGGCCTCAAAGAAACCGAAAACCTAAGAACCCAATATTTCCCTAGTGTTCCGTATAGAGGAACAAGCAGAGAGAGAAACCCCTGACGCAACTCTATACTTAAACCCCGAGTTTCAGAAATACTATGTGTCCATTTTTCTCAGCAGTGTCCATTTTTCTCAGCACAAAGTTACTGTTCATTAAATCTGATTCTTCTTGAATACATCTAACATTAAATACAGTAGTGCCATATTATGTATCGTTAATTTCTACATACATGTATGAAGAATAAAATTTCATAAGAATGGTTGTAAACAAAAAGATAAATAAGGTCATGCGTGTATAACACATCTTACCCTATTCTTTTCTGTTCCTTTTGCTTACCACGGCAAGAGTTGCACAATATTTAAGTAGCATTTTCATAAAAATATGTACAATATATTGAATAACGTAACGCTATTAAAAGAATGCATTTTAATCTAAATTTTAATTAAAACTTTCTTTTGCAAGAAAGTTGTGTAATGTATCACATGAATGGTTAAAATACATGAACTAAGGCAAATATTTAAAAAAATGAGATTTTGAATTTAAATTAAATTACAGAATTGCACATAAGCAATCGATGAATTTTACAAAACCACAACATTTTACGAAGTGATACAAAGTTTTTCTATATTGCATACTTAAAGTAGCGGAAGTATTGTATTCCACCCAAGAGTTCGATAACAGGATTCCCCATATTTTGAGACGCCTTGAATCCCAATAAAGCATTTTCAAAAACAAGTTTATGCGCGTGTCTGTCAGTCAGTCTGTGAACAGCAGAGCTTGGCTCTCACCAAGGCGGCCCGAGTTCGATACCAGGTGACCGCAAAGTGAGATTTGTGGTGGACAACACGGCGCTGGGGCGGGTTTCTCCGGGATCTCCGGTTTCCCCCACCATCTCATTCCACCGGTGCTCCAATTTCATCTCATGTATCATCAGTGTCATCGCCTGCGGTGCCGTATGTAGTAAAAGCGGGCGTTAAACACTGCACATTTCTTTGTGAACAGCAGAATTAAAACAACAAAAGAGTGGAATAAGTAATAGATTTGATATTTAACTCCCAAGGATACGACTCGCGTAATTAATAGACCCCACCACCCAACCACTCTTTACACGGATTATAGTTCTGTCGCGAACCCCTATTTACGATCGCGCGGCGTGTTTGCACAAAAGGAACTAATAGGCGCGCAGTGTGAAAATCAAGAGTCCGCGGACAAAGATAGCATGCAGATAAGCGTCTGCCGAAACAAACAAACTGAGATAAATGGAAATTTCTAGTTACTTCTTGACTGATAGAGACTGTTCACGTTCTGGTTTATTTTCGAATAATCTATAAATTATCTGTGAGGTATTTAAAGAGGCTACGACTCAACAGGAGCTACAAGTTCTAAAACAGTGAGTTGTGTAACAAGAGTCAGCTGTGTTGGTGTTGTAATGAGAGCTGTTTGTTATTGTCATCCACCTTGGTGCGGTAGATTGTGATATGTGATGTAATTCCGCTGCTACGGAGTGTACTTCTACGCAAATAAAGAACATTTAGAATTTCGGCAAATTGGATTTTTTAATTCTACGAAGCCACAAAGTCACAGGACTTATAGCAGGACTTATAGACTTATAGACATTTGAAGTGTACCGCAAGTGATTCCTTTCATTTGTTTACGTGTGGTGAAGCAACAAGTGACCTTGAAGGTTATAGTTGTGTACGTCACATCTATCTTACTGCTGCAAAGTTTGTACAAAGCATATTTTACTGATATAAAGAGCATTTGAAATTTCTGCATTTCTGCAGAAATTTTTTAAAAATTACAACTCATATATACATATATGTTCACGGCACTTCTAATCGTTACGAACTCTTCCAATTGCAAAACTATTTATATGAAAACCTTCCTAAAAATCTGGCATAATGAATTAAAAATTACAAGTTGTAGCTTTCAGTCTACATACCAAAATGTTATTAATCGGTCTCCTTAAGTATAATAATTTAACATGTATGTCACAGTTTATAAATGCTATATAATCCTGTTCCAATGCGGTACTAAACTTTTAAAAAATCGTCTTTACTACTAAAATTTACTCACGTAATTTTAATCACGTATACTAGATATATTATCTTGCTTCGTTTCAACTAATTTATTTCACGAAGCACCGTTCACATTAGATTTATAAGGACATGCCCTATTGTTAAACCAAGAAACTCACTATTGTTTTAGTTCGTCTCTTCATCTTTACCATTATGTGCTCCAGTTGATTTTTAAAGGCCAGAGTGAGCTTGTCAGTTAATCTAAGTGCAAGACGCGATCCATTTTAAAGGTCTTGATCCGACATTGCTACTTAGTGAGGCAATAGCAGCCATGTCTTGGGGCTTTTGAATTGAAATTCCGGTCAGATGTTGTTTGCTTGACGTGTTAGAAGGTTTAACATACTTTGTCTATACTCAAGTGAGGCAGTAAAAAGTACCTCGTGACTGTTAGCGAAATCCTTCATTCTCGTCCACAAAAAATTCTGTGAAACCTGAATACTTTTACTGCTTCGGAATAATACAGGCCTGATATGACCTTGAAGTTGATGATGGTGATGAGGATAACGCTTAAAACATTGCTTCGTTTTACACTCTGAATTGTTTCCTTTCTTAAAGTGTTATTTTTGACTCAGAGATTTCTGACCCTGTGTTTACAGTGAAATCTCGATACCAATTTTTTGACGGAATGTAATTCTTTCCCTACGTATTACATACAGAGGCCGATATAACTGGACCAGACGGAATAAATATGAAACTGCTAAAATATGGGTTTATAATACTGCATTTAAAATTATTGCACTTAATAAATGAATGTTGGAAGGGGTGTAAAATTCCAGACATGTGGAATAATCCAGAAATTATATCCATCTTTAAAAAAGGAGACAGGAGAGAACGCCAAAATTACCGATGTATAAGTCCTCTCAACACAGCCTATAAAGTGTATGCAAGAATTAAAAATAAAGGATTGAAAAGAATAGCCGAGGTATTAATAGAGGAAGAACAAAGCGGCTTTAGAACAGGACGATCGACAACAGGTAATATATTTGTTTTGCAACAAATAATTGAGAAAAGACAAGAGTATAATTTACAAACACATCTGGCATTCCTAGACTTCAAGAAGGCATTTGACACTGTTAATAGAGAAAAACTATGGAAAATTATGGAAAATAGTGATATCCACAAAAATTAATTAAAGTAATCAAAAATATGTATAGCAACTCCAAAATAATAATAAACACAGGAGTTCATAAAACCTAACCAATTTTAATTAATAGAGTTGTAAGACAAGGGTGCAGTGTATCACCCACTCTTTTTAGTATATATTTAAATGACATCATCCAAAATTGGAAAAGAATTATTAAATCACTAATAAAAATAAATAAGTACAAAGTTTTATATATTTTACTATATGCAGATGACGTGGTTTAAATACAAGAAATGGAGGATAAATTACAATTTGCACTACACCACTTGAACCAAGTATGCCAACAGTATGATCTTAAAATATCGACGGAAAAACCTAATATAATGGCCTTTTGGGGAAAACAGCATATAAGATCAAAAATAATTTTAGACAACAAACCACTAGAACAACTAAAACAATTCAGCTATTTAGGATGTAATCTTAATTATATGATGAAAACAGACAGAGATATGAGCAAAAAGCTTGCAACATTCCAAATAATTTGTGGAACAGTGCATAGAACGTTGAGAAATAAAACAAGAAGAGATACAAGATTAAAGTTGTACAAAACAATGGCAGTCCCTGCACTACTTTATGGAAGTGAGGCATGGGTACTCACGAAGAAAATGAAAAGCCGAATTGAAAGTGTAGAGATGAACTTTTTAAGGAAAACAAAGGGATGCACAAGGTTGGATAGAATAGGGAATGAAGACATAAGAAAGGAACTCAACGGAGAATTGATAAGTAGCAAAATTGAAAAATATCAAAAGGAATGGATGCAGCATATACAAAGAATGTCCGAAACAAGACTGCCTAAGATTGCATTCCAATATCAGCCACAAGGAAAGAGAGATGTTGGTAGACCTAAAAAGAGATGGAAAGAGCAATTATTGTGAGATGGAACCTGCACTCTGCCCATACCGTGAAGTGAAGAAGAAGAAGAGGAAGAGGAAGAAGAAGAAGGCCGATATAAGTATTCGAACGTAAACATATTTATTACTTATATTATTTTAAAGCTACGCAGAGTAAGCATACGTAAATACAACTGGTACAAAATAAACTTGAGTTTTCCATTAAACATATAAACTCATAAATAGTAACTGAAACTAATTTGCACTACAAGGAGAAATAAAACGGTTGCTTTACCTCTGGACATAATTATTCGAACAGAGAACAGCTAGTATTTAGCTATCGTACCCTTTCTCTGAAATACTGCTGATAATCGTTTGGGAATTGTCTGTGTGTGTTGTTTAGTGACTGCAGAGTCCATATTTCTCTACTGCGAAGAACTTCTATCAGATGATCCTTGCTTCTGGTGCGATGCTTTCTCACACGCTCCTAGAGTCCCTTACAGATGTTTCCTAGAGAATTTCAATCTGGAGATTGGGGCGGTGTCTTCAAAGTATGAGGAGTGTTGTACGCGATCCAGAGACTTACAATTTCAACAGTATGCTTCAGATCATTGTCGTGCTGGACATGACAATCATGTCCTAATCCTAATTGTCTACAGTCTTTTCAATATTGTTTTCAAGAATCCTCTTGTATTAAAATTTGTCCACGATCCCATCTATGAACACCAGTTCCCCAAATCCATATGAAGCTATACAGCCCCATACCATACTGCCACCATGTTTCACTGTAGCTACCATGTTCTTAGGTTCCCATTCTGTATTTGGCAGTCTCCACATTTTAAGACGTCCATCACTTTTGTATAAGCAGAGTTTGCTCTCGTCAGAGTGCCAGAATATTCCTCAAGGCATCCTCTAGTAACAGATGCAGTGATTCTCGGATTCTGCTTCACCATTTTGATTATTTGCCTCCTGTCTCTGGTGATATTGTTGCATACCAGGGTTGTAAGTGGGGTTGAAAGACTTACAAACCTAATCTACAACTGGGGGTGTAGCTATAGGGATGGTAGAGCAAAAATAAAACATAAAATATCAATCAAAACCGACTAACTCTATTTTAAGAAATCTAATAATCATACAGAGTACCCGCTGAGTCTAGAAGAGACCAGGGGTGCTTTGGTAATACTTGGTGACATAATTATTTAATATAATCTTACCGTTGGTGATGTGTCAGGTGTATAGCTGGGCTTGTCCGGAGATGTATAATCTGCTGAGTCCGGCGGGGGTTATGGTATTCGTAGACACACTGTCAGATAAACACTTCTGTTACCTCTCACAGGGATCGACATAGAGTCTCCTCTGACATCCCTGCGGCGTTTCATTCTGAGGGTTAACTCTACTAGGCTTAAATAGCGGTTCTACAAAAAGTCAATTCAGCGATTCCCACTAACTATTAATTTTGCATCATGCCGCTTGCATCATTGCGAGAATGTTTAAGTGTGTATTGACCTATTATTTCTTCTGGTCAGCAGAATCAGTCTGGGTCACATGTGGATAATTTCCTTATGCCAACAGACTGCTAGTCAGTGGAATTTACGTTTGACATACATTTCTGTTAGAATCAATACATGTTCAGAATACTGAAATTTCCAAATCTAGCTCAGCTTATACACGTAACACATCCCCCTCGTCTAGATTTTGCTGCCCTCAGCAAATCCAAACGACTGGTAACAAGATTTTTACATTCATAAAATAATAATTTACACTTACATGGGCAACAGAGCATACAAACATTTACATGTACATATATTTTTTTTTTTTGAAAAGTCATAATTGTAACACCTGAAAAAGAAAATCAGAGGACAGGAAAATGGGAATGAGTTGATGCGGGTTGGTTTCGAAGTATCCCACGCTGAAGGAAGTCCATAGTTCCATAGAAACACACTGTTCCACCACTATGAGTTTATGGTTTTGGGAGACACTTCACAACACTTGATCACTGAAGGGTTGTAATTACTTCTTTAAGTTTGTCTAACAAGGCCTTAGCTGTCACAAGTAATGTAAACTTCAAAGAGAAAAGAGTTTAATGTGCTTCCTGCTCCAGTTTGATAGTCTGTACTTAGTCTTTTGAAACAGGGAAGCTGATGAAGAACCTCGTTTGTGGCTTGCTGTTTATATGATATCGTGTTCAACCGTACGGTGCTCTTTGGTATTGCTTGGAAAAGTCTGTACTAAAGAGCCGATGAAAAGTTCGAAAGTGGAGTTTACTGTTTTTTTAGAATAGTGCACTTAGCTTACACTCGCCTACCTCAGCTGGGTCTGAGTTCTTGCAGGTGAGAACACGAAAGAGTGACTTATAAGTTATTGTATTTGAGCCACTGTAAAAGTTTGCTGGGTAGAGTTGCTTTGGCTTTTACCCAGAGTTTCACAGCGAAAGCCATGAGTCCATGAAGTTGAGGAGGTCCTCTGGAAAGATTAAGTGCCTTTCCAGACGCGAGTAGTCTTGGTTGCCACTCCTGATGTGATACTTGGTCATCTGGGGTGCTTTGGTTCTCCCAGGAAAGAGTAACTGCTAGGGACCCAGGTGTCTCCTCTGCTTTCTCCTTATGGTGGTGGTGTTTTCTGATGCTTCGATGTGTTTGTTCATCCATGCCGCAACAGAAAACAAATGATCCAGAGTTAGGATTGATGCACAAGAATATTTCTATGGGGTGAGGATGGGTTAAAGTTCACGGTAATGTAATTAAATGAAAGGGATTTTCAGGTATCACATTACCAACTGAATATTTCTTATATCTATTTACAAATTATGGTTATATATAATTAACATAAATGGAACATGTATGGAATTTATGTGGAACCATTTTTAGAGGTAGAGGGAAAAAAATTGGTTAAAGTTTATAGAGTAAACAAAAATGAAATTTTATGTTTGCCTTATGGCTGAATAACATAAGTAAATAACCTATGGAAACTGCATAGATGTTCCACTTAAGTATGGTTGTTCACACATTAGTGATAAACTTGAAATAAATTACAAGTATTCTTCATAAGACCATTATACAATTGAATTATACATAATTAGTAGTAATAATGATAACAATTTAGCTAAAGAAAAATGGAGTTCATTTAAAGAATAGTACTTGTTATAAATTATAGGGCATTATTTACAAAAATCATGTCTAATGACTTGCCATAATAGCATCTATATACTGGATTAGACTTACGCCTAACAAATGTCTACTGTTGTCATAAAATATGTCAAATATCAGAGTTAACCATGTCTTTCTATTTTGTTACAATTAGTCTTGATGATACTGGAGTAAAGTGTTTCTAGAGTTACATAACATACCTTCATAATACATGGTAATTGAGGTCACATTGATACAATCATCTTACCATCTATAAGGATATCCTATCCTATGACTTTATCTTTTTACATAAATATAGCAAAAGTAACTCTGGCATTTGCTGGTTTAGCACTGATTGTTTAAACAACAGGTATAATGTTTCTTTTCTTCTTTTCGCAGAAAAAAAGTGTGATCAAAGATATCGATAAACAATATCGATCTTATTATCTGGAGATATGATGTACTCTACTGTCACTGGATGTTAAAAACAAGTGTTAAATTATAGTGCATTGGGTTGTCTTATAAATGAAATGTTAATTGATAATAATGAAATCTTCTCTTGTTTATTAATCCCTAACAAATTTAGGCATGCTTTTATAGCATGGTAATTATGAGTGATAGCAACAGAAAGGGGAGGGGGTTTATAGGTTGTAGATCTCATCGTGCTGTGACCTGTAAACAGAACTTAATATAACGATTAGTCTAATCTTGATCATTGGTTATGTCTCAGATCCATAATGAATATTGTCAAAGGAAGTATTTGAGCTATGTGCTGCCCACTGAATTCAATAAATGTTGGAGAAACTGAGTGGTGTAAGAGGAAGTACCCTAAGAATAGCATACCACGAGAATTGCATCACGTTGATCAGTCTGCTTTGATAGACAATAAATATAAGTCATGGATTTCTTTATCAATACTTAAACATAGCTGAATTATATGACTTAGAACCTTAGGTAACACCTTAGTTAAAAAAAATTCTGTGCTTTTCTTATCACATGATTTGAGTCGTTTATTGAGTTTACTCTTCAATCATCATAGCTAATACAATTTTTTATATGATCTTAGGATTTTTGGTTATCTCTATTCAGTTACACTAATCACAATCATACTTTATTATAAGCTAATGAAGGGGGGCCCTCCCTCCATAGCACAAAACTTCACATTCACGCTGCGCAGCTCTCATTCATACTTAAACATTAATGCTATTTTGTCTTCACAACTTCTTTATTTACACTGATCAATAATTATAGCTTTAAATTGGCAATGTTTATAGGGAAAATCACTTGCGTGAAAGGACCCTTTTATAACAGCTTTATCTATATCAAATCACCATGAGAGGCATACACAACCTAAGGGTCTCGCGAACACCAAAGGATGTACCCTCTGTCGCTCATACAAAAAAAAACTCTTATAGCTTGAAAGCTTGAAACTTGAAGATACCATGGTATATGTATACATATTCACTAAAACTGTTTCCGAAAATCTTGCGATGTATTCGGAACAGAACACATTACTAATAGAATCTATAAACACTTAAAATAGCCTATAAGAACGCCTCGCGGTTGTTCTTAAGGTCAAAGGGTACTACAAACATACATTATCTTCACAAATCCTAAGCATTTGGTTACAATGATCATAACTGATAACTTTTAAGCACAGAGAATATAAGGTCACATTGAATTGATTTATAATAAAAAAAACACGGTGTACCGCTGGTGTAGTTGTTGTTATTATTATTTTATTTCTCGGAAGGGAGAGAGTAAGAAAAGGCTGAATGTGTGCCTTGTCATACTGGCGAATGTTCCAGAGGAAGATTTGTAGGGTTACTAAGGGCTGGGGAATCAATTTGCCGAGACATTGCTAAAAGTTTATAGTAACGGGAAGTAATGAGTATAACCAAATAGTCATTCATAAGAGTGATGATTTAGAAAGGAATTAGTTGTCTATAATAACGGATGAAGGAAGGGGCTTTTTGCTGAAAATAATATTAATACGTGTTAGAAATAATACCTATTCAGAAACTGTGATTATAAGGTTGTATTGCTTGAAAATATAAATAATGTGTCAGATAGGAATCACGGGACTTATCCACGATGGAAGTTTCTTCTTTAGCGTGCACACGTCTGTCTTTCCTGTCGGTCAACGTTTAGCTTGCAAATTTGCACATTTCACAGTGTAATCGCAACGTCAGTATTTTAGTTTTTGCTGGCCTATGAAAGTCGGCAGCATGCCATTTTCATGAGCACCGCGTAATAGCGTGTACAGATATGTAATTATTAGATTTGTGGGTCAGTTCTACGTATTTATAACTTTGGGAGAGAAAAATACAGTAAAGTAACAGTGTGTTAAATCGTTTTCCATCGTTTAATGGGTGAATGTCATCTTAATACGTCGCGTGCTATTTTATTGAACTTAATGTGTATTATTGTGTTTGTATAGAATGGAATAACGTGCTAGCTGGTCCAAATCAGGTCAGTGAAATACCAACCATTGTAATTATAGATTTAAAAAGATAACTTATAATCAAGAGACACGATTTTTTTTTAGTCAGATTAAGCACATCGAGTGTTGTAAATGGAGTTACATGTGAGGGTAAACGAACATTTTTCTCTCTATTTTGAGTGTGGGTATTCGTTAGTTATAATTTGTAGAAGGTATAATGCGTTCCCAAGGTTTGGAATTGCTTAACATGAGTGGGTGAAGTAAACATTCATATGTGTAACTACGAAAATAATTGAGTTTCGCAAGAGCGTAACGCAGAATTTAAATTTCATGTAAAGCCCTTCATTAAGTGAGAATTATAGGTACTAAATATTAATTCAGGGCACATTTTAATAATTTTATGTATTCTTTGTCGTTTGTTTTATTTCTTTTTTCCTGAAGTATTATGGGATTTTCCGGGAAATTAGATTGGTCATAGAATCAGCTCATAGTTATTAATTCTATAGAGCTTTTCTTTTTTTTTTTCTTTCTCTTTTTATGAAAACAACGTACCACTGTGTTGATTTCACGGCCCTTGCCCATTAAGGATAAGGCAAAACAAAATTTAACATCTAAGAGGAAGGGAGATAGAGACCGACAGTTTTTGAAATTTGATTATTTTTTGTGTGGATTGTTATGAATTCTAGGAATTTGGATTAATCGTAGAATCATCTTATTGAGTGAGAATTTAAACAAATTATTGTAAAAGTAGTTGAAAACTATATTGGATTTGTTGTGGTTTTATTTATTATATGTGTAGGCATAAACAATTTACACTAAAGTGATGCAATTAGAATAACGAGGTTTCACATAAATATTAAGCATGGACAAAACTTAGAGAGGGGAAATTAAATTAATGTGATCATTAACAAACGGTATGACTTACTTTAATATATCTAATGTCAGGAAAACTACTCTGACCAACTTATTGTACAGTAGACACACATTTACACACACAGACACACACACTAGTCAACAAAAAGAAGCACATTCTCGTGCTAAAATCTCACGATGCATTAGTAATACGCCTTCAGCATTATAATATCTCATCATCATTAATATCTTTACATATCTCTTAATCAACATAACTGATATGCCAACGTCCACAATCAGGGCTTCGCAGCTAATCTGACTTATGGAAGGCAAAGTTAATCGCTATACTAGGGGGAATCTCGCGATTTTTAACCCTTATCCTAGTATCGCTTTACTAACATCAGGCTTTACTGCCTGGCAAACTAAAGGTAGGGAACTTCATCCTACATTATATACGAACAAAATATATCATAAGCGCGCAATATCTAACTGCTAGATACGCTCTTCAGATGTCTCGCGACTGAATCTAAGAGTTGGTATCAGCAAAAATATAATTATATATTAGTCTTCAGTTCACATTCTCTCCTAAATCAAACAAATACACATAGTTCCTGATAGTCCTTGCCTCCACAAACATTACAGCAAAAAATGACATTTAAACACACATGACGCACACTTAGTGGCATAGGACAGTTAGTCATAAAGTCAATAATGATCACTATATGGCAGTAATGCCTTAAGGGGATGCAAATGGAAACAAGATGACCGAAAATATCATTTTGAAACAAAATTTATAAAAATATGTTTCAGTGAAACCAGAAGCAATACTTCATTATCAATGAAATTCATAATTTATATCTATGTTGCGAAATTATAAAAAAATCAAACATTATTTAAAGTGGCTCTATCAATTGTACTGATTTGGATTTCTCTCAATCGTTATTCAATTGAATATCACCTTTAAAACACTGTAAATAGACAACAGATAGCTTATACATGATATAAAACAGTGTGAATGCACTGAACCTTAAAGTTCGGAAACATTAAAAAAAAACTTGTAATAAACCACATGAAATCACATGTATTAATGATGCCGGAAAGATTTTTAAGTAACTGAGGGAACACGACAACACCTGTGGAGTTGACATTAGAATACTTGGTTCAAACAAAATTAAGCTACATTTTCAAAGAGTTCAAAATTAGCGAGTGGGTGGGTGAGTTACACAGAATAATGATGGGAAAAACGCGGCTAAAATTAAACATGATCAGATTTTAGAGAATTAAGCATAGTCAAAGTCGTACAAGTAAGCAAAAATGCGCTGTCCTAATCGACCTTTAAAGATTCCTGGGTCAATAGCTGGACGTGTGAACGACATTTCTAAAGACAATGGAAATTTATTGTTTACGTTCTTTCGAGTTGAAGAACTCTTCTGGGGAACTGTAGGATTCATTATTTCGTGATTTAGTGCCGACTTGGAAGCTGAATTTGAGGATATTGGTGGAGTTTTTATATCAAAGGAACATGCAGTTAAATCTCCTATACTTAAACTTCTTCGTTTGTCAGGAATGTGTGGAACAGTAATTAGCCCATAACTTAGGAGTGCTTACAAAAGTCAATGAACTCGCAGTCAGCCCACAGCACAAAACATCCAATACACACAAAACATATGCCAGTATAAAACATACAATCATTGTATTAGGACAAGAAAATGCAAAAGCAATAAACCTGAAAAAAAACTATGCATTAATAATCTGTATTCATAACACAAAACGATTGCATCATTATCACAATTTCAACCTGAAATCAATGAACAAACAGAACTAAATTTCTAATCTTTGAGTTTGCAAAACAACTTTTCAGGTTAGAAAGCATAAAAACAGTGTTTGACATTTATTATGTCTGCTATTGGAAAATCTATATGTGACAAAATTATAATTACAAAAATTATTTGTGAATTACAATACTTTACTTATAATAAAACTGATTTCACACTTGTAAAATAATCTAAAATCCGTTAGGGTGGGTTGGGAGGGTAGTTAAGATACTATTATGATTAAACTTGAAAATAATATATTTAATAAAAGTAGCAATAAAATTTAAGGAAACAAGAGAATTTGAGGTATGAAAATCGTTATTTAACTGTTGCAAAATGGAACACCCTGGTACTCTGCCATACTATTACATGAAGATAGGGGGGTTTGGAGGTACAAGGATCGAAACCATATTTCTGACCATAAGGGTGGTAGAAACCGGCAGACTCCGCCAGAAGCTGTGTGAAGGTAGGGGTGTTGATAGGAATTACGAGAGGTACCAAGGTATAGGGATCGAAACCCGGTGCCGAGACCACATTGTTGCATACCAGGGTTGTAAGTGGGGTTGAAAGACTTACAAACCTAATCTACAACTGGGGGTGTAGCTATAGGGATGGTAGAGCAAAAATAAAACATAAAATATCAATCAAAACCGACTAACTCTATTTTAAGAAATCTAATAATCATACAGAGTACCCGCTGAGTCTAGAAGAGACCAGGGGTGCTTTGGTAATACTTGGTGACATAATTATTTAATATAATCTTACCGTTGGTGATGTGTCAGGTGTATAGCTGGGCTTGTCCGGAGATGTATAATCTGCTGAGTCCGGCGGGGGTTATGGTATTCGTAGACACACTGTCAGATAAACACTTCTGTTACCTCTCACAGGGATCGACATAGAGTCTCCTCTGACATCCCTGCGGCGTTTCATTCTGAGGGTTAACTCTACTAGGCTTAAATAGCGGTTCTACAAAAAGTCAATTCAGCGATTCCCACTAACTATTAATTTTGCATCATGCCGCTTGCATCATTGCGAGAATGTTTAAGTCTGTATTGACCTATTATTTCTTCTGGTCAGCAGAATCAGTCTGGGTCACATGTGGATAATTTCCTTATGCCAACAGACTGCTAGTCAGTGGAATTTACGTTTGACATACATTTCTGTTAGAATCAATACATGTTCAGAATACTGAAATTTCCAAATCTAGCTCAGCTTATACACGTAACAATATATTTAGAAGGAACGCCATTTCTAGGTTTATTTACAACAGTATTTGTTTGAAGCGTTGAACTATGCAGAAAACTGCAGTTTTGTTTCTGTTAATGGTTTTGGCAATTTCAGAGAGAGGTTTGTTTTGTTTGTACATATTTATCACTATATTCCTTTCTGCCACCATTGTCTCCTTAACTTTATGTCCCATATTACCTGTGAGTTCACAATCGTCTGAATATGAGCACATTGTCTCGAGATACAGCACTAACACAGCTGTTATGTGGTAGGGGCGTGTAGGATATCTTTCTCTCTGTTCGATTGGGTACGCTCGAATACGTATGTCCTCTAATAAGAGGGACAATAGAATAAATACAGTACTGACTGTGCAATATTTACATGCAAAGTGATATTTTAAATATGTTTTCCGAGGCACAAAACGTTAATTTTTACATGATTATCAACTCAAACGCTGCCAAATAAATATTTCAGCATTTATAATACGTGCAATGTCACATGTTATATTATTCGAATACCTTTGTCGGCCTTTGTATCCGGTATAGAAAATAAAAATATCACTTTAGGGAAACGTTCTCTATAACTGAAACAATATGAAGGAAACAATAGATAAAACTTAAAAAAGTCAGGTGAATTTATAAAAATCCCAGAGTTACACATTTTCATGTGATCCTACGAGAAAATTCATTAGATCATTATCCTTCTATATGTTACACAACTCTTTGTACATGGTTGTTTTGTTTTCATAAAAACCGTTCTCGTGTCCGTCAGCGAGAACAATGGGAGCCGGTCAAGAATGGAAGCGAACTTTTGCCGTAATATTTACACAGTTTTCTGACCTCAGGGGTCAAGTGGCAGCCTCTGTTGCCTCATTGTTTGCGGAAAATCTTGTTTGCTGCGGCATAGGAAGCACACTCGATCCAATCAGCGCAGACGTCACTGTATCTTTGGCGTAGATAGCTAATAGAAACACAGCAAAAAGTCCTAAGCAGGATATACAAGCATATGGTAAGATGACGTAGGTTATCTGAGGTTATTGAAACCTGGAAGTAAAGAAAAAGGGTTTGTTCTCGTATATAATGTCGGTTCTTTTACTTTGAAGCCAGATGTGACGTTGTTTCCATAGTGGGAGTGAACCGCTTGATTTACTTAAGAAGGGAACTTTTTCACAAACAAGAATGGAGTGAATGATTTAACAGTTGAACGAGCTGTACTTTAAGAACATATTTTGCAAATAAAAAGCCTAAATTATTAAATGCAAAGCTAATTACTTACTCTTCAAAGTATCTAATAGAAACAGAACGTGTAGCATTCCCTCCCAAAGTCTCACATCTAGATTTTATGGTAAAGATAAGTTTTGAAGCCCCATTTTTTTTAAAAAAAAATTCCATAACTAACCACTGTTAAATTTCAAATACTGTATATATGTTTAAAATCTTCCAAAGATGCGACATTTATGTGCGAGGGCTGTTCAATATAGAATGATCATAATTTTTTTACGGTCTTAATTTTCAAACTTATTAGATTCTGTTACCTTAATGTGAAACAAACACGCCGTAATAGTTTCATTGTTGGTACTCCTGGTTCCCGCCTGTGAGAACCTAGCAAGTTCAGACATCTTCAGTATCGCCTACCGCTGCAATGGAGGTAACATGCAGTTAATGTTGATATTAGAGGAAGATCCGGAGTTTCTATCAAACGTAATCACTGCTGATTAAAACTTGGCTACATCATTTTGATCCTGAGAGCAAGCAGCAAATCTCAGTGTGGAAATGTCCTTCATCACCAGCCCCCCAAAAAGCAAAAGTGGTTGCTTCTGCTGGGAAGGTTATGGTCATCTCATTCTTTGATATTCATGGAATGGTTTATCAGCATGTTGTACCTGCACACACATCAGTAACTGGACAATACTACAGAGATGCCCTGAAAATATTGCAAGTCCGTATCAGGCGCAAAAGAGCACATTTCCGTGAAGCTGGCTGGATGCTGCAGCACGATAATGCGCGGCCGCATATTGCCAATGTTGTTGCTGAATGTCTTGCAAAAGTCAACAAAATGCGTAGTGTTTAACGCCCGCTTTTACCACATACGGCACCGCAGGCGATGACACTAATGATATATGAGGTGAAGATGGAGTACCTGTGGAATGAGATAGCGGGGGAATCCGGAGTTCCCGGAGAAAACCCGCCCCAGTGCCGTGTTTTCCACCACAAATCTCACTTTGCGGTCGCCTGGGATCGAACCCGGGCCCCCTTGGTGAGAGCCAAGCGGTCTAACCACTGAGCCACAATTAAGTTTATCCCCCGCTCTCCCTATAGTTCGGATTTAACCCCATGTGGCATTTTTCTATTCCCTAACTTGAAGAAACACTTTCGTGGGAGGCATTATCCATCATCAGAAGCAGTTGTGAAGGCATTCAGGGAGACTATTTGTAGAATGACCATCAAAATTTTGAGGATAAGTACAGGTACGTTGTCTAAAAAAATTGTGATCAGTGTTTATTGAACAGTCCTCGTATCAAAATCCAGAATAGTTCCTCATAAAAACATATGAAGTCAATAAAACTTAACTTCAAGTATGATACTAATGAATCCATAAGAACCCACAAAAGAGCTCACGTTAATATTCCTAAAACAACATTACGCAATATTACCCAATATTTTAAAGAAATTTTTGTGGCCTCTAAATACCCTTTAGATGGAATCTTTTACTTTGCCCCCAAAAGATTAGGTAGAATTCCGTATCTTGCACAATTATATCTTAAGTAATCTAATAATATGATCTAATAGGATCATTTAAAATAAATTGAATTCTCATGTCTGTCTAGTTCTTAGCGTCCCATCCTATATTAGTTAGGAAATATTGCTTAGGTTTGCTCTGAGGACTATTTTGTAGTTGGGGTTGCTTTGAGTCTTTTTTATGACACGAAGGCACCGGCTTTACTTCACTTCCGAAGGTAATCATGGTAAGCATTTTTAAGCCCGAAGAAAATCTACTTCCGTCTTTTCGGCTCGCGAACTAGGGAACCGGAGTTTAGCACATTTACCATAGAGCACGAAGGACCATCATAGTCATTTTCTTTTTTCACGCATTAGGTCTTTGCATGTGTGTTCAGACCAACGCTATCATGGTCGTTCTACCGATCTTCTTCCTCTAGGTTTGCACATCAGTTTGTATCCTATCCATTGGCATTCTTTGCTGATGCTCTGTTCAGTTGTTCCTATGATCTTCTATTTGTTGAAGAAATGGTTGTAGTTTTAGTTCCTCTCAAATATTCTCATTGTCTTGTACAACCTTTCACTGACCGTAAGAAGTACAATTGCTCTGTTTCAATTTTGCTTTTCTCTTTTTATTTTAGAACCCAATTCCTACTTCCATGCATTGCCCCTGTAGTGTCATTCTTGAATAAAATATTAGTCAAGTATCTTTTCTAATTTTCTATGACTGTTTGTTCCATAAACGTGTTGAAATTTCTGCATTTTCTTATTTACAACTTCTTCTTCTTCTTCTTCTTCTTCTTCTTCTTCTTCTTCTTCTTCTTCTTCTTCTTCTTCTTCTTCTTCTTCTTCTTCTTCTTCTTCTTCTTCTTCTTCTTCTTCTTCTTCTTCTTCTTCTTCTTCTTCTTCTTCTTCTTCTTTCTCTTCTTCTTCTTCATGTCATATCACAGCCCAGTTACTATAAGTGTGAAACCTTTTATTTATTTATTTTTTGTGATTTACGTCCTGCGACGTTACGTCATATCGGACGATGGAAGGAATGGGTGAAATGACGCTCAAATGAGCCCAGGGTCCATGGAGCTTAGAGTTACCCAACATTCGAAAGCAATAGAGTCCATGTGCAGTATGCCTGTGGAAAAACGCACACTTCTTCGGTCTTTAGTAATAACGCAAATGAGTTCTTTAAACACCATGGACTACCGATAACCGAATAGCCAACACTTCTAAAATTAAACCACTGTTAAATTATAAGGCACACAGTTCTGAAATAAGTTGGAGCTACTTCATAAATGCCCTACCAAAAGTTTCTACCTTACACTTTGCCAATTAACAGTTTTATTCACAAAGAACACACAACTTTTAAGTTGTGATTTGCTAAATTCCAAGACTTTTTTCCCTTTCCAATTTTCAGAACTATATTTTAATGCAATTATCTAATTTTTGAACGTAGCTAATTAGTACCTGATATAATGAATTTCTTGCTAATTTCGCAAGAATGCCTGATTTCCTTACCTACTCTAATAAATGTCTATCAACCCGAACATGCCAGCAAATGAATTCTTATCTATGAGCAGAAATGAATAACACGTTTTCGTATCTTATGCATTAATTTTGATTTACGAAGATTTATTGCAATTATTTATCCAACATATTAATCATACAGGTCTGTAATTCCGGTATCATATTAGATAATCTTATCTAACTCATATCATATTTTATATAACCTTATTCCATCCACCGGTCCGTCATCTATCGTTCCATCCATCAAAAGAAATAATTTTATTAATATTACTGGGGTATATGAACATATTATTTCAACATAATCTTCAATAAATTTCAACATAGTGCTATCATGTAAAGATACAGACCGACATCAGCTTTTAAAATAACCTGAAGTAAAAATAAAGAAAAGAAAGACTTATACAAAATGTTTTTATGCCAAGAAAAAAACAAATACCCTCTTCCCAATAATTTTCTGCTCGAAAGTTGCAATTTCATGCCTTAACTAATTTTAACTTTAGTGATATCATCTTGTTCCTACCTACATTAAAATTAAATTAATGACATATCTCTTAGAGAAAATTACATAGAGACTGCAGGCATCCATGTCATGTTGTGCTCACCGACAAAATACACAATTTGGAGTCATTACTTGCACAGTTATAATTAACCACTAATGCTCCCATAACATATAGTTGTTTGTTTTCTCAGAGGAAAGCAGGATTGTACAATCTAGTATCTAATTTGGTATTGATCTTCGTACCAATAATGTTATACTAAATTAACATGCATGTAAAAGACAGGAAATAATAATGTAACGGGATTTGGAACATGTGAAATAACTGTCTACAAAGATTTTAATCAAAAATTGCAAGCTGATCAATAATATCCTTACTGCTATCATATACTATTACACTAATATTTATAAATTATGATCTTTCAGCTGTGTTATTCTAATATATGAACGGTTTGAGATAGTGTTTGCATATCAAAAAGCCTAGAAGGTGTAGGAATTAGGAGTCCAACTGATTAAGATAACAGACCACTGTGACTGTCCATACAACACATCTGCCTGTTTCCTTACAGAGAGAGAGAGAGAGAGAGAGAGAGAGAGAGAGAGAGAGAGAGAGAGAGAGAGAGAGAGAGAGAGAGAGAGAGAGAGAGAGAGAGAGAGAGAGAGAGAGAGAGAGAGAGAGAGAGAGGACTGTTGGTTGTTCTTTATTCGGTTGTTTTTTATTCGAGAGAAGGATGGAGGTGAAAAAAATCGTAGTAGTATATAAAATATGTACTTATATGTTAAAGAGAAATTTGCTTAAAACAATTTGTTATAAAAGGAGTCATTCGCAAGAAATGTGTTGTTATTGATTTGAAATTGATACTAACATAATGTGTGGCACACAGTTCCACGTTCATGCTACAGTTTGAAGCAAATAGTGTTTATCTCAGGGTATGCGTGGATATGCATGAGAAGGATGGTTTTAATGACACAGGAATGTCCGTTTCAAACTGGTTTAATGACTGCTTCTTCTTATTATTACATTCAAATCGAAGTTGCTGACCAAGGGTTACCAATATCACTGTTTAGAGTTGCTGTATGTGAAATGCTTATTACTCGATAAAACTTAATTCGTTCTTCACGTATATATGAACCGACAAATTTCTTCTCTCATCGCTTCTGGTCTGCCCTCGACCAAGACAGAAGAAGAGGACTGCCCTAATCGGCTTCACGCCGAAGACTGAGTGTCCTCCACAGCTGCACGTGGGTGTGTAACTTTCACTTTCTCGAAGTCCTTTATACACACAAAGATACCCATTGTGACTATTTTGTCCATTGTGATTACTAAGGGTCCGAAGAATACCTATTCAAGCAAAGTCAAGTGCTATCCCTTAGAATTCTTTCCTGCTAAGGTAGCTCCTTTCTTACGTTTCTTTTGTTAGAACAACTCAACCAACTGCACCTGCACGTGTTGTAACAAAGAACCAACATTCCTTTGAAATACATCGTGATTCTTTACTTATTGCAATCCTTTAATTTCAGTATCAAAATGTTTAATAGTTTTACCGTTATATGAAATGCTATGATTATTTGTTTCCTTTTCTGACGATATCTTGGGTCTTAAGACCATCATTTTCTGAAGCAATTTTAAACATTGGATTAGATCTTCCTCCTAGTATACACAAGGGAGTGTAATGAATTATTTCTGCCGATATTTCTGTCGATTAATATGAAGTAAGTGGAAAAATTTTGCAAGGACCGTTTGTGAAAGCTACTTTAAAAAGTACAGTGAAAGTGTTTTGAATGTAGCTAACCAATTCTGTTTTCACCATTTGATTGATCTGACGCAATTAAAATCCAATTCGAAAGTTCTGACATCACGAAATCTTGCACTGCATGGATAGAAAAGAACAAAAGAAGGCGGTGTAGTAGCCGCCAATGGATAACAAATCTTGGCAGATTCGGGATAATATGTTACACAGAGGTGGCTCGGAAAATATAAGATCTAACAAGGCGATTAGTTTCAGACCACCTAAATTAGTCATTGCCTTTTATAGAATGGTGTGGTTGGCAACGCTGTCTAGTAGCCGATGTGGTGACAACTAACCTTCCATATGTTGCGCTGTCAGGAGCGACACGCCCACCGCGGGTGTTCTGTGCCCGGCGCCGACCAAAACCGACCACTTGTCAACCGACCTAAGAGAATAAATTATGCACGAGCTCCAGAAAATTCACTGAGTGCTCCCCTTTAGAGTCTTAGCCCCACCCCACCGTATAGTCATCTGTCACAAGGTTCAACGATCCTGTTGTCTAGCCCAAAGGAAGGACTTCCACATATGCAGAATTCTGAGATTGAAGAAATTAATTCCCCAATTAATTGGAGAACTTAACAATTTATAATTAAGCATAGGGTAAGAGTAATTAATTAATTTAACCAAAAGCGGTCCTTTCAATTACATCCGATTATTTCTATGGACAAAGAATGATAATGTCATCCATATTGGCACAAAGAACGGGAGACAACATTAAAAAATAGAAACAAACAATTCCTCAAAGACTGTTAATTTTACCAATTAGAAGTTTGCATGTCCATTTTTAGAATCAATGTTATACAGCTACACCCAGCGATGCTTAGATATTTCAGGAATGAATGTTACTTCTGATTTTGCTCCAAGTTGCGGAGCAAACCATTATATCTGACACTGTTTAATTTTTCGTTGTCGCGGCATTTTTCTTTACGATTTGCTGGAAACTTGTTTTCAGTGCCTCAGCTTTACTACAGAGCGTTGAGGCGTATTTACCTTCAGGTGACCAGCGCTGTGATCGTCTCTTATCTGGTTTTATCTAGTCGATTAGAAGAGTGAAATATTGGTAAGTTGACGTACAGTAATTTACGAAACACAAATAGAGCGATTGGAAGCTGCGTGTGTCTGTATGATATGTTTTCTCGCGCTGCCGATGTATCACACATTGCTGTCCAGAAGACGTGATTGCCCGCCTCGGTAGCATGCCTGCCTCAGGTTCAAGAGATCCCGAGTTTGAATCTCGGTCAGGGTGAGTTACCTAGATAAGTTTTTTCCGGGGTTTCCCTTATCCTGAAACACGAATGTCGGGTAACTCTAAGCTCTATGGACCCTGGGCTCATTTGAGCACCATTTCACCCATTCCATTCATCGTCCGATATGACTTGACGTTGAAGGACGTAAATTACAAAAAAGAGGACATAATTATATCTAAATAGACTACATATACTGGACTCGCCATGTATGTGCGATAAACTGAGATAAACATCACTGTGTTGCGAATTTTTTCCGATACGCTTTCTCGCTTTTCCGTGTAGTACATTGAACCTAGAGAACGCGCTATATATAATAAAAAAACTGGATATCGAAATTGCATGGTAGACATGTGTTTTCAGATCACCTGAATAAAAACATTTTTTATAAAAAGGTCCATGTTTGTATGTTTGTGAACAGCATAATCAAACTTGATAAGTCGATTAAATACATCAAGCCTCTTTCAAGAATACGATATCCAAAATTACAGTTTACCTTGACAATTTTTTGAAAATGTTGCTTTTTTCGGAAGTCAGTCTAATGATTTTTATTAAAATACCATGTGTTAAGATACTTTCATAGTAAACGACACATATATTTTGAATTCTTTCTGAAAAACCTCTGAAGTGCAATTACTTCTGAATGACTTCTCCATGTCTAGTAAGCTATAGAAAACATAAAATAATTATAGATCCACCAAAACTGCAGACTTCGTTAAAACACACACTTTATAATGTATTTTCTTTTTCGTTCTTCTCTTTTTTTTTTTCTTTTCTGAGTTACTTATTTATGAGAAATTCTTTATGGTTTCAACCTTCTCAACTTTTCTTTTTTCAAAAATAAAATCTATTTCTGTTTTCTATTTTACCATGCAAAGTGAGCGGAATTACAAAGGAAACACATAGTGAACGGTAAGAATTCTTTATTATTACTATACATCAAAGGGAAAAGGCGTATCGGGAAAAATTCCAAACACAGAGATGTTTACGTGAAGTTATCGCACATACACGGCGAGTCCATGTAAGTATACTCAGTTCAGATGGAATTATGTCTTGTGAACAGAACGTGTCATACATCGGCAGGCGCGAGAAATCATATAACGTGATTGAATATTGTGACAAGACGAAAGAAGAAGCAATCACAATCCTAGCATTGTCTTATATATGTTTGTTTTGTATGCCTGTGCTGTGGCCTTGTACACATCCATCAAGTTTCCCTCTATACTTACTGGATGTCCAGCCTTTGAGTCATAGGAAATACCAGCTGTTGATTCAGGTACCCCAAGGGATTTCTTAGAAATCTTCTTTTCCTGCTCGTCGGTCTGGTCATTGTCCTATATACAGACATAGATATTACTTACACGTTATAACATACAAATACTTAACCACTCTATTGTTTGTCTCAAAAGCTATTTAACATTTCAGTTATATTTTTACAGGATTTAAATTGTTTGTCGAGGAAGACAGGATTATTTTGTGAATTACACTATATTTTCATCACACCTTTTCGACATATATTTATAACAAATGATGTGTCATTAATAACAAATACATTCAAGAAAGCAAGTAGATGCTGGTTTTATCGTCATTATTGTTTAACATGGAATATTGTGTTACTTTCAAACATCTGAAAATGAAAGATGTCCATATGTAACCCAAAACTGAAGTAAATAAGCTTTCTAGTTTTGCAAAGAAAGAAATGCCTTGTCTTGAGAACAGAGAATCTTCATTATTTAACAGAGTACCAACGTTTGGAGTGACACTTGCATAAAAGATGGCTAAATTTATTCTCCACTCAAAATAGTGTAGAATTAGTGCTTATGTTTACCTCTGACACCGTTCAATCTCGTTTTTAGTGTGTCTGCTGCTAGCTGCTCCAGTGAGGAGCTATGGGATATTTATCTTTGGGTATATGTTTGCGGATGTGAGGGTAAACATCCCATAAGTTGACGATAAACTTGGTTAATAAGGATCTCTTTGAAGTGCATTGTTGATTGTTTAGGTTGAAGAATGAAACTTTTTATAAATCCCAACACTCTAAAGGGTAACATTTGAATTTTATCTGCTGACATATCCGGACTTTATAACTTAGAAATAACCATTTTCATCATAATTCGAAGTTGCTATTAATTGCTGAAATGCTAATTTGAAGTTACAGCTAAATCAGCATGAGTGGCGAACCATATTATGACGTTTATGGAAGCCCTACCTGTATAAACACAACAAATTTCGAACTCAAGTTCATGAGTTGCATATATTTCAGGAATCGCTTCTCTAAAGTCAGGCGCTTCGCTACAGATCGATATAACTCAGGTGCGGTTTTTGAGCTTATAATAGATCATAGCAGCCATTTCTCTAAGACTATAAATCAGGAAGGGAAGGACACCAATTTTAAAAATAAAGTGTCTTTTATTAATTTCGTCCATCAATATTCCTACAATTATTGTATACTCTTAAGCTGTAGATGTGTGTCTGAAACGAGATTGTTACTTTGTGACTTCCTAAAATCCTAAGAACTTCAGCACCAATTCTACTTTTCAGAATTATATTCTACGTACCTGGGCAAGAGTCTGACTCAGACATTTTTCGATATGACACTTAAGTTAATGATCTTCTCGTTCAGTGAATTCATAAGAACGCTAATTATCTGAACGACACTAACGAACTTGCCAATGACCTCATTAAAATTTAAATTGCTTTAATTGCTTCGTACTAATTATTGAAATAATTCAATTCTATTTTCTTCCATTCTATTTAGATGCCGCTTCCAGTTTGTTCTATATTCTCTTTTGTTTTATTTAATTCTTATATTTTTAATTGTTGTCGCACATCATCATTTTGTTTTTGATCTAGCCTTGTATGCTTCTAAGGAACTTCATTTCTGCCGTTTGTATAATTCTTTTTATGTTGTTCCGTTATTGTCTATGTTTCTGAACCATACATTACAATTTGGACAGTCACTGCTTTATGAGATGTTATTAGTAAATCTTTCCATGCTTTATTCTTCACGATTACTTTTATTGTACATATAGTTACATTTATTTAGTTTTTCATCGATGTCTGCTTCCAATATGTATGATATTTCACGCACGAGGAAATCACATTTTGACATGTCTTCAATAGTTTTATTTTATAAAACTATTTTATACCGAACTGGGTGAATATGTACCTCTAAATGCCATAGCTTTTGTTTTGCTTATAGATGCTTCTGATTTACATGATCTTGGTATCTGATATAACTTGCATGCCTTTCTTTGAAGATCATTCTCGCTTTTTGCTCTAAAGATTTTGTCATCTGCGAAAACCAATGCTGTTAATGTTATTGTCCCCCTCTCGTTTGTTGTTTTTATGATTTTATCATATTTTTTTTTTCAAAATATATATCTATGTGTATAGATACGTATTTTTCTTTTTTTCTTATTTAACCCATTATTCATTATTTTCGTTTATTTTATTATCTGTTTTCCTAGTTTCACAAATATTCACTATACACATAAACACCCATGCCCAAGGCGGGACTCGAACCCTTGACCCTCTACGCGGCGGAACACTAGAAACATACACTTTAGCGACCTTGGCTAGGGGGGGGCGGCGACCTCGCCTATTTATAAAATAAAAAGAGCGGTTGACATTGGACAATCTTGTCTACTGGGTATTGGTGCTCGGTTATTTATCCTCGTGATTTTTGTTTCTACATATAATATTTTATTACATTTATTAAATATTTTGGTATATTTTTCCCTCTAGGATTTCCCGTAATTTAAAACGATATATTTTATCAATGGCTTTTCATGTAATCTATAGAGAGAATATGCATTTCTAAGTTAAAATCTTTTCGTTTTTCAATTATTGGTTTGAGGGAAAAGACATATCTATACAACTTCGTCCTTTCTTAAATCCTGTCTGTTCTTCCTTTAAATATAAATGCCTCTATTTGTTAACAATCTATTATATTATAATCCTGGTATATATTTTATAGGCTGACCAGAATAGGGTAATTCGTCTATAATTTTCAGGTTTAATTCTATCACCATTTTAAACAAAATTATGCTATTTCTCCAACTTTACATTTGTTCGGGAATTCTTATTTGTTATTCTTATTTATTCTTTCACTATACAATTTTAATAATCTTTCTTGAAAATCATCTGGAGCATTTTAATAATTCAGTATTAATGTTGTCTACGTCACATGCTTTGTTTTTTCTACTCTGTTTCAAAGCATTTACTAATTCTTCTAACTCTGGTTCATCTACCGATGTATTAGGTTATATTTCTTGTTGTTGCTCTGTGTTTCCATCCTCTGTCCAGAGTTCTTTATAGTCATTTTCTGAATCTAAATCTTTTATAATTTGAAAATATGCTTTGTCTTTTTTTAATAGAGCTCAGAGTCCTGATGAACCTATATGCTTTTTCTTTTCGCACCTAATAAGTATATCAGATGATTAAACTTGCCAAACAAATACGTATTTTCGAATGATTTTCAGAAAAGGACTGAGTGAATATTGGTAGATTGTCACGTAATGAGTAGCTTTAGAGCTTTGTAAATCATACATTCCTATACCTGCTGTAGCTAACAAGTCATTCACATAACCGCTGGACGTCACATGATAACATTGTATTCCTTTGCCGTATGTTCTTTAACTTTTTCTTTCTTAGTTTCCATGTGAGTTATGATCATTGAGTACTTAAGATTCACTTTCGCTCAGGGCCCCAATCACAACCTAGAGCTATCACTACGCCACTGTCCTCCACAAGGACAATGCATATGAACCTGTTATACTCCTTGGTTCATTTTATAGAGATCGCGGCGGCGCTGAGCTTATGACTTGAATAAATGAACGCCAAGTTTCCATATTGAGAAATTTCTCAGGTGACCTGGCCTGTGATTGATCATCCACGTCTGGAGGATTGCATTTAACAACTCGTAACTGTCGCATCGCATTCATGTTCTAATATGAGTATTAAGAACAGTCTGAGAGATGTAAGTTGAAATGTAATGAATTTCTTGTACAAGCTGCCTGGGAACCTGCGACAGATAGAGCTATATATAGTCAGACTTTCTGAGCAGATGTACATCAGTAGATCAACAAGAGATTCTTGCTAGTAATACCAAATGTCCTGCTGATTTCCAGTGAATATAAGATGCACAACATTACATTCCTAGGATAATGTTTTTCAGTACATCAGATTCCAATTGCTCGTCTGTGTACATGTATACACATTTACAATAAGACAAACAACATTTTCTGCAGTTACACAAAAAAATCGTCATTTTTACCTTGAAGACATGCCCTTCTGGTACATTGCAGGTGCATCAAGAGAACAGTATATCATCCAGGCATTATTTGGTCACATTTGTAAGACATTATATAAATTTTAACTGTACTTTTCTCACAAATAAAATGCTATTCAGTAAGTGATTGTGTTTTATTGTCTTACTTGCAAGACATTCATTCTATCAATGCATCCTTTATTATTTTATTTAGTTCCTATTATTCCTTGTGGAACATCAATGAAGGTCTTTCATCTTCATCTATGACTAGCTAGCCGTTTTACCTCCTTCCAGCTCTTACCATTCTTCTTAATGTCCTCCATGTCGTTCTGGGTCTACCCTTTTCGCTTGTTCCTTGGTTATTCCAATCCCCACATACTATCGGATAGCTCCTTCTGCTTACTTGATTTCATCTTGGTTTATTTTTGCCCACAGTGCTTCGTTTGTTATAACATCCGACCAAACTTTCCCAGAACTTTTCCCAAACAACTATTTACGAAAGTCTGTAATTTCTTGTTTATTTGTTCAGTTACTTTCAATGTGCCACAGCCATAAAAGAGTACTGATTCAACACTTGAATTGAGGAGATGTAGTTTTGTTTTCTTGTTATATCTGCAATTTTTTAATATGGAGTAGATTTGCACAAATGCTCTCTATGCCTGTTGGATTTGTCTATTTACATTTTTATCTGCACCACCTGTCCTAGTAGCAACAAAGAAAAATAAATATACCTACCTCTTCTATATCTTGTCATCTGCTTTAAATTTAGTAATATATTAATATACTTTTTTTTTGTAACTTACGTCCTCCAACGTTAAGTCATATCGGACGATGAATGGAATGGGTGAAATGATGCTCAGATGAGCCCAGGGTCCATAGAGCTTATAGTTACCCGAAATTCGTCTTCCAGGATAGGGAAAACCCTGGGAAAAACCTTATCCAGGTAACTCACCCTGACCGAGATTCGAACTCGGTACCTCTTGAACGTGAGGCAGACACGCTACCACCACGCTACCAAGGCGGGTGATATTAACATACTGAAGCTGCATTATCCCCAAATTTATTTTATAGATATTTATTCATGCTATGTTGTACATAATATTTAGGTGAGCGACTATTACTTCACATTATCCTACCAGAAAACATAAATATAATAAAACCATTTATATACTGTGATCCATATAAATCTGAACCAATTAAATAGGTCATAACTTTTGGACCAATAATGGGACATACGTGAACCTTTGGTAGAATATAATACATAATTGGGAGATTACATTACACTATTTACATCTCAGAGAAAATGTTGAAAGTGTTCCTCCACCAGCATCTATACATGTTTGCACTCATCTCACCATATTCTCTTATGTTTTACGGAGATGATATCGAATAGATAGAAGGTTATTTCCAGCAAGATGGAGCAACGTACCATACATCTAATGACACCATGTAACTTGTAACCAGTTTCTTTGATAATCGATTAATCTCAAAAGGTCTGTGGCTCCCCATATCCCCTGAACTATCCTCACCAGATTTTTACTTGTGGGAGTATCTAAAAAATAGAGTGTACAAGAATAGGTCACGGACAATTGATGTTCTCAAGGAATCCATTCGAACCGAAATAAGTAACATTGGTGAGGATATCCTCGAGTGCATACATGCATAGACGCTAGTGAGGGATACATCCAACGTTTTCTCTGGACTGTAACTAGTATAATGCAATCTCCCAGTTGTGTATTACACTCTCCCCAAGTTGCACGTGTGCCCTGTTATTGGATCAAATGTTATGGCCTATTGAAATGGTTCAGGTCTGTATGAATCACACTGTACAAATTTTTATTTCGTTTGATATGTACTAGATGGAAAAATAAGCTCCATTATTAATTATTTTCGGCTTTGTAGGCCGTAGTTTAGTAGTTCTATTCTCCAACTTTTCGCCGAAAACTGCGTCTTGAGGCTTCAGGAAAGTTAAAGACGTTTGAAGAGAAGGAAAAAATAAACAGAGAAAATCGTATGAGTATGAGGTATCCCTTTTTAATTTTCTTTTCCTATAGTCTCAATTATAGGACAATGTGAAACTTTGAGGGTAAATAAAGTTGTGGCAGTGTTCATTTAAATTACCTTGTTAGTGGCTCGTAGAATGCCCAGTTATTGAAGCCCTGTGAACCCTAAACATTAATTTTTCTTTTTAATTGCTTCGACGAAAAGTTATAAAACGTGCCGATTTTCATGAAATAATCCAGCTATTATACCGTGAAAGTTTGCATACATTTTCATGAAGTATTTATTAAATCGTAATTAAACACTTATGGGATTTCCACTTGAAGGCTGTTAAGTTGGTAACGGTTAAGAATAAGCATTACGCAGATGTAGTGTGAATCATCCGAGAAAACATACCGTGATGCATTTGTTCCCATTTCGTGACACTGCCTGACCATTTGGCTATGCCTAAGTGATGTCAGGAAGGTCACAACTTTTAGAGAAACTAATCCGGCGCCGCGGCTTGGCGCTAATGCGTCACGATTTTCGAGGGGGCCCTCCCTCCACACTTACGCAATCTTACCTTTCCCATTATTGCCATCCTAAGAGGAAATTTTCGTGCCTTTTAAGGTAAACAATGAAACTACAATTATTTATCACCTGCACGCGCCTGGTAGAAAGCTGTCTCGTATTTGTTGGTGTAAATGTGGTGGGTTTAATGCTGGTCGAGGTCAACGGGAACCTGGAAGCGACCAAAAGGATTAAAACCAAGAGGACGTCTTTCGAATGCAAAACGCAATCATCTTAAAGATGCTCTCTCTTGGTATAAAAGTGTGCTTCAAGTTTTGATTGATTGCCTGCTTTCGTTAACGAATCGTGCTCCGTAGTCATACTTGTTCATTCTTGTACATTAACTGCATAATACTATATTGCGAGAAGTGTTTTAATCCGTGGGTTAGAAAACATAAACGTTTCTCAAATATTCCGCTTATTTTAAATGACGCGACTGGCAGTCACCAGGTCCAAAAGTAGCTTGTGGCGTATTGAATGATCTCCCTTTGGGGTAAACTCCTCTACTTCTTCTTCTCTTGGTATAAAATACAGTCCTGTTCATTTATGGTCCGCTATCCCTTATGCCATTTTAGGTGTCAGATTAGGGAGCCACAACTATGGATCAGAGAGAGAGAGAGAGAGAGAGAGAGAGAGAGAGAGAGAGAGAGAGAGAGAGAGAGAGAGAGAGAGAGAGAGAGAGAGAGAGAGATTCAGGGATGGGATGAAGGGAAGTAGATGAACGAAAAAAGGGCGAAATACATTAAAGGAAAGATGATAATGGAGAAATTAGCGTGGGAAACTGAAGATCCCGGAGAAAGCTCGCCCCAGAGCCATGTGGAGTAAATTATGTAGCTCATATACCAAAGGACCTTCAGCAGTTCCGTTTAGGTTTGTTTGACATGCTATGTAGTGGGAAAGCGTTACGTGAAGCTGTCTTCATGGGGTGTCTACGGCATCTACTTACCATTGTGCGCTTTTAATAATTAATATTCAAACATGTGAACTATGAACTTTCGGTTGATACAGAGAAAAACTTGGTAAACCTTATTTCACTTCAAACGGAGACCAAAGTTTCATAAATATTTTCCAAATTTTTGTTATATGAAAGCGAAATTTGGTAGTGAAAACAAGTAAAAGTTCGTCAATTTATACATTCATTAAAAGTCGATAACCTATCCATGAGTTTGTGAGAAACATCTAAATAACGATAGCACGTCAGTAATGACTGATGCTGCAAAAAAGTAATTTGAAAAAAAAAATGTGCTTTAAAGGAATCAACAATTTTAGCGAAATTCACTTTTCCATCTCTAAAAGCATATCCATTGCAAAAAGAAATAAAAAGAAAGAAGTAAAGAAAATGGAGGGAGAAAGGAAGAAAGGAAGGGCGGGAGGAAGGGCGGGAGGAAGGGTGGGAGGAAGTCAGGAAGGAGGAGTGGGAGGAAGCGTAGTAGGAAAGGAGGGAGTGAGGGAGGAAGGAGGTGAGGAAGGAAGGGCGGGAGGAAGTGGTGGGAGGAAGTGAGGAAGGAAGCAAGGAAGGGAGGGAGGAAGGAAGGAAGGGAGGGAGGAAGAAAGAAAGGAAGGAAGAAAGAAAGGAAGAAAGAAAGGAAGGAAGAAAGGAAGGAAGGAAGGAAGGAAGGGAGGGAGGGAGGAAGGAAGGGAGGAAGGAAGTAAGGAAGGAAGGAAGGAAGGAAGGGTGGGAAAAAGGGAGGGAGGAAAGAAGTAAGGAGGGAAGGATGGGTGGAAGGAAGAAAGGAAGTAAGAAAGGAAGGAAGGGAGGGAGGAAGTAAGGAAGGAAAGGAGGGAGGAAGGAAGTTTGGAAGGAAGCGTGGAAGGAAGAAAGGAAGAAAGGAAGGAAGTTTGGAAGGCAGAAAAGAAGGGAGGGAGGAAGGAATTAAGGAAGGAAGTTTGGAAGGCAGAAAGGAAGGAAGGTAGGAAGGAAGAAAAGAGGGAAGGGAGGGAGGAACGAAGGGAGGAAGTAAGTAAGGAATGAAGGGAGGGAGGAAGGAAGGAAGGGAGGGAGGGAGGGAGTGGGGAAAGAAGGAAGGAAGGAAGTGTGGGAGGAAGGAAGGGAGGTAGGAAGAAGCAAGGGAGGAAGGAAGGAAGGAAGGAAGGACGGAAGGAAGGAATAAAGGAAGGAGGGGTGGAAGGAAGGGTGGGAGGAAGGGAGGGAGCAAGTAATGAGAATATTTCCAAGTGAGGACGACTTTACAATTTTCTATCATGAAATTTAAGGTATAAATTTTGCTCCATAAATATTTGAATGGAGAGACTTTCCTAAAAATCTAAGTGTCGCATCCTCAAATACTAAGCTTGGTAGTTAAAGCAACTATTCGACTTTCAGTTACGCTTTTTCAGGTACAGACACATAGGTACATACAGACCTCTTCCTAGGAATCTTTTTTTTTTTTTTTTTTTTTTGGTAGAATCAAGAAGTCCTAATTAATATATCTATAACTATGCAGAATAATAAACATAAATAGATTTCTGTAATTGTTATATTGTATCAAACCTTACTTCTGCGTGACATCTTTACTTATGGAATATTTCATAAGAAATTAAACACCAAGCATTTTAATAATCGCACAGCCTTTATATAGTATTTTTATTTGAAGTTCTGACAATTTAAAGTTTTTAAATAAAAACAGTGGTACGCACAGGAATTATGATGATAGAAATGTAGGAAAAGATAGCTAAGAAATATGGTCAATATATCTACAAATATAATAATGTGTAACTTAAAACTTACTTATCTTATAAAAAACGATATTTTTCTAATAAATTGCCCTGGATCGCGATTTCATGTAAAACTTTTACACATCCTTAGCATCATTTCACCCATTTCATTCACCATCCGATATGACTTAACTTTGGAGAATGTAAAATCATACCGACACACACACGCGCGCGCACACACACACACACACACACACACGATAAAAAAGGAACTCAGCCAGAAACAAAGCTGTCGTCATCGTTACGAACGCTAGATGTTAATACAGTATGCGCAATTTATTTTGAGCGTTCGTCTCCCAAGTCCTCACTCGGTAGGATTCCGCTAACTGCGTAAACACAGATGACAACTTAGAAACCTGAAATGCGCTATACTAGTACACTACACTAGTACACTCTGACATCTAGTGACTAATATGCTAAGCTTTTACGCGCGCTCTTTGTTTTCGTTTTGTGCAAATTTGAGGTTAATTACTAGAGCTTAACCAGTTTGTAATTATGGCTGAGGACAGACCAAACTCATCATCACATGTACCTTCCGAGCAACGAACTCCGACTCGGAAACATGCACGTACAGTCGTACATAGTGATGGCCGTAAAATAATAGCGAATGTTGGCGATATAGAAATGGATAAAAACCAGCTAATGTTCCCACTCAGGAAATCTGCTTACACAGGAAAATGAATAAATCTCCAAAAACACCAGGAAAAAGCAAGTGAGGCTATGATCTGTGTATGTTAATAACTAATAGTGAGGTTATTTTCCCTTCAATCCTTTCCTTTTTGGCTTCCTCCTTTTCCTTATATCTTGCTCTTTTATCTTTCTTTTTTTCCTGTTCTGAGCCCTTTGTATATTTCTACATAGCTTTCTATTTCCCTCCATTACCAAAGCTACACCGGTATTTAATAGAGGCCAACAAACCTAGGTGCAAGACTTGCCTATGTTGTGGATGTTATGGTTCTCGAAAGGGGACACACTATTATTCGTTTTCCTCCGTATAACTGTGATCTGAATGCAACTGAACTGGCGTGGGCAAAAATAAAGAACGTTTTCAGAGGACACAATGTTACTGGTGATATGTCAGCCACAAACCTGCAGAAACTTGTTATAGAAGCATTCTCTTCTGTAACTGTGACAGATTGGGAAGGATGCTGCAAGAAGGCCCAAGAACTGGAAGTGAAATATTGGAGAAATAATGGTGCAATAGAAAATGCAATTGATGAAATTATCATCAACACATCATCGGATACTAGCGATGAAACTGATGCAGTGGTCTCAGAAATCGAAGAATCACAAAGTGAATGAGTATTTATAGCTGTCATAACATTTGTTTACTGTTTTTATGTGTTTCATAAATAGTAAGTATACAAATATACAGCTTATCGGATCCAGTTCAATTTAATGTTTATCCACAGATCTCACACTTGCGGTGCATTTCTTCGCGTATCTTACACGCTATTCTGCTGAATTGTGTTTTTCAAGGTTGACCGCACTGCAGAAACAAAAGAGTGTTAGCTCTCGCAACTTCCCCTCTACCCGCACTACACCGTAAATCCAGCGCTCTTCTTATCTTGCGCGTGCTGTATGTTCTTGTTGGTACTACCAAAATGTGAAAATAAAACAAATTTCTTCTTCTTCTTCCTCACTGCATGGCATAGGCAATCAAGTGCCTGTTCCGCCTTCGAAGTCCTCCAGGCATCGTTTCCTAGGTCTGCCCACCGATCTCCTACCTTTAGGATGATACTGTAATATTTGTTTGGTAAGTCTTTTATCTGGAATTCTTTCAACATGTTCCTTCCATTTTTGTTTGAGATCTTTTAACCTATCATTCATACTAAAAATGTCCAGCTCTTCTCTTATATTTTCATTTCTTATTAAGTCCTTCTTCGTGCATCCTTTCACACTTCTCAAGAATTTCATTTCTAAAGCCTGTATTTTACTCTGCTGCTTTTTAGTTAACGTCCAAGTCTCACTTCCGTATGTCAGTATAGGTACAGCCATAACTTTGTAGAACTTTAATTTTGTTTCTTTACGTATTTTGTTTCTAAATGTTTTATTTATTGTTCCACACACTTTTTGAAATTTGCATATTTTATTGTAGACATCATATTCCTTGTCATAACTAACATCAGTTCCCAAGTAGTTAAAATGGCTTACCTGTTCAACGCAATGATTATTTATAACTATTTTTGTTCTAATTGGCTCTTTCCCAATGAATGCCATTACCTTTGATTTTATAAAAGAAATTATAAAACTAATTTAAAAACAAAGTCGACTGCCGATATTTAAAACTTCATTACGCAATGTTTGTTTTTAAATAAATATCTTTTCCCAAGCCATTAAATCTATCGGACCGTTTAATTGTTTCAATAATTTAATTTCTGGATTTATTGCATGATCAAATGACTAAAAACGATCCGCCACGGCGGATTTATCAGTCTGTTTATACTTTATGTAACCAAAATTTTCTTTCGTTCTGGTTTCCAAATTACGTTTTGTCCTTCCACTGTAAACTTTATCGCAATCATTTTTAGTCATTTAACCATGAAATAAATCCAGAAGTTAAGTTATTTAAACAATTAAATGGTCAGATAGATTTAATGGTTTGGGAAAAGATATTTACTTTAAATAAACAAACATCACGTAATGAATCTTGAAATATCGGCAGTCGATTCTGTTTTTAAATTTGTTTTATTTTCAGATTGTGGTAGTACTAACAAGAACATATTAACATCTAGCTTTCGTAACGATGGTGACAGATTTGAAAAGTTTTACACGAAATCGCGATCCCGGACAATTTATAAGAAAAGTATCATTTCTCATAAGATAAGTAAAGTTTTAAGTTACACATTGTCATATTTGTATATATTTGTTTGCTTCACTGTTAATAGATTCATATTTTACGTATTTATGTTCAAGATGCTTTAACTGTGCTTTAGCTAAATCAAAAACCTGATATCATTATGAAAACTAGTGTAGACTACCAATAAAATGACCCATATATGTTTTGTAGCGATAGTATGTCTCACATTTAAGAGTTGGGGAGTTCGAATCTCTGTTATGCTGAATTGCAAAAGGGAGTCTTTAATTTACCGTGGTTTCCCTAATTTGGTGAAGGCAAATATCGATTAAATTAAAGCGCTAAACTAATTCCATTTATTTATTAATCCGGTAGATAGAAAACCTTAAACTTTTAACTTAAAAAAAATTAAATGCATAGATTATTTAAACTGTTATTAGTTCTTTCTGCTGTAACCTTATATCAAAAGATTTGCTGCAGCAAGATTCCTGAAACCTTATGGCTTGTAAATGTTGATGTAAGATGTCCATTTCCGCATTTTTCAACATTACAGTGTTAGCCGACGAAGTGATGAAAGAGGCTGGGTGAAAATTACACGTAGTTCCACGCTAGAATAATGCGATAATAATCTCCATCAAAGCTTGAGGAGAGAGGTTGAGTAGCATCAGTCAAAAGTACATTTGCCAAAAGTCATCTTCCAAGGAATGTAAAAGGAACTCCAAGAGTAGCAACTGTTAAATTGTCCTTTCGGCATCACTAGATAAAATCTTTGCAGCATCTGATGCCTACTGAAGATAAATCTCATTATAATAGTTTGAACAATACCAGCCTTGCTTCCAAGTAGAACAAGAAACTGCCTTTTTTTAACTTTTGTGCATTTTGTTGTCGACTTTAACATTGTTTTTGTTTTTTCGGTAATAGAGTTTTAATGCAATTGCTTTTAAAGAAGTCATGATGGTAAGTTTAAGTTTATGGCTAAAGTTCTGGTAAAGTGTAACACAGGATTTGACTGCACTTATATGTATAAACTATGTTAAATCCACCTATTATGTGAAGTTGAAATGTACTTGTTAAATATTTCCTTCTAGTGGCACTACAGCGATCCTAGCTCGATACCTAACTTCTAGCCTATTAATAGTTCAGGTTTTATAATAGCTGTTTCATAATAAGAATGAGAGGGTAATTTGTCCTGAGTTGCTGAAATGTTATTCAGAGATTCTTCTTCTGCCACAGTCAAACAATGTATAATCGATCGTGGAATTTAGGTGCTACAGATTGCCGACAATTCATAACAATAAATATATCACCTTTATCAAAATAAGCACCACCTACTTCATCATAAGCTGACCTATGTCCTGTCTATATGTTGCCAAAACTTAATTTATAATTTCTATGTCAAACACAACTTTTACTGTCAGTAAAATCTAAGATTTATTTTCCCTTTCTAATGTTTGGATGTGTCTTTTCACTTCTTAAATATTGAATTATAAGTAGTTGTGCCTTTAGTTTAAGAATTTATAATTGTCTGAATTCCCTCCAGCGTCTAACCACCTTAGTTAAAATGAATTAACTATTTTTTCTTAACACCGAACTTGTGATTTTAGCACATGTAAATTGTTTACTGAAATTATATATATACTGAAATTATATATATATTTCATTATAATATGTACTTATTTATTTATTCTAATGCTCTATACACTAGGAAACATTTCCATTCTTCTTCTAGTCTCCCAATATAATTGTCTACTAAGTTTAGTTCTGTAATTCTTGAGTGCAGCGCATATCCCAAGGTGCTCCCAGTCCATGACCACATTCTCACTATACAGCATGCAGTTGGGTGTAGGAAAGATCTTCATTTGATGGAGATGCTCTGCCAGACAATGATGCCGCGTTATCCTTCGGACTGTTAGCACAGTTTCACTCCGTGGTAGCTCTGGTATTGCTCTTGTGTTTGGGAGTAGATCCATCCACTGTTTTCATGTACAAGTTTATTTACTATCTCTGATCTTTCGGCTTTGAAAGAAGATTTTATTTTAAGCTTTGCTGAATAGAAGGATAAGGGTGTTGTCTTGCAATTTATGATTTTGGAATCTTTTTTGCCAAGTAATCTGCTTCTTCATTCACCTTTACCCCAATATGGTAGGGGATTCATTGGAAGACTATGTAACTACCCAAGGAGAGTAATTCTTTAAGGAGACACCTTCATAGCATATTAATCAATAATTACAGTATCATCAAAAGTACTTCAAAGATGAGAACAGAGACAGCATATGACCAGATGTCAAGAGGTAATGCATAAGGCACAAATTTGGAACTTTCTGGGTTCGATTTACACCTTAGTTCCTTTATTCTTTCCTTTTTTCTTTCCTTTTCCTTTCCCTCCCTGGATTTTCCTAATTAATATTTGAATAGTATGGTGAATCAACATTCCGTAACTCTTCCTGACATTTCTTTTCCTTATATTTTCAGAGCTGAAGGTTCAGGCCAGTCTAAAGTAGTGGATATTCCTTCGTAGAAATGTCTGCCTTGTAGCTCGCTGTTGGAAGGATCCTCAGAAAGATCTTTCCATATGACCATGTAGAAATAGCGGATGGGGTCCTGGCAGCAGCATAGAGTATTTGGCGACGCTAGCGGTCCTTTATTGCATCCAAAAGGTTTTCAGATGTACAGCAGGCCTTCACGTGTATTTAATCGCCTAAATTTTCCTTCACATCCTAATAATCAAGCAGTGTACCATCCACATATGGGATAATGAATAGAAGATTGAAAACAAGTTGGGTGGCATTTGTTTTACCTTAGGATCTAAAACGTGTTCTGTGTAGCTAACAAAATAGTAACAATGAAACAATGTACTCTCCTAAATAAAATCGCATACCTATTCTTTATAAATAAGAGATGTTTTCGGGAAAAATTACAAATAAACGAAAAAAAAATTGCAGACGACATACAAACAGATAGATAGGATCATGAAAAGAATACTCAACCACATGCCCAAAAGGAGATATCCAGTAATAAGACAAGTTTTAATGTAAAGAGGAAGAAGAAATAAAATTAATTTTGGCTGGCCCCGTAGCTCAGTCGGTGGAGCACCTGCCTGCCGTGCTAGGGGTTCCGAGTTCGATTCCCGGCGATGGGGGTGGGGATTTTTATCCGACCAAGATAATTCCCCATCTTCCCCAGAGTCTGGAAGTATGAATGAGAGTGTGAATGTATGCGTGATCTAATGATTAAAAACCAAAGATAACGAGTTAACACTTTCAGTATGTTCCAAAGGAGAACGGCCGCCGATATAACCATAGCAGTTAAAGGCGGGGTATAAATGGAACGAGGAAAAAAATTACTGTTATTTACGAAGGGTGTTGTAAAAATGTTAATTATCACCCGGTAGTTTCAGTGATTTGAGTCCTTTTGTTTACAGTGAGTGCCAGCAGAGACCGAGGTGTAAAATGGAGAAAATTGAGGCTCATAGTGTGATCAAGTTCCTGCATTTGAAGGGCAAAGCTGCCTGGGTAATCTATAATGAGATGACGACTGTTTATGGAAATGATTTCCCATCGTATGACATTATTGTGAGGTGGAAAAGGTATTTTCAAAATGGTCACATGTCCCTGACAGATGAGCGAAGAGCTGGTAGACCGTCAATGACAGACGATGCTGTCACAGTGAAGAAAGTGGAGTGTTTAATACTGGAAGACAGACGAACAACCATCCAAATGATCATGAATGAGACACATCTTAGTTATGGTAGTGTGTGGAAAATTATTCATGACGAACTGCACATGTCAAGTGGGTTCAACGTTTGATAACCCCTTTCCAAAAGCAAACACGGCGTGATCTTCCAAGACAAATGTTGATGCTGTTGGAACATGATGAAGATGACTTTGTTTTTGATCGTCTGGTAACCATGGAAGAATCCTGGATCTATCAGTATGATCCAGAGACAAAACCCATGAGCATGGATTGCAAACATGTCGATTCCAACCTCCCAAAAAGGCAAAAGTCAGCTGCTTTCAGTTTTCTGGGACTTTCGTCGAGTCATCCTCACACATTATCTTGCCAAGGGTCAAATCATCATTGGCAGATACAACTGCAATATTCTGGACAAGTTACGAGCAGCTCTGATTAAGAAACGACGTGGTATGCTCTCCAAAGTTGTTCGTCTTCTGGCTGACAACGCACTAGCTCATTCATCTCAAGTTGCAGTTGACAAAACAAGCAAATGTGGCTTTCAGAGTTTACAGCTTCCGCCTTATTTGCTTGATCTCGCACCAAGTGACATTCTCTTGTTTCCAGAAAGAAAGAATGTATTTTGCAGTCGCCGATTTGTCAACACAAATGACGTGATTAATGAAGTGGAAGAGTAGTTTAAAGTAAATTCTGCAGACTTCTACAAACAAGGAATTCGGAAGTTCAAGAAGATCTGGAAAAAGATGTGTAAATCTGGATTGTGGCTACGTAGAGAAGATCTAACAAGCACATGCCAATACAAAATCTCTATCATAATTTTAAAAGGTGATAGTTAAAACTTTTCTACAACCCCTCGTATGAACGCCGTTTAATCACTATTGTCCTCAACGTCTCGTTCTGTACCGGGCAGGAAAGACTTCATGTGATATTACACTAAATTCACTAAATGATCTCTTCTTTAGATTTAATATAATTATTTTCTTTATATATATATTAAAACAATAAAGTAGGGGCAGTACTATTTCATGAGGCTTGAAGTTATCTTAAAGGCTGAAAATCCATAAAACGATTTATTTCCGAAGAGAAGGCACACAGCCATGTGATATATTGAAATTATTTTAATATACAAAAATTTACAAATTTATCAAGACCTAATGTTCAGAATAATAAACAAAAGTTAATATTATTCTTTAACCGTAATTCAGAATATCACAATTTTATTCCCCAGACTGGTAATCGTATTCATGAACAAGAGAGTAAGGATGCTATTATAATGCTCCTTGAACCGCAGAAGGAAACAAAAGACAGGTAATAAAAAACAACCTGTTCTTTTTTCTAAGAAACCAGCTTAAAAGCCATTTGTCCAGAATATAAATTAGCAAAGTTATTGTCTTGTATTCAATTTGCTACTGCAGGGCCAGCTTATTGCTTCCAGATTCTGTGGAATTCTTTGTGATAACTAGCAGTTTGAGCTCACAACATTAGGCTCCGAGGGAAATTCATTAATGAAACATCGCAGAATAAACAACATCCGAAAACGGCACTTGTGTTAAAACAGCCGCTGCCATCCGGCGTCTAAGAAAATAACCTGGTAGCCACTTTACAGATGCCCCTGCAAATCGTATTTTTATCACAAGCCTTTGTCAAAACAGCGTTATTACGACTAACGAGGGCCGTCAGTTTGTTTTGGTGGTGGCTAGGGCATGTAATTTTGCCTGCTACCGGGACAACAACAGACGTAACGGCTATTACCATCGGATTTGCTGCAGTAGCGGCCCCCGGCATCACACATTATTGCATTGGGGAGGGGGAGGTTAAAAGACTTAAATCTGTAGAGCAGCCAACGAAGTAGAACGGAAGATTTCCAAATGCTATTGCCTTTTAACATTCGGAAATATGACTCTTCTTCATTGCAGTACTCTTGCATCTTTCATTATATTCACATGATTTATTGGTCAGAAACAAGAGGGCCTTTCATTGAAATTTGGTCAGGTTTGTCTAAAAATATCCAAGAGCCTTATCATCAAATGTATACCATCGTTTTGCTTTCAGTATTGTCGCGAACCCATTGTTGCGACTGCCTGCCGGCGCACACAAAAGGACAGAGAGTACAGCGCGGAAATAAAAAAGCTTGCCCGTTTTGATTGTTAGAGAACATTCCACAAATTTCTAGAAATATGAGTAGAGGTACATAAAGAAGCTGCGACTCGCCAGTAGACAGAGTCGTAATCGGAACTTGATAAACGTGCTCGTGCAGCTGTGTTTTGAAGGTGAACTCTTTGTTAGTGGGCGACGACCTTGACGATCGTATTTGTGTATGTTAAGTAAATCTGCTGCTGTAAGAGGTGTACAAAGTGTATTTCTACGGAAATAAAGAACATTTTGGAATTTCTGCAAACTTGACTTTTAATTCTACGAACCCACAAAAACACAGTATATTTAAAGCTTCAAATTGTCATAAAATAAATTACAATTGAAGAAAGTTAATAATCTTATTTACTTCCAATGGCCATTATAACATTTTTATTCGTCTTAAAATGTCTTGGATTAAAAGCGTTTTTGTTATATGCTTTTAAACCCCTTTGATTCAAATTCTCAGCACAAATTCAAAGAGAACGAACTTAAATAACTGGCATATGGCTGATGCTACGTTTTTAAATTTCTCAAGACATCTATGATATAACTAACACAATTATTTAGAATGATCAAAAATACGTGGGGGTTACTGCACCCTAACGAATAGTGACTTAATGTTCTTAATGTTTGACAATAATAATTGTACATTATATATAGTGGCCATGTGATACAAATTTAGAAACACTTGGGTAAAAACTGCAAGATTTGAAAGTATCTTAAGAAACTGTCCACAAAACTGTATACGTGTTCCAGTTTTTACCTAGTATCGTTCAAACTAAAAGTTTGTTCCGAAATGAATTTTTCGGTAAGCATTTCAAAATACTAATAACAGCGCAACAACAAGAATAATACGAATATACTAAAGTAATTTACACTTAAATATTAAAAGCAGAAGCAATATTAACAGTGAAGTATTCTTCATATTTAAGTTTGAGGTATGAGTCACTATGTTTACACTCAAACTTCACTTACTTGTTGTATAAATTGAAACGTTTTCAAGATCATTCGATCTCATCCTCAGCTGTTTGGTGACTAAATGAACCTTCCTCTTCTTCCACTACTACGGAGCTCCGATCATTCTGCCATCTGGTGTTAGGGGCACTAAGTTTTAATACTTCATTTAATGCCTGGATTTCAAAATTTATAACTTTATCACGGTTTTTGTTTATGAATATTTTTTTCCCAAATATCCAATTCTATGGGTGTACTTAAAGATTTTAGCAGTTTAATGTTGTGGCCAATGTTCTGGTTTTCTGTCCAAAAATTGTGTGAAACTGCAGATTTTTCTGTTTGTTTCAACTAAATGTTCCTCTGGTTTTCTTTTGCCTGGTTAACAAGTTTCTCTTAGTTTTTCCTATGTAGATTTTTTCACAGGTTTCACAATTAATCTGATAATCTGATTTCAAATTGTTGGGGATTGTATTTTTCAGTGGTTTATTTAGCAGGTTCCTCAGACTGAATTTGTTTTGGGGTGCTAGTTTTAAGTTTAGTCTTTTGAAGATTCGTTCAAACTTTCTAAAAGCCCATGGATGGTAGGTGAATTTTCTATATTGCCAATTTGTGTTTTTAAGTGGTGTGAGAGTGGTATTTTTTTATATTATCTTCAGTTTTTCTTTTCTCTTCATCATGTTCCTTATGATGGCTGGGTTGAATCCATTTAATACCGCTATGTCTTTTATGTGTTGTTCTTTCAAAAGTTAATCCTTACTCAGTGGGATGTAGTATAGCCGGTGAATTAGATTTCTAAAGGCAGCTAGTTGATGTGAAACTGGGTTGTATTCATTTTTCTTTATGTAATTATCTATGTGTGTGTGCTTCCTGTATATTCCAAAATCTACACCATGACGATTTCTAGTTATCTTGAGGTCCAAAAAGGGTAGGGTGTTGTCTTTTTCTACTTCCATAGTAAATTGGGTGTGATTATCTTGCAGGTTTAGTAATTTTAGAGAATCTTCTCTAAGTTTTTCCGGAATGATAGCAAAAACATCATCAAAATATCTCTGCCAAAATTTATAAATCTGTGGGAAGGCCTTTATTATGTGTGTTTCAAAATAGCTCATGTATAGGTCTGCTAAAATAGGCGAAAGTGTGCTCCCCATAGCTAATCCTTTTGATTGTCTGTAGAATTTTTGGTTAAACATGAAGTAATTATTCCTTATGCATAAATCTGTAAGATTGATAAGATAACACTTAACACATTCACCACTTATGAACCGAGGGGATGGCTAGAAGCTTTCGTGTAGCATTCGGGAGACCCGGGTTTGAATCCCGTGACCCATCTCTCTGAACCGTGTTTTCTTTATTTTGGGGGGAGGGATTTTCCTGTGTGACCAGGCGAATGCTGGATAGGTCAATTACATCCCGAATTTCCTTGTCCCTCCATTGCATCTGCATTGTTATTTCGTGTTATCTTTCATCTAGCGGTCTTACTGCAAATTTTAAACAGCCTATATTGTTTACAGTGCAATGGCAATGCGTTTAAAAATTACATAAATAAAGCAGAATTGATTTCGACGTTTAGGTACCTACTTTATTAATGCTCCTACTTATCAATGTATGGCAATGTAAGTCAAAGTTTGATATATAATTTTCTTTTGTTTCTTTATGCATCAGCTTTATGTCTTCTGTCAGAAATCACGTTTTTTTATTTCAGAATCTAAATGAGCCAAAGAGAGCTTCTCTCCCCTGAGGCGCACGGTGATGGATCCATAACTTACTTTGGCAGTTTATCACTTAGGAAACTTCATGAATAAATCAGAAGAGGAAGAAGGACTTTTCGTCACGCACGCTCACGAGTTCGTACTGCTTTAAATACATCAGTCCTAGGGAATTGCTTCTTTTGTTTGAAGTAAAGCTGCAAGGAATGCTCTCACACAACTCTTCTTATTATTTGCTTATACTCCGCGGTTGATTCTGCTTATATGAAATTAATCTCGCCATCGTGTTCCAGTGGCCTCCTCCCTAATATATTCCAATAGATTAAGACTGCAATAGATTTCTGAAGGTTCTTATAAAAAGGTTCACTCCTCATAGGGTGTGCATCCTTGCAGTGCTTGTCCTAAAACTGAAGCCTTAGTTTTAGTGAACTTAAATAAAAATAATTATAAAATCGATCATTACAAGCAAACATTTTTAACATAAAAAGGACATACTATACTTTCTGTTATAAATGTATTTAAATTTATGTAATTTGTAAAATGAAAAACCCTATCCCAGGAATGAGCAGGAATTCATTAAATAGAAGAAGTTCCTTTCAAATAACCTTATAATTGTCTTCCAATATTATATATAAAGCCGTGCCTTAAAGCATAGTAAGTCGCCATTAAGGTAGTTGTATCATGTGTTTATGAGAACTCCTACTGGTTTATCGGGAAAAACAAGAGTCAGTTGGAGAATATAATGTCATATCGGCACGTTGACCATAGTAGCTCAATGGTTTAGAGCGGCTAGAGGGAGACCAGAAAATCCGTGGTGCAAATCCCTGCTATAAAATAGAATTTTTCAGTCTTGCTCTACCCTTTCATAGTGCGTCCTACACTCGGCTACTGTGAAAGTACAATTAATTTCCATTAATTGTACCTAATAGTGGTCCGAACTATAAAGCCCGGCCTAAAAGTACTTACAGCATAGTAAGTCTCCATTAAGGTAGTTGTCTCATGTGTTTATGAGAACTCCTAGTGGTTTACCGGGAAAAACACGGGTCATTTGGAGAATTTAATGTCATGTTGGCACGTTGGCCATAGCAGCTCAAGGGTTTAGAGCGCCTGGACGGAGACCAGAAGATCCGTGGTTCAAATCCCGGCTATGGCACTGAATTTTTCAGACTAGCTCTACCCTTTAATAGTGCGTCCTACACATGGTTAGTGTGAAAGATTAATATATATATATATATATATATATATATATATATATATATTTCAAAGCACGAATGTTTAATTTTACAACGTTCACTGGTTTAGACCAAAAAAATACAATTGTATGTTCTGAATCTTCTCCCGCTGAGTGTTTATTTTAGCAAAGTGGACTACAATAAAAAAATTGCTTTAACACGCAAAAATATGTGAGAAGGAGAATTCCGAATAGGCCGTAACTAAATAATTCTAGGATTGTAGTCCTACCCCTTCTGATGCCCCAGATGACTTGCACGTCTTCGGGAGTCCACACTTGTACTGGCTTGCCGTTTCCCGTCGTCTCGGGATCTTCTGATTCTGCCGCTAGAAGCGCTAATTTAGTGCCAAAGCTAATAGGTGATTTCTATTTTTAGGGCTGACGTCATAAGCTGAAATATTTCCTAAGAAATGGCTGCAACCCCAACGGAATACTTTTAATGGGGAGTTGACGAAATGGCACAGTACCGCCCCCCCCCCCCCGACGAAAGAGGTTAGCAGTAGCGACGGCATAGAATCAGAAAAACTCCCCGGAGGTTACACATGTAAAGAGACAACATCATCAGTACAGGCGGACAGAGGTGTAGGCTACACCGACCTATCCATTTAAAGGGAGAGAGGAAAAATAACATTTAGCGAGGATACGTGAAGTACACACAAAACATATTGCAATATGCTTAACAGTTTAACCTGGTCATTGGAAACAAAATTAACAATAAGTCAGTAACAATATCAAATCAGCAATATCAACAGGAAAGAGAATTTGCAAGAACCATAACAATATATAAGGTTACAATAACAATAAAAGTACAATGAAACAATGAACTGTGAATATAAATAGTTCATAACATGAATAAATAAAATTGAAAGATTGAATATGCATTCGGAGTACTCCAGTAAATAGACCCAAAAGAGCTTACTATGCCTGATCAGGTTTTCAAAATTTTTTTAATATCCGTTGACTGGGCCCACAGCACAACAAACGCGGAACAGCACCACACCAGAACACGCTCTGCTACCATTTTGTAACATGTTGTTACTCACAAGGAATGTCCTATTCCAGGAATGAGCAGGAATTCATTAAATAGAAGAAGTTCATTTTAAATAACCTTGCAATTCTCTTGCAAAATTATATATAAGGGAGTTGACGAAATGGCAAAAATTTTAAGTTTTCATTTAGTTTTATTATGTGTTTAAAATTAGTTTTCCTACATATTTGCCAAAGATACTAATATTATCGACAGCACTTCTTTTATTATTTTTTACACTTTGGCTTGGTAAAATTGAGGAGCATAAGCTCCACTTAATGTGCTTCCTTTTCCTTCGGTTCTGAGCCCAAAACCGACCCTATTTCATTGACTAATTTTGACTTACAGGCAAGTGAATCCAGGAGCCAGTGTGGTCAGTCTTGGTAAAGCCTGCCTTCGAACCATTTATGTGAAAAATTTTCCGTATGTCCTCCAGCTTAGCCGCTTGGTTCATGAACTAATGGGCTTGGATTCAAACCAAGAGCTCACGCAGGCTTGCTGTGGAACACAGGTAAGTCATTTAGCCAACATTAGATAAACAAAAGCACGTAGGAAGTCAGAAACAACAGCATTTCCGCTTGGTTCATGAGCTAATGAGCTTGGATTCAAACCAAGAGCTCACGCAGGCTTGCTGTGGAACACAGATAAGTCATTTAGCCAACATTAGATAAACAAAAGCACGTAGGAAGCCAGAAACAACAGCATGTTGTATTGCTTTCGACTGTATAACAGAAGAATAAAGTAAGGAAAGCAATGTACATCCAGAAAATGGATGTTAATGGGAGAATAGGACAGCCAGACCAACTGTATTCGACAGAATTGGGAAGAAAAGAGGGATGATAATGATGAAGGAAACAGGATGGCGATGAATAAGCACAGGGCATTGTTTAAAAGATGAACAAATGGCAGCAGTACCCACTTTTACTTAACAAAAACCTTTGAAAACAGATCTTTAATCGTGAATAGAAAGATTTAAAATCATTATTGAAAGACACTTTGAACATGAAGCTAATTGCAATTTTATAAAGATTGCTAAAATGATTTATAGGTCCTGTTTTTCTAGAGCCCGACTGAAATTCATATACATTTTATTTAATATTAACTTTTTTATGAGTATGTATTCGGGAAGAAGGGCAACTTGAAGAAATAATTAATCTTATTTGCATTAATGAGTATAACAACAGAAACGTTTGGGTTTCATTGCTTATAGCTGAACTGGAAACAGGTTATACATAAGTACATCAGTTTGCTGTTAACGGAGATCACATGTATAAGAGATTGAAATTAAAGATAAAGTGAATAAAAAAGACCTGTGCTCCAATAAGGACATAAATCAGGAACCCGCTGTAGAATACGTTAAGCCCAATAAACCTGAAATTGTAACTTAACGAACCTTTATGACAGCCTGCCTAGTTAAATGATTTTCCTGAAAAGGACAAGCTGCTTATACGGATGCTAATCATTAACGATGCTGCACAGGCAATGCTTGTTATTGTCTTCTCTTACACGAGGTGTTGTCACTAATAGCTCTACCAACGTTTGCTCCATCATTGCTCCCTGGTAATCCAACACCACAGAAGTTGGACGTGCAAACATCGTAAACGTAGCATAGGGAAACAACCTAATGGTGCTTCCAACAATTCAAAGTGGCTGAATTTATATAAAACTTGAAGTTTTCCCAATCTTACAAGATTCAAATCAATCAGACCCTGAAACGGAATTAATTCTCAGCTCTAATTCCACGAACAACTGTTTTATAAAAACAACTAAAAATGTGGAACACATAAATCAACTCCTAATAAAGTCAGATACGTAGAACAACGATTCAGACTCATAATTTATGTTTACGAGGAAATATCTATACCATCAACAGTTGCTGCTTATGGACAACAAAAGTATTGCAAAACATAACCAGAGAATACACAATAGTCACATTTGGGTTTTAGGCTTTGCTTGCTTTTAGCTCGTGGTTCCATTCCCTAAGGTGACGCTACATCCTAATTTCGGAAAATAAGAATGTCAAGGTCATTGTTATTTGCCCCATTTCCAAATACTACATGCCGGTGCGTTTTGTGCATAAGTGGTAATAATACTCAGTATCTTAGTTTCTCCCATTGCTCTGTAGTTGAATAGTTATTTACATACTTTAAATATTATTAATCAATCCATTCATTTATATAATGTTCAGGCTTTTGATACATAATCATTAGCCTCCTAACTTGCCATCCGACATCCCGTTACAATATTGCAGTCTTTCATAGATTCTTTTTTTTTTTTATTTTTTTTTATTCATTGTTTTCTGAGAAGGTTCCCAGAGCCATAGCTCATGCTAGGGAACAGTAAACAAATATATAAAATGATGGCAAACAGCCCTTAACAATAATTATATTACATTTTCATAGTAGAAATGAATTACCGTACAAGAATAACATATATGAAACATACAAACATACAGTCATTCACTATAACTCAAGAAATAATAGTAACAAAGAACTTAACAGAAAAATAGAAGCTACATATTCTACGGGACATTAATCCATATTAATTTTTAAACAGTTCAGCTTTCAAACAAGCTATAAATGTGTAACACTTTATCAGCTATCAATATATGCCTTCAGTAAATTTTCAGCAACTTTCCTTTTAAAACCTTTTATGTTCCTGCAGCCTTTCAGTTCCAGTGGCAGCGCATTATATAAGTTGATAACGTGTGAGGTTAAGCTGTTCAGGCCATAAGTAGAAGTGTTCACTATTGGTTTTGTTAAGTTCCCTTTATTTCTTGTATTATATATATATATATATATATATATATATATATGTGAGGAGCTTTCAAATGTTAGATTGGACTTTGGAAGATTATTTTTTATTTTGTGGAGATATATTATCAAGGACAACTCTGTGATTACTTGTAATGGTAAAATGTTAGTTACATGGTAGAGTGTTCTTGTGTTTGTTTTAAAGGGTAGATTGTAGATTATTTTCAAGGCACGATTTTGAAGCACTTCGAGGTCATGAATGGTTACCCCATAAGATGTTTAAGTAATCCAAATGAGATTGAATTAAAGCATGGTAGATACTTCGTAAATGATTTACACTGAATCCTTTGAATTTCAGCCTGTGAATTACAGCTAACACAGGATGTTAGATGTTCCCAGTTCATAATGGTGTTTTCTCTTTTTCATAAAACACACTTCGTTGAGGGGAAGATTCCAAAACTTATTTTTGAATTTATTGTTAATGACTCCTTTAATTGAGATGTAAGATAATTTTGGGAACTTGTTCGAGAGATCTTTGTTCCTCTTTTGGCTAAGCGGTCTGCCAATTCATTCCCGTGGATTCCTGTATGGGATGGTATCCATTGAAAAGCTATTTCAAAGTTATTTTAATATAACTCTCCAAATATATTTTCATAAGTTGCTGAACAGTTAGGGTATTGCCATAAACGTAAGTAAGTTCGAAACAGTAGAACTTTATGATTTGAAAACGCTCGTAACTTTTAATTTTTACAAACAATTCAAAAAATGGGTACAATTAAATCTATACCAGTTTTGAGGCACTGAGTCTACGTTAATCAAATTATTAACATCGGATTTACATCTTAAACTATATTTATAAACTGCTTTTTGAGACTGAGAATACTTACAACGATTTGCATAAGCGAATTAATTGTGAGCTGACAAATTTCAACATCGAGGTCTAATAGCAGAATATGCATGGCAAATGTGTCGAACGGATGTGAGGTGAACATTGAGTTCTAAATTTCGAATGAACGACTATTTCAATTAAGCTCCTGCCCGCCTTGGTAGTGTAGATAGTAGCGTGTCTGCCTCAAGTTCAAGAGGTCCCGAGTTCGAATCTCGGTTAGAGTGAGTTATCTGGATAAGGTTTTTTCCGTGGTTTTCCCTTATCCTTAAAGACGAATGTCGGGTAACTCTAAGCTCTATGGATCCTGGGCTCATTTGAGCATCATTTCATCCATTCCACTCATCGTCCGTCATGACTTATCGCTGGAGGACGTAAATTACAACTACAACAAAAATAAAAGCTTCTCCTTTCTTTTTAGAATTTTCTCGCCCTAAACTAACCCGCTATTCATTTCTCTTTTATTTATGTCCTGTTAAACCTATCTACAATGACTGGTTTATTCTTAGAATTCCAAGATTTGGAATATACTTAGAGGTTGCCTACATTACAGCTCCGATTCTTAAAGAAATACAAGTGTTACATGAAGATTAAAACAATTGTTATACAAATATTTACATTTCTGGAATCCTGTGATGTATTGCTTTATTAATTCAATTTCCTGTAATTCCCATTATTATTTTAGTTTGTAATTTTTATGAATCACTTACATGTTTATTTACTTTCACTCATTTATTATTGATTATTCACTGCGGATGCTACCTAAAACTTCTCAACACATTTTGATACTGTATATGATAATTTTCTACATGATTAGTTTACAATTAACGTTTACTAAGCCGCAACATTAATGGTTTTGTACGTTTAGATTTGTATTTTAACCAGTCGATTTTTTTTATTATTTCTAATTGATCCACAGTACAATGGTTTTCCGTCACACACAAGAAATGTGTAGTCTCCAAGTTTCCCGGTCCTCAGCATCCCCGTCATTTTACCCTTTGTTTCATGTTCCTTTTAACGACAATCATCCGCTTCTTTCTAGGTCGTCCCTTCCTCCTTGGCCCTTCCATCTCTCATTGTAATATACTTTTTGGTATGCTTTCATTTGCCATTATGACATGTTCATACCATCTTTAATTATTTTCAAAACACTCTTTTCATTATTTCCCTAATTGTGGTGTTTCCAGTTTTCCCAGTTCTTGATTTCCTAGCTACCCTCTTCCAGAAATGCAATTCATTTAATATTAACTTATTCGCTTGCTATCTTCCAGTTGTCCTAGTCTCTGATGAATGTAACATAAGAGTCTGTACCAATGCATTATATATCAATGGTTTGGTTTTCAGAAGTATATTTTTGCTCCATAACAGAGTTAAGCATTCCAATTACTTTTCTTCCATCTGTTGTTCTCTTCTCTGTTTCTGATGTAGTCGAACCATCACTTTCTAGTACTGATGCGAGATATTTGAATTTAGTCATATTCTTATTTTGACCTTTTCTGTTTTTATTTGATTAACTATATCTAAATTAATTTCAAGTATTCTGTTTTATTCATATTCATCCGTAGTTTCCTCATCATATAAGAAGCATAATCTGTACCTTATATAATCATAGCATAATGTTCTGCAAAGAATGAATTGTGCACGTAATAGTTTTTCTCTACTTTTATTCCCATTTGGATCACATTTACATGGGCAAATCCTTAGGCAGGCATCAATGTATATTTTAAATAGTGTTGGGGATAAACAACTCAATCGATACATTACTAAAATAATAATAAATACTAGATATAAGTAGTGTATGAGCCGCAGGGGGCTGATTTATTCTAAGTTTGTCTTGCTGTCCCTTTGCCTCTTGTTTGCGTCACGCTTCTTTAATTCAGAGCTCCTGAAAACTTATGCTTCGCTAGATCCTCTCAAATAAAAGATAGAAAGAATACAAATAGGATCGAAGACAGACTATTGTGCTAATATTTCACATATGCCTTTACTGAAACCTCCAACTGACATTTTCTCCCACATCCCTGAAGAGAGCCATATCTCTTGATGTCAAAACATTGTTACCATGTCATTGACTGATTTCCACTTCTCACACAATCAGCGTTAACACTTTTAACTGCCGAAGTAAGCTTCCATTACCTGTCAGTCAAAGTGGTCACAAGACAAATCGGACTCGTTAGGTGTTATCGTTAACACCATACTTGATGAGCGTGGTGATTTGAATCGCTTTGTCACGGCTGTATATCGCCTCTGTCCAAATAAAGAACCCGCTGTGTGAATACTGTGCATTATAGGCGGCGCCCATAATGATAGTGTTGCTTGGAGAGCCTTTGTGACTTTTGTTTCTCGTTTCCTAATGCAAAAGTTATAATAACCACGCGGCTTTAAATTATCGTAACTGTTCTACAAGCTATTCATAAAAATGTCATGTTTGCATGCAGTTCCTTGTAGTCATGACAAATATTCACCAATTGTTATAGGTATATAGAGGCAGCATTAGCGACAGTCTACTGTTTGAAACAAGTTGTATACTCTTTACACGAGATAACGAAAAACAAAACAATGTATATAAGATTTCAAAACTGAGAATTTCAGAGGGATTAGTTTGTCATGTTCTGCCTAAAAAAATATACGCCAAAATAATAAGTGTGCCCTTAGTGCAATACTTCTAGAAGAACAAACAGGCTTTAGAAGAGGAAGAGGCGCTATGAGCAATGGTTTTGAAGAAAATTATAGAAAAAGGAAGAGAACAAAATTTACATGTTGACTTAGAATTTATTGACTATTTTAAAGCCTTTATCAAAGTATCACGAACGATACTGTGCAAGATTTTTAAAAAGTAGAGGCATACCACTACAACAAATCGAAGTTATAAAAAGTATGTACACTGATACAATTATAAAGATAAATGGACGAGAATCAGTGACAGTTAATAATGGCGTAAGACAATGTTGTCCCTCATCAACTGCACTTTTTAATTTGTATATGGACGAAATAGTAAGAATTTGGTCATATAAAGCAAATGGAGGCACTGATGTTTCAGGACTATGTTATATGCAGATGATCAGATACTAATGGTATAAAATGAAGATGACGTGCAGAAAAAGCTACACTGTTTAAATAAAACTGCTATTGAATTTGGAATGAAAATATCAGCAAGTAAATCCAAAAGTGTATCTTTTGGAAGAATGAACCCAGTTGGATAAAAATAGTGTTAGACAACATAATAACAGATGAGGTATCACATTTGAAGTATTTAGGATGTAATGTCTCATACCAGGGAGAAACTGATGTAATAGAGAAAATAAATAAATGTAACTAAATAACAGGCAGATCAAACAGAACATTAAAAATAAAGTCCGTAATGACTCCACAGTAAAATTGTACAAATCAATGGCAGCCATCATTTCTAGCACTACAGCCCGGAGTGGGCCTCTGCTTCCCTCAGGATCCTCCTCCAGACATCCCTTCTTCTGGCTACCATCCACCAATTTTTTTATTTCCAGCCTTTTCACAGCCTCTAATACTCCATCCATCCATCCATCCATCCATCCATCCATCCATCTCAAGTTTGGTCTCCCTACTCTCCTTGCACCATACAGTTTACACTGCAATACTCTCCTAGAAATCCCTGATATATGATCAGAAACATGGAAATTAACAAAAAGATAAAGTGCTAGGATACAGACAACAGAGATGAAATTTGCAAGAGCAACAGCTGGGTACAATGAAAAATAAAACAAATGGATTCGACATATTAGGAAAGAATTAAAAGTAAAAGAATACATCAATTATTGCTAACAACAGAAATCAATGGAAATAGCATGTTCAAAGAATGAATAACAGAATGTGTAAAACAGACATAAACTAAAAATAAACAGGTACAAGAAACAGGGAAAACTGAAGAAAACAGACCAATTGAAGCCTGAAGGGACAGAAACTCCAAAATCGTGAAGTAGAAGAAGAAATGTATTACTTAAAAGTTAGGACATTGAATATAAACTATGAAATAGCTCGGAAACGGTTAATGATACAATAATTATTCTAATACAGGTACAAATTTGTCCACTGCGTGTATTACGGGCCGATAGTGGTGTTGGCTATCTGGCCGTTTACCTCTATCCTGCCCTTATACAACCTTGACCTAATGTTCCGATTGTGTCTTCCATTTCTGTACCTTCTATTTCCTCGCCCTTCTCAAACTTTTCTCTTTGACTTTGTCAGCAAATTTCCCCACCTCCCTTAATCTTTTCTCTCTTTTCAACGTTAGCATTTTTATTGTTGCTACACAAGCCCCTTTATTATCCCAGTTCTTATCCCATATTAATTTCCTCCAGTTTTCAATTCCTTTACACTCCACTACATAATGCTCCAAAAACTTATTTTCCTTCCACATAGAATGCACTCCTTTGGTGAACCCCATCTCAATATGGCTCCTGTCCTTAACCAAGCTAAACCCTCCCTCTCATATCTATCACAATGTCTATATATGTTTCCCTTCCCCATTCTATCTTCATTTTCAGGTATACATTTAGTGATTTCTTATTTATCAGATTTCCCCACGTCACTTGTCTGTCAATGTCCTCTATCCTATTCTTAATAATTGTCCAAAAAGCTTTTACATTTATCTCTCATACCTATTTTAGTCAGCGTTCTCTCTAGCTCTGCCCACCAGCTAGCTGTCCTTACATGTTGAATTCTTCTGATGTTCTGGACAGATCTTCATCCTCTTTTATACAGCTGTACCAATATTTTAAACATCTTTCTATAACTACCCCACTCCTGCAAGGTCTTCCAAGTTCCGCTCTAGCTACTCCATTTGGCGTTCACTTATTCAAACCCAGTATCTCTGTACAGAACTGTTCATATATATGTTCAACATGATTTCTTACCTCATTGGCCCCCCACAACTCCACACCATATGTCATTTTTGATCCTACTATTGCTTCATAGGTTCTTTCATGCCACTTTACTGACATATCTGGCAATGTATATGAACAGCTCCTTTCCCCAGACATCTCTATCTTCCCTTTCACTCTTATCTTTCTCCCATGTGCTCCCCAGCCTCCACTGTAGCACAGTCTCATCCCTAAATAGTCAAACTCCTTTACCACCTCCACATTTTGGTCATTTAGATACCACTTTCTTATTAACTTATTACCCTTCTTAAACACTACTACTTTTGACTTGCTTATATTGATTCTTGTCCTGCGCCGTGGCGTAGCTGGCTAAGGTAGCATGCCTTGGTCCCTGGCCACGGAAAGCGGCCCGGGATCAATCCCACCCATGATGCTAGGGATTTTAGGTCCCTGGTATGGGACCGGTGCCCACTCAGCATCGTGAGGAAAGTGGGGAGCTTACGTTAGATAAGCGGCCCTGGTCACGGAAACGAACATTCCGGCTGGGGGATACCGAGATGCTGACCACATCTCCTCCCCGTATCGGTTGGATGATCGTCCACCTCTGACGTGCGTAAGTGGGCGTGAGGCCGGCGGTCGGGTTGGTAGGTCTTGGCCCTCTAAGGGCTCTTGCGCCATGGGTTATTATTACAGTCTTTACAGTAGCTGCTAATTTCATTTACAATAACTATTATTCAGTGGATCAAAAATGGTGCTAATTTAAAACCGGTTTTTGTGTAGTACTTTTTATTTTATATCTCTTAATTTTCCATTTATATCAAAAGGCATGAAAAATGTACACAGTAAATGCATGAGGAAATTATTTGCAAAGGATGGTTTGAATTTATCTCCCTTTTTGAGAAAATTAAAAAATAAGGTTCTTCCAAGTATAAGTCCGTAACCTAATTCTGATAAGATTTTTAAAATCTTTTCCTTGTATCCTTTAAGATGCTGAGCTGAAATACCACCTTTGACATACATACACTCGATTGATAACTACAAACTGCCTCTTTGGTTTAGTGGAACTTAAAATACAAAGAGGAGGTACAATGAGATACAGTGATTTGTTCTTGACATACATTTTGAAAATATAATATAATATTTTCTCTTTTTATCAAAGGTAAGCTATAAGGAAAGTAAAAATCAATTTTTTTGTCCATATCTTGGTTAAATAATATTTGTTCTCTTTGGAATATTTTATTCATTTATTGTTCCTTTTAATTAATTACCTTTTACATTTAAACAAAAGTAATTTTAAGAAACTTTCGGATTCATATACGCAGGGAAGCCCCATCAAAATTCAAAACCACTATTCCAGTATAAAATCTGATTTGGCGATGCTCATTTGGCGAATTTAGGTTAGTCACCTAATTCATTTGCCCAGAGCAGCGCCTGATTCCTGTGCTGAGATTTGGAAACAGTTAAATTCTACATTCTCAAATAGTCAGCAACTTGTTTGGAATAGGACATTTATTGACTGTATCAATTTTATTAGCCTATTTAAGGGATGATATCTGTTCTGTCACACACCCACATACCTAGAGAAATAGATCGCCATAACTTCTAACTGTAGTACTTACACATACTAGGAGATTTATCACGTTTAAAAGCTCATAAGCCCCAGAAAGATGAGGATATTAAATGATACACTGTAAAAGGAGAAAGACACTCTGGTAAAGCTGCGTGTTGCTAATGACTCTTAACTACGGTTCTAGCAACATAGTACTATTTGCGTGATGGGCATGGTTTTAGTCAGGTGTACAAGTATGCCCGAAATGGTGTCTTCTATATTTACATAATTATATTTCATGGCCCATTCCGGAAATGTTTCACTTTCCAATATATCATTGACATCTCAGTGCCCTTAATATGCTACCAGCAGTAGTGCGTGTGTTCAATATTTATAGGTTTTTCCCAATCGAGCCGCAGATTATTTCTCGGCATTTTTACGGTACAATGAAAGCGATTACCAAATGACACCGCGTAATGCGTAGCTATCCTCTGAAAAGGTGTTATCTAAGGCACATTTCGTTCGACAATGATTGAAAATTTGCACGCAGGGTTCTCATTACGAAATAGTGTTTCCTAGCACGAGAGAAGCTTTGAGATTACCGTTCCCTTCTGTACTGGCGTAGGAAAGCCAATCATAACCTGCTTAGCAAGACCACATACACGTGTTTCGCAATGTTACCAACCTGCCTTGCTCTGAATACATTTTCGAGTGCAATTTGTCTTCATGTTCTTGTTGTCTAACTCACGCGCCCCACTCCTGCAGATTTATCAAAATGTTTTCTTCCTCAGGGTCTTTCTGAACCTCTCTGCATGGGCAATGAAAATTAAATTATACCAGTAAGAATGGTTTTATTGAACTCTAAGCCTCTAGTTATGATTGCACCTGCTTTCGCTTTGCACGTAGGCACTGCAGTTTTCATGAAATATTACTACAATTTTTTTAAAATGTATTATGTTGTAAAGTGCATTCACAGGTAGATATTATTAACATCACCATCGTTATTATTATTATTATTAATTATTATTATACACATTGTAATACATATTATTACAATGGACATTATAATGTTTTCACGTGAGCTGGTTATTGTGGGAGTATATGCCCCTACAATTAGTAGCAGAATTAATTTATTAATTAATTTATAAAGAATTGGTGGAAAGTGTGATGCTCTATGGAGCAGAAACTTGGTAAATCAACAGAATACAAGAGGATAAATTAAGAGCAACGGAACTGGACTTCTGGAGAAGGTCTTCCAAGAAGTCAAGAAGGGATAGGATAAGGAATTAAATAATAAGAGAGTAGTTAAATGTGGAAAGAGATGTTATACAAGTCTTAAATGAGAAACTACTACAATGGTATGCACACATATTAAGGATGGATGATGGCAGATTACCAAAGGCAGTGCTCAGATGGACGGCAGAAGAAAGAAATAGAAAGGGAAGACCTAATGATCAGTGGATGGACAAAGTGAAAAAGTGTATGAGACAGAAAAGACTACTTGATGGGGAGAATCATCATCATCATCATCATCATCATCATCATCATCATCATCATCATATGCAATCATTTTAACAATTGAAGATAGCCACAGAAATCCCTTTGGTGGTTAAGTTATTTACGTGGCCAGTTGCACCCTAAAAAGATTTCTCAGTCAGGAAATTCATAATATTCATATAAATAAAGGCTGTTATTGTAATTTTATTTCACTCATTGCTTCAGATCTGTCATTGCTCTTCAACAAACAAAAATTGTAGTGTAACATCGTTCTGTTTGAGCTTTGCCAAAAGAAACTGTTTAGGGAATCAGGACGTGTGATAGGATAAAAATGTCATTTTTCATGTTCACTACAGTTAAATTCGCTGATATTTTCTTAACAAGAATATATAAAGTTTCATGGTTTTATATACAATGCTTCATTTAAATTGACTTTAAAGATGTGGGTGCATTACGTTTAAATGGTAACATGGCACGTTTCCAGAGCTTTTTCTCAGAAAAAAATTTGTTTCTTATACATCTTTGCCATTTTTCTTAGCAACTGTTAGAGCTAGAGGTTTGAAATTCTGTGTACTTCTTTTTGATATGGAATTACATAGCAATAATGACAACAACTCAGTATGAATATTGACTTAGAATTATGATGAAATAAATAGCTTTGTGAATATGGACATATTTTGTGAAAGAAAATGTGTAAATTTTACATTGTCACTTTCTTTATATTGAAAAATGTATTCTGTCAAAACCATTAGATATACTTATATAATTCTGTGTCAATGGCAGAAAAGGAATATGAGAGTGAAGTATAAAGAAATTGAATGCTCTGCTATTAATAGCTGATTTTGGTGCAGTAATATACCCTATCTTTTTAACAAAACATTTTCTTTTGTTTACCTATTATATTTTTTAAACAGAAAGTATAAAAGCTAGGATAATAAAATTAGCCATAGATATTTATCATAGCCAGATATCTGTTTCTGATTTTTTCAAAGAAAGCCTCTTGGTAGTAGTTGAAAAACAGAGTATACTTTGTCGACGCTGTACTTCTAAGGTCTACTAAGGTCTACAGTTTTCGCTTCCCTTAATCTTAAAGTTTCGTTTTAAAAAGTTAGGGATGATAGTTCTGACAGAAGTGAAATAATCTCTTAATTCGTTCATCCTGTATACCTTTTCTATACTTTTCTTGAGAACCTATAACTCTATATTTGCAATAATTAAGTGGCTAGACATGCCTAGCTGTAAAACAAAACGTTTGGGTTTATTTAAATTTTATAATTTAAGTATGATTTATAGTTCCATAGAATTTTAGTATTTTTATTAGTATTATTATGAAATGGGGAAAGTATTTTAATTTTTCATTCTGAGAAGACTCACGATTGTCAACATTGTGTAATCAAAGATTATAATGAATTGTATAACGTATGGGTAGTTACATAAGCGTAGGTATATATAAATCAAGTGAAAAAGCTTCCCTCTTTTGCAAATAAATTTACACGCCATGAAGTTATTTTTTTAATTCAGCCACTATACCAGCATTGTTACAAGATTTTAACCTTTGCTACTCACGTACTGAGCTGAAGGTAATATTTTCTAAGCCTAAGAAAATCCTTTATCATTAACTGTGATGCTCTTTTTTTATTTCCAGAAAGGAATAATAGAATTCAGAGAGGGCGTTTTAGTTCATTTTTATTCGTAACTCAGTGCATCTGGAGGTTCTCGCTGCCCATTGTTAGTCCTTGGTAATAAATCTCGTGAGGTAATGCGGAAAACGGTTATATACTGTGAGAACTGCGTCCTAAATGTTTACACGTAAAGAGCGCGAATTCCAGTGACGGCAATTAGCTGCCTGCTTGACCTCCTTAATGTGATCGGACGTGTCGCCAGTCACTGACTACTGCATGCGGAAGGTTGATTGTTCGCTCTAACCTTGTAAATCCCACGCTATATCTCTAGGAAGATCACTGACCCACTCGCCTATGTTGTCACTTCACTGCAGAGCTTCAGGATATTCTGGTCCAGGATTGTTTACAACTGTATAATATATGGATGCTGTAAATGATTGACCGAAGAGGTACAAAATGAAACAGGGAACCAATTGTAAATACTTTGTTGTAGAAACTTCCGGCCGAGGATAATTGACTCTAAAGCCACTGATGAAACTCTTTTTCAGTTCAGCCTTTTTTAAAAGAAACACTGGAAATTATTTCAAAAGCTTAAACGAGACTACTGTATTTACCTGTGCATTATTTTTAGCCAAACTAAGCCCCCTCAGAATACAATGATAGTCACTCGTCTGCAAAGTAATTTACAGTAGCGTTATGGTATAACAATTTGCGATGAGATGGCAATTTTAGGTACGTAACCCATGAAATCAAACCACGCTGGAGCTCACATGATACGAAGCAGTCAATGCGTAGCATTTAGTCAGCTCAGATGTTACGCAGGACAGACAGCATTACGTTTATTTGCGGCCAACGTAGGAACTATACGTACTGTACAAGAAATATCTAGAAAATGTGAAATCATTACTATTTTACAAGCAAATAAAATGAAATTGGGGACTGGAGAATTGGAGAGGCATATGTAGATCACTGCAATAGGCAAGAGAAAGAGAAGAGTTAGCTTGGATGAGAACAGAAACAATATTCCTAAGACGGATAAAAGGTAGGGAAAAGGGAATTTGTTCATTTTGTGGGGGTAAAGAAAGCATAGAACACTGTGTAACAGAATGCGAGGAGGGTGCAATGTGCAGAAAAAAAGTTTGTGAGGAAAAATGGGAGAAAGTATAGAAGAGGATAGTAGCTATAAAACTGTTAACAGGAAAAGAGGAAAATAACGTAAGAATTATTGGTGAGTTCTTGCAGAAAGTAAAAGAAAAATTGGCCAGAAAGATAAAAAAGGTACGAAAGGAGGATAAGGGGGAAAAATGGGTCTAATTAAGTAAGAAGGAGGCATGGAGGTTAGGAGCCACCTGGTAGAGCAGAAGACCTGGGTGTTATGTAAGCCAAGGTAGCAACAAGGCAAAGACAAATAAAAGTAGCCCTATAAAACTGTTGACAGGAAAGCAGGAAAAGAAGGTAAGAAGTATTGGTGAGTTCTTGCAGAAAGTAAAATAAAAATTGGCCAGAAATGTAAATAATGTACGAAAGGAAGATAAGGGGGCAAAATGGGGCTAATTAAGTAAGAAGGAGGCATGGAGGTTAACAGCTACCTGGCGGAGCAGAAGACCAGGGTGTCATGTAAGCCAAGGTAGCAACAAGGTAAAGACAAATAAAAGTAGCCAAAAGTTGTAAATTGAAAAATTTTGGAATATGCACAATAAAAATCTAATCTAATTTAATCTAAGCCTAACCAGTGCACTGGGTGTGCATGTGAACACGACGACAACGCCGTCAATTCAAGCGGTTTAGTGTGTGTGTGTGTGTGTGTGTGTGTGTGTGTGTGTGTGTGTGTGTGTGTGTGTGTGTGTGTGTGTGTGTGTGTAATTTATGTCCTCCAACATTGTTATATCGGACGATGAATGAAATGGTGAAAAGATGTTCATATGAGTACGCGGTCTATGGAGCTTGAAGTTACTTGACATTTGTCTATCAGGATAGGGGAAAACCTCAGATAAAACCTTATCAAGGTAACTCACCCTAACCGAGATGGAGAGGCAGACACACTACCAACCACGCTACCGAGGCGGGCGATCCAAGCGAATTGTTAAATATCCCAAATATGTAATGTTTCCTTCAGCTTGATTGCACACAATTTGGTATACTCACAGTTTTTCTGTAGAACTGGAAGGGAGCAGAATTCATTCTCGTACTGAAAACAACACTATGGGTACTCGATTACACAGTTAATATGAACTCATCCGTCATTTTACCAGCGTGTCCAGGTTTTACTTCCATGTAATTATGATAAATGGATTACAATATCATACTGCGATACAAGTGCAACAAGTTTCCCATTAGAGAACGAGGAACAATTTGAAAATATAGCACAAAGGTAAAGTATTTTTCTACTTCAGAGTAGTGAGTGAATGAGTGAGGTGTGTGAATGAGTGTGTCAGTGAGTGAGTTGAGTGAATTAATGAGTAAGTGAGTGAGTGAGTGAGTGAGTGAGTGAGTACGGCGGTTTTAGGTGTCCGTTGACAGCTATTTCATTGAAGATGATTGCGGGAGCAAGGTCACTAACAACGGAAGACTGCAACTTAACTGCTGCATAAGTTACATTTTAATTAAATATTAAATGAAGTAAGATCAATTTAAGACTTAAATACTGAAGTTCAACTGTCAAATGTTTTAATGTAATTGCTACCCCTACCTGCAGTATAGCAATAAAACATGCAGGTATATAAGTCACTGGAATTGATTGTAGGAAATCTGTTGTAAAAGCACGAAGAACTAACACATAGCTTGCTAAATCCAAAGTGTTAACTTCATAGTGTACTTCTCCCTCAGGCCTAAAGGAATATACAAATATCTTATGGTGTAAATTTAATCATTTGTCCACATTAGTTGTGTGTATGTTAAGATTTGGATATATAGTCAGACTGACGTATGTTTACCAGGATACATATGGTCACTTGGAGAATTTAGTGGCATGGCGGCATGTTGGCCATAGTAGCTCAATGGTTAAGAGCGACCGGGTGGAGACCGGGAGATCCCTACCATATCATTGAATTTTTCAGTCTGAAGCTATCTATTCAGACATCTAATGAGTTATATTTTTACATTTACCCACAGTAAATACCTGAAGCATCGAATTCCACCCAAAAGTTCGACATTACATGCTTAGAGCCTCCTAAATGCAAAACAAGTCAGCAATAGGAGAAACTGTCCCCACGAAAGTGTATGTACTATATTATGACTCTTGGATAAGTTTCAGAGGGGGGGGGGGGAGAATTTAGGACACCAACCTTGTGACTATAATCCTGAAGAGGCACCTCCGGAATGAAAGAGAGAGTTTAGAGAAAACTAGTGGTTTCACTTGAGGAGAGCTGGCAGCAGTGGGCAGTCCCTAAGCTCTACAGATTTACTTACTCGCCCCGCTGAGGACTTATATTTTCCCTGACTGGCCTGGGACGACTAAGTGGTCTCCTCCAATCCGGAGGACCAGAATTTACAGAGAGAAAATTCCCTGCCATTCAAGCCAAAACTCTCGCCTTTTAAAGTGCATTAAAGCTTAAAGTTGGTTTAATACCAAAATTCGTATTTAACTTTAGAGTTTTTGAAGGGTAGGGCAGGATTATTCAAAGAAGGCCTTCCCTTTATAAGTAGTTTGTTATTTTTAATTTCCACAAAATTATATTTAAAATTTTGTGTGCACCCACATTTTTAGTGTATTTATATGAAAAACAAAATATACATATCTCCAGTTTTCCCTAACTGGTCTGTGAAGTGCCCTTCAGTCTGAACGAAGTTTATAAATTTATGTAAAGAAAAATATGTATGTTGTTAAAGTAACAATTTATGCAGAACAAGATTATTATTACTTCTTTTTTGTGGAGGTAATATTTTAGATATATTTTTGTTATTGGTTTCAGTTTTCAAAAATTTGTACTTTTCTCAAATGGAAACTGTATACAATGTGTAAGTGTGATGTGTGTGTGTCTGTGTGTGTATCCTGCTCATGCAAAGAGAATTAAATTTCGATAGCGATCACCTCGTAAAATATCTCATATTGCATTTTCCTGTTACCATTGTACGCATGAGAACATATTTAATAAAGCATTTCTACTAACCTTGTTGTATTAACATTAAATGTATATAAAAATAAAGATTGTAACGGTTTGATAAAAAGGAGCGAATAAAGAAAATGTGTGAGTGGACAGATTAGCTCTCTTTTACTCTAACTTGCGGCTGAATTATAACATAGGTTATAAATCCCGAATGTCACACGTGATATCACCCTCAAAATCCACTAGAATCCATCAAAATGCTATCCAAAGTTGATCTCTTGAACACTCGTGTTTCCGTAGACTAAAGTTTATGAAAGATTTCGGACACAGTTGCCGTTTCGTTGCAAGTGGAATATTCGCTGGAAAATAGTCACGTGCGCACAGGATTTCACTGAAATTTGCACCTTCCAATCACACAAAAACTTAAGAGTCCACCTCTCTGCTCTCCACTTTCTTGTAAATAACGTAACCAATATGCGTAATAGAAGATTGTTGAGTCTTAAATCATGTCCAAGTACTATTTATAGGTGTTTAATTATCTTTTTATATAGCCTAAAATGCCTGCAAAATTAAAAACATGTTTTATAAACGTTTTTTTGCAAATGTTTTATTGTACTTCGATATAAAAATGTAACACAAACATATAAATAAATGCAGTTAGCCTAATTTAACCTGGTGAGGTTAGAAACTTAAACGGTTCCGAAAATATACCCAACCTCTGACTTTTTTTTATTGGTGTTACTGCGAGATGTGTTTAAGTCGATGTGTACATGGTTGAGTATATGAGCCCCTCCCTCCAGAAGCAAATTCTGGTTACGCTACTTGTTCTCGCCAGTAGTTGGCGACCCCTTGCTGTTACGAGTTTCAACTGGACAGTTTGCAGGCATAGCTTCCCTCATGCTGACATGAGCTTGTAAATTGCACTGACCACTCAGCTAACGCAATCACTCCCTCGAGAGATTTGACCACAGAGCAGCTGGCTAACTCTGCTTATCCAAATAAATCCATCAACCTTACAAGGCATTAGGATCAATAACCCCAACAGAATATCCTCGTTCCATCTTGAGTACCTCACGTATCCAGGCTTCCTTCGGATTCAGATAAGTAGATTAAGGATATCTAGGCTATTACTCCACGGGTCTGGCTTAAGGGCCTAAGACCTCTACCGAAAGGTCAATTATCACCTTGAGAATTTGTATTAGAGAAAGTGGTGCCGCGGTAATTTTTCCTCTGCTTTTCAATTTTCCCTGCAGCTTAATGGATGATAATATCTGGTGTAAGAGTCCAGTGTTTCATTATCCGCCGAGCTCCGTAAGGTACACGCAAACTCACATTCTTTATAGAGGAACGTAGCTATATTGGCTCATGGTTACTGACCTTCGGCAGCAAGACCTCGAAGGCCAAAGCGTGAAGCAGATGGACGCGATCATTTACAGGAATTCCTTTTTCTCTCTGTGGTTATTTTACGCTGTCTCAATTAAGGTCTGTTCCAGATAGTTTTGGCAGATCTCTATCAGGTAACCAGTCATAAAAATTGGCTTCTCTTGTGGAATACAGATTCTTAGTAGGGGATTCTGCAAGTCAATGTACATTTTTATTTGACAATAACATTTATCTTAATATTCTAAGATTACAACCTGATAGGTTTATATGATAAAAACCTATTAATTAAACAGATTATGTGACGGAATAAATGCATCTGGAATGCCTGAAAATTCTTATCAGCAAATAAATGGGAGGATCCTTCGGTTTAAACCTGCCTCTCGGAACGACAACATGTGCATCCACCATGATAATGTTTGTCATATCTTCTCCTATTGTCCTTGAGCTGGACACCGCTTGATTCACATAATACGAGTCATAGAAAATGGAGGGAAGTGCTACGAAAAACACATGATCAATGAGTACAAGATTTACGTGGTTATACCTCGACAGATCTGTTGGGATATCCTAGTAGAGCAGCTTTGACAAGTGTCAACGTAGGCTTTAGGCCAAACAGCTGTACCTCTGCTTCTGTAACAGATATCAACTTTCTTAGAGTTCACAGAGGCCTTAATGCTAAGCAAGTTGTGCCTACGCTATGTGAAGGTCAGCTGGTAGCTTTCATAGGGTCTACAGAGGCCTTAGTGCTAGAGAACTATGTCTCTATTTTGTGCACGCCAGAGAGTAATTAATACAGTCGCTTGTGACATCTATCTGTTTGTTGTAGTAAATATTCCTATTAAGTGAATTCCACTTTTAATTAGCTTTACCCTAGCTTTTTACCAATGAACCTTTATAGAAAAGATCCCAACCTCTCGCTAAAGCATGTAGTTCTGCTCTGAGTATTTGCTCCCGAGTGTTTGACCTGACCACGTGTTCCTTAATTATTCACAAAGTAAGAACAGGTTGTCACAATATAGATAATATGGCTCGTCACACTTTAGCCCCGATTTACTTTGCAAATACTGCTACTTCAGTATCTGATTGAATACTTCTAAAGAATCAGTCGTTATTTAAAGAATTTGTTTACCTTTTAATCCAGATAATTTATAGCATTCTATTGTTAAAGTAAACAAAACAAAATTGATGTGGTTATATTAATTCCTTTGTTTCTATATTAACTTTAATCAGCAGAAGAATATTAGGTAGGTTTTGCCACCTATTAAATCACAAAGTATCGATGTTTTGAACGATGCTGGTGTAAGAAAAGCTAAGTGATAGTATCATGAAGGCAGATAGGCTTTCTTAACTGGCCATAAATGAATATTTATGCAATTATTGCGATGAGTATGATTACCTCTCTCATGTAATTCAGATTCGGCTATTGTCTTATTCTTATAAAGCACATTAGAAGGTGATGACATGGCATGCGTTTTATTTATAACTGGGTCATACATCGCGTATATGTCAGTTCCCTTGCATTGCAGTGATCTCTGTATGTTACACGATATTGTTAGTCAATATTCACTATGCATTTAAAAAATGTAACCTTATTTAAGACATTTGTGTTGAGGTAAATTAGAGTAGGTTATTCTCATAGTTAATTGAAAGTTTAACAAAAAAAAAAAAAAAAAAAAAAAAAAAAAAAAAAAACTACATCCTAACAAAGTGTTCTTGCTTTTGGCAAGTGCATAATACGTAAAGAAGATATTGCATTCCAGTCAAAACTTCATTCTTAGGAAAACATCTGCGCACTTGAATATGTGAACACCATCACTTGAAAAAGACAAAAGGGTCTGCGTTTTCCAAGAAGAAAGCATGAAGGTCATCAAGAAAGTCCCGCAGCCCCAAGTGCCTTGTATATGTTAACCGTTATATTTTATTTATCAAGAATGATAGTAACGGCCTTTATTATATTATAATCTGTTTAAACATTTGCAAAAGGAACATTTTAATTCAATTTAATAAAATGTATATCCTAATTTTCTACAAAGATTTTGTGAAGTTCTCTGCATTTGTTTGCTGAACTATAACAGATAAGATGAAATTTGCAACAAAAATGTACACCTCAAAACAAGACCTGAAGTTTTCCTGGCGATGAACATGCTCAAGTTGTTCTCGGGAAGCAAGCCAGGTGAAAAGACGATTAGAAATGACGTTTCGGGAGTGTACATCTGTCCAATCATGAGGATTATCATCATTATAATCTTCTCCTGATTATGGGAGAGATGCACACTCCCGAAACGTCATTTCTAATCGTCTTTTCACCTGGCTTGCTTCTCAAGAACAACTTGGGCAATGTATTTCTCGTTAAGGAAAACAATTTTTTTTAACCAAAGTGTTTATGAGGTATTCTTAATGTTCTAATTTTAAAATATTTGACCTAGCTCTATGAAAATTCATCATTTTTTTCATGGTCTGTCCAAGAGATTGGAATTTGAAAGCTATCATATAAGGAGAGCTTTCAAAATATTACAATCGCTTTAGCCAACCAAGCGTGATGGCTCAGGCGGTTTCATCTGTGGCCCGCATTCAGGGATCTCAGGTTTGATTCCAGTTGGCCATCTCCCTGACCCATGGGCTGTTTCGGAAATTTTCACGTTTCGCTAGGCGACTAAAGTGTAGGTTAATTACATCCCCGCAAATTTCTTGTGCCTCCATTTCATATCCATTAACATTTCACACCGTATCTTCTCTGTGGTCTCGGTTAGAACAGAAGTATTGGCGACAGTCTAGCTGCCGAGCTGCCTGTGGGGAGTTTCCATCTGGTTAATAGTAGAGTCCCTGCCCTCTGCACTGTTCTGACTTCTTGGGACAGCAGTAACTCATCTCCTTTCACCTCATCCCTCCTCCCAGGGATGCACCACTTGGGGGATATGTAAAATAAATCAAGACTGGTTGCAGTGCCATCCCCTCGGTAACCTAATTCAATCCAAGAGCTTTAGCCCAATGCATCTGTGTTACATCCACAAAATAAGTGTAAATAAGTTATGAAAGTTTATCTTCGATTTCAAGTGGGACATTAGTCAGAATAGTTTGTAGATGAGTCAGTTCTGTGAAACCAAGTGGGATGGCTCAGGTGATTTTCCTTCCGTGGCCGGCATTCGAAAGGCCTGGGTTCAATTTCCGTGGCCGACCTACCTGACCCATGGATTTTTTCGAAAGTTTTCCCGGGTCGCTAGCCGAATGCTGGGTAGGTTAATTACATCCACCCAAATTTCCTGTCCCTCCATTTCATCTCCATTACCATTTCACATCATCTCTCATCTGGTGATCTCTTTCAGGGTAGAAGTGTCGGCGGGTGTCTCGGCGGTGCATGGTGGGATGATATGCTCTGAGGAATACTACTTCCTCCTCCGGTAGGGCGGTTGCCGATCTCCACTCCTCTGCTGGGACCATTTCGTGACCACCAGCCTGGGAACTTTAGGGCTCGGATCGCCTGCCAGGGACCATTTGGGCTCGGCTGCTGGGCTATTTGCCGTCCCGATGTGGAGTTCGTTGTCCTGGCCTGTCGTGGGAAGTCTCTATCCAAGTAAACCGTAGGGACCCTGCCCTCTGTATTGTCGTGGCTCCTTGGGTCGGCCGCCCTTTGTCTCCTTCACCTCATTCTTCCTCTCGTGGGTGCCTCCACTTGGGGGCATAGGAACAATGGGCCCCGCATGGTGGCCTATGTACCGAAACCCCTCCGTAATGATATCTCATCCCATCCTAGTTCTGTGAAAGTAACACATAGAAATACACAACATAATACTAACTCAGAAAAGAAGAGGTTTGACCTGCAAGCTAGTGAATACTAAACGATTACATAGTTGTACCAGATGTGATGAAGTAAATGATGAACTTGAATGTACGTGTTTGGCTAGGATATTTTGGGGGCAATATATCCTGAGCATTTCCCTGTTCTTCCTTGTTACCAGTTTCCATGACAACAACAGCTCGTGAGCAGGTAATATAATAGACGCCTCCGGCATGCTCGGTTCGAGCCTCTGCCGGGACCTGTTCTAGGCAATATGTTCCAGCCGTCATCCATCCAATGGTTACCTCTCCCTCCGCTTCTAAATATGCAGCCACAGGTCAGCAATGCACAGAATAAAGGAAGATACACACGTTGCTGGTTTTCTAAATGCAGTCGACAAATGAAATGGACATTAATTGTGCATTAATACACAACTGATGCAGATAACATTCATCCATACGAAGTTCTTTACAACTTTTCAATAATAAACTGTTGTTACATAAGGTATTCCTCTTCTTCATATTCCCTAATTGTACTACTATCGTGGTGTTAGGGGATTCTTGTTGCTCTATCTCTTTAAGGAGGGCCTAAGGAATCAATGCTCTGGATTTTTGATACAGAATCAGGATCGGTGATCAGCCCGATACCTGGTTTGAGGGTGAAGGAAGTGGATGAGTGCATGAGAACGAGATGAGTGATAGGAATGATGATGATGGAGCAATGGTGATGTCACAGCAACCTGAATTCTCTTCTTTGAAGCAAATACTTATTTTGTGCATTTACAACATATCATGTTATGTAAACCTTCATTTGCATTTTGTGTCTTACCCAATGCATCTCCTTAGGATTTCATCTGATGCCAGTCTTTGGTACACACCAGTCTTTGGTGGAATGCTGGTGGTGGAAACCGGAGGACCAAATAAATAAATAAATAAATAAATAAATAAATAAATAAATAAATAAATAAATAAATAAATAAATAAATAAATAAATAAATAAATAAATAAATAAATAAATAAATAAATAAATAAATAAATAAATAAATAAATAAATAAATAAATAAATAAATAAATAAATAAATAAATAAATAAATAAATAAATAAATAAATAAATAAATAAATAAATAAATAAATAAATAAATAAATAAATAAATAAATAAATAAATAAATAAATAAATAAATAAATAAATAAATAAATAAATAAATAAATAAATAAATAAATAAATAAATAAATAAATAAATAAATAAATAAATAAATAAATAAATAAATAAATAAATAAATAAATAAATAAATAAATAAATAAATAAATAAATAAATAAATAAATAAATAAATAAATAAATAAATAAATAAATAAATAAATAAATAAATAAATAAATAAATAAATAAATAAATAAATAAATAAATAAATAAATAAATAAATAAATAAATAAATAAATAAATAAATAAATAAATAAATAAATAAATAAATAAATAAATAAATAAAATCTGAATATTCTACCCCGGCACCTAGACAACTATACCGGGGCATGTATCCAAATTTTCTCTTTATTTTTCCATAAAATCTTTACAAATGTTATAATTATACAAATCTCTCAGAAAACTACTCTACAAAACTAAAATGAAATAAAATAACAGAAATAAACACAAAAAATCAAAAAACAAAAGAAAACAACTATGAAAATTACAAAATCCTTATTTCCTAAATCTATATCTAAATCTACTAATTCTGTAGTCCACCATGGCCTCCGCCATCACTTTCTCCCTCCGCCGCCCATGCAGTCAACTCCATTGTTTGATTATTCAATAATTCTTCCCGTCTTATCCTATTTTGTATTCTAGAACTCCTTCTTGGATCTTGTACTATTCTTCGCCTATTATCAACTCTTTCTCCTTTGAATATTTTTACCTCCCATGCTTTCTTACTTACAAAGTTAGTCAAAACTTGTAATTTATTTACTAATTGTTGATCTCGAATTATGTCATATACGATATATCCTGCTAGCGCATGCCTCTCTTCTTGTTGGTGAATTGCATATCTTCCACATTCAAATACTACATGTTCAGGATTATCTTGTTTGTTACATAATTCACATATATCATTTTCAGTTTTATTGATTTTCTTCCAATAGGTCTTATAAGGTCCGTGTCCTGTTATATAATGTATAAATCCCTTTGTTGGTTGAATAAAATTCAATTTTAGTCTCTCTTTGACGTTCTGAAAAATTTCAAACACTCTTCTACCTTCTAGACTTTCTGTCCATTCTTTTTGCCATTTATCTTTTAAACTATTTTTAATCACCCAAGATTTGTTTGTTCTGACTCCAGTTATATTATAAACTTTTTTAAGTTTCCTTTTTTCGCCCAAAATTTTGCGCCCTTCAATCTTATTAATAAATCAATCGGCCAAATGGCCGTTGTTACTAGCAATGCCATAGTTGGTGTTGTTTTTACAGCTCCTGTCAGACGTAGGACCCGAGGACCCGAAGAAAACCCGCCCCAGCGCCATGCTGTCCATCACAAAGTGGGTAGTGTTTAACGCCCGCTTTTACTACATACGGCACCGCAGGCGATGACGCTCATGATTCATGAGATGAAGATAGAGCACCGGTGGAATGAGACGGAGGCGGAAACTGGAGATCCCGGAGAAAACCCGCCCAGCGCCGTGTTATCCATCACAAATCTCACTTTGCGGTCACCTGGGATCGGACCCGGGCCACCTTGGTGAGAGCCAAGCGGTCTAACCACTGAGCCATAGTGCGGCCTGTGTCCATCACAAATCTTTCTTTGTGGTCCATCTTTTTGAATCATCCTGTATTCCTATTAGGTTCAGGGAGCCCTAAATCGCGACATGCAATGTGTGGACATTGTGGACATGCTCTTTGAAAGTGTGGATATCCGGTAAAGGAGTTGCATAAAACAGGGAGAGGATTCAAAGAGATCGAATGACCATACAATGAATCTCGCCCCCTGCTTTGAATCATTGGAAATTAATCATTTAGAAATTACAAATTTTCAACCGATATGAACTGGAGTAATATTGTTTGAATACCATACGGACACCTGCTTGTAAGATCTATGCCTACTACAACGATGTATGCTAATACGTATTTCTTACCATCTTCTTTCTGATGCTGCAACACAAAAAGTTATTTGCTCTCATGTTCTGCTGAAGTCAAAATAGAAAAGCTACATGATAATTTTTATGTTTCTCTCCTACGTATAGCAGAAGATCCATAAAACCCTCTAAAAATAAATTTTTGGAAGAAGCTCCATGTGTATACGTGTGTGTTTGTGTATGATTTAAATGACAACTCAAAAACAAAGTCAGTTGCATACATTATGTACTTTGGTTCATCTTCTAGAAGTATGCTACCAATATTCTCAAAATAATTGCCAATCCGGAAGCTACCCTTTACTGTTATACGTTTTCCAGAGTTCTAATTTTCTCAAGAACTGTTTGGGAATGCAGCACCGAAATTGACTAAAATATGGGAAAAAATGTGTTTGTTTTCCAGCTAATAAAATACTTTGAACCTTATAGTATCATAATCCAACTAAATTTTTGAGTTTCAGGCATTTAAATACCTTCACATGACAATTTAAATGCCCGTGCGCACGTGCATGCCGGCCCTGGGTTTCACAAAATTCTGTCATTTGAGTTCGATTGAATGTACTAAATTAATACATTTGAAATCAGTGGGCAAAGTTTCTGGTGGAATTTTGTATGTTGCTATGATGGTTATTTCTTACAGTATGTGGCACCATGGAAACAAAACACTGGCTGCAATCATTGAAAGCAAATAGTAATGTTTATATTTTGTTGTGTGAGTTTCTAACGATCGAGACATACTCTTTGTATATAATTGATGAGTTTTAGTCTGCCATTTAATATTTATAAAGGTATTTTATACATCAAAACGTTCATATAACTGTTGTATAGGTTATATGTAAAACATTCTTTGAAACAACTAAACTTTTGTTGACTGTGTACATAGTTAGGATCATGAATAGGCTAAACGATACATGAGTAGAAAACTTAAACATAACACAACAATGGGAACATACTTGAGGTCTGATATGGTAAGAATACTTATGCCTGTGTACCAAAGACTGGCATCAGATGAAATCCTAAGGAGATGCATTGGGTAAGACAAAAAATGCAAATGAAAGTTTACATAGCATAATATGGCGTAAGTGCCCAAAAGAAATATTTGTTTCAAAGAAGAGACTTCAGGTTGCTGTACATCAACCATCAGTGAATTCAGTTTTGGTTGTTCTACCTCACTCAAGCTGTAGTCAGACAAATGGGCACAGATTTCACCAGCATCTCTAAAAATTATCCAAGGGAAGGACCAATTACGCTTACTTCATTCAGCAATTTCTGCGAAGGTAACTTCTAAAACATCCAGGAGGAAACTAAATTGAAGGACACTACTGCAGAAGAGAGAAGGAGGAGGAAGCAGGGTCCAACTTATCAATCTGGAGGGTTTTAGTCTGCTTCAAGGCATGTAGCTGAGAAGGAAAATGTTTTGGATTTTAACATTTGATTTACTCAGCTATAGCTTATTCAGCGTTTTTTTTTTTTTTTCATTCAAAATGTTCCACACCATGCAGTTTTGATTCAGTCCCTCTAAAATTTTCAACACATGTTATTAGAAAGCAAAAAAGGTTTCTATCATATGGATTTGTAATATTCATTATATTTTCAAACTTATTAATATAAAAATTCAAGGGCTTAATCTTTTTTGGCCTTTTTATGTTTGCTCTATACCTAATTTGTTTTTCCTCTGGAACTAAAGGCAGTATAAGAAATTCATATGATAGATATTTGCTTCATAACCATCTGAATATTTTGAATTTTGCCCAAATTTTGAATTTCAAAATTTTAAAAAACTATTGAAGATATAAAAACCAAATTTTGAGTTCTGTGTCCACTATGCACCAGAACTAAGTGGTCAAAATGTCAGCGAGATTGGTTGAAAATTATGAATTTGGGGTTTTCGGTGCTACATCCCCTTAAGAATTTTAAGTAAAATGTCACACGTTTAAGATAATTCTACTACATGTACTTAAATGCTCTGAAAATAGGCTCTGAAGCCTTCTTTCTCATTTTCAAAATGATGGTTTTTTATTTAGAAAACTTCAAAAAGTGAATTTACTGTGACTTCAGTATCTAATTGAGGCAGAGTGTGATATATTTTCTACCTAGTGTTCTATATTTGAGCGCAGTACTATAAACTATCGATTAAGTTCCTTTGTGTTAGGATCTCGAGACCACGAACTCGCATGTAATTACTTTGCTATGCAAAAATAAGTTTCTTTCTCTTAACGCGTCCCATTTATATTTAAAACTCTTGACTTTTTCTTTATGCAGAGATTTCGTAAACTCTTTAAGCTGAAGGTAGAATTGCAAAACAATTCGGTAACGGTTCTGTGGGAAACTCTTTCTCAAGGAAGTAAATAAATACATACGAGTGTTGTCAAAGCGTGGAGCGCCAGCGGGTACCTCATAATAATTTGTAATTTATTCCGTACATGGACCTTAATGCTCGCATCATGACGTGTGACGAGGTGTGTAAGGTGTGCCGCGTGCACCAGACCCCTGCAGCACTTCGAGTACTATATGTTAACACACGAGAACGACCCATAGAACTTTTGTTAAATTTAACAGTACCAGACAAGGACGTACCTCTTCTTCCACTGCGTCCATGAAAAATAAACGTGCAAAACATGTTGCGAACTTATTCATTGTGCTTATTTCCTTCTAGCAGAATTCGTAACTCTATTCATGCCATCGCTTTAACTATTTAAGAAGAGATTAAACGTAGCAAATGGCAAATACTGAAATTATCATAATCCATGGAGTGATTTATCCAACATTTTGAAATTTTGTAGGCTGTTTGAATAAAATCCCTGGATATTCTATAATGTCTTCATAATTTTCTGTTTAAAAGGCGCGGTGTTATAATTTGCTATTAAACTTATCGAAGTTTTTCAATACAAATTTCTAACGTTTGTGCTTTTCAAAACTTTTCATAATTTCCTAAGTTCCTATCACATAATTCATTTCTTGATTTATTCGGCTTAAGAAGTCTATAACATATGACAAATTGTCAGTTATTACTTTTTCTTTACAAATTACTTCATTATAAGATTGATGACCCTAACCTTTGACAATTAATACGTTTTTATGTTCCAAATATTGCACCTAATCAACGTGGAATATTTTTCTTCCTCAGAAGGCTAATACTGATTCCTGAATGCAATCATCATATAATAAATTACATCCCTTAAACTTGATATATTTAATATGAAAATTAGAAACTTTGCTTCATCCTGTTATTATTTATTACCAAAAGTAGAATGACTGACTTGCTGTACATGTGCATCAATGCTACCAACTTGTTTATCTTCGTTTGTGTTTTGTTATCATTTATTCGGCAATTAATTTTGTGTTGTTATTTATACATTTTGGTCATATTGTAAGTTTATAATGAACATTGTAATTGGGGAAACCTGTAATGTTCACATTCAATAAATATATAAATGAATGAATGAAGATAACTTGACATTCCTGAAGATCTTGTTCTTCTTCACTTCACGGCATAGGCCAGGGGTGGCCACTAACCTTAATTTTGGGAAGCACAAATTTATAAAGCTAATTCGAAGCGAGCCACAACGTAAGAAATGGTTTCTTTTCCGGATGTTATTCGGCTGTGTGACCAGTTTTGGTCTATTGTACCTTATGCCTGCATGTGGGGCATACCCGGAAGGAAAGATGAGGCAAGAGATGACAAAGGGCGGCCGTCCCAAAGAGCCACTGCAATGTAGAGAGCAGGGTCCCTACATTTTACTTAGATGTAAACCTCCCCCGGCAATCTCCCCTTACTTCCCGTAGGGGAGGGGATCCGTCCCCTTCAGCTGCCGATTTGCGGGCGCTGTGGATCCTTAGCACTGGTGGTACCTCTGACGTTACTAGAGGAAGCTCGGGCCGAACTGCCGAGCCCCTCCCGTAGGGGAGTTGTTTGGAATGGGTTGGACTCGAGGGGTAAGTGTGTTCCCGACACCCATGGGGAATTGGGTACCTCCGGCCAGGCTACGGCCACCCGGAGGGTGTAGAGGGTTGCCTCAGAAGTTCCGGGTATTAGACTGCAGAGCTAGTAGAAGGTGTGCTAGATCACCAGGCGGCCCCACCGAGGTTTTCGGTAGTCTTCCCTGCAGGTTTGACGTACGTAAGTGGTGTATTCACTTCGATCCCGTCTTGAGGTTGTGCTCAGTGGGGGGGCGGCTTTTAAGATATCAGATATTGCTCTATGGAAAGAGCCCCGGAGTATCCTATGCTCCCGGGTAGAAAGAGGCTTGGATCCTTAGTCCTATGGGTCCAGGACAGGACTAATGGGAGTAGAACCTCTGCGCTTAAATAACACCCCCCCCCCTTACTGTGGTTCGGAAAAGGTCCCAGCAGTCAGATCGGAGATCGGCAACCGACAACCAGAGGAGGAAGTGGTTCACTCAGAGCATATTAACATGCCATGCACCGCCGATGAGATGATATGAAAACCCCGGATAAAGCCTTATCCCGGTAACTAACCCTGACCGAGAATTGATCTCGGGACCTCTTGAACGTGCGGGCAGACACGCTACCAAGGCGAGCTTGGTAGGGGCAGCGGATCTGATTCTGAGTGCATTTTTGTATGATCTGAACTGTAGATATGTTTACAGCAAGTTTAATCTGCATGCTACATTCACATAAAAAAGTTCCAGCAGCAAACTAATTAAGATATAAGCTGATTTTAATATCCACAAATAGAATTCGTTATAGGTTATTGGTGGTGGCATATTGTTTCATTTTATTAACCATAATTTTTATAAGTAAATTACGTTCCAAATATTTAATCTTAGGTGTTTATAACTTTAGAGCTATTTGAGGGATGTATTAATAGAGTATCACACAAGGACACCTTAAATGATTCAAACTTATGAAGAAGTAAACTTATGATGTCGTAAAATAAAAAGCATTAAGGAATAAGTTCAGACGTTAAGTTTAATTTTTGACATAGAGGCTTTCATTTTCAATGCAATAAAATTTCATTTTCAACGTAATCTTTAATATTGAACTAAACAGATGTCTTTACCGAATTCATGTAAATAATTTTGAGAGCAGCAAAAGCAATGAAATTGAAAAGTCGCTGCACTTTTGAAACATTACAAAAGCAATAAATTGAAAAAATATAGAAAACCTCAGAATACATACTTTACAATATTACTTACTCTTTAATTTAACCACTTAACGTGCCTTCTAAGTCATATCAAACAAAAGACATCACCTAATGGACCTTCTGATTGTTATCTAAGGGTTTAAGTAAATGAAACGCATCTGTAGGAAGTAAATTAGCCTATAGCATGTTGTGCTATTGCTATTCTGTTAGAAAAGTACAACACAGTAATTGTTAGACCACACGTGACGTAGCCTCAAGGTTAAAAACGTTTTACACGCCATTTCTAAATTTGCAAGATAACCGGTGGAATGCAGTAGCTAGTGACAATGGCAGTGTAACTTGAAAAGCTTACACGTCAATTATACTTTAAACTAGCCCTCAGCGATTTCCCATCCCAACTAACAACTTGACCCCACCGTGAGCCCCAGCTGACCCCTTCATGTAAATTCTCAAGATTTTCTCTAAGCCCTCCAGAAACCAAAACCTGCCTGCCTCAATCCTTAGAATGGTCATTAAGAGCAAAATAATTACAAACTGTTTTTCTCATTTGCTTTCTTTAAATTGCTCATATATACTAGAAAACAAATCTGTAAGTGACTTCTAACAGAAAACATTATGATTTCCACCACTCCTTTACGACCGTTGGAAAGGCTATGAAATTATTTATCTTCGACAGGTATGCTAGCCCAATGAGAAATTTTCACACATTAGTTTATGAACATTCCAATGACAATCAGCATCATTATAGCTGTATCCATTTTAAGAGCTCGCAGGTCATTCTGCAAATGCTACCTTACCTTCTGAAATCGCTACACGTAACATTTTGCTTCGTTATGTTTGAATTTGGCATGAGTCATTTAGCTATATTCGTGTTCAACTTGATTCATGTACATTTCATTCCCTTACGATATCCTTCAGAGGATAAATTAAATTTCCATTTTCCTTTGTTGTTTCTCTTCCAAATATTTAAAATATTAAAAATGAAAAAGGCTAGTGTAATATATAGGTTTTAGAAAATACAAGAGTTAAAATGTTTTATGCCCTGTGTTTAAATTTTTGTTATCCGTAAATGATTATAAATTATAATAAAATAATGGGGTTATAGGAAATAATTGCAATAAATAATATCCAAATGTTGTATTCAATATGTAATGGGAGTAAACCTGATTGACGTCACTTAAGAAATATAAGAAGTTGCTACAGACTACAATTTGGGAGATCATATAAAGGAAAATAGACTAATATAGAAACAAATAGGCCAATAAAATGCTTTTATGTGGGGAGGGGCATTTGCCGTACATGTAGATATACGAGGGCTGTTCAACAAAGACTGATCATAATTTTTCGCACTAAAATTCAACCTTATTATATTCCGTTAGCCTAATGTGAAACAAACACGCCGTAGTAGTTTCACTGTTGGTACTCCTGGTTTCCGCCTGTGAGAACCAGGTAAGTTCAGACATGTTCAGTATCGCCTACCGCTGCAATGGAGGTAACATGCAGTTAAAGTTGGTGTTAGAGGAAGATCCGGAGGTTCTTTGAAAAGTAATTACTGCTGATGAAACTTGGCTACATCATTTTGATCCTGAGAGCAAACAGCAAAGCTCAGTGTGGAAATCTCCTTCATCACCAACCCCCCGAAAAAGCAAAAGTTGTTGCTTCTGCTGGGAAAGTTATGGTCATCTTATTCTTTGATATTCATGGAATAGTTTATAAGCATGTAGTACCTGCACACACATCAGTAACTGGACAATACTACAGGGATGTCCTGAAAACATTGTAAATCCATATCAGGCACAAAAGATCACATTTCCCTGAAGCAAGCAGGATGTTGCGCCACGATAATGCGCGGCCGCATTTTCCTAATGTTGCGTGAAGTGCATTCCGTCACACACTCTATAGTCTGCACTTAGCCCCATGTGACTTTTTTCTATTCCCTAACTTGAAGAAGCGCCTTCGTGGGAGGCATTATCCGTCATCAGAAGCAGTGGCGAAGGCTGCGGAGAAAATTTTGAAGGATCTCTCAAAAAATGTTTCCAGCATGTGTTTGAAGACTGGCAGAAACGCTGGGACAAGTGCATCATATTCAGGGGAGACTTTTTGAGAGAGACCATCAACATTATGAGGATGAGTAAAGGTACGTTGTCAAAAAAATGTGATCATTCTTTATTGAACAGCCCTCGTAGTTCTGAAAATTAAAAAAAAAAAAATAATAAGATACTTAGAACTGAGCAAAGACACATAATGAAAACTATGTTGTATTGGTCCAAGTAAGAAAAAGCTTTGACAGGAAATGATTTGTAGGCGGGAGTTAATAAAAGAGCGTGCATTTATAACATTTTCGCATTTTTCTTAGTTTTTACAGCTTCAAATGAGTGACTACTATGATTGATTCTCGGTAGTCTCAGTGCTTACAACCCGCGCTGGAGTTGTAAAGATTTAACAGTGACTTCAGCTTAACAATGCTGTGAATAACGGCAGCTTATATTTGCAACCAGATTATCTATTCGTTGCAGATAGGATGCTCCTTGACTTTTTCGAAGACCCAATTCGGGAAGCCGGATGTAACAGGGCTACTTCGTTGTAGTTTGAATTTTCTTGATGATTGAGTTTGATTAAATAAGAGTCAGGAAATCTCTAGCTTTCAGCTGTGGTTTCGAGTGACATAAATAAACCTTTAGATACGTCCAATTTCGTAATATATATATATGTGTGTGTGTGTGTGTGTGTGTGTGTGTGTGTGTGTGTGTGTGTGTGTGTGTGTGTGTGTGTGTGTGTGTGTGTGTGTGTTAATTGCATAATCTGGATTACATTTGACTCGAACTTTCTTTCCTAGTCAATCATTGAAGGTTACCTCCGGTATATCGATAAATCCTTACTTCCTTAATAAATAGTTCCCATTAATTACATAAAAGTGCTCACTACCGCACCTCTACTCATCACTATAAAGATTACAGAATATTTCCTTTTTGAAGGTTATACATTTTCTATTACGATGCAAAACTTATATATTCACCACGACATTTTTCCATAATCATGAAACAAGATTGCAAAACATACATATCTATGAAAATTACTGATTTTGTTCCCCTTAGCAACCGTTTGTCATTTTTTTATATTGTCATTACATGGCCTACTAACAGTTAGATCAGAAAACAAGAATTTCCAACTGGATATTGTAACCGCAGTATCAGGCAGCGATTAGGAAGCGGTGAATTAATCGAAGTCAAATAATTAAAAAAGAAGATAAATTAATAGAAATGCTTTGCTACACTAATATAACAATCTTGTTATAATAATATGAAATTAGAATGATTAAAATAGCACTTGACTTAAAGAATAGAAAGGGAAGAATATAATTTAATATAACACATATACTAGCATCCGGGCAAGAAAGAGAAAATATTCTTGTAAAAATCTGTACACGTCACCGAGACAAGAAAGAAGGACCGTTATCTTCTTTGTGCTAGTAAAATTTCAATGTCTGAAAACTATTGTATTCTTTCAGCCAGGAATGTTTTGGAACAAAGCACTTTCAAATTGCAGTTGTGCATGAACGCCATAGAGATTTACTTCGCCGATTTGATAACGACGTATACCGTTACAAACAACTCAGGGTAGGCGTTCCCCAACTCAGGGTGGGCGGAACGTCAGTGAGTCATATGAGCTTTGCAAACCAATGCGAAAATTCGGAATAAAATGAGAAGCCAATAATAATGTAACATTTGAGAAGGGTGAGCTAGTTTTGTCACGTGATAAAGTTAGAGAGGGGATTAGAATAAGGTTCGAACTGAATCGTGAAGTAAAAAAAAAAACTTTACTTACAAGTTGATACTACGACAGGAAGAACGTGTTCATGTGCCTTGAGATGAGAAGCGAAGATTTCGAAATCTGAAATGTTAGGAATGTTACTAACGGGTGGTCACTGATCGAAGTCGATAAACAAACTTAGATTAAAGAATTAAACCAAATAATTCTACAAAAAACCAAGTATTATTAATAGGACTGAGTAGCCAACAACAACCACCAAAATCCATTTCCTACAACCGTTCACCCGAGGATAACAGAACTCATAGCTCCAATTAAGCTCCAAATAGAACCCAATTAATTTAACGATGGTATGTGGGTTTGCCGCAGGATTCATATAAAAATTTCCAACTAAATCGTACCGTTACATAGTGCAAATTATTATTTAGGAGTTTACCTCAATCTAGGAGATAGGCTGCATAATAATTTGAAAACAAATGCTATACTATATTCTCTTCCCATTTTGTTTTATTTTTGTATTCTTCCAGCTTTAGAATTATACAACAAACCCTTCCAGAAACGGAGCCCCTATCCCAAAAGTAATTTACTTATATACTATGTATACGTAAACTTTGATTGGTGTATCATAACAATAAAGTGGCTACGATACAGGATGGAGTATTTTTCTTATCTTATATCCTGAGGGATTTTATCAGACGGCGGCAAACCATTGTAAATCTAATTTCTAACGTTACTTCAGTATGATTCTCGTGCTACTACAACAAAAATATCCAACAATACTGTCAGTCTTAAAGTAAACAGAAACGCAAGCACCTGAATCTTGAACGGATGCATTGTCTTCTGAGGAGCGCCAGAAAGGCGCCAGGATGAAGCAGCATACAGCATCAATAACATCCCTGTCTCATCCGTATGTACCTGTTGACGGCAGGTAGGTCGGCCCCAAAGGAAAACAAGACACGAAGAAAATCATCCCCTTCTAATTCTTGCAACACGTCTTGCTGAGATGAAGTCAAGCGATCAATCAGCCGCTGAGAGTTTCGTCAGACCGCTGAGTGACGCTTGCGTTACGTGCATGGAGCTCGCAAGAATACCAGCAGCCACTGTCGCGCACTACACTTTGATAAAAAGCTACCTTATGTTTGTGCTTACTAATTCTACGTACTCACTCTTGCACAGAATACCCTTAAAAACGCTTATTATTCTATTCACATCATGTTATTCTAGATAAATATTTACGGAAATTATGTTTTTGCATATTTTATTGCAGATACAAGGGAAGTTTGAGCATATAGTAGGCTTTTAGCGATAGTGAAATCCTTAAAGAGCTCGTCGCTATGTATGGCTTTAAAATTGCATTCATTTTTCAAGGTTAAAACATAAAATAACGAATAACGACATCGTTTTGCACAATTGTAGGTACTTAAAATTCCAAAGAAAAATAAGGAGTATCTAAAAATTTTAACTTCACCAAAACAAAACACAGAAAAGGAAGAAGAAAAAATTTAAGAAAAGAATTTAAAGGAAAAAATGTACATAAATGAGCACTTAGATGAGTTCTGGATATCTTCTGAATTTCTCTTCATGCTCGAATTTTTTACTCAAACAGCAAAACAGAAAATTTTACTACACAAAATTAAGATATCGTAAAATCACCTAATTTATTGCAGATTTTGTAATGTAGAAATTCCACTTGATATGACATAAGGGAGGAGCTAGAATTTATGCCCTTAACACTGAAACCCATTTTATTGTATTATCTCCTCACTTTACAGTTTTGGATAAATAGTTCTGTATCTCTAATGAGAGACAATAGGCTACTAGCTAAATTAATTGGAGGAATATCTTCTGTAATTAAAACCTTTTCCTGATCAAAGCTTCATATTCCAAGATTATATGAGAGGCTCTTTCTTCCACAATCTACATATTGGTTTTCTTTACAACTTTCACACTCTATGTAGATTTTCGCTACTCTGTAATTCCCGTCAATAGGTTTGTTATCAGCTTTATTTGGTATCTGTTGACTTTAAGTACATCTCCAGTTGTTAACTGAAGACGTACTACTACATTACTACTCATTCCTTTACTCTGCTTGCATTCTTCTGTCTGCACCCAAATTTGTTGATAGTAATACTTAACCATCAATGATTCTTCGAACAGAGTTTATATGAGTGACAAAAACTGATCCAGGACCAGTAAATAATTCTACAGAGCCTTTTCTTGCCACCAATCTGCTTTTTAATTGCCAAATATTCCCTTTATCTAGGCACTAACCCAAGAATGACCTTGTACTTTGCCAGTTGTGTAAGGCTAATTAGGTAGTACCAGAGTAACTAGAGGTTATCTGATAGCTTCTAATTGCTTTTAAGGATATTGATACTGGAATATTGAGCAGGTGTCAGAAAATTTAGAATATCCATTTTATTTTTCATGTAAACATGGTGTGTTAATCAAAACCAGTATGAATAATTTTAGAAACTTAAAAGTATTTAAAAATTTTCATGGGAAGGATAGTTTGGAGGTCTAAGTTAAGTATTTATCGAACATTTCATTGTTGTATTGTTCAGTTCAGATACACATATTTGAAAGCATTATTGGAGGGGGGTTTTAGGATGATTCTTACTATACTGGTTTCCGGTGAAAAATATATTGAACTTCTTGATGAATTAGCATTTGCTCTTATCTACTATAGGTAGATAATAAGTTGTGTAATAAAGAGCCACTCTGACGGACAAGGACCATATAGGCGTGTCATTACCTTAGATGTAGATGTTGGTGTATAATTAGGTGCGGGAAGATCACACACACTTGATCCATAGAGATTGTAAAGTGAATCATCCCTTTTACCCCTCACAACTGCTATTTTGTGTATTCCCGACTATTACGGATAATGGATGAAATGATACCCCGTTGATACACATATACATGTGAAATGTTGGCGGAAGTTTTGACTCGGCTGGAATAATCGCGTAAATTTTAATAATTAAAGTAAAATAAATTTAAAAGGTTTGTACCTTTTGTTTGGTTCCATATTTTATTTAATAGCATGAAGGGCAGTGAATTTTACATTACGTATAAACCTTTAACATGAACAACAAATGAGACTCTGCATCCTAAAGCAAAAGCTAATCACTTCCTAAAATACACAAGGTCTTGCATTTAAGAAAGTAACCTTCTTAGCTAATATTAAATACAAATTCACTGACACATTTTGTCTTTTTACTCAGTTATTTAGCATGTACAGCTAACGAAATTAATTGTAACGTATATGTAAAACAAAATAAGGAAAACTATTCCAAATGGAAGTTATTAGAAGGTTCTGATATCCAAGACCTTCAGTGCACACATTTATACAATTATAGTAAAACTAATTCAATGATAAGTATCCGCAGTATTTGATAAAGACAATTAAAGAAACACATATAACATGGGATCTATTTTCGCTTTAATAGCTTTGCATTCTCTTTGCTGGACAGTACAAACATAGCCATATATATGTATTCTATTCAGTAAAATATAACTAGCTTTTGTTTTGTGCTGGGAGAGTTCAACAACTATGTATATTCTGTGGAGTAACAATTTCTTCAAATAGCACTTAAGGTATTTTTGGTAAGCATGTACTTCTATATGTTCTATGATGTTGTAATCAAGTATAAAAACTCTTTTTTACAGTCCCATGGTGATCAGGATAAAAAAATGAAGCAATTATGAACATGGATCGAGAATAACTTAATAATATAGTTATCATTATATAGTGCAATCCATATGAACCTGAACCATTTCAATAGGTCATAAGTTTTAAACCAATAATAAGGTCACACGTGCAACTTTGAGAGAATATAATACGCAATTGGGAGAGTGATTACACTATTTACATCTCAGAGAAAATGTTGGAAGTGTCCACCAGTATCTATACATGCTTGTACTCGTCTCACCATATTCTCTGAAGTTTTACGGAGAAGATATCGAATTGAGACAAGGTTATTTCCAGCAAGATGAAGCAACGTGCCGTACATCTAATGACACCATGAACTCGTAACCAGTTTTAGTTAATTGATGGAAATTAATCATTTCTCCACACTAGCCGTTGATAGGCTAAAGTTTTTGAAGGATAGAGTCGACATGAAAAATTCAATGCCATGGCCGGGATTTGAACCACGGATCTCCTGGTTTCCGTCCAGTCGCTCTTAACCGTTGAGCTACCATGGCCAACGTGCCGTCCTGACATTAAGTTCTCCATTTGACTCGTATATTTCCCCGGTAGACCACTAGTGGCTCTCGAATCCGAGATACACCGTTTGTGGTGACTTACTATCGTAAGTACTTGAGTCCCAGGCTTCATCATTTAACTCTTATTATATTAGTTAATTGATGGAAATTAATCATTTCTCCACACTAGCCGTAAATAGGCTAAGGGTTTTGATGGATAGAGTGGACATGAAAAATTCAATGCCATGCCCGGGATTTGAACCATGGATCTCCTGGTTTCTGTCCAGTCGCTCTTAACCTTTACGGTGTATCTCGGATGCGAGAGCCCCTAGTGGTCTACCGGGGAAATATACGAGTCAAATGGAGAATTTAATATCAGGGCGGCACGTTGGCCATGGTAGCTCAAAGGTTAAGAGCGACTGGACGGAAACCAGGAGATCGGTGGTTCAAATCCCGGCCATGGCATTGAATTGTTCATGTTGACTCTATCCATCATAACCAGTTTCTTTGATAATCGAATAATCTCAAAAGGTATATGACCCCCCAGTTCCCCTGATCCAACCTCGCCGGATTTTTTCTTGTGGGGTATCTAAAAATAGAGTGTACAAAAATAGGCCACGAACAATTGATGTTCTCAAGGAATCCATTCGAACCGAAATAAGTAACATTGGCGAGGATAGGCTCTCCGTTAAACTTCAGAGAATATGGTGAGACGATTACAAATATGTATTGATGCTGGTGGAGGACACTTCCAGTGTTTTTTCTGAGATGTAAATAGTGAAATGTAATTTCCCAATTGTGTATTATATTCTCCCAAAGTTGCATTTGTGTCCTATTATTTGTTCAAAAGTAATGGCCTGTGGAAATGGTTCAGGTTTATTTGGATCGCACTATAAAAGTATAAAAGTTGCAGTTACTTTCACAATTACTGCACTATGTTTAAATAACCTTATTTTGTGGTTATTAGTAACAGTCTAAAAGCCAAACACTATCATTTTATTACCTGAGGCTGTTGACCTCAGGTGGACACTGAAGTATAAGCGGCCATTTAATTAAATTCATTTTCATGACAGTGTAATAACCTCTGGAACGCAAATGTTGAAAGTTCATTTCATTGTCGCTCTGTAAATAACCCTTTAGAACCAGTTCTCAGAGTGCCATATGGGCACTATGCAAACAAAGTGCAATAAAGCGCCGTGCTTGAAATTGGTGGCAATGCGTGTAATGGAGTGAGACTAAACGACAGCGAGAAGATTCGACACAGAGTTCCGCCCTCCATGTTGACCCCTTCATCACCATGAGGTTGTTGTCGACTTCAGATTCCCAAGGCAAGCAGATCTCGACCTCTTTCACCTCCGGAGAGTTGATTGGTTCCCGCGATTGCTTTATGGGACATGAAAGAAGCAATCAACCTGTTCTTTCCCCTCTTAATTTAGCAGGTAGTCATAAGTCTGACTGCAGAATTTCTAACGCTAATTCTCCAAGGACATTAAGAGTGCTCTCAAAGACTGTCAGCAAAATAGAGTTCACTGCAGCATACGTTGAGTGTCTAAGTTTAAAAAACAAAATTAACTTGAAGTAGACCACCTGAAGGAAATACAATTTATGAAATTACATCTAGTTTTAATCCACTCCGCTTCTACTGTGAAATGTTAACTGCAAAAGTGCTGGTGATATGGAACAGTTTAAATGTGCCAATTTTTTTCTACCTATTATTTAATTATGATAAATATAACATTCCAGCCAAAAATTCCATATTCATATTTCATTAAAAAATGCAAGGCTGTGAGACCACCTGAAGTCTGAAATTTAAAGAAAAGAACGCGGTTTTGAAATATATCTACGAATACGTGTGTCTGCAAACACACAAAGAAGAATTGAAGAATAGAAATTGTTGAAAACTTAAGCGACTATATGCTCAAGTTGTTTCGGGAGTTTGCATCTCTCCCATAATGTAAAATAACAGCTGAAGCTTTCCGGGAGACGAATATGCTCAAGTTGTTCTCGGGAAGCAAGTCAGGTGAAACTTTCGGGAGACGACCACCTTGGCAAAATGCAACAATTACTGGGAGCGAAGAGTTATGGAGGCTTTGGCGTGATGCTGGATTTCAGTTCAGCTCCTCTTGGAAATCGACCTTAAAAATGGAAATCCGTCGAGTTAAGAAACAGATCAATGCAGCTTGATAATCAAGTTAAGTGGTTACGTTTCGTTGATCTAATTAATTTTTTATATTCACGCCATCTGACCTGGCATTTAACTTAAAACAGTCTTTTGTTCAGTAATGCGAATTTTGATAGTGTTTTGTCTTTGTTTATATTTGGGTTATATCCAATGTTTCATTTATTTATTTTTTTTTAATTTACGTCCGCCCCAACCTTAAGTTATATCGGGCGGTGAATGAATTGGGTGAAATAATGGTTAAATGAGTACAGGCTCCATGGAGCTTAGAGTTACCCGACATTCGTCTTGAAGGATAATGGAAAACTCCTGAAAAAACCTTAACCAGGTAACTCACCCTGACGGAGATTCGAACTCGGGACCTCTTGAACGTGAGGCACACATGCTACCACCACGCTACCAAGGCGGGCATACGTGTGTCTGCAAACACACAAAGACGAATTGAAGAATAGAAATTGTTGAAAACTTAAGCGACTATATGCTCAAGTTGTTCTCGGGAAGCAAGCCAGCGGAAAAGACGATTAGAAATCAACGTTTCAGGAGTTTGCATCTCTCCCATAATGTAAAATAAGACCTGAAGCTTTCCTGGAGACGAATATGCTCAAGCTTTTCTCGGGAAGCAAGCCAGGTGAAACTTTCGGGAGACGACCATTTTGGCAAAATGCAAGTTACTGGGAGCGAAGAGTTAAGGAGGCTTTGGCCATTTCCTCCAAAATGAGCACACTTAATCGTGATGCTGAATTTCAGTTCAGCTCCTCTTGGAAACCGACCTTAAAAGTGGAAATCCGTCGAGTTAAGAAACAGATTAATACAGCTTGATAATCAAGTTAAGTGGTTACGTTTCGTAGATCTAATTAATTTTTTATATTTACGCCATCTGACCTGCCATTTAACTTTCTGAAAACAGTATTTTGTAAAATGTAATGCGAATTTTGATAGTGTTTTGTCTTTGTTTATATTTGTGTTATATCCAACGTTTCATTTAGGGTTATAACATTTAAAAAATATCCTGATTACACTGGGGAACACGTTTTTTGTACCCGAAACCAAATAGGTTAATTCTTATGCAAAATGACTCGCTGATTCCAAAAATGCCTCTGAAAATGCTGTATCACGTAACGTTTTCGAGATATTCTTATTCTTTTATATAAAATCACAGAAAGGAGGTATGATACCAACTCATATTGACTTAATTTAAAATAATAGCCATTGACTCTTCTAAATACAGCTTAAAGGCAGTGTTGCTTCATAATGGCAATTTACTACCTTCAATACCTTTATTTCATGCCATAGGAATGAAGGAGACATACGATTCCATGTCCATCGTTTTAGATGATATTAGTCATCAAAGCCATGGCTGGGAAATTTGTAGTGACCTCAAGGTAGTTGCATTGCTAACGGGACTGCAGGGAGGTTTCAAAAAATATTGCTGTTTTTTGTGCTCATGGGACAGTAGGGCAACTGACAAGCATTTTATAGTGAAAGAATAGGGGAAAAGGGAAGACTCTACCCCTTGAGCAAGCAATGTTAAGTATGTGCCTCCAGTAGACCCAAACAAAGTTCTTCTCCTCCCACTTCACATAAAGTTCGGGTTAATGAAGAATTTTGTTAAAGGTTTTGACAAAAGTGGAAGTGCATTTGAGTATTTAAGAAGTATCTTTCCCAAAATAAGTGAATCTAAATTAAAGGAAGGTATATTTGTCGGTCCTCAAATAAGACTACTTCTTAAAGACAGTGTTTTTGAATCAAAGCTTAAACGTGTTGAACTGGCAGCATGGAAATCATTTAAATCAGTGGTGCAAGGCTTCCTGGGCAATAACAAAGAAGAAAAGTATGAAACTTTAGTCTCAGAACTATTAAGGAGCTACAAAGAAATGGGTTGCCGTATGTCACTTAAAATCCACTTTTTGCCCTCTCACCTTGATAGTTTCCCTACAAACCTAGGAGCTGTAGTAAGTGATGAGCAAGGTGTGCGTTTTCACCAGACATTTCTGAGAGGGAAAGACGTTACCAGGTTATCGCTGGGATTCAGTCATGTTGGGAGACTATTGTTGGTTCCTCAAACGGGAGAGTCAATACAAAAAAAAAAAAAAAAAAAAAAACAGTGAAACACTTCTGAGATAATTCAGGTATTGGTTTTCATCATTATCTTGTTTTTATTTATTTTAATAATAATTAATAATTATTATTTTCAATGTTATTTGGCCATAAAATACTTATTATTTTCAATTAATCAAATATGAGTTATCACATCACATTTCTCTAAGTTTTCATAAAAAATTATGAATTCCTAAAAAACGTTACGTGATACAGCATTTTGAGGGGCATTTTTGGAATCAGCGGATCAGTTTACATAAGAATTTGCCTATTTTGTTTCGGGTATATAAAAATAGTTTTTTTTTTTATTTCCCAGTGTTATGGGAGAGATGTACGCTCCGGAAACGTCGATTTCTAATCGTCTTTTCACCTGGCTTGCTTGCCGAGTACAACTTGAGCATCTTAAAATGTGGTACATCAGAATCTTTTAGAGAAACCGAAGTTTCAAGTATTTCCTCGTGGCACAAAGCAGCTATATACCATTTTAAAATTTATTTTAACGTTTTCGCGTTATTCCTCCACTAGCAGCAGATAAAAAATACGTTCTACTGTTTGGAAGATCCAGGTCGAGATTTTATTAAATAAGAGTCATGAGATCTTTTCTCAGGTGTGGATTTTTGGTGACAGAAATAAAATTCATATGACTCCGATTTCGTAATATATTATTTAATTGAATAATCTGGATTACAATTCACTCGTCACTGTTACGAATACCGAATAACTGTTTTTGAAGGTTATTAACTTTCCTTTACAATTATATTCACCGCGACATTTTTCCCTAGTCATGAAACAAGACTGAAGAACATATATCTATCTCAAGATTATTGATTTTCCGTAACTATCGTTATTCCTCTATTAATTTTGCGATTGGCCGATGTACTGCTATGTCACCGCATTACGTAATACAATTATTACTACGGCTAATCACAAAATTACACATATATTTGTTTTTAATATGTCATTACATGGCCTACCAAGCCATATCAGAAAACAATATTCATATAAAAAGTTATAACAAAAACATATCGTTACAACTTTCACTTGGAGTTATGATTTTCAGAGAAAACCACCTTATTTTATAAATTCTATTTGGGAGAATCAGTAAGCTTCATTAAAAGTTTGAGGTGATATTGAGGTTTCCTCATACTACAGAGAGTACCAAACATTAAAATGATACTCCAAATACTATTTATAATGTAATTTCAAAAAATTAGTTCCATTCATGGGCCCTTACCTTATCCGATGCAGTCATATTAGGTGTCTACTCAAAAATTCAGAGCACGAATATATTGGATTTCCCAACGCATTTAATGAGCTACATGGTGAAAGCCCGCGACCTCAAAATTGCATAGCTTGGGTGGCCACAGTTTCGAAATACTTTTAATATATTAAAAGTTGATGTAACCATGTAATAGCAAAACCATTAAAATAAAATGGATATGCAAATATCGCCAGGGAAATAAGTAAGAAAGCAAAGCAGGTTGTAAAATATACTTTGAACATCTTCGTTAGACAGCTGGGATTACATTGAAACAAGATGTAAACCTCCAGGTTCAAGGTTTTATGTTTAAATAACAGGTTGTAGTGGCATGTTAGTACATTTTTCATGCTCTGGCATGTAAAAGACACATGAAAGCAAGCCAAGTCTTTGAGTTGTTGAGCTTGGAATGTATGAAAACCTCAAGATAGTTTACTGAAATGACAGCCAGTGCAGTCTTCCTTTATTGTATCGGAATGTGCTATAGCTGCATGTAAGTGTTACACTTAGATAGGGGTTATAAAGAACAAGCAGTTACAAAAGTAGGTTCACTGCACCAGTCGACAGTCATGTTGCATCAAGTATGCACTGCACTTGTTCTTAGGGATTTTAGAGTGACTATTACGTGAAGTTTTCATATTACTTACCTATAGCAAATAGAGGAAGTATTGCATTAACACTGCAGCGTGTCTGCCGCACATTCAAGTGGTCCCGAGTTCAAAGCCCGGTCAGGGTGAGCTACCTGGAAAACAGGAATAAAGTCTGTGAACATCAATGTGTTTGATGATGCTGATTTCCTACCATCCAAAACGACAGATATCGAGCTTTCTTCTAGAGTTCCTGATGATGTTAATTCTTCAACTTCTGAGATGTCCGTTGTCTCTGGTTCACCTATGGGGAGAGAAAACATTGAAATGCCAAGCTGCAGTAGTTTTCAGAGTTCCAGCCCAGAAAATATCACACCTATTCCAAAGGTAGATCAGAAAAACAGGGGGAAAAACACAATGCTGACAACATCCTCTTATAAAGAAGCGCTATTGAATGCGGACCAAGAAAAAATGAATAAAAGACATATGAAAAGGCGTTTTGCTCTGCCAGAAAGCGAAACAAAGTGGGAATCATCGAAAGGTAGGCCTAGATGTCCTAATTCTCCTGTATCCAAACGTCCCAGAAGTCATCTGTCTGCTGGTAACAGGAAACAAGTGGCAAAATACGACGAAGGTGATTGTCTTTACGCCACGCTAACTCAGGAGGGTGGATTTGATATCCCTGCTGCCTGGAACGGGCTTATAATTCTTGTGCAGGTGTGATAAGGGATGATGAAGAAGCTGTACATATTTGTGCACATTGTGATAAGTAAACTAAAAAAATCTGTTCAAAAATTGGTAAAAAATTTGCCCCACCTATGGGGCAAAACAGGGCAAATGTACTAATTTTGTTGTTGACGTGATATCTGCTCCCATTTGTTGCTAGTGTCTATATAATTTGTTTCTTCAGGTAATTATGCAATAATAAACACGTTTACAGTACCAAAACACAATTTCTAAATGTTCAAATGTGAAATATAGACACACAAATATTAAGTACACCGTCCTGCCCCATGTTCCCCTATATGTTTTTGTCGAGATACAAAATTCAAGTTAATGTAAGCAAAACAAATGACGCTCTTTTGACAAAATGTCTGAAGTAGATTATCGCCAACAATGTCAAACTTTGCATTGGAGACTTAAGATGGCATCTACAACATTCAGGGTTGTCAAATATCATAATATAAGTCATGCCCCTCTTATACGAAAGTGTGGTGCTATATGATTCTTTTCTTCGCTCGTTTCAGCATCAAGAATTCCTCAACCACATTACACCTGGAAATGTCAACTTCTGATCCATAGCAATAATTTTGGTAAGTATTACAAATTAGTTACATCATACAAAAACATGTATATAATCATTTCGCCTTGCCTTCCAAATTACAAAGGCTAAACTTTCATGTTCCGCATCACCTTTTCCGGGTCGGTCAGTATTTGCTATGGGCGTGTGTACGAATTTGAAGGGAGGTTTCGACATGACATGATTAATAGTTTCCTTGTAGTCAGTTTGACATGTGGCATGTTGCAGAGCAGCTTTATGGTAGGCTACAAAACTCAAGTAAAACGTGCCATTTTTCACGCGTGAAGAGCCGTGTATTGTCTGTTTGAAGTATCTGGCCTATTAAGTGCGACAGGTTCGTAATTTCGGGAGTGTTTAGAAGCAGCCCATTAGTAAGAGCTAGTGGGGCAACACCCCATGACATCACAATTGTTCCAAGCAGCGCGGTGATAAATTGGCCTCTATTGCTTTTTAGAATATCGAGAAAAGGGCTTTTACTCATAGGCGCCTCTTCAAATTCTTTCTCGTGATTTATTTCGTTGAGCTGTCAAAATGGGATTGCTCGTTTCTTAGAGTCCATCGTAAAACCTGGGAAGATGGACAGTTCTCACACTGCGCGGTGCAAATCGATGGCTCATCAAATGGATATTGCATGGGAATCAGTGGCGGCTAGTGTACATCCCATATTTAGGTATTTGGTAAATTCGAATTAGGGATTACATCTGTGAAAGTTGGCAATAATTGCAAAAAAACGACAAAAAGATTTGACTTATTAAATAGAGTAATCATTGTACTTCAGTTTCCTATTATTTTTAATGCCATGCAGCTATTTAAACTGTGGCACGTGACTGTCTAAGAGGCCGCAGTGCTTTTTACTCACCTATTTTAGTGATTTTTTGTGTTTTTAATTTTAAGCACTTTTCAAAATATAAAAATTATAAAAACAGTACCAAAGGAAATTAATGAGGCGATTTTTGTCGCCAGTGCTTGTGCAATTAAATAACAAACAAATATTAAAAGTTAGTAACATGATAATTCAATCAATTTTTATCCTAAACCATCTCATAAATGTACTAATAATATACTTATGAGTATAACTGCGAAGTACTATTTTTCTCAAACTAAGATTGCATCGTGTGGAACAGTTTAATTAAATGACAATGAAACACTCTATATTAATATCTCAATAACCATTTTGCACAAAGATTTCAAAATTTGTGTGTGAACGTTTTTTAATACTACAATAATTATGTTAAATTTTCAAGCCAATCCAAGAAAAATTGTATTATATTTTGTAATTTACGTCCTCCCACATTAAGTTATATCGAACAGTGAATGAATTGGGTGAAATAATGCTCAAATGAGTCCAGGATCCATGGAGCTTAGAGTTACCCAACATTCGTCTTTTGGGATAAGGGAAAACCCCGGGAACAACCTTATCCAGGTAACTCACCCTGACAGAGATTCGAACTCGGGACCTCTTGAACGTGCGGCAGGCACGCTACCATCTACGCTACTGAGGCGGGCAAGAAAAATTGTAGTTTTAAAGTTTTTCACAGATTGGTACCCTTGAGTAAACGTGAAGAAGTAACATTTTCATAAAATTTTTATCCTACTGATTCGGAAAATTAGTCTTCTTCTTCTTCTTCTTCTTCTTCTTCTTCTTCTTCTTCTTCTTCTTCTTCTTCTTCTTCTTCTTCTTCTTCTTCTTCTTCTTCTTCTTCTTCTTCTTCTTCTTTTGACTTATAAGGATTAAGCCATTCGGCCTTTCCGATATCAATCCATGTTTACCTGGGTCTTCCTGGATCTCTTTGTCCTGTGAGTTTATAACTTCAAATCTTACTTGGCATTCTTGTGCTGTCCATCCTTTGTGGATCCTCTTTCGTATTTCTCTATGTTATTTAAATTTATCATGTATGTTAAAAATATTAAGTTCTTCCCTCATATCCTGTTTTCTTATTTTATATATTCTTGTATGTCCCAATCTTGCTCTTAAAAATTTCATTTCTTTAGCTTGAGTGAGACTAAAATATTTTTGACTTGTTATCCAGGATTCACTGTCGTATAATAAAACTGGTAATGCCGTTATGTGTAAACTTTTAATTGTGTATTGGTTCGTGTTATTTTTAATGTTCTTCTTACAGTGCCACAAATTAAATGATATTTATTAATTCATTTTATTTTGTATATTTGTCATAGTCAAAAGAAACTTAACATCCCAGATAATTGAGATAACAAACATGTTCCTAAAATGTTAAATTCTAGAATTATTTACACTCTTGCCGGTTATTTATCTTCGAATGCCATAACTCTAGATTTCGGTCCAGAAATTTTAAATCTATGTCCTTTACATAGCTTACATAACACCTAAGTTTCTCTTTGGAGATAACCTTTGGAGTTTTGAATAACAACTAAGTCATCTGCATAGGGTAACACTTGAAAAGTAATGTCCATTACCTTTATCCCACTTTGAATTCCGCTTGTTTCCATGTCTTTATAATGTCTATATAAATCCTAGAATGTGTGGGTTAGAATACACGCCGTTTTGATGTCTATATTCTCTCTTACTATTGGACATATCAAGTCTATAGCCCGTGCTTTATGATACTGTATCCATTTATGCTCCTTTAATACATATATTTGTACACGATCTCTTTCAGAGTTATCTAAATTCCTTAATAATTTGGAAGCAATTGTGCTTACAAATAAATGTTAGCTTTTTCTGTGTGCTCGTTTAGTTACAGCCTTCATTATATTTATTGCAATATTATAATTTTGCCCAGTTTGTTACGTTTTTGATTGTGAATAAATCTCATAAGCTTTCTGTTTCTCCTTTAAAGCCTTCTCTATTTCGGTGATCCATATTTTCAATTCTTTCTTCCTTTTACAATTGGTTTGTTTACCGAATGATTCATGCTTTTCTTATTCATCACTTGTTTTCCTTTTTGTAAGATTGTTGATGTAAATCTGTCATTGATTCTTCTTTTAATAATTGAATTCTATATTTTCCTTGCCTTTCTTTATTTTCTACTTTATCTGTTTTTATCTTCAACTCTCCGGTCTTTAATAAATGGAAAATCTAGTGTTCGTTTTTTTTTTTTTCATATAAAATACTACTCTTGCTTTACATTGTGATAGAATAAATATTTAAAGTAGGATGTTTAATTAAGTAATATAGTGAAATTGTTTGATTTTTATTTTAAACGACATCCATTTACTGATACGTTAATAATTCTCCTATTCTTAGAGGTTTATGAGAAAAAATTCTTGTGCGTTATCGTTTCAAAGTAATTGCTAAAATATGGAAGATTTCAATTAAAAAGGGTCAATGTTTCGTAAGTGATAAATATAACAAATATTTGATAATGTACAGTTGGAACGAACAAGGTTCGGTCAATTTTTTAAGCTTTTCTATTTATATAAAATCCAACTGTAACTAAAATTACTTCAAAATATTTAGAAATATACGGTATATATTTTGACCATATCATGCATATATTTTAATTAACTAGCTTAAGCTAATTTGGGAAGATAAAAATTAGTATTTATGTGTAATTTTTGGAAAAACGAACATTTAAATAACATTCGCGTGCATTTTGAAGGTAGAAGAATTACATATGAAATTTACTGATAGTTTTCCCTTTTAAAGTTAGAGACATTCAAATATGCAATGCCATACTCTGAACCTACCTTTCCATTCTTGAGCCACATACGGCTAATGTGAAACAACAGTTTGCCAACATGCAGGTAGCTACATGAATATTCGAACTAAATGTGTATGTGTGTGTATTTAACATAAATGTATGAACTTTATGGCTATATAGTCCTTGATACCAAAGACCCCCTAAAAAGATAAAAGGCTAAAAGTATTGACTACTTTGTGTATGTAGATTGGTATTTTTTTCCAGCTGCTTATGAAACAATTCAACGATAATAAACTCGCGAGAAACAAGTTAAGAGAATGTATATCTCACTTTATCTTTAATCAGCTCCTGCTTTAATGTATTTAAAGTGCGCTCTGAACTCAACTCGGTTTAAAGTATAAAACGCCATACTCCGAATAGTCATAGCGAAGCTTTGCTTTGCTATCTTAGCAGAGCTTTTATGTTTTCTTTTCTGAGAGATTTTTTGTTCATATAGCCTGTAGTTTCTCAATTTTATTCTGTAAACTACTTTATATTTTCGTTGGAGTTTGCAGTCATCTTGTCATCGAAGGAAGAACCATAATTAATTTTGCGAATATTAACACTTAATTGTAAATAAACTTCACGCTTCTAAGGCAATGTAGCATGATCCAAAATATATTTCCCCTTCTGTCGTGTGGGGGAAGTCTGTGTGCTTCGCGTTCAAGAATTTTATGTTGGGTAATCGGCATAAGATGTTTCCTGGGTTTTCCTTTATCCCAACATTTGTATATTTAATCTCTGTGCATTCAGGTTTCATCCGAGCATCATTTCGTCCTTTCATTTACTAATCTTATCGTCCAAATGGGTTACCAGGTTGATACCGAAATTAAGGTTTGCCAGAAGTAGAGAATCATGATGGATGTCAAAGGAATGTTGGTTCTTTGTTACGACAAGGGCAAGACCAGTTGAGTTGCAATGTAAGAAACAGTGTCCTTAGCAGTTTTCTAAAGAGGCTCACTTGACTTGTCGAATAGGGAATTCTTTGGATCATTTACAATGGCGACAAAACAGCCACAAAGGGACTTTGGTTGAAAAGGAGTTTTCAGTAAGGGAAAGTGATACACCCACACGTGCAGCTGTGGTCATGGAGAGCAGTCTTCGGCGTGGAACCGATGTGGTCAGTTCGTGGCTAGGAAGCCATTAGAGGAGTCTTCGGCGTTAGGCCGATGAGAAGAGTCCGAGGCGTGAAGCCTATTAGGGCGGTCAACCTGTTCTGTGTTTGATATTTGTCGGTTCATATATACGTGAGGAACGAATAAAGTTTATCGAGCAATAAACATTCTGCCGCCAGTAACTCTAAACAGAGATTGGTAGCTCTTGGTCGGCAACTTTCATTTCGATGTTATAAAAGAAGAAGCAGTAAATAAATAAGTTGGAAACGGGCATTCCAGTGTTGTTAAAATCTCCTTCTCACACATCCACGCATACCCTGAGAGAAACCTCATTGCTCGCCGACTTATTTGCTCGCCATTAAATTATTGCTTCAAATTGGCGTCCACAACGTGGAATTGTGTGCACCCATAAAAATTTTAGTTACAAGGTTAAAGAACGCAAGAAATTGAAATAAAGTATAAATAATAAAACAAAATAAATACCTTATCCCTATTCAGAACGCGTAAGTTATAATTCCTGATAAAAGAAAGCTCAGAAAACTAATATTAAAAAGATATTGAAGTCATTTACGTTTATAAATATATCGTAAAACTTCTTCAGAAAAAGTTTTTATTTCTGAGGGATATACTAAATGTTTTAAAAATAACTGTACCTTTCTTTTAAAAAATTATTGTGAAAATATTTATTTCCTTTTTTGTGTACTTTTACGTCCTCTAACGTTAAGTCATATCGGACGATAAATGAAATTGGTGAAAAGATGCTCAAATGTGTCCAGGATCCATGAATCTTAGACCTAGCCGACATTCGCCTTTAAGGACAAGGGAAAACCCCGGAAAAACCTTATCCAGGTAACTCACCCTGACCGAAATTCGAACTCGGGACTTCTTGGACGTGAAGTATACACGCTACCATCTACGTTACCAAGGCGAACATATATTTCCTAGACATACTTAAATTCCATAAATATAAAAATACAAACTCTAGGACTTTAAAAATCCAAGATGTGGATGACGCACTAAAGTTTTAAAATATAAAAGCCATTCTGACTACGTTTGCAAAAGAAGGATTTAGTTTAGATAAGAAGATCACTGTCTTGGATACTAAAGTTGATATAATGCATGCGCTTTGCAGTTGTTGGGCTTTATTACCGGTATTCAAAACAGATTGTTTTACATTTCTTTACCCAAAGAGTATTAAAACGCTGATAGAGTCCACATGAAAAATTCAATGCCATGGCCGGGATTTGCACCACGGAGCTACTGGTTTCCGACCAGTCGCTCTAACAGTCGCCACAAACGGTGTATCTCGAATGCCTACTGGGGAAATATATGAGTCAAATGAAGAATTTAATGTCAGGACAGCACGTTGGCCATGGTAGCTCAATGGGTTAGAGCGACTGGACAGAAACCAGTAGATCTCTGGTTGAAATCCCAGCCGTGGCATTGAATTTTTCATGTTGACTGACTCTATTTGCCAAAGACCTTAGAAATGATTCATTTCCATCAATTAACTAAAAGTATTAAAACGTACTTACATTTCTGTTAGAATTAGACAATTACTTACATTACGTTTTAAGGATTTATAAACTTTACAGCTTTTAGTTTGTATGCCAATCCTTGATTGCTCTTCTTCATATATTTTAATTTTAAAACAGTATTTGGAAATGCGGTTTTTGTATTAAAGTAAAAATATTTGAAGATTAGATATGACCTTAAGCTTCAAATAGGTAATAGCAACTCTTACATTGAACAGTTTACGTTTTGTTGTGATTTTGTGACAAGTTTGAAACTAGGAAGGACTTAGCACCTTGATCTATTGAAGATCTTTTCTATCTATGCCCCATCTGGAGCGTCCCAGTTGGATGGGTGAGATTAGAGATCATTTTGATCTGAGTAGACAAGACAACCGAGAGCAGGGCCCCTAATAGCTGAAGTTCGAAACTCCCGATCGAGGTTCGTGCAACTAGCCTCTCTCCCGTTCTCCGTATTTACTTCCTGCGAAGCGGTCTTAACCCAGAGATCTCCCCTCATCTGGAGATCGAGGATTTATACAGAGAGTAGTCTCTGCTGTGTACGCCGAAACTTCCGTGAGTGCTTAGAAACCTGAAGCAATCTACAAGGCTGAAAGCTGGTTTGAAATGAGATGTTAGGCAAGATGGAGTGTAGAAAATTCGGGAGATATAATTATTCTTCCAAGCGTTCCTCCATGGACTGGAGGGAAAAATCGTGGAATAGAACGTCTCTTACGGAAATCGTAACCACGATCTCCAGAATCAAGCCATAGATGCTAACGTCTGAGATGTTCTCATGGCTGCGTTTTGTTAAATGGTTTCCTTCTTGTGCTCTAAGGCCGTTATAAAGAGATTTATTGCTTTCCCTACACCAGCCGTCACTGATCTTCGAGTCCAGTAATGCTCTCCCCCGCAGTTCTCCATTTTTGTGATTTGTGATGGGAACCTCTTTCCGGGGAAACAAAGCAAAGTATCACCTGTCGACGAAATTGCCCGCGTCCAATTGCCAATATATCTTCCGTCCTTTGATCATAATCGAGAGATATGAAAAGGCGACTTAATGCTAAAAACTGCAATTGTGCGGTACCTTTCGTTTCTAAATTTATGACATTTCAACGCAAGTCATGAACGGCCCAATCGAACACACGTAGGTGCATTTTAAGAACGTATTTATGTAAATTTTCGCATTTTTATAGTCTTGTCATTTTTCACGCTCACACTTTTAAATCCGTTTCTCCGAAAGGTAAAATTTTCTACAATTTAGCGTTTGATAAATAGACGTGATTTGCTAATGTATGCCTTTTAGTGAAACCAAATATGTCAATCCTCGTGAAACGTATTCCCTGGAGATAGTCGAAATCGTGATAGAGACATATAAATGCAATGCTACTTCAAGTGCTGCGTCCCTTCTAAACAGGGGCTACCTATCAATTGATATCTAATGAAAGTTTCTGGTATATCTATTATTACTGTTATTGTTGAGAGTAACCTTGCCCTATGCGTGCTCTTCTTCGTGCATGTTCCTTCCAGCCTGGGCCAAATTTCCACAAGAATTCACGAAATACATGTTACGCAAATGTGGAACATTCACAAAGATCACGGCCTTATAGCTAAGTATTAAGTTAAGTGAATCTCTTGATGAGTTCAGATCACGTAACGAGCACGAATTCAACTCTCTGTTCTCGTAAATGTGAGCAAACAGCTCTGCCCTCATTGTTCCCATCTCGTTAGCAGGAATTGGGAAAGCAAATGTTGAAAATGCAAGCGTTTTTACCTTTCACCCTGCAATAGGGCACATTCAATTTATGTGCATGACTTCATCTTGTAATACAGATCAAGCTTGTTAAGGCATGGTAAACTGTACACTGAAACAATTTGAATATTATTAAGCTTTTTCATTTTAGAACGAAAGCAGATCATGCCACACGACCTCATTTGGATGTGTGTGGCCAGCAGGGAAATATGCTGAAATGTTGCTTATGGACCATGAAGCAATACCACTTTTCTGGAGAAAAACAAATATGAGAAACTATCAAGAAGCCAAATATGTTTGTGTTTATTATTCCTTCCCTCAAAGATGATCGAATTGATTATCAAGGAATTTTTCATATGACATAATTTATATGTCAGCCAGAAAACTAAACAGGTTGATGGGTATCCTGAAGGAAGACAGAGCTGAAAATCTCTAGTGTTACAACACATAAATCTCCACAAAATACCATTTTATTCATGTCTATTTAGAATATTATATCTAAAATATTTCTTTCTCCTTACTGTTAGCTATTGCAAATGCTCTCCAAAAATGTTTCAATACAACCACAAAGAGACATTTTTATAAAATTGCTACTGTTTGTAAGTTGAGAGAATCCCAAAAAGTACAATTCCTTTTAAGTCTCCATAAAATTTTGTGGTGAAATGCAATACTAAAGGTAGTCCCTGAAAGTAAATAGTTATACTTTATCAGCATTTATATTTTATTTATTACTGCTCAGCAGATAATGGTATGAAGTATTACTTATATTCTGAGAGAACATTTAGGTGGACAGGATCTACTCCCATTAGTCCTGCACCCGTAGGACCAAGGACCCGGGCCTCCTTCTACCCGGGAGCAATGGAAACTCCGGGGTTCTTTCCATGGGGCAATACCTGGAGTCTAAAAAGCCCCCCCCCCCCCATCGACTACAACGTCAAGATGGTTGGAAGTGGATGCGCCACTTACGCGCGTCAACCCCGCAGGGAAGACTACCGATATGATCGGTGGGGCCGCCTGGTGATCTAGCACAACTTCTACTAGCTCTGCAGGCTAGCATCCGGGAATTATGAGGCAACCCTCTACCCCCTCCGGGCGGCCGTAGCCAGGCCGGAGGTACCCAATTCCCTGTGGGTGTAGGGAACACACTGTCCCCTCGAGTTCAACCCAATCCGAACAACTCCCCGACGGACGGGGCTCGGCAGTTCGGCCCGAGGTTCCTCTAGTAACGTCAGAGGTACCACGAGTGCTAAGGGTCCGCAGCGCCCGCACCACGGCAGTTGAAGGGGACGGATCCCCTCCCCTACGGGAATTCTGAGAGAATAAGATGAAAATCAAACAAACTGAAGATACAGATTACTATACTAGAAGACCTAATTTAAGACACACACCCGATAAGTAGATGACGCCAGGAAAGAAGAGTCGAAACCATAAAAAGAAGGAGAATTCCAAGAGAGACATAGGAGATATATGGAGAGTATCAGAGCGGACAGACACAACTGATTATGCAGAGGAGGAGAGATGACAATCCGGATGTCTGGAATTAACGAACCAGCTTCATCTACTGATGCCAGTCCCTTTAGGAGATGGATACCAGTAGAAGGAAGCTTTGGATACCAGTTGCAGAAGAGGAAATTTTAAAAGTGTAGGAAACAGTCTTTCGTAGTTTGTTACAACAATTAAAGCTGTAATAGAAATGAAGATGTGATTTATATTGCTTGTAAAGAAGTAAACTAGAAGAAAGACTGTTTTAGATAGATTACATGAGTAGATTTGTAAAGATACTGGAATCCAATAATCTGTCGCTTTAGTTGGTTCTTTAAGGTAACAAGTAGATTATATTTGCAAAATAGGTAAATTGTTTTGTGTAATTTTATTAAAATTAATGAAGTTAAATATGAAGTTTGGATAATAATGTCTGGTTTAGATTCCATTAAGCCGGGCTATTAGATACACAGATTTTATTTTATTTTATTTTTTATTTATTCTGATAGAGCTCTGATTCCCCATCTTGGCACTTATTATTATTAATATTAAGAAAATAAAGCATTTATACAAATTTCAAATGTGTGTAGTGTTTAACGCCCGCTTTCACTACATACGGTGCCGCAGGCGGTGACACTGATGATACATGAGATGAAGATGGAGCACCAGTGGAATGAGATGACGGGGCAGGCCGGAGGTCTCGGAGAAGGCCCGCCCCAGCGCCGTGTTGTCCACCACAAATCTCACTTTGCGGTCGCTTGGGATCGAACCCGGGCCGCCTTGGTGAGAGCCAAGCGGTCTAAACACTTAGCCACGGCGCGGCCCTACAAATTTCAATGCCTCCTTTCTTCTTTATATATTCAGTTGAAAATACCGAAACGTTTGTAATTAGGAACAAAGCATGCTGTATGAAATATCTGTTAAGTTTTATGTGTATCCCTAAACTATGTGTATTTAATTTGCTAAATGACAAAATTTAAGGCATGAAAAAGACAAATATTATATTTTGAAGAGCATGTTGAATAGTTAGTAATTAGTAAATTAGATAATTCTTAAATTTTTTGAACAAAACAATTTTATTTGAAGTAAAAGGACTATAGTTTGCTAAATATATTTGGAGTGTTCACAATATTTATATGCACATTAAATTTCCCTTCGTGCTAGGACACGATTCTAATGGATTCAAAATTAAGTAAAATAAACAAGGAAGTTATACTGCTTGCATTTTAGGATTGTAAAAAACATGGAAGCAAGGTTATGTTGATGAAAGTACTGTATGAATGTTTTAAGAAGTTATTAACAGTTTTCATTAGTATCATTCGGGTACTTAACTATTTGTTACATTTTGGTAGCCATGGGAACCGGGCTGAAATTTGTGTAATATTAACTCTTACATAGATATCTTCAACTTTTTAAAGTAACATTCAAAGTAGGTACTATCCTGCAAAGTTGTTTCTTCTAGAAAATTATTTTCTACAAAGGTTACTTAAGATGTCGGACTTAAGTCTAATGCACAACTTTCAAGAAATAATAAAATTTTGCTTAACTATAAGTATATAATTGAGTGTATAAAGAAGTAACTTTTAAAATCTAAGCTTAGTGTACTTATGGTATTGTTTAGTCACAGCAAAATTGCATTGGCTATATTCGATAATTCAATATACGTAAAACTGCCATTCATAGAAAAGTAATTCAAAATAAAACAAACAATACTGCTTATACTTGTAAAATAGAACCGATATGGCTTAGAAACATAGATTCATGTAATACATCTGCAAATTTTCGCAGCAAACCCTGCACTAAATGGAAGCTAACGTGTAAAGTGTGTCTAGTCAATGCGAGTGCAGTTGCATCACAAAGAAAACGGACTCTACCGCCCGCTAATGACCGTCATAAATCTATCTACACACTTCAGAAATATAACACTGTCGTTAAGGACCAATAGCAACCCTGATTTTCTGGAAATGACAATCGCATGTTTACTCCACCTGGAGTCTCAGTTGCTGAAGTTCCAACTTCCAGTTGATCTGTTTGATTACGTGCAGAAATTCGTTGTGCGTCAGGATGTGGAGACCGTGGGAGGGAAATGAATTGGTAAATGAAACTGAAGTAATAGATAACCTACACTCAAGTGAAAATAATCAAAGTGAAGACAATAGTGCGAATGAATTGGAAAGTGTTGCTGCTGGACCGAGTTATATTACTGGAGAAGCCTCCAAAAACAAAGTTAACGGGAACTCTTCCTGAGAAAATTCAAGCGCTTATTTTGAACACATATAAATATGTGCTGAAAAATAATCTTGGTAAGGGTTCATGCTATGAACCTGATAAATTCTGGGTATTTACAGAAATACAGTAAGAAAAATTGTGACGAAAGGAATACCAAAGACGCCGATCAAGTGTGAAAACAAAAGGAAACGTTTCTCCAAAGTGGATAATTTCACATGCGATTTAATTCGTCGAGAAATTTATATTTTCTATACAGTTGAGTCCAGTTGAGTCCAGAGGCTCTACTCCCATCAGTCCTGGACCCGTATGACCAAGACCCGGGCTTCTTAAAACCAGGGAGTTATCCGAGCTGTCCCAAAGGGCGCTCGGCGTCCTCCGTGGGTCTTTCCATAGGGCAAGACCTGGGTTACAAGCAAGGCCCCCCCCCCCGATCTGGTCCAAGGGCACAAGACGAGATGGAAGTGGATACGCCACTTACGCGCGCCAAAAACAAAGGTAAAGGCTACCGTTATGACCTGGTGATCTAGCACACCTTCTACTAGCTTTGCAGGCTAGTACCCAGGAGAATTAGTGGCTTCCCTCAACCCCGTCCGAAAACGTACCCGATTACCACCAGTATCGGGAACACACTGCCCCCTCGAGACCAACCCAGTCTGAACAACTTCCGGAGGGAGGGGCTCAGATGTTCGGCCCGAGGTTCCTCTAGTAACGTCAGAGGTACCACGAGCGCTAAGGGTCCGCAGCGCCCGCAGGGGGCGGATCCCCTCCCCTACTGGAATAAATTCTATACAAAAGGGAAAGCGCCCGTCTTAGATGAATTGGTTGCCCATTTGGAAGAAATTTGTGATTTTCCTTATGGGCACTGCACTTTGCGCGGTCTCCTAAAGGAGCTGGGTTTCAAATACCGCACTTTGAATAAGATAAGGGTTATTATGGATTCCAGTAAAATTGTATTTGTCAAAACTAAGGAAGTATATATTTCATCAAAATTAAGGAAGTTTAGCATTAATGGACATAATATTATTTAGACGAAACCTCGTACGATACCCATGACGTATCGAGAAAGGTGGCAGAAAGATCTGGGAGAAGGAGGGTCAGTGTTGTAAAACGATTATAAGGGTTCGTCAAAGGAGGCGAACGAACTGCAGTTGACTAGACAGGCTTTACATTGTGGTCTTTCTGTGAAGAGGGATAGAAGTTACAGTACAAAGTAGCAAATGTGTATTTCAATCTTAAGTTTTGCAGCTATAATTCTGAAATATATATCTCAAGTAAGGAGAAATCACACTTATAAGCCTACACGGAGAACTAAATACATAATTATTTTGGCAAATTTCCCTAATCGTGAAACTCCACAGAAAGCAAATGTATGTTATTTTAGGGTTGACTTTAAATATAATGAATATTAAGTATAGTTAAATCATAAATGTATTTTATCATAAAAAAGAAAAGAACTTAGTACGAGATATGAGTGGAAAAATTCCTGCTTGACTCGTAAAGTTGCTAGCTCCTGGAAACGGTACTTCTCTTAAGGCACAGTATCCTGTAGGTTCAAAGGCAGATGATCTTTTGATTAGTGTCGTCACCTATAGGTCGGCGGATCTCAGGTCTCGAAAAGAACGGTCAGATAAATGGCAAAGGACGGCACGACATTCAAAGAAACGATTACGCATATTCCAGCTAAGCATCCCATCATCTGCGGGCATTACGAACTGGAGGAAATAACAAGGCACTCACGTCCAGTCCTCCCTCGTGACAGCCGAAAGGTTTCTTTGCCATTACACAATGACGTACGTAACTGAGAATACCAGCCGGGCGAATGACAAAAAAGCAGCGGTAGACAGATGAATAGCTATTGTATAACATCTCTTGCTAGAAAATTGGTCATTAATGGATATGCATTTGATGTCGTTAGGCACTCAAGTGATTGTGCTTGTTCCTCTTTTGATGTAACAAGAATTTGAAGTAAAACAATCACACAACTTTCTCTACCGTAGAAGCGCTACAACTAGTCAAATAAAAGGTTATTTTGTATCACATACTTGCATAAGAATGCAATGAATTAGACATATATTTTGCTTCAAACAGGAAGATGTCACTCCACATAACCGTGGAAAAAGTAGATGTATCCGTAGCTACATAATAGTGGCTACTTGTTGTTATCATACTGTCGTAATTGATTGCAGTAAAACCTGTCTAAAATATAACTCATATACGCCAGAAACCTGGAAGAATGGGAAGAAAATTTTGGAAAAGTGCTATTTCCCATACAAAGTTGAAGCAGATAATTACATGGCCATCTGTAATTCAACTTAAGTTAATAACCAAGGAGGCCATATAGATGATGCAAAAAATGCTTAGGTTTATTGAAATCCCAAATTGTGACGTAGACTAATCAGAATTAAGTATTGCGGTGGCTCAGCAACAAAAACAGAAAAAAGAACCAATGATTTTATTCTTAATTTTTTTTCTGGCTTTAACTCTCGAAGAGGGTAGACGTGTTTTCGGTAAAAGACTTCTTGTAACTACGAGAAGTTATTGGAGTTCATAATTTATGAACGTTTAGTAAACGTTTAAAATATACATCGAATACGCTACGATAAATAATTTATGTAAAAAACCGTTGCATCATTAATAAATAAAAGGAGAAAATTAATATATAGTAAACGGCTATATACATCAGTGGAAAAAGTCGCATGTAAAGAAGAAAATGATGTCGAGAAATATAATTCCAAGTAAAGTGAAACAGTATTAATTATTTTATACCATAGTTGCCCAAAAGTGAAATCCCTTTTTCTATCGATACCACGCCTGAGAAGTTTCACATATCATCGCTCGCCGCAGCTGCCGGAGAGAGGATTTATAGAAATCTTCGAGAACTTCATCTTCACGGCTTTTAGACGAAAGGTTCAGCTTCTGCATCAAGGTAAGTTTTGGCTTCTACATACGTCACCACACCAAGGGAGCGCGAAACTTTTGCGTGTGTGGGGCGTAGACCTCACGAAGGGGCGAATCCTTCTTCAGATATGTCACCGTATGGTGTGATATAAATCCAAACTCATAATGAGGGTAACCGCCCCAAAGTTATACTCTAAGCTGCAAAACTGCCTAAAGCGGAAACGGAAATATTTTTCGGGAACAGTTTGCTTAAATATCCTGATAAAAATGGATTACGACGCGTACAAAAGTTTCGGTGCAGAGAGATAAGCGCGGCTTGTGTACACAAAGAGCCTGCGGATAAAGATAACAGAGAGATGGTGTAACACTGATATAAAAGGCATGCCAAAACGGATAAAGTTAGAACATGCTTGTAACACCTTAATTGATGGAGAGCGTTCTGTTTCATGATTGTTCTGGAACAGTCTGGAATTATCAGTAGTGGTATTTAAGGAAGCTACCATTCGCCGAGAGTGAGTCGTAAACACAGAGTTGTAAAGGAGTAAACAATTGTAATCAGAAAGCAGTTTGTTGTGGTCATCGACCTTGGTAGATTGTGATTGTGTAATGCTGTTACGCGAGAATTGAACAGGGTGTATTTCTACGGAAATAAAGAACATTTGGAATTTCTGAAATTCGAAATTTTAATTCTACAAACCCACGAAGTCACAGTATTTTAAAAAGTGCAATTATTTTGAAGGTTACTGTGCTTCCACCCAAGTCCCATGAACCATAAAGTCATAATCTGTAATCCTTCGAGGAAAAGGGAAAACAAACCATTAGCTCTCTCAACTCTCTTCCAACACACATGGTACAACTGCTTTGTAGTGTATTCATTTTCAGTTGCGTTGTTATAAGTGATCAAGTACGAGTGGAAGAAAAGTATGAACTTTGGTGAATTTTAAAAGTATCATTAGTTTGTACACAAATTCTGTATAATGAGTTGTAAACATAAAACATCATCATGGAGGAAATTATTAAGATTATTGAAGAAAACGAAAAGAACAGATGACCAGTTTGTTGTTTAAAGTCATATAAAGTTATATTTATGAGGTTTTGAAGAAACAAATTTAAAAACCGTGGTTAAAGGGAACAGCAGAGCATCTACAAAGTATGACGAGTTAAATCGTGCTGTGTTCGAGTGGTTTGTTATTTCGTGCACTAAAGGAATTCCCATTCCTGGACCATTGCTTCAGACTCAAGCTTTAGAGAGAGCAAAAAATTTGGCCAAGACAATTTCAGAGCTTCCAATGGATACCTCGGCAGCTTCAAACACCGCCATAACATTGTTTTGACTGATGTGCGTGGTGAAGTAAATGATGCTAATATTCAGACAGTTGCAGATTGGACAGATAAAATTGAAAACAGACAGAGAAATTAGGTGATAAATCACAATCATTGATTTAAGTTAATTGATGTAAATTAATCATTTCTTCACACTGGCCATATGCAGGCTAACATTTTGGACTGATAGAGTTGACATGAAAAATTCAATGCCACAGCCGGGATTTGAAACACGAATCTACTGTTTTCCGTCCAGTCGCTCTTACCCATTGAGCTACCATGGCCAATTTGCGTCATAATAACATTAAATTATCCAATTGACTTATATATTTCCCCGGTAGACCACTAGGGGTTCTCGCATCCGAGATACACCATTTGTGGCGACTTACTATTGTAAGTACTTGAATCGCAGGTTTCATCATTTAACTCTTATTATTTTAAGTTAATTGATGGAAAATAATCATTTCTTTACACTAGCCGTATACAGTCTAAAATGTTGGGTTGATAGAGTCGACATGAAAGATTCAATTACTTAAACAGTAAGTCGCCACAAGCAGTGTACTTCGGATACGAGAGCCTCTAGTGGTTTACCAAGAAAATATACGAGTCAATTGGAGAACTTAATGTCATGACGGCAAATTGGCCATGGTAGCTCAAAGGGTAAGAGCGACTGCACGGAAACTAGTAGATCTGTGTTTCAAATCCCGGCCGTGGCACTGAATTTTTCATGGCAACTCCATCAATACAATTATTGTACATATTTGAAAATATGTAGTGGATAATAATTGTATACATCTGCAATCACTTCGTAATTTCTTTGTATTGAAATACAACCCTCTGTAAGACTGAAAGCGGTTCGCTTTGATCTATGCTTTTCACGGACAAATGCATGCGTATGTATTTATAAACAGTTTTTTTGTTTTATTCACAGAAACTTAAAATGTGTGTCTACAGTAATTTATCAGCATAGAATGTATGTAGTAGATATATTAAAAAGACAAACTTATTTGGGTATGATAGCTTAAATAAGAATAAAACGCATAAACACAAGTTGTTTTACTGTACATTATTGTGTCTCACTTCATCTTGAAGAAATTTGCATATAACAACATGAAAATAAAAAATTAGAATGAAATCTAACTCCATGCAGGATACTTTAGAATCTATTTATATCATCTTTCCCTAATAACAGTTTTAACAGAAACTTATTATGTCACACCTCAATCATGAATTCACATAATCCTTACGTGCATTCCCTGCCTGCCTACCAGCACCGCTCAACATGTCCTTAACCATTCACTGGAGATAAAGAATGGAGGTAAATATTTCCGGGAAGTTCCTCCATGGACATTCCTGGTGAGCAAAAGCCGACTGCGAAGGTCTTAGGTCTATAGTTGTCATAAAAATCTCCAGAATTTTGATAAAGTTAACTAACCTATTATTATAATAGGGTGGAGTTGCGAATTTTTCAACAACATCCCCTCAAATGATTTCCAATACCCTTCCAAGATTGAGTAAACCTGTATAATAGGATAGAGATATCTTTCCACAATATAGAAAGCAGCATTTTCACAGCATTGCAGGCACTGTGACTTATGGCCTTTTCCAAATAATTCCAAGCTGGGTAAGGAGACATTATAACACGTGGATAATCTGAGATGATATCCCTGCAGTGAAACAGATATCCTAAGGCATAAATAAAAGAAGACAGTCTGAACATGCTCTGGTTAAATTATAATGCAAAAGTTGCAGGAAAGCACTTCTCATACTTCAGCATTCAAAGCCTGGATTATAGAATCGAACAGGAGTACCAACTTACTAAAGTATGTGTTGTTATGGAGTTAGAAAACACTTCAGCCAAACGCACAACAGAGAGCTACCAGAGTATGTTTCAATGTGTACAGTTCCCATGAACCATTAGTTGGTCTTAGTTCTGTGCCCAACAGCTGAGATCCAATCAATCACTGATTAGCCTCTGTAGCAGGGCAGTCTCACGGTGAAGGAAAGAAAATAAAGAATGATGAATATACTCACAGCATGTCTTTATTTGCGGGAACGACCCCCAGCGGGGTCCTGCGACCCCATTACAAGGCCTGACTGGCCAGGCTCGATGGACCTGCAATGCCCCACCTGCAGTCTGGTACCTGCGTTCTTGGAAATTCCGATACAGGCCAAGCATGTGGTGGTGACATGATCTGAGGGTCCAGTGTGAGATACAGTACACTTGAGAGCTGTGAAGAAAAACATAACTTCACTAATTGTTGTTTTCATAAAGACCTCATTATTATATATTGGTTTTCGATATATCCAATTCTTCATCTACTTCTCCTCCATGCAGGTAATTTAGTGTGTAATAATCTACATGCCCTGTTTGTGCCACATTTTTTTATGATCTACCATATATTTTATATTTTCAAGTTGATTTTTAATACTTAACATAAAATGACAGTCTGTATATTCATTCTTTGAACATCACATTCATTTACCTTTGTACTCTTTGTGATTCACATTATGTTTTTATATCTTCATTTAATTTTCTTTTATATTCTACGAATGTATGAAATATTTCGTTTCATTTATTTCAAGGCTTACTTTTCTCCCTCATTAATCATTATGCTATAAACTTTTAATAATGTACCCAATCTTGCTTTGTTTTTAAAACATCCATGGTATCACTTCTCCACAAATTTGTAGCAGACTATATCCATATCACTACATCATTATTTTGGATAGGTGAAGAAGGATTTCTTAATTTTAAGTCAGTGTTGCAAATCATATTCCTTTGGATCTCCCTATTCTTCGCTAGTTTTTTTTTTTTCATTTCTCTGTTTCCTTTATTTGAAATTAATTGCTTTCCCTAAAGCTGTGCATAGTTTTACATTATTAGCTCTTTTTACCTGTAAATTATAATTTTAGCGCCATTGTCATCACCGCCACCACCTCCACCACCACGACCATTATTGTTTACCACCGCATCCACCACCTGTACCATCACCGTTAGCGTTTTATTCTATTTCTAACTCTTTCTCGCTCTCTGTTCAACTCCACCCTCATCGTCCTCGCTCTACATTTCTACCTCTCCCAGTGACTCACCATGTACTCCTTTCTAGCCTTCATTTCATATTTCTCTTCTAAATTAATTTGTGATGTTCTGAATACCAATTAAAATTAGCATTCTATGAGAGCTACCAACTATATCATACTTAAACGCTTAAACAGTATGAAATAGGGGCCTATACCTTCATCCCGAATATAATCGGAATTTAACCGATTTCGTAGAGGCCGATGTGCGTGTGCGAATTTAATGATCGACCCATCGCAATGTTAAAAATGATACTTCTTTGAAACGTAATGCATACAAAATTTTCTTTGTCGTATTAAGGAAACTAAAACTTCACAACTACCTAAATATTTTATATTTTAATCTTGCACTGTATTACAGCTAACCGTCGGGAAAACAGGTTAGGATATTATACAGAGTGTCCTCTGCAACCTCAAATATCTCCGTAACGAAACAAATTATGAAAAATCCAATTGGCCAGAATGTACGTCTGTCAGTGGCTGACACAATGAGAAGGTATGCACAATCCATAAAGGTAAACAAATAACATTTCCAATACCAAGTTGTGTTTTTTAATGGAGCATGTGCGTTTATTCTAGCAAAATGACAACTAGACCTAAATTAGTGATAACACACTTGGTTCCGCCTTTCTAAATACATTTACTAGTGGCCTATAGCCCTAAGAAACTTCATTGTTGTGCATTACATCCGGCATGGATAATGCACGCACACAAATCACCAGTAGCGTCTTGTCCGATGAAACCATGTCACTTCAACAGATGTTCAAACTGCCCTCTGTTTGCAACAATACACTTTTGGAATCTGGTAACAAGAGAGTGTTGCACGCATTACACTGTTTCTATCTGTATTACCACACACGCCGCAGTAATGCGATGTTGCATATCCTCCTGGCGGTTTAATGTGAAAACACGAACACAGGAATTAATGTGTCAATATGGAAAGTAATATCCGAAACATATGTGAATTACGTTACAGTATGACAGCAGACCAGATCAGGAGACACTAGTACACTGAAGCTAGAACGTGCCTAGCTGATATCGGTTTGACCATGCCCACTCGCCTGAAACTACGGGTGTATCGTGCGATCATCCCGCCCCTGATCCTGTATGGATGTGAGGTCTGGGGATCGGTAGTTCGTACCACCATCCGCAGACTACAAGCCGTGCAGAACAGGGCTATTAGGATGATCTACGATACCGAACGTATGTTTCCATCACACATCCTACAAACCCTTTCTGGCATACCTTACGTTGAGGACATTGTGCGTGAACGATCGCGCACATTGTATGCCAGAATTACATCCCATCCCAACCACCTTGTTAACACACTAGGGCAATATGACCACCGTGTGCCCAGAAGGAGAAAGATCTACCGCCTCCCCAAGGACGCCCTTGGGTAGTGAGACCAGCCTCTCATGCCTTCAGTACCACACTCTGTCCCGGCCACACTAGGGCTGGATTTGAACTGTCGGCTGGCCCCCGGCAGTCAGGTCCCCCTGTGTGACCCAAATGCGAACCACAACCTAAATGGTCCCCAACCACCCGACCTCTCGCTCCTAGCCCCACCACACTGGACGGACTCTGCAACGCAGGCCGCTCCTAGCGTGGCGGCTTGGGGCACTGGCCTCCTACCTGGAAGCTCATCCCGCCGCCAGGAGCACTAGCAGAGGCCGAATCAGGTCCATCAGTTAACAAGGATATCCAAGATTTGGAGAATAGACCAATCCTATAAGACGGCACGGGTAAATCCGCTCAGCGGATAGGTACCGTGGCGCTCTGCCCACCGTCCGGGAGCACCCGGACGACTTGTTCTCGCTCTTGGCTCTCTCTCTGTCTCTCTCTCTCTCTCTCTCTCTCTCTCTCTCTCTCTCTCTCTCTCTCTCTCTCTCTCTTTGTTTGTTTACAGCAGGCTACAGGCCAGTGCAAGCAACCTCCGCTCCGAGCACAGAGTACATGCATTGTATTACGTCAGAAACGGTGGTGCCATTGCCATCCTCTAACAGTCACATATTTCAGTACGTATGAGGTTTAGAAACGTGAAACCAAGTGTGTTATTACGAATTGTAGCTCCAGTTTTCATTTTGCTAGAATAAGCATACATGTTCCACTTAAAAAAATAACACTTTTTTTTTTTTAACTTGTTCCATTAATTACAATGGTCATATCGGCGGCCGTTCTCCGTTAGGTTTTAATCTCGCACACATTCACACTCTCATTCATACTTCCAGACTCTGGGGAAGATGGGGAATTATCTTGGTCGGAGAAAAATCCCCATCCCCACCGCCGGGAATCGAACCCGGAACCCCTAACACGGCAGGCAGGTGCTCTACCGACTGAGCTACGGGGCCAGCCAATTTGATGTTGGAAGTGTTATTTGTTTACCTTTATGGATTGTGCATACCTTCTCATTGTGTGAAACCATGACTTATGTACATTCCTGGCTAATTGGAATTTTCATATTTTGTTTCATTTCGGAGATATATGAGGTCGCAGAGTTAGGTAGGACACCCTGTATAGATCATCTTCTCAGTGGAAGGTAAGGTGTATACCTATATTCCTTTTCATAGCAATCAGTTCTGTCATCCTTGCACACATGCTCTGAGAATTAACATGTAAATCTGCTACAATCATGACAGTAAGGGGTCCTAGCCATAATATGTTATGCTTGGTTGAAGCAGCATCAACAAAAAACCTGCTGTACTTTCCTTCACGTCTATACAACTGAAATTTGTTCCAAATTTTTCCATTAATGTTTAAACATACCTGTCTATTTTTTTTTTTCAACATCTCTTTCAAATGAACGACAAGCTTTAGAAACTATAGAATGAAATGCACATACTTATTAATTTCCGGGTCATTCATATAAATTGCAAGGTCTGTATCAACATAAACCATCACGAGAACTTGCAGTGCTTGAGTAAAACACGTATTGCGCAAAGAAATATATGTTTCTTTTGTGTTTAATTTCCAAGAAAATCTCCCGTCTGACGAGATGCAACTTTGCATAGTCTTTGTGTACAATTCCGCAGCCTGTCACCTGCAAGACGACAATAGCCTCAAATGAAACATGCAGCCTTTTTTCCCATTTGTAGTCGCCTTGCTGACTTTCCACCCAGTGTTGCCTATGTAGCTTGTGTATATTTTCTATTAGGTGTAACTGCAAAATAAAACTAAGGCAATTACACTTTGTTTCTGCTTAGAATTTAAAAATCGGTTTAAAATTTAAAATTCTAATACAGTATTGTGTAAAGTAAACATCATTTTTTAAATTTTAATTTTAATATGAGACCTTAGCTATAATTTTATATTGGCAAACTTATCAGTAATAGATTTAAAGTGCTTATAAGTGAAACTGAATCCTATCTATTGACGCTCCTTAACTGGATAGTCCTCAGCGTCCCATTCTATATTGTGCTTGGAAGAGAGCTTAATTTAGATTTAAATAATTTATAAACGTTTCATATTATGTTATTTATTTCTGATCTGAAGTTTAAGGTATAATTGCTTATGGAAGGACTAGAACTTATGATGGATAATATATAGTAATATCGCACAAATTGTCTACAGTATTAACTAGTCAGCTTGGTTATATACTCACTGTGTGTTTTATGCCGAAAGAAATTCGTTTCCAGAAAATAAATTATTGGTATATCTTGTCACTCAAAGAATTGCTACGTATTGTATCCCTACCCTGTTAATATGACCTTTTCAAGCTTTCATTCAATCTTAAGACACATAAGAGTTGAAATTTTCAGTACAAGGGCTTCTAAGTTGCGTTCAAGATTAAAATCGGGAGGCATTTATGCAACTGAAATCATCTATCTAGCATAATCACTGCGTGGAGCCACGGAGCAACATCCAAGTGATCACAATAAGCCCAATGCTCCACATAGGGAATATGAAAGTGGCTAGCAAACAAGGAATTCAAAACCCGCACAGTGGCATATGTATCTCAAAGAATCCTCTCTGCTTAATGCTGGAAATGACATCAATATTAAACGGGCGTTAGACTAGTAAACAAACACGCATCAAATAGGTAGAATTTAATTACTATGCTGGATTTAATCAATCAATCAATCACATACCGCGTATGAGGTGCAGTTTCTCCAATAATTTCCCAGTTCATTAGGGGATTGATCGAGCTGTTCCTGTGTAACGCTTATTTGTGGGGTTACGCTACTGTCTCCTTCTAGGGTCTGGTCCTGCCATTTATAAAATCAGGATAGATTTGTATGTGATACATTGACATGCGGTGAGATTTCTTGTCGTCATATTTCTTGTGGAACTCTTGATCCTGCTCGATCTTTTGGTGCATCAGCTCCCTTCCGAAACTTTTAGCACAATTAATAATTACCACTACAATTGTACAAGTATAATAATAGAATTAACGAGCAATTAATGACCGTTGGGTTTTAATTATTCCTATCAGAATATAATCATTCTTAGAGCAAGATAAAGAGCTAGAGACCAAGTTCTGAAATGCAAATTAAGAGCCTTCAATAATTGGATTTGTAAATACTATTCTATATATTTATTTGTGCAATATATTTTAGGTATGTTAAAAAGTATATTTTCTAGGTTTGTGACCTTATCAGGATGAATAATTTCCTCACAATTATAACTAACAGGTACAGAAATCTGAGGGCACTAAGGTTTTCAAAGTAAATTATGGAGACCGATTGGTTATTGTCATTTTATATTCGGAACGATATAGGGATAATTAGAACATACTTAGATTTCCCCTTTTAACAGCTTTTCATGGGAACAAATGAAGGATAAAGTTAACAAATATTACCTTCCCCTCTTTACTGTAATAAGCTGTAGATAGATAAATGTTTAAATTTGTAGAACTGACATCTTCGAGAATTTATCTCCTTAAACCACGGTTTCTGTATTACAATCTTAATTTCAACTGTCGCTAAATCTTTTATAATCATCTATACATTTTTCTAAGTTAAATTTTCTGTAAGATTGTAGTATTAATATAGAAAATTGGATGCAAAACAATTCTATGGCGATTGTCAATCATCTAACTCATTGTTGGTGAGTTAAACTTAATGGCTAATCTTAGTGTTTAAAAATTAGGCAAATGATCACTCAGCTGTACCTATGTCGTCGTTGATGTTTCTCTCTAAAGAAAGGAGAAGATTATAACATGGAGAGTCAGACTGAAAAATTCAATGCCATAGCCGGGCTTTGAACCACGAATCTCCCAGTCTCCCTTAACAATTTAACTATCATGACCAACATGCCAGCATGACATTAAGTTCTCCAACAAACTCGTTTGTTTCCCAGTAAACCACTAAGGGTTCTCATATACACTGAGATTCGCACTTTGGGAGGAGGTGGGCGACTTAATTAACCTAGTGGGGCTAAGTAAATGAAATGTGTAGTGTTTAACGCCCGCTTTTACTACATACGGCACCGCAGACGGTGACACTGTTGATACATGAGATGAAGATGGAGCACCGGTGGAATGAGATGGCGGGGGAAACCGGAGGTCCCGGAGAAAACCCACCCCAACGCCGTGTTGTCCACCACAAATTTCACTTTGCGGACACATGGGATCGAGCCCGGGCCGCCTTGGTGAGAGCCAAGCGGTCTAACCACTGAGCCACGGCGCGGCCGTGGGGCTAAGGCTTCTATAGGTAGACTCAGAATGAAAAACTCAATGACACACCTGGATTTGAACCACGGATTTCCCGCTCACCATCCGATTCTTATTAAGCATTGATCCACCAAGCCCAACATGCTAGCATGACATTAAATTCTCCAAAACCTATGCAGATATGCCACACAATCGACAGAAAACAAAAAGTTTAGAAATTGGGAATGATATAACAAGATTTTGACTATACAGTACTTTCCTTTAGTTTCTTCTTACAGTGACATTTTTTCTGTTTCTTAGGATGTACTGTTTGGAAGTTCTGTGAGAATCGAGACGATGCCTTAGTTACAGGAAATGACTAACTCATTTTTGGGCGTGTGCGTTGTGTGTGTACGTGTGCAATTGTCCAAAATTTAATACTGTTTTTGTCATTTTGAGAAAATTAAAGCAAATTAAGCGGGATTATTTATATTCCATAAATACTTAAACGTTTTTAGAGGTGCAAAAACTGTAGTGTATATACAGAGTACATTTCTTTGTTTCTTTTTCATTTTTCCCGCTCTAACCCACATATGAGGTTACATATATTTTTACTATTTAGGTAATCTCAAAATGTATAACTGGGTTGAAAACGAGATGTAAGCTTTTAAATGAATCTAGTCGACTCATCATTCATTTTTGCATAGGTAAATGGCAGGAAAAGTAGCAATAGAATTTTAAGGGATTCCTGCTCTCTGTAATTATTCTTTTCCTCCCCTCCACTTAAAATGAAAAAAAAAAAAACGGTTTAATAACGTGTATCATTCACCTTTCTGATTAGATAGTTTCCCTCTATCTTACTCTATTTTGAGGTCACCAGCTCACATTTTTATATTGTCCCTGTGTCTATTGTTAAACGTGCTCAGTACAGACTTTCTAACTTACAAAAATAATAATGCAATACTACACTCACGTCAGTCTTCTAAGAATCCTATTAACAGCATAAAGATATCGCAAGCGACAGACATACAAGGACTTCCAGAACCCATTATTCTTGAGGTCAGTATTGTACAAGCCCGCGGACAGGTGCCATCGTGCTTCTCCGCACCTTTGATATGCCCTCCTTTCCAGTTTTGGAAACGATGACATTACAGGAGTTTCGTAACGTACTCCTCCAACTGCCCTTTCCTCCTCCACATGGAGAAAGTCTGAAGCGATACATTTCTAACAAATCTCATTATGCAACAAAATTATTCTTGAGGCATGTGTTTGCTTCAGACATAATAGTCAAAAGGACTTCTCATGTTAGCTTGTTACTTCTAGTCACCTGTTACGTGTATATTCTATCCTAAATGTCAATAAATAATTAATTACAGGTTGAACAATACAGATAAATTTCCAATGTTCACAAATAAATTCAAAGAAAGGTATAGGTATGTTTAAGATTGTCTACCATCATACTTTTTAACGATCCAATACTCCTTTAGGTTATATTGATTGCTTTTCATTCATTTTATAAAATATTATTGAAAGTAAAATTTTTTTTCCCCTGAATTGATAAGGTGTATTAGTGGAGGAGCATATTTGAACAACATACACAAAGGTTGTGCAAAAGTTTCTCCCCAAACTTGGTTGAACGCCAATCAACCATTAGAGGAAAACGTCAGGGGTCACGTGAGGATCTAGAATGAATTATATGGGTCAGAATGGGGGAAAATCCAAATTCCTGGCTTGCTGTGACTCTAGAGCTCGATGCTGCATTATCAAGTAGCTTCTACTTGCTTTACAACATATTTATTTTCTGTAATGTTGGATATAACTTTGGATTAACGTGGCAGCTGTCTAGGGAGCTTCAAACTTTCATTCATCACCAAAGCAGAGGCAAAAGCGTACTAAAACATGCTCCAAAAGGCATACTCCAAAGAGCAAATGAAACAGAAAGAGAACCTAATTATATTTCGTTAACGTTTTGTACTTGAATATGTCGTTTAAAAATTTCTAATAAATCTACACTTCTATATTATATCGCTGAGTTCAATTTAGAAGCTTTAATTTAAAGCAAAGACATTTGCTGTTTATTAACTGTGCTGTATAACGACACCAGGTTTGTATCTGAAAACAGGTAATCCCAAACATTGATAGCTGTAACAGGATTTCTTCCTTGTAGAGATGTTTCTAAAGTTGGGAAGCCATATGTAGCATGATGAAATGGTCTCTCACCTCCTTTGCTGTTCGATCGTCATCTATCAGCCGTACAGGATATCGTCGACTACTCCACAACTAGTTGTTAATTCTTCTATTGTATCTGCTTAAATATGAGACATAAAATCTCTGCTTTTCAAGGGCGGTTAAGAGTGAAAGAAATAAAATTTTAATACGTTAAATTTCGTAATATAGAATTTAAGTTTATTTTCCACAACTTCGATGTTTCCAAATGTAATCTAAATTAATTTGCCACCATTTTTACTAAAACGATACTTCACAATACAGTAGGAATCCTTTAACCACTACTAATCCCAAATATAACTTAAATATTTTAAATATTATGGATTAAAGAAGAATAGCGTCTGCTAACGTTGATCGAAAGATGATTTCTCTCCAAGCTTCTTCAGCAAGATTATTACAAAATATCATATACATACCCTGTTTATATTTTTTATATAATTTCACTTCCACATATTTAATATAAACATAATAATATTTTAAACATTTTTAATTCTAAATAACACTACCAAGTAAATAAACAAAACTCATTTTTGGTGCCAAACAAAAACAACTGTTATATAGTTCATGACCTTCGATAGTACACAACTGTAACTCCCTAATCCTGATATCCAAATAATTTGACACTGATTGCCACAGAGATTTTTAAATAATTTAACATATTATCTATACTATGTGAAATAATCTATATGAAATAATCAATTCCATGTTATTATATAGGAATATAATAGTATATATATTATATAAAATGAATTGACGATTGTTAGTCACACAAATACTCGAGAACGACTGAAGTAATTGGTCTAATTTTCATTTTGAGATATTTGTTTAAGTCCAAGGAACGTTTAAAAGGCGAGAAAAATACCTGAAATGATAATGAACCTAGTTATTAACTAAATATAAAGGTATATGCGTAAATATGTTTCAGTACACATACACCTTCTTTTATTTTCGACAAACAAAGGCATTACAAAGTGGAAAGATGTTCCACTTCTTGCCAAAGTTTTCAAAGATATTTCACTCACCATATTTTATTAAGTAACGCTTATCATTTGTTATAAAGACTGAAAATATTTTATGTAGCATGATATACCTTTCGAAGATTAGACACAAAATTAACACTATAACACTAAATATTTGACCACAAACAATAGTTGTCAAATATTGCTGAATGCTTAGATACCTACTTTAAAATTTGTATTTGTGAATTTGTGAATGTGAATTGAACTGACACGAAATTAATTAATTCCTTTTTGAATATGCAAAGTTCGCGGAAACTGGAAATGTGTTTTCGAAGCAGTTATTAGACATTGGAATTGTTAAAGTCGCCATTAACATTTCGACCGGATTAATTACATTATCCACAGATTTTTTGTCACTTCACAGGCTCGAAAGAGGGACTTATTCAGCGTGCTTTTCCCAGATGTAATGCTACAGTACACTAACCATAATTGGCTGAGTGAACGAGCAATATTGACGGCAAAATATAGAGATATTGATGATCTCATTACGACCATACAAAATTTTCTTCCGAAGGAATTGTTTTCGTACAAATCAGTTGACACATTAATAAACCAACATGACGTAGTCGATTGTTCCACAGAGTTTTTAAATTCATAGAATTGCCTGGAATCTCACCTCATGATTTAAGATCTTATGTAGTTGTGGTCATGCTGCGTAGCATTAACCAACCAACACTGTGCAATGAAATGAGACTAAGTGTGAAAAAAGAGCTAATGAATTACGTAATCGAGGCAACAATCATCAAGGGAAAATATGAAGGAAAGGATGTCTCAATCTCCGATGATTCCAACTGATTTAAATTTTGATTTAAGCGTCTATTTTTTCCATGTGTTTGGCCTTGGCGATGACTATAAATAAATCGCAAGAGCAGTCGTTGGAAGTTTGCGGAATCATATTGAAGCTTCCCTGTTCCTTTCACGTATTCGCGCGTCTGTAAACTATCATCTTTATATATCTACGCATCACAAAGACAAAAAATATTGTTTAGCAGAAGGCTATAAAGTGATTAACTTAATTGTAACTGTGTTGTATTTAAATTTCACTTCCAATTGCAGAATAAGTGAATAAATAATCCGAATTTGTTTTATTTTCATAGATAAGTTCAGACAACTTTTATTGAAGGTACGAAGTTTGTCGGGCCAGGAAGTTTCTTAATTTTGTGCCTTTGTGGGTTCGTAAAATTAAAGATCTTGTTTGCAGAAATTTAAAAAAGCCTAAACAAACGAAAGAAATCCCTTGCGTACATTTCAAATAGCTGCACACACAATTAACAGCTCACTAGCAATTGACTAGCAAATTTCATAGTTTCACAGCACAGAGGTGTCGTTGAAGGTATATCTTGCTCCGAATGGACAAGACTGTACGTGTTTTGAAATATGAGGCTCATTGTTGGGAAATACATAGTGACCTTAAAGTAATTGGTTTGCTGCTTAGATTACAAAGTGGATTAACAAAATATTGTCACCGATCGCATTTTTTGTGTTGGTGCCGAGACAAGCCAGTGCCGCCACGTGGGCATGACAGAAAGAGACAGATAGTGGCGCGGGAATTTCCCCCCAGGGGCCTACTTCGGTAGGTACGGGTTTGGCGCACCCGGGGTCCGAGCCAACAGTCTCCCTCGTGTGGGCTCCTCTTCGTGGTTGAGGGAGACGGTCAACAGGCCCACCCACGTGTAGACCGTGCGTGGAGACCCATGGAGAAGGTTTTTAGATTCTTGTCTAGTTTAGAGTTTAGGATTTAGTGAACGAAATTTCTAGTAGGTTTTGATTGATGTTTTTGATGTACGTGTATTTTAATAGGTTTTGTTACACTTGTATTGTTTTTAGAAAGTTTTATATCTGGCTTTTGCCATGACTAGTTTTTTAAAGGGCGCTGATGACCGCCGTAGTTGAGCACCCTTATATATATATCACCATCATCTGCTCCGAAGAGGAGGGGCCTTCGACTTATAGCCATCCCGGGACATTGTCCCTAGCTGGCATAGAGAGGGTTTTATGAATAAAGACGGTGGTTAGACACTGGGTTTTATTTTTGTAACAGTAATAGAATTATATATATATATATATATATATATATATATATTTACTGTTTTAAGAATAAATGTAGGGATAGACATTGGAGATAGAAAGGAAGAATTGAGGACATTTGCTAAGTAATGATGAGATGGTATTATTTGGCTGGGATGTTGTTAAGAGTTCCCTGGGTCAATAACACATTCCCCGATGCCGCGAATGAGTTGATTAAAACTATCTGGAAGACTGGCGTAGAACCTTCGGGGAAGGTTAAGGATGTAGTTTGTCAAATTAGAAAAGGATAAGTCAGAGTGAATATTTGCGTTTGGAATATACCACTCAGCAGCTATTGCAATGCGAAGGTATCTGAAGGACCTTTAGTTTATGAAGATGGGTTTTGTCTGCAGCGCCGCATATCGGGCAGACGTAGGTTAAGGCGGGTCGTTGTACCTGTTTATAGATAAGAAGTTTATTCCGCAGAGATAAAGGGAATTTTCTTTTGTGAAATGCATATAGCATTCACATTTGTTTGGAGACTCTGGAGGCAACCGATGTAAGTGGGCTTTCCAAGTGAGGCGCATTTCGAGTTGTACTCCGAAATATTAAGCTTCAAAACTCCAGTGTATTGCAGCTCCTGCCAGGCGTAGCTCAGGAACATCCTGTTGTTGACGATGAGTGAATGTGACAGCCTGCGATTTTGAAGCATTTATCTGGAGTCTCCAACTATCACTTTGCTGGCTTTTATACCTCCAGCCATTGTTATAGAATACAGTCGGTCGTTGGATAACAATCACGATGCAGAGGGAAATTCCAGACTATCTCTGTCTCTTTCTTTCTCTTTTTCTCTCTCTCCCTCGGCAAGCGTTCAGCACTCGCCTACCTGCCGGCTGCAGCTTGCGCTAGCGGTATAACAATGCCTCGGTGACAATATACTCGACGATACCTAAGGAAATAATTTTCAATAGCTACAGAAACACTTGCGAAGTACCGACGTTTCGATTTTTTGTTTAATAACGTATTTTGTTTTATTTTCTTACCAGTTCTTTCTTAAAATAATAATCACTTGTCTTCCCTGTGAATAATTTCGAGTAATATAAACGTTCAATACACTTGAAGTTACAATATATTTCATTACCACTCATACAAGGTGTTAAATGGAGGGTTTTCTCTCGTATAATAAATTACTAAACATCCACACTCGCAAAATAAATCCATATGCAATTAATTTCAAAGCAGGCAATATTGTCTCCCGCATAAAGAACACTAGGTTTGCGTCGTTTCATCAGAATTTTCCAACACCAGAGCCCACCCGGTGCAATGAATCTTTGATATTTATTACTTATTGAAAGGGAAATATGTAGGTGCTTGTAAAGTATAAATAATAAGCATGCAGCACAGTGTGCAGGAAGGCAAAACATGCAGTGATGCGATATGAGATAAGGCACGGACAGGTTGCCTATTAAACCTCATGTAATATCGAGCTTGACTCTGGCATAAATATTGGCCCAAAATTGCCCAAGCATTACCACTTCTTACTTTCTCACGAGTTCCGGTTAAGATGCGATAGTGTTAATAAATACCACTTTTTATTGCTCACTTAATTATTAATCTTGCATTACCGTGTAGCGATGCATGTCACTATGGGAAAACCGAACAACTGTACTGCGAGGTAGGGATACTGAAAGCTTCATATCTCGTATTTATATTTCATATATTTTAAATGTATTTATTGAGTGTTACGGGCTCCTAAAATTGTTAAAAAGATATGCGCAAAATGTTGTCTGCCCACCACAAGAACGTAAGCGGAGCATGGAGAGATAGAGGGATTTGAACTGTTTATCTGCTCTGTTAGTTGATCTGTTTACTAGAAGTTAGCGATGAGAGTGCATATGAGCAAATGTATTCAGTAACAACAGTAATAGGAGTTAGGCGTGTGTGTGTGTGTGTGTGTGTGTGTGTGTGTGTGTGTGTGTGTGTGTGTGTGTGTGTGTGTGTGTAGTGTGTAGTGTTTAACGCCCGTTTTTAATACATACGGCACCGTAGGCGATCACACTGATCATACATGAGATGAAGATGGAGCACCGGTGGAATGAGATGGCGGGGGAAACCGGAGATCCCGGAGAAAACCCTCCCCAGCGCCGTGTTATCCACCACAAATCACACTTTGCGGTCGCAGGACATATATCAGCTAACAGTTGGGGTGTTACATTGCAAGATCAAGCTAGAGAATTTGTCTGTTCTCTTAGAGAATTCTTCCAAAAGCAGGATGAGACTTTGCTCCTTATCAATGAACAGCTTATTCCTTTTATCCAAAAGCGTCAGCCCCATATCAGTAGATATACTTGCATGTGAAAGAATTCCTGTGGGTCAAAATTCCGGCATAATAGATATGAACATGTCAATTAACAAATAATCATCATCATCACCATCACCATCACCATCACCATCACCATCACCATCCCCATCCCCATCCCCATCCCCATTCCCATCCCCACCACCATCATCATCATCATCATCATCATCATCATCATCATCATCATCATCATCATCATCATCATCATCATCATCATCATCATCATCATCATCATCATCATCATCATCATCATCATCATCATCATCATCATCATCATCATCATCATCATCATCATCATCATCATCATCATCATCATCATCATCATCATCATCATCATCATCATCATCATCATCATCATCATCATCATCATCATCATCATCATCATCATCATCATCATCATCATCATAATCATAATAATAATAATAATAATAATAATAATAATAATAATAATAATAATAATAATAATAATAATAATAATAATAATAATAATAATAATAATAATAATAATAATAATAATAATAATAATAATAATAATAATAATAATAATAATAATAACAATAATAATAGCAGTAATGAGAAACGAAGAAATGGCAAGAAAACATTGCATGACCTCGTGTTGGCATGGTTTCGGTCATATCATTTTACAATGTGTAGTCCGTAACATTAGGTATAACAGCGTAAAGAGATATGAATTTATTTCCTTGAAAATAAGGTATTTGTAACTAAATTCGAAGACATCCTACTTCGTGTTTACACTGTCCTTTCCTCATATCTTGGTGTACACTCGCTAACTTAGTCCTGAGAAGTGCCCCTTATCGCTCCGCTTCGCCTAAAATCGAAAGGAGCAGAGCGAACTTCGCTCCGCCACTGTTTTCCCGTGGCGTTCTGCAACTGCTCTAACGCACGAAGCGACATCTACTTATGCCATAGATGGGGCAGTTGGGCCATCTGGTATGTGCTATAGATTATGTATAAATATATGGTATTGTTTTACCTTTCTAATGATCATGATATACATCGGGTTGCATGTTCGGCTTGCGTAGCATCAGTGTTCACAATATAACTTTCAGAAAACGACAACAATCTGCATAGGAAAGAAGTGGAATTTGTGAAACGATGAAAATAAAGAAATACAAATTTAATTAATTAATAGATTACAACTTATTCAAACTGACTTTTTGAGAAACCTGAAGTCATGGCGTTCCTGAATGAGGCAATTGTCACATTAAGCCAAAGTTGGCACCACCAGCGTGTAATACTATAAGGCCACCTTACACTGCCAACTTTCTAACAAATACAACAGGACTTCAACTGTCACCTTTTCATTTCTGAGATATATTTGCTTAAGTGTTGACCATGGTTATCTAAATATATTCGTTATATTTGTTTGTTGTAACTTCTTCCAACGTAGGTCATATCGTACGATGAATGAAATGGAAGAGTGCAGGCAACATAGAGCTTAGAGTTGATACCGAAATTAAGAATTACAATGTATAAAGAATCATGATGGATTTCAAAGGAAAGTTCGTTCTTTGTGACAACACGTGAAAGGGCAGTTGAGTCGAATAGCAGTTTGGGTGAATAAGTTGTTCTAACAAAAGAAACGTAAGAAACAGTGTCCTTAGCAGATTTCTAAAGGATAGCACTTGACTTGTTGAATGTGCTATACTTCGGACGCTTAATAATGGATGACAAAATAGTCACAAAGACAAAATTGTTACAAAGGGAATCTTTGGTTGAATGAAGAGGGCTTTCAGAAAGTGAAAGTGAAAGTGACACATACACCCACGCGCAGATGTGGAGGACGGTCTTCGGCGTCAGGCCGATTAGAGCACTTCGTGGCTGGCAAGCCATTAAGACAGTCCGAGGCGTGAGGGCAATTAGGGCGGTCCTCTTGTTCTGTCTTGGGCCAGACAGACCAGAAATGATGAGAGAAGATATATGTCGGTTCATATATACGTGAAGAACGAATTAAGTTTTATCGAGTAATAAACATTTCATAAACAGTAACTTTAAACAGTGATATTGGTAACCCTTGGTCGGTAACTTCGAGTTTAATGCAATAATAAAAGTAGCAGTCATTAAACCAGTTTGGAACGGGCATTCCAGTGTCATTAAAACCATCCTTCTCACACATACCCTATAAGAAATCTCATTGATTAACCCTGAGCTAAATATTATTATATCAAACTGTCGCATCAACGTGGAATCTTTACTCGCCACATATATTGTTGCTTCAGAGTTTCCAAAAATTCCTCTTTCAGGGTAAGGAAAAGCCTTGAAGAAAATGCTTATCCAGATAGCTTACCCTGAACGAGATTCGAATGTAAGAAAGACACGCTGCCCTCGCACTACAGAGACGGGCAGGTTTATTCTAGCTGTCCTTTGTTTTATACTCTGTGCAATAGTAAAAACATTTTCTACTCCATGGCATGCTCAAGCAAAAGTCAAGGTCTTCTTCGCAAGCTTGATCGTTAATAAGTGCAATTTGAACGATTACAAGTACAGTGGCTTTGTAAATTATTGTTATTCTTTTATAAATGCATATGTAAAATTAGGTTAAGTGTTTAACAGCCTCATATCCATCAGCAGAATCGGGTCGAAGAGTAGAACTGGCAAAATTAAATAAGTGGTGCTTCGCATCACCCTCCTACAAAAGACACACACACAAATTTGTTCTTTAAGTAATATTAATATAGGGAGTACATTTGTCAAATCTCTGAACGTATCCGTATCATCCGATGTAGCTACTTACCCTTAGAAGAACCATGATGCCGTAATTTCTTCACAATCATGTTTCAGAAGTAACTATACCCTGGCTCAAAAGCATTTCGACACGTATGAATGACCAGCATTCACTGATCCATTCAATTACTTCGTCACATGTCGAGTGTATGCCCAGAAAGTGAATGAAGAAAACCGGTCATGTTCGTTCTTTTGTGAAAATAAAAATGAAGAACGATTATTTTTACCTTTTTCAAGTTTTATTAAATGGATATTAGAGGAAGCTGTGTCAACGCTGCCCAGAAAGGAAAGCAGTGATGAATGGCCAAGAAAAGAAGCAAAAAGAAGATGCAGCCATTGCAGGGGGCGCCAGACCTTAAGCAGCAGTGCTAAAGCAATTCATGTGCAGTAGTGTGTAGGGAACACGAAGCACTTCAAATATTTTTTTACTGCAACTACTGAGAACAAATCTGCTATATAGCGGTGCTGAAATATTCACTTCGCGTGAAATTCTAAAAACAAAGTTGAAATTGTTGATTGTAAGCTAGTTTAATTGTTCTATTAAGGTCAGTATGGACTGATAAACTTAAAGTTTTTATCAAGATTTCATGCTCTTATGGTTCTTTTGAATTATAAAAGCAGTTTACGGTTCTAGAAAGTTCCAAGCTTCAATGACCCTCTGCTAATTTCTTAGAGGGTATAAAGAAAGGTGCTTCCTTTAAGCCTTTGATTAGCCCAATCATCTATTTTTAAAGGATTTTATTTCATCTTCTAACACTTAATCTTATGTACAAACATTGAAAAGTTGTATTTTAAATCAAATTGCTCTCTTTGCAACCCAGTGGCCAGTTATGAACCTTGCCCACTTCATGGACAATTATGTGATATCGAAAGGGAAAATTGATCACAACGCAGAGCACTCTGGATTGGACGTAAATTAAACATGGGGATAGAAAGCATACCTGCTTACGGAAGCGTTTCATGGCAGAGAGTTATTCAACAAAAGTCAATTTTTGTGAATTCAATTTTTTCCTCTGTTGTAAGTGAAATAGAAATTTAAGAGGGCCAATACTTGAGCAATTTGAGCTACTATTTATACTGGTTAGTGCCCTCCTCGGTAGCATGGTGGTAGCGTGTGTACCTCACGTTCAAGAGGTCCCGAGTTCGAATCTCGGTCAGGGTGAGTTATCTTGATAAGGTTTTTTCCGAGGTTTTCCCTTATCCTGAAAGACAAATGTCAGGTAACTCTAAGCTCTAAGGACCCCGGACTCATTTGAGCACCATTTCACCCATTGCATTCATCGTCCGATATGACTTAACGTTGGAGGACGTAAATTAGGGGGAAAAGAAAAAAAATACTGGTTAGCATTCTGTTGTACCTGCAAAGTAATCGTTTAAAGGTAAACCATATAAATATATAGATATGTTCTCAGCTGTTAAATTTAACACAATTTAACTTAAGGATACCAGAGCTGATAACATGGTTTTAGCATATTTTATAAAAATACGCAGAGCTTTGCTCTTTATTTCAATGTGGAACTGCCAAACTACTGGTAGGATATACTATCGAGAAAAGAAATTTCACATTCCGTGTCCAAATTATAACGAAGTTCAGAACAGAAGTGAGTTTCGCCTATCTTACTCAGTGTTTTAGTGGATTTTGAATCCGTTTAAAAGTGTTTTCAATTGGATAGTGTATGTAGGTATTCAGAGAAAATACAGAAAAAGTGAAATATTTGCATAGCAATTTTCAAATTCCAAATTAAGCATTTCGGGATACTGTTTACAGATAATAAATTACACTACTTGAGTAACAAAATTAAACCTGTGCCTCTCTGTCTTCAAGAGCATGTGGGACATTTTAAATAATTTCTGTGATTAAATAAATTGACTATAAGTTAATTTATTTGTTTTCTAGTTTTACTTCTTTCTCCAAAATTATAGAATCATGCATGTTATAAATAAGGATTACCACGTCGCTCCCATGTTTCGCTGATTCTAAATTATTTGGAAGCATTTAAAGAACGTGCAATAAAATCACTATTACTTATATATGATATTGGAATCTTTAATATTCTTCGCTACTTCTAAATAAGTGCAATTTTCCCTGAATGTAAGAAGTTACAATAATTTATTATGCAACACGCAGTTTGTATGAAAACAACCAGAGAATATGAATTACTTTAACGCCGCTCTGGCGCCCTCTGCAATGGCCGCAGCTTCTTTCAGACTCACTTGTTTTATTCTTGTTGGCCATTCCTCACTTGTTTTCCTTTCTGGGCAGTGTCGACACGGCTTCCTCCAATTTCCATTTAATAAAACTTGAAAAAGAGAAAAATTGTCACTCACTCACTTTTATTTCCCAATAGAACAAAATATGTGGCTGGTTTTCTTCATTCATGTTCTGAGCAGATACTCGACATGTGACGAAGTAATCAAATGGATCGGTGACAGGATGGGCATTAATAAGTGTGGAAACCATTCTACACTGCAGTGCCATGTGGTGATATCATTTTCAAAGATCTCGTTTGGTACAGTCACAACTTTTGTTAGAAATTCACATACCTAATTTATAGTATTCGTTAAACATATCCACCTCTAAAAACTGTGTTATTCGAAATGTATTGTTATCTATAATCGATTCAAATTAAACATTATGTAGATGTATATACAATGCTTATAATGGAAATTAATTCTTCTTTCACACTAGCCGTGTGTAAGACGCACTATTAAACGGTAGAGCCAGACTGAAAAATTCAATGCCATAGCCGGGATTTGAACCGCGGATCTCCTGGTCTCCGTCCAGCCGCTCTAACCCTTGAGCTACTATGGCCAACGTGCCGACATGACATTAAATTCTCCAACTGACTTGTTTTTTTTTCCCGGTAAAGCACTCGAAATTCTCATAAACACCTGAGACAACTACCTTAATGGTGACTTACTATGTAAGAGTCAATTGGAGCATTTAATGTCATGTTCTAATGTCATGTTCTGAAACTAAAATTGCAGCATGTGTGACAGTTTAATTAAGTGACAGTAAAACATAAATATATTAATATTACAAGAACTATTTTGGACAAAGGTCTGAAAATTGGTTTTGAACTATGGTTAATACTACAATAATTGTGTTAAAGTTTCAAGTCAGTCCAAGAAAATTGTATATTTTAGGATTTTCACACATGGTTATCCATTATGCACTGATTTTAATAAGTGGTTTCTCATGCCTAATTTCCTGTCACTATTGCTAATAACACTGGACAACAAGAAAATAATTTTTGATTGTTTCGAGCACTTCATCAGGCAATTCCTACTAATTTTGGGTTGAGAAAAACAAATATGACAATGAAAAAGTTTTATTAGCTCTAGTTTCTATGATATATACAAGGTGGAAGTATTACATATTAACGGATTGAGAGAAAAGGATACATTTTAATTACAGACATGCTAACAACAATGAAAGTGCATTTGAATATTTTAACTGGTAATTACATGCTAAGAGCTCTAAATTGCTGGAAAAATACTACGTAGATAGTCGTGTCTGAAGAGAATTATGTGGTGGTCTCTTGACTTCGTCGTCTTTTAGCTTGCGTCTTATGATGGAGTTCCACAGAATCCCTATACTAAGATCAATAGTAATCCGCAAGCATTACTTCATTCCAACGGCCCTGATATCTTTGTACCATAACAGAAATGTCCTGATGGAATATTTCCCCATGTTCATCCCTAACAGCTCAACAACTAGGAGGGAAAAAGTCTAGATGGGAGTGGAGTAAATGGATGTTAATGGACATATTGCATCTAAAGTTACAGTATTTTTGCAGGAGCACTGTCATCAAATGCTTTTGTTGCCTAAAAATCCATGAAGAACACCCTTGAAGGCTTCCCAAGCCTCCTTTTCTTTCCCCTCCAAAATTTGGTCAAATGCAGGATCCTTTACAGGTTCTCTTTTTTGTGGTCAGACAAAAATGCCTTCCTTATCTTTTGCATCACTTAATTTCCAAAATTTCTCTCTAATATTATTTGACAGGTGTGCCAGCTCCAACAAAATATTCTTCTAAATTTAAAATCTTCACTATAAAAAATAAAATATTACTTTATCTTCAAAACAAGAGCTAGTGTATCATTTTAAGGTGATATTTTAATTCAGCAGTTGGAAATACATGTAAATTCACTATTTTTAAGCCCAAAATATTTTCATTGTTGTCCAGTGTAATAGAGCTTTTATCTAGTCATTGTACATTTAAGTTATATCCACATGGAAAGACGTCATAGGCCCATCACAGAGAATTCAATACATGAGTTTGATTTCCTATCTCAATGTGGTATTTTAATTAAAATCATTTATGCATAAAAATAAAAGTAAATTTTTTCATTTATAAGTTTTGAGGTGGGGGCAATTTCGGGTAAATCTTAATGATGTCCGGGAGGATGCTGGGACTTAAAAATCTTGTTTACTATTCATAAGGCATTTCGTTTTGAGGTCGAACGATTTAAACATTAGAAAATAAACAGTGTATGACAGCCAGTATGATCTGTGAGGGAAATTACCAATTTTAGATTTTAAATGTTAAATTTTTGAACCTGTAATAAGTTAAGTTTAAAAACACAGCTAACGAAAGCCTGTAGTAGCATGGATAGCTTGATATAAAGTTTCCTCTATGTACAGGAGTTACATGTATGCGATAAAGAAAGCTTTGATTAACAGACCAGTTTGTGCAATGATTTATTGTGTCGCAAGAATTACTTTCCCAACATGACAACAGTTTTTAATTACTGTCGTCATTGCTGCTGCTGTGGTGTGAGAGGTACTTGATATTTTGAATTAAGTATGTGACAACATTTAATTTCAGCTAACGTTTTAACTTTCGCAGTAATAATGCGTTAACGGTTACTGGTTAACTGGTTACTTTGTATTCGTCACTTCTATAACTCTCAATGGGTAACTGGTTACTATATTCATTTTGCTCTTCCTATTTTTGAATGCATGTTGGAAACCCTTCGAAAAATATATCTGCTGGCCACTGTCCAACCTTACTAAAGGGAGTAGCTAATTTGTTGCTTTTAAAAAGGCGACAAAAAATTCACTGTAAATGTTGTTCGCAACATTGGTGCAATTAATCAAAGGGTTTTGAAGATTCCTACCCTACCAATGACTTTGAAACCATCATATCAGAGGAAGCTTACATGAGATATATACTGCAGGCATGTTAACTTAAGCTCAATGATTTATGTTCATTTATAAAATACGTTTGTTAATTAAAATTATTTTCATAATTGAAGGGTTCGGGAGTAAATCATGGTAAGGGATATTTACGCTAAATTAAATTAATGCAAGTAAATAATGGTAAGGTGTCTGTAGTTAATTTCTGAGTAAGCTGTTTGGTGGTTTGTCAAGAGATGGCAGCAGCATGCAATGTCAGATTTCTTACCCTGCTTGAGTTCTCTTGTCTCTGGCATGACAACAAGTGAGTGAGTGAGTGTGTGGTGTTTTAGGGCCCGTCGACAACAAGGTCATCTGGGCCCGAAGTCAACACTAAAACCTAAAAGCTACACAAATTTAGCTAAAAAGGTAAAATATAATAAAAACACTCAACTATTAAAAGGACATAAAAAAAACATCTAAAGACTAATAATTTAAAATCTCTAAAATTAATAAATATAAAATACAAGTCAGACTTGTTTATTAAAACCGATTTTAGCAACAAACCGCAGTGCCTTATCCACGGCCAATGGGTCGTCTCCTAAAACACCGTGCAAGTTAGTCCCCAAGCCCAAAGACTGGCGAACGCGGGCGTACTGCGGGCAATCGAGCAGTACATGCCGCACGGTGAGGCGTACTGCACACGGAGCACACACAGCGGCCGGTTCCCCTCTTAACAGATGACTATGAGTCGGTCGTGTGTGCCCAATTCTCAGCCGGGTGAGTATCACCTCGGCCCGCCGGTTATCCCTGCAGGAAGTTGGCCAGGGTTGTACGCTCTACTTTATCGCCCGGAGTTGTGTACCTTCCTGTTAAGCGACAACAAAATGGCTGACAGTAATAAAGCTGTGAGAAACAACTGCAATTAATCAGCTGTTTAGCAGATTCTGTGAAAGAAGTAATTCCATGAAAGATTCGACTTTATCACAGATAAAAATGACTTGCTCCATTCACCCGAAAGTTGTTCTCAAGTAAATATGGTTCACATCTCAGTTCATCTAAATAATGTTAACTCTTGTACGTTAACATTGTTTACTTGCGAATGTACGATATCTATACTTACAGTGTCAGGTGTTATACGATAACACTATTTACTTCCTAATATGTAAGATTTAGGAAATTGAATAAAACCTTTAAGGCTATGAGTACTTAACATTAACAGACAGCACTTTCTGTTAATATTATGTATGTTTTTTCTGCTTTTGCAGTACGAACATCAACGTTATCGCAATATGGAAATCAATTGTTCTTTCACACTAGCCGTGTGTAGGACGCACTATGAAAGGATAGTCAGACTGAAAAATTCAATGCCATAGCCGGGATTTGAACCACGGATCTTCTGGTTTCGGCCCAGCCGCTGTAACTATTTGAGCTACTATGGCCAACTGACTCGTGTTTAATGACATTAAATTTAATTTAAATTTAATTAAATTTATTAATTGAATCATTAAATTGAATTTAATGACATGTCGGCATGTTGGCCATAGTAGCTCAAATGGTTAGAACGGCTGGGCGGAAACCAGAATATCAGAGGTTCAAATCCCGGCTATGGCATTGAATTTTTCAGTCTGGCTCTACTTTTATCGCAATAATTATACAAGCATTACACCGCCAAATAAACATGCAGATGATGATGATGATGATGATGATGATGATTATGAGTTTATTGAAGGGAAAGAAAGAGAAAAATAACAACTCCTTTCATACTCGGCTCCAAGAATAATATTCAGAAGCACTGCCAATACACCCAAATTAAGTAAATGACATACTTTCTAGTCTAAAATGGACCCCTCCCATATACCATGCCTGGTACAAAGACCTTAAATCTACAAGAACTAGTTAACTTGTTGAAAATGAATGTGAGTAATGTATGTTGATAAGAATTGTGTTTCAATTGTGCGTAAACAGTGTTGTACCCTCTTATTTGATGTAAACAATGTTAACTACAACTGCACATTAACAAAAAAAAAAAAAAACTGTAATTTTTACAGTCACAATATAGTCATAAAATTGTTAAATTAGAAATGGAAGTTCTTTAAACATAAGTTTCTGGAAAAACATGTTTGTTTCCTATGTATGCTTAACAAAATAATTATACGATTTTTCTAAACTTTCAGCTTTTTGTTTCTCTAAATGTGCTACGTGTCCCTTACCATTGTTTACTGTCGAGCCCTTCAATTATAAAATATTTACTACCAATTATTTTCTCAACATTAAAATAGACCAACAAGAGCTTCTGTGGTATTTTTATCTTCCTAAAATGTTATTAAGCTATTTGAATATTTTTTGAGGAAGCAGATAATTTATATTACAAAAAATATAATTCAAGAAGAAGCAATTTAAAACAAGTAGTGAGGAAACGAATCATTTTTGTGACAAAAATATGAAGCATTCTGCTGGAGTACACAGAAACTGCCATGCTTCACAAGTCCGCCAAACTGTGGAGCAAAATTCCCCCTAAAGAAATCGTCAGAGTTTATCCCTCTACTCCAAAGCATGTGGCAGTTGCTCGTATTTTGTCTATGTAGTGCTGAATTTGCAGTATAAAAGATAATATGCAAGATAATTCTCGAACAAGTATTTAAAATATAAAATTGTCCTCAGGTTTACTAAATACATATTAAGTGAAGTATCCCCTTTCATTTTACGAGACAACATAAAAAGTCAGAATTACCATTTATTAGGAATGCTAGTCATTTTAATATCCTCTTGGACACAAAGTAGTCTAAAGTAGCTGGCTTACTATATTACCATATGTGTGTCTATATATGAAACAGCATATCTAATTGCAAATAATTTGCTATTCAAATCCCTTATCACCTCATGGCATTTGCCTATGTCAAATGGAATACTTAATTTTCATTCCTAGCATTTTTGGAACAGCAGATGGGCCAGTTTTCATAAAGCAGATGAAATTGCATTCTACCTACTTTCAGGAATATTTGAAGTAGGTTTTCACCAGGAGAGATCAACAGTTCATCAGTAACTACCCCAGGAACCTTTACTGGTGACCCAAGAGTGTAACTTCTGCAAGATCTTGTATGAGATAAGTTGAGATAGATGACAATGTGTAGAGGCAGTGTGGGAGGGCCACGGGTCAGTCTTCCATCCCTCGCTGCAGTCTGACGAGACAATTTATGTCAGTTGCTGCATCCCAGTTCTAAATAAGGAGTTCCCTGTAACCTTTATCCATCTTTTGTTTGTCAAATTTGCCATGGATACTACATACATAGAATTCACTAACTGAGAACTTGATGTAAAAACTAGCCATTAGAAACAAATGAGTAAGCTAGCAATTAATGGAGGTTTCCTAAATGGTAGTATTTTCAGATCTTTTTAAATAAATTGTAATAAATGACTGTAAAAATTGAGAGGAATAAGTATTTCAATGATGTCTTGTAAATAGTGTGCAAAAACCATTAACAACCATCTATAAATAATATCAGATGTACTGATATCTGAATAAAAAATAAACAACGAAAATTAATGCAACTAAAAGATTACTAAATACTATTTTAAATCATAAATGTGAAGCTATTGGAAGAAGAGCAGGCTGTTATCCGAAAAGGTCATTCCAGTAGGGATAATATTTTTAGTACTAAGAGAATTTTAGAGAAAAGAAAAGAAGTCAGTTTTGAAACTGAAGTTTTATTATTTGACTTTGAGAAGATTTTGATTTAATGGACAAGAGGGATTTTCCTTCACATATCATAAAGACACTGGAATGTTTATATAAGGAAACTTACATAGCAATACATATGGATGGTCTCCTATAAAATTTGAAAGCTGATGTTAACCCAGGAATTAAGATAGGAAACAACCATGTGAATGTCTTGCTGTGTGCCGATTATGTTATAATTATACAAGATAGCGCGGAGAATCTGCAACGATTAGTGCACAGATTATATAAATTAGGCAAAGAATATAGCTTAAAAGTATCTGCAAATAAAACGAAAATATGAATTTAAGATTTACTTGCTGACTCAGGTCCCCTGCCTATAAGCCTTTGGTTTCCCTGAGCAGCTTGATGTTATTTATCCTTGACCTTCGCTTACCCTAATCCACTTTTCTCTTAACCTATAAAAGAATTCTCCTATACATCTATTTTCTTCTCCCACCCCCGTTAGCATGCGTAACGCCACTACCACTTTGCTCGCATTGTCCCATTTTTTATCCCATATTTTTCTCCTGCAATTTGTTAACTCCTTACATTCTACCAGGTAATGAACAGTGCTCTCTTCATCTCCACAAAATTTCTGTATGCCTACCCCATTACTTCTCAACCCTTTTAGATATATTATTCCTACTCTCGTCCATGCTATGCCTTCTCTTACAGTTTTGTCACAACGATCTTTATATTTTTCCCTACCGCGTTCTGTCTTTAATTGCTTATGGAATTTCAAAGATTTATTTTTTTACACCTTCCCATATTTTTTGTCATCTATGCCTTGTACTCTGGTTCTTATTTCCTTCCAAAAACCGCTATTGTTTGACTCCTCTGCTCTCCATAAATCTCTCATACCTATCGCCGTTACCATGACAATTTTTATGAAAGTAGCAAATATTGGACATTTCATGACAAATAAAATGTGAATGTTAAAGTGTCAGGAAAAACTGCTGAAGTCGTCAACATGAATGACTTTTATACAATTAGTAAACCTAAGAGATAGAGTATTACAAACAAAGAGTTGGATCTCTAATTTGGAAAGTTTATATTCAAATGCGATATTTTCGTGGAGTAAACTATTTCTTAACATTATTATTTTGATTTCTGAAACACTTGTGCCTACTTTCGCGAGCTAATAAGTCCTAATAATAGCTTTTCTCATGGTCCAGCAAAGAGCTTGAGATATCAAAGGTATCGGAGAGACATGAATTTTAAAAATTTGACTATCACTGTAGCCTACTGTACTTTTTTGTTGTAGGTACATGAAAATAAATGTCGAAATCTAAGTTTATCTATAACAACGGGAATTAGATAAGGGAATAAAGTTTCTTAGCAGTGGTCTGTAGAAATGTGAAGAGACAAAGTCGCACCTCAGATTTTTATCCTTGGCTGGAGTAAGTTCATAATATAAACTTGCTATCCCCGACTGTACAGAGAGTGTGTTGAGTATAAATGCTTGCTGTCAAGGAGTTGACGAAAAACAAAAACCAACGCAAAAATTACAACGTATTGTTGAACAGATGGAATCGCCGAAACTTGAGAGTTTTTATGAGTCCCCAGTCCACCGAGAAGACATTAACGCCACTTTGTCTTTCTTTTCTATTGCATTCCTGCATGACTTTTGTTTTTCTGCTTATGCTTGCGCAAGAAAACAATTGGTACTAATGATAAAACTGGAAGGCGGATGGTATGCCGTGCGTTTAGGTGACAATAGAGGCTAATTCTTTGTGGGAAGTCAACTTTGTGAGGAACTTAAAACTTGCAAGGACTGACACCTGTTGATCCTTGATCTTTGAAGAAATGTGCGTGTGGCGTAATAAATAATGAGCTTCAGGTTTCCTTGGGCGGATGTATGCAGCATGCTTTGTTCAAAACAGTTGGCAAAAATAGCCAAGAAGTACGTTTTCTGCAACAGCTTTGTTAATTAGAAGACTGCTCTGTTTAATTTGACATATATTTTATATTCCTATCATAATATATATATGTATATATGATATATGATTATACATAATGTTGCTTTAGAGGTCTGGAGGTAACAGGTAGGCTATAAGCACTTTCCTTTGTTCGCAGATAACTAAGTGCTAATTATTCATGTGGGAAATGTATGATGAAGTTGGTGAAGGAGGTCTTCGGGTCAACATGGCTAAAACAAAGTACCAAGTAGAGATAAGAGAAGAAATATTGCCATAGACTCGGGGAATAATTACACTTGTGAATGATTTTAAATATTTGGAATGCATTATCCATGAAAGTGGAAGACGCGAATTGGTTAATGAGCATAGATTACAAAAAAAAAAAAAAACTAGGAGGTTCGTAACAATGCTTAATGTGGTTTTGAGGAATGGAACTATAGTTATACAGCATGCTCCAGTGTACCGTTGCTAGTTTTTGAAACAAGAATGTCCAGAGTATCTAGTTTGGAAAGTAAAAGGGAACGAGGAGGCAAGGCAATGGATGAGCGTGTAAGACTCGATGACACAAAGAATTGAGCAAAGCAAATTTCAATGGTATAAGCACATGATAAGAATAAAAAATGTCCAGGTATTATCCTGTAGTGGACAGGGCGAGGAAAACGCAAAATGTAAGTAAAATGAGAACAGCTAGTGTAAATTAGGTAATGATGCATCAACATAAATATGCAAATGAGTGACTTGAAAGAGCAAGAAGGGTAGCGGAATGTTATTAAGTGCATCAGGTTGAAAGTCAACAAAAGTAGACAAAGTAGTAAATGGAACCGTATCTGTCAATTTTGCATCACTTCCAGAAATAATAAACAGAACTCTTTTCTTTTCGAGCAGTGCGGTAAACTTCACCAGATTTTTTGGGGAAACCTTTGCTTTACAATTTGGTATTACTGTTAAGCAATAAATGGTCAAGCTTTTTGTTTGCTTCCTTAATAAATATAGGTGTTTTTCATTCTACATTTTGGCTTTGAACAGCTTTTCCATAGACTACCTTTACATAAATAATTGAACGTAGCTACAAAACAATATCCAAAGAGTAATTGTGAATTCAGTTAGATGCTAATAACATTGTTGGTTATATTTTAAACAAATATCGTTTATATGTGTTTAATAAAATGAAGCACAATTATGGAAATGCCATTTCTCACTTAATAAAAAAACTTATTGTTGAAATGTAGTAAACTTAAGGAACATGTACCTACACCTATAACATTTTTGTCTGACATATTAGCTTCTGGGATTACTGTAGCAGATTTAACACTGGTATAATAGGTACTTTGAGTATTTTAAACTCCCATTTGATAGATGATAAGAATACTCAAGCCTATTGGAAACGAAAAAGCGGCTATTTGAAGTAAATACAGTGCGATCCATATAAATCTGGACCACTTCAATACACCATAACTTTTGGACCAATAATAGGACACACGTGCAACTTTTGGGAGAATATAATACACAAATGACAGATTATATTTACATCTCAGAGAAAATGTTGGAAGTGTGCTCCACCAGCGTCTATACATGTTTACACTCGTCTCACCATATTCTCTGAAGTTTTACGGAGAGTATCCTCGCCAATATTACTTATTTCGATTCGAATGGACGAACATAAATTGTCCGTGGCCTATTCTTGTACACTCTATTTTTAGATACCCCCACAAGAAAAAAATCCAGTGTGGTTAGGACAGGGAATCTGGAGGGACACGGGCTATTTGAGATTATTCTATTATCAAAGAAACTGGTCCCATGGTGTCATTAGATGTACGGCACGTTGTTACATCTTGCTGGAAATAACCTTCTCTCAAGTCGATATTATCTCCGTAAAACTACAAAGAATATGGTGAGAGGAGTGCAAACATGTATAGATGCTTGTGGAGGACACTTACAACATTTTCTCTGAGATATAAATAGTGTAATGTAATCTCCCAATTGTGTATTATATTCTTCCAAAGTTGCACGCGTGTCCTATTATTGGTCCAAAAGTTATGGTGTATTGAAGTGGTCCAGATTTATATGGGTCGCACTGTATTTACTTCAAATAGCCGCTCGTTCGTTTCCAATAAGCTTGAGTATTCTTATCATCTACCAAATGGGAGTTTAAAATACCCAAAATACCTATTCTACAAATGTTAAATCTGCTACTTTAGTCCCAGAAGCTAATATGCCAGACAAAAAACTTTATAGGTGTAGGTACATGTTCAAATACCCAAAATACCTATTCTACAAATGTTAAATCTGCTACTTTAGTCCCAGAAGCTAATATGCCAGACAAAAACTTTATAGGTGTAGGTACATGTTCCTTAAGTTTACCACATTTCAACAATAAGTTTCTTTATTAAGTGAGAAATGGCATTTCCATAATTGTGCTGCATTTTGCTACATTTTATTAAACACATGGTTCAAAAGTTATGGCTTATTGCATTGGTTCAGATTTATATGGATTGCACTATAGAACTAATATGACAAAAAGATTTGAGAAAGGTATCAACCAACCATTTGAAAATATGCAAACATTCAATTTGTGGGCGAGAAAAGCACTTAATAACAAAAAGTTGGATTAGTTAAACCTAGTGGGTACAGGAATGGAGTATTGAATATAAAAATAACTTTTATCTAAACCTCATAAAAACCGGCATTCTTCAGAAAACATAGTTTTCAAGTCGTATATAAAATCTTGTTTTATGGAAGTAATAATATGTAAAACAAAACTTGGTAATAGGTGCTCTGCCCGATGAAAACTCCTACCACTTATATTAGGCCCTAGGTGTACAATATGTAAAAGAGATTGTTGATTTGCCGTGTCTGTACTAGATTAACTTATAGATACGCAGTGATTTTTTACGTTTTCTATACATTGGTAAGCGATAGGTGTAAGGTGAAAGAAAGGAGCCAATTAGAATTACATTACAAGTAAACGTGCTAAACGAATGCTAGCATAGGAGTTATCATCTTAAGAGAAAACGGAGACCAAGAAGACGACGTGAAAATTTCTGAGAAGATACAGGCAACATTTCAGTTCATGAATATAGATGGCCTGGCCAGTCTATGAATAAAGATTGCGGTTCTTGCTCTGGGATGCAAAATATGCATTCCTTATTTCTCTTGTTTCACCTGCATTCCATTCTAAGATTTTCAAAACGGTTTAACTTTCCTTTAATAAACCTCATGTTTTATAAATGTTTGCCTTCATATTTACATAATCTGATTTTTTAAATTGTTAATATGAACATCGTTATCACGTAAAACAAAAATTCAATTTATGAAAACAAACTACTTGATCACCGGAAAATGCTTCTAATGCAAACAAATATTCAGAAATACTATCATAAAATAAATTGTAATACCTGCACACACATATAGATAAGATAAACTATTTATTGAAGTCAGATATTTTATACAATTTCTTCATTGCCTTGAGGGAACAATTTTTAAGAAGTAATGTGTATATTTTTACATCTTTGATAATGGACAGCACAGTTAAACAACGAAAATTATATTAGTACTGCATGTAATATTTAATCGAATGAATATGCCTCCCATAGTAATTAGGGTCTCTGTATTTGTGTTAATTTCGATTAATATCAAACATGCTTTAACAATTACTTTTAAAACTTAAGTAGATTTACATGAAATTTGGGCAAATAAAACATATAATGAGTTTTGTTTAAGCCTGGATAAACAAGGCATAAATTTAAAAAACAATAGGCCCTCAAAGTGAGCCTTGGGCTTCAATAATTTAAGTCCATAATTTGCCATAACAAGTAATTTTTTTTAATAAGAGCGTCCTATCTTTGAAATAAAACACGTTCTCTAAATAATAGAGGTTTATTTCTATTTTTATTTTGGAACATAATTCAAGTAATTACGTGTGGAAAAGAACATCAGTTAAGTAACAGTTAAGTAACTGTTAAGTAACATCAGTTAATTAACAGATTTCGTTGGTTTGCACGTATATGGCTGACCCAATGTTCAAGAAGAACATAAATTAGATCCAACTTCAGGAATAACACGCGTGATGTCATTCATAAGACCATTTTCTGGCTTGGTGGCATAAACTGAAATCTTAACATAACCTCATAAAAAGCAATACAATGGCCTTAAATTACGTGATCTCGGGGGCCAGTTAACCTCACCATCACGGAAAACATGAAACCTCTGAACTTCTCCTTCGAAAGATCGATTATTTCGAGAGCACTATGACATGTGGCACCATCTTGCTGGAACTAGATGACTCCGAGTTCTGAGATATTCTGATACTATACTGTACTATACTGCCACTGTTACTGCTGTTATTAGTGCCATTAAGCTATTTTCTTAATCCGATTTCTACTGTGAGAACCACTATCTCCACTTTTACCTACTTTCAATAGTGTCAACAATATTACATACTATAGTCGGTTTAGGTGGCTCGATTACGTTTTGGACTACTGATTCCAAGGTTGAGTTCAAACTTCAATCAGAACGATAGTTTTAAGCTGCGTAAAGACTACAGTGCAGGTTAGTAAATTCACTGGCCTGCTAAAAAAATAGTGTGAGTGGAAATTCCGGCCCACCGGTGCCACTAATATGATTCTAACAAGCGATATATTTTTCAAGTAATACTATTAATGCCCGTGACAAGGAAGGACAGCATGGCAAACGAAGAAGACAGGAGGAACACAGGCATGAGCGACGTGGCTTTAAGGATGCAACAGCTGAAATGGAGGACATGTCGCCAGATTGCACCACCTCTAGTGAACGTAATGAATGACAGTATCACCCCAGAATAGGACGTCGAATGGCAGGGACACCAAATATGACACAGACAGGTAGCTTCAGAGAGATAATAGGGACATAGTGGTCAACACAATCTAAGAACAGAGCTGTAAGGTGCTTTAAGCTAAAATTGTATATCATAGCTAAATATGTACAATAGTGTGCATATATATTTGTAATTTACGTCCAGCGAAGTTAAGTCAAATCGGACGATGAATGGTATGGTTGAAATGATGCTCAAATGAGCCCAGGGTCCACAGAGCTTAGTGTTACCCACTCCCCTTAGAGTTACGACATTCGTCTTTCAGGATGAGAGAAACCCCTGGAAAAACCTTATCCAGGTAACTCAACCTGACTGAGATTCGAACTCGGAACCTCTTGAATGTGAGGCAGACACGCTACCACCACGCTACCGAGGCGGGTAATTGTGTATGTGTTAAGTGTATGAAGAAAACAATGACAGTGCTGATAACACGAAACTACGACGTTACAGGAGCGCAGCAACCGCACAAGGCTCTTAGGAGTTGCAACCTTGATGAGCTTCTCATTGCTATCTTTGTACAGTAGGGGGCCTTTCCCCTCAAGGGGTTTGCAGACTTTTCACTTAATTTCATTTCACTAGCAATGTTGCCATCACCAGGATGAACTCCAAGTACTACTATTACTGCAATGACTAATACCGCACTACACTTTTAGGAGCATCATTACTACTATCACAACCACTAACACTATTATCACCTTATTACAATACCCAGGCTAATGTAATCATCTTTGTAAGTACTTATTCAATAGGTTGAGTGAGAATGGAGATCCCTGTCGTACGTTTCTATTCTTTCAATTCTCTCTGACATTTCTTCCTTTATATTCTTCCTGACTACTCCTTAAAAATAAAAATATTTAAAAGCCTTCTGTTACACATATTTGTACCCAAATTAAGAAAAATGTTTGATATCTTTTTCCCATCTATTTTGTCAAACGCCTTTCCTGGATATACACATGTGATCAAATGTATCATATCCTTCTAACAAGGTTTTGACAAATGCATCTCATACTTCTCTCCCTTCATAAAGCCACAATGCTCTTGTTTGTATGGATGTAAAACTAAATTTGAACTAAAAAAACTAATAAAATTTGTCTAAAGTGAAGGAGATTTAAGCTCATCTGCTCCAGCGGACTACTCAAATGAGAAGGAACAAAATAAATCACGTTAAGGCAAATATTTAATTTTCAGACCCTGCTGCAAAACAGTATTTTGGCTCCGCCGTGAAGCTGGAACGTGAAAATGCTTGTCAACTGTTTTCGTACTAAACGCCTCTCACAACATAACTTACAAGACACAGAATGAGCTGTTTATAATAGCAAATGTTCGCACTTTGTGTAATATCCAAATAATGGATATTGTAAACGAATGGAAATGGACAAGGATGAGACAGCATAATGCAACATAAATCCGCGCCCACATTTTCTTCTGGCAGAAGGGGAAGGACTGTAACTAATCTCTAGCCACAGAGAATTTAAAAGAAGGCCGCGTTTGCACTACCTAGTAATGAATATGCATCACTCGAGTAGAGTTTGTTTAGTGACATCACCAGATAGATTTAGAACACCTAGGAAATTAATATGTATAAAAACTTTTACAGTTTAGTGCTTATTTTCCATTAGGAGTAAATAATGATTAACTTAAACACAACTATTATGCATGAAGAAAATATTTTGTTAAACGCAATAGTATATAACTTTCTTTGCCGTTTCTTCAGAAAGGTCATAGCCAAGTTGTATACTAATGACGTAGCAGACTATTAACGCTAAGATTACTAACGCTACTGTAGGTATTAGGCTGGAAGCATGAATGAGAGTGCATATATGTGCGTGATCGAACCCAATGGACACCCTCCTCCGCTGCCTGCTTCACTATTCTTTTGCTTTTCCTGCTAGCACCATCACCCTATTACAGTTATGCCGCAAACCCGCAATTTCTTCAAGGAAGAGTCCTACACCTTTAGTCTCTCCCAATCCTCTTAAATTTTTCATTACGTTTTCCCTTCGATAACCATATGGGGTTTTCCTAGGGGGAAAAAAGCCTTGGATGTGTTCCAAAGGAGAACGGCCGCCGATATGACCATTGAAGTTATAGGCAGGGTATAAATGGAACAACAAAAAAGTTAAAAGTTCAGATATATTTGTTGCTGTTGCTTTGATGTTTTCCCCTGAATTGCATGCAATAACTGTGATAAAGCTATGTGGCAAAGCTGCTGTTGTACATATTTATGTATTAGTCCACTAAAGTGATGCAGAAGTGACATGAAATATATACTTTGCTAAAACAGTGTTTTGAACACTTAAAAAATATGTCGATATCAGCTGAGTAGCAGTAAGTTTGGGCGTATTTTAATGAATGTTTAAGTGAAAATGTAGTAGTAAAGAAATCGTTAATAATCGCTGAGCATTAACAACTCATAAAAAGTCTAACAAAAATGAATCCACTTCAGTAACTGTTCTGTATACAAAGAGATAATCATTTGTTTTTTGTAATTTACGTCCTACAACGTTAAGTTATACGGGACTCTGAATGAAATGATGCTCTAATGAGCCCAGGGTCCATAGAGCTTACTGTTAGCCGACATTCGTCTTTCAGAATAAGAGAAAACCCTGGAAAAACCTTATTCTGGTAACTCACCCTAGCCGAGATTCGAACTCGGGACCTCTTGAACGTGAGGCAGACACGCTACCACCACGCTACCGAGGCAGGATAATCAGTCTAATTACGATTTTTGGAACTGTAAAAGGACAAGCTGAATCAGGTTGCTGCTATCATTTTGGTATTAGGTAATGTAAAGGCACATTGAATTTTACTTTTGGTTTCAAGAGTGCCAAGTTGTGTGAATAATTCAAAAGTCTCAAGCACCTTCTAGTCCTCCTTTTCACCAGTAAGGTTGATCGAAGTGTTCTAGAAGTCCGTGATTTCAAATCTTCTCAGAACCGTCCTCTCCATCTGAGGTTTCTCTTAGTCATAACTAGCAAGGCCTGAAAGGTTTCCTTACCAAATTCTTCTTCTTCTTGTTCTTTATTCTGACAATATTTAGGCTTTATAGACTTGTTTCAAGGCAAAGTAAACTGGTCACTCCATCTTCTCCCTTGCCATCCAATGTTTGTTTGTCCTGGTGGTTTATAAAGGAAAGCTTGAAGGGGATATCCTTAAAACATGATATTTTATTACTTTCTGATATATTTTAATTTCAAAAATTAAGTTAAATACCACAAGTTGTGCTCTTATATCAATATTTCTCATTCTGTCTTATTTTGTGACTCCCATAGATGTCAGAAGAATCTCTTTGGGCTGCTTCTAATCTAGAATTTTCTCTACCTCGTAAAAGTATCTTAGTGGTGGTTTTAACACATTGTTGTGTATCTTTTCATACCTTTGCCAAAATATATTTCTATGCCTTCATTTACTTTGTTATAAGTTTCTATGTTTTCCTCGACATCTGCCTTTGTATTCCAAATTTATACTCTAAAACCTAAATACATATTTTTGTGTTAATACTAGCTCAGTAATTTCTTCCTCGATAACAACCTTTTTTCTTTTTTGTTGTCTTCCTACCACTGTCATTGCATTTTTATTTTTAGTAATTTTGGTGTTATGTTTTTCCCTACTTCATTTAAAAGATTGATTGCTGTTTATTATTCTATTTCGTTCTCTGTTAGCAATATCTGATCGTCTGTATTTAGACATGGTCAATTTGGTGAATACTTATCACGCTTTCGCTTAACATCCAACCCCGAGTGCATGTGTGGTGAAGAATTTCAAACTGTGGTTCATCTACCTTTCTGTTTTCCCATTTTCTGGAGAGAAAGACAAGAATTAATATTCAAGCTAGACTCTCTAGGAACTGAATTTTCTGCTCCGCTCACATCTTTGCTAATGAAGCCACAACAGTATAAGTACTTCATGATGTTTATAAACTCAGTTTTTAAACGTCTGAAATAGTTTAAATTAATATGCATCAGATAAAAACATAATTTCCTCCTTCTAGTATTTAAAATGTGTTTGTTAAAATTGTGTATTTTTATGTATCAACGCTAACCCTAATATACCACTGTGTAAAATAGGGTTCAATAAATCTGGATAAATAAAAAAAAATTCCTGATCGTCTGCAAATATTATGGGGCTATATTGATATTGTTAACAATTTTTTTCCTAATTATTTTCTGAGCTGATGCATGAATAGTATCCGTCTCCAAGGTCAGCGACTGATATTTTGTGCAATATCATGAGCAATTAGGTATGTTCAAAAGAAGGGAAACAGAGTGGGGCAGTCACCTGTTTGGCTCTAATGAAAGTGACTATAAACTTATTTGATTTTTGATTCCGTGTTACGAGGGTGACCCAGATATTGCACACAAGCGATTTCACCTGTTATCCTGTAAGTAGCATTCTTACAAACTAAAATTTTGGAAGAGACAAAAATTTGTTATACCAACATTTTATCCATCCCGAAACAAAGATCATCAAAGAAGTTTCTTCTTTGTCTCCCTCAATATTTTCATCTCTCCATATTTGGCACACCTCCTTCACGTACTTGTAGAATTTTCCCAAAGCCTACTATACAATATCTTAGGTTTATTTATCTGAAAATACAGCAATGCCATAAATCTAAAGGTGTAAGTTAACGTTATCGTGTCAGACGGGACACTTGTAAGCTTTTACCGAGTGGCGTACAAGACACCGACTGTGGCTAAACATTCATCTTACCTCTATCTGCCGGAGGGAAGAGCTGTAATTATTAAAACGAATTGCAATGTTTGAGATCTACCGGTTTCCGTGATAAGAAGTGCACGTCACGCAGCGAGTTTGCACACAAAACACTGCAAACCTCCGTCTATAAATCAAAGATTATGATATAAAACCCATGTCTTAGAAGCTCGACACACGCTCTTACTTTCACACTGTTTCTATGTTATGTTTGTAGATGTAGCATAACCTCAGTTTATCGACCTTATATCCACACTCGCACGTGAGGGGCTTTGGTTCGAACCGCAAAGCTTCGCTGGTTTCAAAGTTGACAAGGAGTACAACTTCATTCATCTGTGTGACATATAGATAGGTGGAACTTTTTCTCTCGTTATAAACACGATGCGATTCGTTTGATAACATGTGTAATAACTAGTATGTGATTTTATATTTCGCTATATTTATTGATGTAACGGAATTTACGAAGATTAAAATTCACACCATGGTGTGAGTCTTCATGTAGTTGATTAATAATTAAATTTCATAGAATTGTACTTCGAAATTGTACTTCATTTAAATAAGGGTATATTAAACACCTTTCCATCAGGTCGAAACTGATCACAATATATTTGCTCTGATGCTGGTTGCTTCAGACATAATCTGGGGAGTGGCAGTCACGAATTTGAGAGCTTCCAGGTTTTATTTATATAGGTTGCTACACAACATAAAACAAACACAAAAATAAGCATTATAGTGACATGCCTTATTTAAAATGTATTTACAATTTCTCTAATTTGCAGTGTCTATTTATGCGCCGATTCTTCTCCAAGAAAACATCAATGACAGAAATAAAACCTGAAGCTTTCCTGATGACGAATATGCTCACTTTACTCTCGGGACAAGCCAGGTGAAAACACGATTCAGGAGTGTACATCGCTGCCCTCATCAGGATATTTATAAAATGTTATAACAACAAATACTGGGTATAACTCCAGCATAAACAAAGACAAAGCACTATCAAAATCGCATTAACGAAAAAAAGACAGTTCTCAGTAAATTAAGTGTAAGGTCAGGAGATAAGGTGAGTATAGAAATTGTGTCAAAGAAACGTAACAACTTAACTTGATTATCAAGCTGTATTGAACTTTGCTTCTTAAATCGAAGGATTCCCAATTTTAAGTCCGGTTTCCAAGAGGAGCTGAACTGAAATCCAACATCAGGATTAAGCGTGCTCCTTTCAGAGGAAATCGCCAAAGCCTCCTTAATTCTCCGCTCCCAGTAACAGTTGCATTTTGCGAAGATGGTCGTCTGACGGAAATTGGCTCTATGGTCATTATCAAAACAATACTCTGCCAGCCCAGACTTCTCAGGTTGCATTAAACAAATTCTTAGTTCATGTTCGATTATTCTGGTAGCGATGGTCCTTCCGGTTTGTCTTATATACGGTGTCCCACATTCACAGGGAATGCGGTACACTCACGGAACTTGGAAGTCCAGTTTGTATTTCATGGTCTCAACAGATGTTTAATCTTTGGAGGTGGCTTTTGGATGGTTCTGATGTTGTATTTGGCGAGAATTCTGCTGATTCTGCCGGCTATATTTGGCCACATGTATCAGACACTTTGTCTAGCTTTCTTGCGCATCTCAACAGCCTTCGACCTCAAATACAGTTTACCATGGAAGTGGAGAAGGATGGAACTGTTCCATTCCTGGACATTCTTGTTTCAAAAATCAGCAACGGTACACTGGGGCATCCTGTATACCGCAAGCCTACACACACCGATATCTATCTGAATGCTCATAGTTTCCATTATAAGTCTCAGCGACTGGGAGTTCTCAATACACTGGTCCACAGAGCTTTGTCTATCTCTGATCCCAGCCACTTAAAACAAGAATTACAGCACCTGAGACTCACCATCCGTCAAAACGGCTACTCCGAATATGACGTTGAAGCCTCGATCACCAGAGCTAGGAAAGGGAAACCTGTAATACAGCAAGCGTCAGATAAGCCTACCGCTACAGCCCGCATCCCGTTTACCGGCAATCTCTCCGGCAGAATCAGCAGAATTCTCGCCAAATACAACATCAGGACCATCCACAAGCCACCTCCGAAGATTAAACATCTGGTGAGACCAGTGAAATACAATCTGGACTTCCAAATTCCTTCCCGGAATTTGGAAGTAACATTATTTGGAATTTGGAGGCAACATTAACGCCATGCCACTGAATTCTTACACCGCCTTTAAACCAGTATTAGGACTCACAATAGCGTATTGTTCCCAAATACAATTATTGGATGGAGCAAGGGGTAAACTATGACAGCAAACAAAATTATTCTGCAATCTACGGATCACTCAATGTATCACTGTTTCGCTAGAATCAACTCTTAATATCATCTTAACTCAAGAGGTGTTTCCTATTTACCACAAATTCCAAAAAATGTACGTGAATAAAAGACTCCAAAATGTCACAAAATACTGTGTTTAATATTACTCAAATCACATATTTAAAAACAACTTAAGGTGAGCGATTACTTATTCTCCAATTGCAAGCTACAAATTGGAAAGGTAGAGTCCAAATATAAGATTCAATACCATAGCCGGGATTTGAACCAGGGGTCTTCCAGTATCCATCCGGCTGCTGTTAATCATTGAGCTAACATGGCCAACACACCAATATAACATTAAATTCTGCAACTGACTCCTGCTTTTCCCGGAAAACCACTAGTTCTCATAAACACTGAGACAACTACCTTAATGGCGACTTATTGTGCTTTAAGCAATTTAGGGCTTGGGCTTTATAGTCTAGACCACTATTAGGTCAATAAATGGAAATGAATTGTTCTTTCTAGCCTCTGTAGGCCAAAGTATGGAAAGGTAGAGAGACTGAAAAAATCAATGCCATCGCTAGGATTTGAACCAGGAATCTTCCGGTTATCGTCCGACTGCTGTATCAGGCGTGTGGCTTGGGTGCTTGTATCATGTAAGCTTGGAGATGGGTGGCATTGTGTGGTCGCTGTCCCTAGGTGGAGAGGTACTTTCCGACAGTGTACAGGAGTAGCGGTGTAAGTACAGCGATTCCTGGCGCTGATATGAAAAACAGAACAATTCGGGGACTTCCGCAAGTCTCTGCGACACGACTCCTGCGACCTTGTGGCCCTCTGTGGTTCTCTCAATACTACCGTTCCTCCACGGGTTGATAATGGATAAAAAAATCTGTGTGGAAGACGCCCTACCCGAAATGTCCCTTTACCTACTGCTCTGACCCCAAATAAATGGAAGATTATCTGGAAGAGCGGATAGAGTTTTAGTAGCAATAAGATGGCGTCTTCAGTACGACCTCTTCAAGGATATTTCTCATCACGCTGGATTTAATATGCATGAAATCAGACCAAAGCGGTACAGATTTGAAGATTGAAGCAATGGTATGTTAAATTATATAAAGAGTTTAAATTTTCAGCTTCAGTCGAAAATTTTTTGCTGGAGGGATGAAACTTTGTTGCCTTGGTGGTCCTGACATATTATAAACAATTAGTGGCATTTTTCACCGCTGCATGGGTGGCTTTATAAGAATTTATATTATTTTTATTAAGATATCCTTGATATTTCCAAAACAGTTTACTGACAATCTCATGCAGCAACGTTGTTTCCAAAGAATAGTGCCATTTTCTATTGGCGTCACAATGCGGCAGTAGCAGAATCTCAAAAATTGCGAAAGACTACGCGAATTCCAGAGCCTTGACGTAATTTTGTACGAAATACACATATTTTATGAAGTTTTGTACTTTTACACTTTATAATTTATATCAATTTTAACAACTTTGCAAATTAGGATTCACGTTTCACTACGCTGAGGATTATTTAGAACTTAAATCTGGTTATCACATGGACATAATTTCAAAAGTCATTAGTGGTCTTAATAAAATAGACAATGTTTAAGTAAATTTGAAGTCGAAGCTACCACTTAAGTTTTACACAGAGTTTTCTTGCATTCAAGAAGGTGAAAGTACGATAAATTAGGTGGCAACGCGTTCATTTACTTCATAGCTCTGAAGACTTGAATGTCAGCAGTTTCCAAAAATGGAAACTATTCATCAAAAGCAGAACTCAGCCAGGAAACGTCAGACCAGTTCATGCAAATCAAGTAGGTCCGAACCAAGTAAAGGAAAAAATAAAAGTAATAAATAACCCTTATGTAAAAACTGAAAATCGTTAAATCGACCACGCCATAATTTTTACTTGGTGGCATTATAACAAAACCACATCGTCAGTCGCCACGTCAAAGCAGCTCACACCAGGCATAGTGCCAAAAAAGAAGCTTTACAGCGATCTTCGAGATGAGTGGATGTATAGTGCTATATTGTGATATAGGTAGTAAAACTGATCAAGGTAAGCTCCACATTTCTACGAATAAAATACAATACCTTAAACGGGCGTGTTACTCGTTCTTTAGTCAGCCTTTCGTCCTTAAAAATTAAGTAGTAACAATTCTTCAATTTGCAGTATTTTCCGCTGCAATATAAATAATTTCTTTCATTCAACGCCAACATGAATTACGTGTCATTGTTTCAACAAAGGACAGCTATAGAATAACAATTTTAATCGAGGAAATGCCTGTATAATCTTTTATTTACAAATAGTGCCTGCATTGCAACCGAATCACAGTTGCTCGCAGAATTAAAAATAGGTGTTACGTTTTGAAAATGTAATTCATATCCAAATAAGTATACAAATAATCAACAAATTTGCGTCACAGTGAATTTTTCTAACATTTATGGTACTTTTAATAAATACTAGCCAAAAATATCATGAATTTAAAAAATGTCTAAACGCTTTTTTCTTACCAAGTTCTTTTTTCCCCTCTCTTTTCATTTACGCTAACAGCCTGTTTCACCAGAGAAAGAATCCTTCCATCTCATTTAACGTCCTCCTGGACTACATCTTCCTTCTGGTATTTCATCTCTGGCCTTATGCACTAATCTGTCAGCTCCCACCCATTCTGTCCACATGACCATTCCGTTCTTTCCTTCTCCTAGCCACCCACTCTGTTTCAAGTTGTAATTTATAGGCATCTCTTATTGTTACTTTAGGTACTCTATCCTATATAGCTTTTCCTTGTATTTTTCGTAATATATTCATTCCGGTTAGATTAAGTATTTGTTTTGTTTTTGTAGTTTCCGGTCTGGTTTTCTTAGCATAAATCATCGTTAGTCTTGCAATTGTTTTATAGATCCTGATTTTTGTTTCTCATTGCTCTATTACACCCACCTTCGTATATTTGGTGCTTATATGTTCCACTATATGAGCAAAATTTAAAGAGAGTGAAACTGGATTATCTCGATTGGTGAATATATTGACAGCAAACAGTGAAGACCCTGCCACATTGGAAACTGTAATACTGACACTCAGATCTATAAGTTCATTTGCATATTGCAAGTGAGAGTTATCTGTAAACGCATTCTGAGAAAAGCGTTGCAAAGGATAACCAGAGGGTATTTTAAAATTATTTATAATATATGTTTCATTACTCTCGAGAACATCGTGTTCTCACCAATTAGAGACGGCAATCCCAGACATCATAACATTTAACATCACCAAATCACGATTCCACTATGGATTGTCACTGCCAGCGGCGATGTAAACTCCTCAAAACAAGTTTCCTGGGACGAGTTCGGTGAGTGTATGTCCCTGGAGCCGACTGTTAACCCGAAGGAATTTGTATGACTCACGTTGAACAAGAGTTTGCCGTTTTGTGTCCAGCCTCCGCGCATCCCTAGTTGACGAATGGTGGGTGCTCCTTGGCGCACCCCCGCATATGATAAATGTTGTGTCAGAGTATCAATGCTTTGAGACCTGTTCATGAACGCATGTGCAGAGGTAAACTCACCAGGCCTGTCGTCAACCCTTGCAACTTCACCGCTGCTAAGCTGACTTCAGATGAGTTCATTGAGTGCATAGAGTTGCCATGCCATTTGTTACGAGATAACTTTCAAGATTTCTTAGCCTTAACATAAGCAGCAACAATATGAATAAAGCAACTAACTCTAAGAGCTTGAACGGTATAGGCTGTGGCGAAAGTGACGGGCTACCTTCTCCATACAATTGTGTTTTGGTGTCATAAATAATAGATTGCGGAATGAAACTATCAAACTGACCTTACAAATTTATGAATTAGGAAAATGTTCCTTGAAATGAAGATATTTCTCAATGGTCTTTCCCCTAAGTTTTCAGTGTCCATTCTTTAAAGGCAGACAAGGGCTTATAAAGTGTGAAAAGTTAAAGAATATATAGGCAAGTTTCTCAGCTGTATTCTTTAGCTTTCCAGAAAAAAGTTCTGAAAGGGGTTTGCTAATTAAAAGGTAAAATGTTGATATATTTAGGCTTCATTTTCTCAGAAACCAGATGAAACAGACATATTTTTACTGCATTTTTATGTATAAATACCTTTCTGTGTACGTAAGAAACCATTGTTTTACTGGATAGCGCGTATGAACCTTTTCTAAAATTAATTAATTTAGTTGGACTATATATTAATAGGATTTAGCTTTTTCTATTTATTTGACACTCTTAGTTAATTTCTATATGAGAGTGAAGTTACTTAGGTTACTTTTAGTTGCTTTTAGCCTAGAAATCTCATTCCCAAACTTTTCGTCCCAATTATCAATTGTGTGTCATTAGTGTCATCGACTTTGGTGCCATATGAAATAACAGCGCATCACTTTTCTTACACTTTTTTTCTCTAATTCTAATAGGTAGGTGCCCACGCATACACTTAGGTGTACAAACACACAAACAGTCCAGCACTCGTGCTGGAGATGGGACCGAAACCCGCAATCCCCTACATAATGAAGCATTGACACTTTAGTGAGCGTGGTTAAAGTAAATTGGCATTCTTCAGGCCAATGGCTGATTGATAATGTAAAATAACAATGTCTTTGTATACAGTGTTTATACTACCCTCGCGAGTTGAAATAATATCGCAAAGCCAACTTTAAGCAAAACGACATGAAAAAGAAAGGGAAGAAAGAAGGGATGGACGGAAAAATACGAAATGCTAAAATTTATACTGATGACGTTGTTACGATTGGCAATATTCCATTATCCTAACCCTAAATTCCAATACCACAAGTGTCGGTATAGTATGAAGTTAATTATCTCCTACTCCACATTTCATAACAAATTGTACGTATAACAAGCATAAACTGCCTGTATCACAGTCAAATCGGGAGCCCATTTCATTGTTTGCGTTGGACGGTGTTGTTTGTTACGTTTAAGCTGTTATGAAAAATAAAAGATGATGTAATAGACAATAGTATGGAACTCTAGCCCATTAGGGCAGATGGATTCAAACCATTAAGAGGCAGGAAGGAACAAATCCTTAAATAGAAAACATCGAATTACAACAAGTGTTTTGCTTTTAAGTTGACTCGAATTTTTTTGTAATTCGGCAGTGAATGAACACCAATAGATACAGTATGTTAATGAACTACACCAAAATAATTTCAGCCATTTTAGACGTGACTATTATACATTGAATTCAATTATTTACTGTGCATATTCTAAAATTTTACAATTTAAAACTTTAGGCTATAATTATTTGTCTTTACCTTGTTGCTACCTCGGCTTACATGACACCCTGATCTTTTGATCTGTCAGGTAGCTCTTAACCTCCATGCCTCCTTGTTACTTACTTAGCCCATTTCTTCCCCCTCTCCCAATCTTCCTTTCTTATATTCCGTACATTTCTGGCCCGTTTTTCTTTTACTTCCTTGAAGAACTCACCAATACTTTTTACATTCTTTTCCTCCTTTCCCATTAACATTTTTATCGCTACTATCCTCTACTCTACCTTCCCCATTTTGCCTCCAAAACTTTTTCTCTCCACATTGCAACTTCCTCGCATGCTGTTGCATAGCGTACTATGTTTTCTTTCTCCCCACACAATTCACAAATTCCCTTTTTCTTACTTCTTCTCCCTCTTATAAGTATTGTTCCTGTTCTCATCCAGGCTAACCCCTCTCTCTCTTGCCTATTGCAGTAATCTACATATGCTTCTAGTCCCCCAATTTATTCTTATTGGGTTGTAAAATTGTAATGCTTTCATATTTTCTATACATCCCGATATTTCCTGCCTTTCTACGTGACTATTATAAGCAATTTGAGATATGCAATGGATGGTCTACAACTAAACATTATGCAGTTAATTGTATTAAACTCAATTGGGATAAGATGCTGATAAGTTGGTATTAAACAAGGTGTGTGAAATTATTGGATTACAATATCTTTAAAACTAGTTCCAGAGTATACAAATATAGATTCTTAGTACTTTCTTATTGGCGTTTACAAGAGTCAATGCCTCAAAAATAACTCAAATCTCGAAGTAATCACCTGCCAGTGCGACACTGAACAGGGTTTAGTATCTTCTCGCATCATATAGCCTACTTTAGTGAGGTTTCTATAAGTGCTCTGGTGGCACAAACCGTAATACCGAAACCTGTTGCCCTAAAGGTCATTGGTTCGTTCCTCTCGCGTAGCTTAACTTTGTCTCCCTCTTTTAATACGTAAATCCAATAGGAAGAAATAACGTGATTCGCAACTAAGATCACGAAGCACACTGACCAGTGCAATAACACTACTATGAGTTAAACCATGTTTATGCTGTCCGATGGAAGGTGGAGTCCAACTGTAGCTTGGCCAGCACGCTCTTCTTACCTCAAGCCAATTGATTTCTTTTTCTGAGGTGACCTCAAGTCTCTGGTGTAGGAAACACCTATTACCTCAGAAGACAACCTAACTGTCCGAATATTAGCAGCATATGAAATTATTCGACACACACAAAGAATTGTGGACAGTGTACGAAAGTCGCTCCTTCGCCGATTGAATTTAAAACGTATGTCAACATTTCTAGCAGTTTTTATAAACTTGACGTGAAGAGGTGCATTTAATCTTTATTTTATATTAATTCTTTCACACTTTAAACTACCTCCCATTTAGAGATACAGCATGGGAAAGTATCAAGCAGGCTTTAACCTTTGTTAGAAATAATTCTAATTATTCCACTGACAAGGTGAAATCATCCCGTATAATGCATACATGTATATAAGAATTAAAATTTTAGGCAAAATAGTTTTAAAAAATTAAAAAAGAGACAGAACACATGAAGAAGACTTGAACTCGTTTACATTTCATTTGAGAGCTAACGTCGTAACCATTGCGCCACGGAGAATACTCCGACACATCTTTTCAGTATTCTATGTTGTGCGTTCAAGTGGTATCATCGTTAGCAGTGGCGTACTGGCACTTCAGAAACTTAAAGAAACACATTGGAACCAACCAATATAAATCTCCTATCTCAAATTATTTGTTTAAGATATTTCCACTTGCTCTGAAAATATTTCGGTATAGTTCATTAACGTCCTGTATGTTAAAGTTACAGCAGCTCTGTTGCACGGGTTCTGAGATGGTGATGGTGCAGTGCAATGCTGCACCGCGTTGACTATCTTGAACCTGGATTCTGGAACTTATCTCGGCTGCTACTGTACTAGCATGAGATCCAATTTCAAGATGCGGTCGCAGAAGGGACGATGGTGGAATAATTTTTAATACCTTCTTTTCCAAAATGTAATTTTAATTTAGTTAAACCATTTGAAACAACCCTTTTAAACAATTAAAGAACAATAACTTTGGTGAACTACAATATTATATAATATTAAAGACAATTATGTAGCTTTCGCTATATTTTAAGCACCGCGTCAGTTTCTGCAGACTTATAAACATTCACTCAGACACACACACACACACACACACACACACACACACACACACACACACACACACACACACACACACACACACACGTCAGTTCTTTCCGACGGTTAAATGCAGAAGAAAGATGCTGGTTGGTAGGTTTTGTGTGTGTATTTTACGTCCTCCAACGTTAAGTCATATCGGACGATGAATGGAATGGGTGAAATGATGCTCAAATGAGTTCAGGCACCATAGAGTTAAGAGTTACTCGACATTCTTCTTTTAGAATAAGGGAAAACCCCGGAAAAAGCCTTATACAGGTAACTCACCCTGACCGAGATTCAAGCTCGGTACCTCTTGAACGTGAGGAAGACATGCTACCACCACGCTACCGAGGCGGGTGGTTGGTTATCAACACTCCCTACATGGCAACTTTGGCCTTTGGGGTAACCACATCCCACCATGTGATGACCGGACTCATTTCTTAGGTGGAGGGCGGTGTTCATTACCTCTAATGGTAGGGTGATAGTGAAGTTGACGGTGAGGCGATGGGACCTACTGCTTATACTGTAGTCTCCGAACCACGTTGGGCATAGGGGACACTTCAGATGTGCTAGGCAGAGGTGAAGACGTGGATAGGGCCGACTTAAAATCGTCAACCTCAGAGCCGGGAATTGAACTCGGTACCCTTAACATGGTCCTGTGGTTGCTAAAGCAAGTCAACATTTTTCTGTTGGCTCACGTCAAATTTCTTTTGCGTAAAGTTCATGGCCATATATAATATCTTACAGTCTATTACCTTTTAATTAGTTTTCAAACCATTTAACAACCAAAATGAAACTTCTTTAGAATTTCTAATAGCATTATCGTTATTAAAATGATTGCCAAAATTCAATTCACTAGGGACATAAATAATTTTGAATAAAATGGCTAAAATAGCTATTTCAAAATGTCTCTATTCAAATTATATGAACAATTTTCACTCGTACTACTCAAATTAACAATTATGTTCCATATAATTTGATTATTGCCCCTTTTATATACATGTTACAACAGCTCAACATTTACATTAAAAAATGATTTTCAGTTGTTTTTTTTTTTTTTTTTTTTTTTTTGCAGTTTTCGTTCTCCAACGTTAAGTTATATCGGACGGTAAATAAAGTAGAGGAAATTATGCTCAAATGATATCGGAGTCCATAGAGCTTGGAGCTACCCGACATTCGTCTTTCAGGATAAGGGAAAACTCCGGAATAAGCCTTATGCAGGCAATTCACCCTGAATGAGATTTGAACTTGGGACCTTTTGAAAGTGTGGCAGGCACGCTACCATCTACGCTATAGAGGCGGGTACGATTAACAGTATTGAAAAGATGCAAAACACTTTCAAATTAAAAACGAACATTTAAATAATGATTAGCTTTTAATAATCTTAACATATTTACAAATATTTACAAAAGAGTTTCCATGTATATGTCTTACGTAGGGTGATTTGCCCACCTGATTAATGTTTCAACTTATCCTGTGCCTTAGTTACGTGAAGGAAGTTCATAAAAGAGTGGCTGATTTTATGGTCTTTGAAAAAAGGTGGTTGGGTGGCTTTTCTCCGATTTCCTGCACCATATTTTATTCCCTCAAAGCTCCATAAACACGTTTTCTCTCACTCATTTCACCGTTATTTCAAATCATCCCTTCTTTATAAATCGAGCTGATCACCCACATTGTGTATTCTCTCTAATCTAGATTTCCTCTATTCCAGGACAAGGCACTAACTGTAAGACCAGAGGATGTAAGTCTGCACACGAGTAGGGTAAGTTTAACCTCTTCAATTCCCAGGTATCATATATGATACCCAGATTTCAAATTTTTTTTAAGATTCCTAAGCGCGTATTTCTATCTGGAACCAGTGGTATCATATTCAATTCTTCATGCGGAATGTAATTTTCACATGTTTCAAGCTTTATCGCTCTACCAGGAGAGGGCAGAGCACTACAAAATGGAGGCTCCCAGTTGTTCCTACACTGCTCGCAGATATAAAGGTAAATACATAGCTATTTCTGCAGTCTTGAAAAACGTTTTGATTTTTTATGTTTCATTTGAGCATGCTGTTGCTGTTGGTTATATTGAATAATTATACTACGCATCCATGTGGAGTTTATAGTTTGAAAATGTAAAGGTATCATATTTGATAATTTGGTCCCTTAGCAATTCAATGTCAAGATTTCTCAAATGTAATGCTTCTGTTTCACTTTCATTTGTAGGCCACACAGAGGATGAACTGATAGCTTTGTTCAATCAGATAGACCCAGTTGTGTCTGATTTTGAGTTTGAGGACAGCAAAGATGAGTTTCCGCAGAATGCTGCATTGGATGGGGAAGATGTTAATTCTTTCTGGAAAACCTCAGAAGAGGAAACTCTGAGTCAGTGCCAAGCAGTTGTGAAACCAGCAGAAAGAAAAAAAAAAACCTACAGCATTCTTATATTTACACGGACATGTAAGTTTAGTTCTGTTCTAGTAACATATACTGAGTAATGATGAAGTTTTTTTGAGGTTATGTAAGCCATAGAGAAATAAAATGATCGTTTTAATGTTTGTTTTTCCTGAATTAACTTTCACATCGTTAAAGTACACTATTTTAATGCTCAGATTACTGTATAGCTATGATACCTGAATTTTGGAAAATACTAATTTGTTTTTACTTTTCTTTTTGAAACCGATTTTCACCAATCCAAAGGTATTCACCACAGCCATGGTCTGCTTTCACTCTTCGGAAACCTTTTGATTACTTTCAAGATTATCTGAATGACAGTTTTTTTTTAAATTACTAGCAGAGCTAACTAATTTAAGGGATGTACAACTTATTGGCAAATCATTTGGACTGGATTTCGATGACATGGAAACATTCTTTGGATGTTTTATTTGCACAACGTTGATGGGTATCTACGTTTGCAGAGAATGTCGACTCCCAGGCTGTAAGGCATTAACATTCATCATATGTTCCTTCTGCAAATTATTTCTTTGCTTCAATAATGAAAGGAACTGCTTCTTGAATTTTCACAGTTAGTAAAACCAAACGTGTATATGTAAGAATATTGTAGAGGTACAGAACCACAGTATCATATATGATACTTCCTGTGTGCCCTTCTGGCAATGAAAAAACATTTTGAATGCATTATGTCATTTCCTGTATCTCTAGTAAAATAAGGAACCATGTTTTGTTTTAATGTCGTCTGTTTCATTATGGGGCTGAGGAGAATATAAAGAAGAAGCTTTTCTAAACGCTGTAATGCAAGTTTCAATACTGCCTATATATAGAAGTAATTTTAATAAGCATTTCGAATACAGTTTTTTTTCTTTTTTTCGCTGCTTAAAATCGACGCTATCAGTTATCCGAAACGGCTCTGCCTTTTATAATTCACTGTAGTTAAGAATTAATTACTGTCTTTAAAAGCCTTACAAATAAAGATTGTGGACATGGAGGCCTGCATTAACTGCCTGTATGTTGGGCTGCTCAACACACCCACGCTGGGAAGAGAAATCGCGTCCCGTGACCCCGGGCCTATGACACTTCTTGTGAGTCATTCTGCCATGTCCCACTTTACCTCGGCGCCTACCCCCACCGCAGTCACATTTGTATACGCCAAAATGATTGTGTACGGGCATTATCCTTCTGCAGGTATAGTCGAGACTCTGTAACTTCATTACCAATCCGCCGCATGTGTGTGTCCAAAATCATTTACCATCATTTGTCTCCCTCCAAAAAAAAAAAAAACAACCTAAAACCTCCGCTCGGTGGACATTTCATGCGTGCGTTACTACGGCGAAGATCCGGGATCGATTCTAGATGCGCACGAGGTCACGAAAGGGTCGTGGATGAATAAATGTCCATGACGGGAGTCAGCCACGTGCCATGTTTGCCTGTTCTGCATACTTAAACCCTTGATGGGTATAGGAGAAACATCGGTAAAGCTGAAAAATGATATCTACTTGCAATCTACTAACAAAGGAAGTCTATGAAGCGTAAAATCGAGTTGCAGGCAAGACTTAATGGCTTTAAAAAGTTGCACACCATAACTCTGGTTGTAGAACATCACGGGGGCTTATCAAATCCCTTGCAAGAAATCGAATGAAATTTATATTAAACTGTGCGATATAAAGGGAAGAAAAATAACTTCTCAGAGTTTATGGATCACTTTTATGAAAATAATAGAACTGGTACCCGGATCTTAGGATGGAGGTTGTAAATAAATCATTGTCGCTAATACTATGCAACGTATAACAAGCTTGAAGGAAGCATGCATTGTAAAGTACTTGGAGCGAAGGTTTTTTTGAAAAAACCTTTTAGCATTCTTTTATGACAACGCTGACATATTACCCCTTAGCATGCCATTTTCCTACGTAACGATGCATCTCTTGCAGATAGCTCTGGAAAAAGGAATACAACGATGACAAAGTTGTCAATAGTGTGAGATGTCATAATATAGGGTATTTTTATTGCTTACTAGTAGAAGTTGCAAGCTCTACTTGTGCTTTTATGTTACACAGAGATGACGTTCTCTCTTTATCTCTCTGTCAATTTATCACGCCCTCACTACCTCTTTTCATCTCTCACCCTCTCTTTGCCAACAACTCCGGTTTTTTAAACCCTTCCCTTCATTCCTCTGTCTTCAACGCTTATATTTTCCAACTCCCTTCTGTCTGCTTTGCTCTTTCCCCCTCATACTTCTTTTAGTTCTTTCTGTACAGCTTGCAATTCCTAATGCTTTGATAACTGCCTTTTCTGTGTATTAGTACGCTTTAAAATTTGTAGGGGAAGAAAATGATTAGAAGTACGTGTATTTCTGTAACCAAAGAGGCACATTTGGCACTATTGTGGCTACCAACCCCAAAGAGGAAGGGATGAAGTGTAGGAACCAGAGTAGACTAGCAGCTGTAGGCAGAAAGGCTACGTAGAGGCGCAGAAGTTCTGAACATTTCCAGGTTCGAATACTCCGACCACTGTTGGAACTGCTTAGAGAGTATGATGGACGATGCATCAAACAAGAAGCACTCTTTCGCAAGCATCCGCACCATATGTCCGCATAGCCATTTATCACGTAATCTAGAAAAGCACGACAAGGACCTCCCAAATACAAGCCTCGTATATTATTACAGTGATTCTTCTCGTTCAGTAAGAAAATGAATGATGTGCGTTGAAATAAAGGAATAGAAAGAGTTCAACATAATCTATAATTCATGGAGATACTATATTTGCCTTACATTGGTAATAACTAGGACTTATTCCTTTCTCTTAGAAAAATGGGAAAGACTTGAGTGATATTATTGATAGTTAATAAAATAAAAAATTATGGAAATTAATTTTTCTTTCACACTAGCCGTGTGTAGGAAGCACTATGAAAGGGTAGAGCCAGACTGAAAAATTCAATGCCATAGCCGGGATTTGAACCACTTATTTTCTGGTTTCCGTCCAGCCGCTCTAAACATTTGAGCTACTATGGCCAAAGTACCAACATGACATTAAATTCTCCAGCTGACTGGTATCAGTTGAATTTTTCATTCTGGCTCTACCCTTTCATAGTACGTCCTACACACGGATAGTGTGAAAGAACAATTAATTTCCATTAATTGTACCTAATAGTGGTCCGAACTCTAAAGCCCGGGCCTTAAAGTACTTACAGCATAGTGGGTCGCCATTAAGGTAGTTGTCGCATGTGTTTATGAGAACTCATAGTGGTTTACCGGGAGAAACACGAGTCAGTTGGAGAATTTAATGTCACGTTGGCACTTTGGCCATAGTAGCTCAAATGTTTAGAGCGGCTGGACGGAAGATCCGTTGTTCAAATCCCGGCTACGGCATTTAATTTTTCAGTCTGGCCCTTTCATAAAAAAATTTTTTTTTATAATTTTCCATAATTTATTACGGATTTGGAGGAAGAAATAAAATAAAAAGGCGATAGAGAAAGTTTTGTGGGGTATATCTCATTCCAAAGTTTCTTCAAATTGTATCAAAGTTTGAGTTTATATAACCCAGGGTATGTTTCAATATGTTTTAATTAATGTAAGCAGTACAAGTGGTATTACTACTTGGCCATCTTCCTGCACCTGTGTGATCCAGCATATTGACAGTAGATGGCCTCAGTTGCGTAGCCATTGTCATTTATTTTACTTATATTGATTGGAATAAAAATTTAGTGACGTGAATCTCTACATATTTACATATCCATTATTCAATTGATGTTAGTTGGATAGTTCTAAATGCAGTTTCATCCACCCTGTTTTATTATTAGTTAATTTATTATTACTGAAAAAAAGATACTTTTTAAAGTTGGATGTCTCGAAATTTGCCCCATGTCCTACCAAATGCAAGCCACAAAAGTCATCTTCTGAGTACTCTCTTTGAATTGGAGATTTTTATTATCTCTTACACCACCTTGGACAATTTTACAAACGAGAAACGTAAGCACATGTTTCCTTAGAGTTTAATAGCTTATTATGGATGCATTTATAATTGCTAATCATTATAAATATTTTACGAAAAATTATGGCTTACCCACAAATGAAAAACCCTACTTCTGATTATTAAAATACTTAAACGATAAAACTAACGAATACATTGTTAATTGGCTTCTATCTGTGTGATTGCAAATAATATGTTGTTTCAGGAGAAATCACTGGAGCAATTGGGGGTCTTAAATTCCCTTACGAAAGTCTTACTCATTCTATCAAACTTATTGTATGGATATTAAGTACTATAATTAGAGGGTGAAACCTATGGTGAATATATACTTCGTCATTTACACAATTGTTATTATTATAATCATTTCATTAACCATGTTTCTCTACTACATTTGTTACTGAATTATGGCTTCTCACTTATTAAAAGTTCTGTAACAAAGAACAGGAACTAAGATTATTTATATAATTATACTAAGATAAATAAATGCACACAATTTGCCAGTGTATCTATTTGTTTTGAATTGAAGTTTACAAGATTTGGTAAAATATTTGTATCAAAATATTGGCTCCAGCCTTAGATTAGAGGCAGATTAATTCCAGACATCTTTACTTAGTATCAAATTGAAGGTAAGAATTCCCAATACAGAGTTTGAGACGTAACATAGCGGTACAATCAACATACTTGACAACAACTGCATGTCTGCAATATACCACCATCTCTCGGCGCTGCACAAACAATATTTTCTTTCGAAGTTGCATGCAATTTGTATTGTCTAAACACACACACAAACTCACACAGAGAGAGAGAGAGAGAGAGAGAGAGAGGGGGGGGAGGGCGGTCCCTTAAGAACTTGGTTTGCCACTAATTCAATACCCTTACGCTAAGCCCATTTATACCTCATTGCTCCTGTTATTTTCAACTTTTCAGACAAACAGTTCGCAGGTTTCTCTCATAATTATAAAACATTTATGCGATGCCAATATTTATTAGAATAATTTGCTTAGAATTGCACAGTTTTACGGGACATTTGGAGCCGGCGATCCCTTTTAATGACATCAGAGGAATATTACTGCCCTCAATAATTGAAATAGAGTTATAAATTAACACCTCTCTTTGACAATCCTAATGGCACCACGGTGACGTGTGAGGCTGGCAATTGGGAGGTTAAGGATTCGATTCCCATAGACCTTGCAGTCCGACTTAGGTTTTCTTGGCTTTATCTGGTTTTATAGGCTAATACTGAGATAGCTTCTCATCTACCACATTTCCTTTTCATCATTCCATTTTATTTTGTTTCATATGTTGTTATATGTTCCATTTATATGTTACTGTGCATCTTTTTACAAAACTTGTAATAAGTCCAGAAATGTTTCATCTAGCAGTCTGCAAAAGAGCTTGTTTTTAGAGTAATGTTTGCTGCGTATGTTGGCATGGATATCGTCTTCTTTATTCTATTATCCTTTGATCTAAAGATTCCCTAGTTTGGTTATTCTGTGGCTGTGGCTCGAGTTTTGTTTTTAAGCAACTTTCCCTTTAGTATTTATTTAACTGAAAGTTTAGTTGTGCAACACGATGACAAAATTTAAAGGCGTTTTTAGAAACGTAAGAACAATGGCAATAGATTCTGCAGGACAGTACCCTTGACTGTAGAAATCAATGAAACTGATAACCAACGATATGGCAGTCAACCATGTGCAACTCCTCCAAGTGCTTCGAAAAGGCAGTTACAAACTGTGTTGAATACATTACTCAATCTAATATTGTGATAGATTCAGGCATTGAAGAAACTGTGTTATGCAACGTATGTGGTGGTGAGGTTAGGTTACAAGAAGAATAGCGTGCAAGAACTGGTATAGGGAATAAATTGAAAATTGTATACTTGAATTGTAGTTCTGCGTCATCATTTTGCTCTTCACAACATTGTGTTAATTGTAAACATTTGCCCCATTATCTCAGAAACTATTGGAGATGTGTACATTGAAGCAATTAGATTACCACGTTGGCGCTACAATTTGAAGCAACTATGTGGCGAGCAAAGTTCCACTTTAACCGGACAGTTTGAAACAAATAGTGTTTAGCTCAGGGTAAAGCAATGAGGTTTCTCACAGGATATGCATGGGTATGGATGAGAAGGGTAGTTTAATGACACTGGAATGCCCGTTTCAAACTGGTTTAATGACTGCTTCTTTTATTATTACATTAAACTCGAAGTTGCAGACCAAGGATTACCAATATAGCTGTTTAAAGTTACTGAAGGCGGAATGCTTATTACTCGATCACTTCTGGTCTTCCTGGCCCAAGACAGAACAAGTTGACCGCCCTAATCGGCCTTACGCCGTGGACTATCCTCCACCGCTGCGCGTGGGTGTGTGTCACTTTAACTTTCTGGAAGACCTTATTCAACCAAAGATTCCCTTTGTGACAATCCTGTCCATTGTTATTATTAGGGACCGAAGAATGCCCTATTCACACAGTCAAGTGCCATCCTTTAGAAATCTGCTAAGGACACTGTTTCTTACATTTCTTTTGTTATAACTCAACCAACTGCACCTGTTCATGGCGTAACAAACATACAAGGCTCCTTTGAAATCCATTACGATTCTTTATACATGGCAATTCTTAATTTCGGTATCAAACTTTTACAGATTGTAAAGGTGGCTTCAGAAATGCTATGGATCTACAAACACAGCAATTTAATGAGCTCAATTTTATGGTGTTTTTAATGCTAAAAGGTCAATAAAACATAATGAAAGAGAAAGAGAATATATAATTTGCTTAAAACTGTAAATACAAGCTCCATTAGATCAGTAGCTTCTCTATAGACCACATAATATGTTATTCAATTTTAATGCATGTGTTGTTAATACTTTCAGAATAACAGGTCATCAAGTTGTATATTTTAACATAGGCGATATAGGGCTTATCGTCTCACCTTATTCTTGAAATAATTTGTCTGATATGCTTTAAGAATCTCGGACTTAAAGATAGAATCTGATGTTTAACTGATAATGCAAAAACAGCGTGAGTGCGTACCTCTTACTAATTTCTTATCTTTTTCTTTCTTCTTAAGCTTCAAAACTTATACTTGCGAAGTTATACTTGCGCAGATCTTTATCCGAAAAATTACACTTTCTCTGTCTACTACAGCAAAGGAAAAGAAATGTGTACATCTGCACACGACGTGCACAAAGTTTCTAACGCAGTAGCTATTTAGACGCTCTGTATATACATATTTATTTTGTAAGTTTTCCCGACTGAAATACAGAGATGAGATTTTCAGCAGTTCTGTAGCACCTACTGAATATCCTCACAAAAGAAATACAATGGTCATTGCCGCCGGATTTGCTGTACCAATTTAAGTCCTCAATGTTTAAACCAAAAAAGCCACAATTTACTATCTTACATAAAGTGTAACTGCACAAAGCACGTAAATGTTGTACTGCAGCTATGTTTTTGGGCAAGTGTACAGCAGATCTACAAATTCCGTATCCCTGCGGCTTACTTTAAGAAAGACAAGACAACCTAATCGTTGCACATTTCACAAACGTATCATCCCATGCATGAGTGACTGTGGTTTTCATTGCCAACAACAGTTCTCTGAACACGTTCTCAGCTGTAAAACAGCATAATGTGGTACACAAGTTCCCGCTACGGTCCATTTATTCATAGAACTAATGCTTTTCCTTACTCTAACGTCTGCTTTTGTATCTGTAAGATTTGTTTTTACAAGAAGGCGTGGAAAACAGTGTAATTAAAAGACTGTCTCTTTAGACATGAAAAGAGTTATGTTTTAGAATTAATTAAAATGCACAGATGAGCACTCCAACGAATGTTAATACTTTCATCGAATATAGCCTAAGAGCAAAAAATCTGGGAAAAAGCCCAGATTACCTGATAAAATATGTGACAGCTGTTAATAAACTCATCATCTTAACTTTTTTTTTTAAATTTTACGTCTTACAACTTCTAGTCATATCGGACGATGAATGAAATGGGTGAACTGATGCTCAGTGCGTCCGGGGTCCATGGAGCTTAGAGTTACCCGACATTCGTCTTTCAGGATTAGGGAAAACCTCTGAAAAAACGTTATCTAGGTAACTCACCCTGACCGAGATTCGAACTCGGGACCTCTTGAACGTGAGGCAGAGATGCTACCATCTACGCTATCGAGGCGGGCTATCAGTTTTCTTAGACACCCTAACACAAATGTATCATTTTTAAAATTACCTTTTTATTTATTCAGGAGCTATCAAAATGTGTATTTTCAATCACCTCCGGATATGAAAATTTTCGATGGATTACAATATTTTCTCTACCTGCTAGGGGTAGGTGGAGATTATGGTAGGTATATGACAGGTATATGGTGGAGAAATTAAAAGAAAATTAGGTATGCTTTAATGTATAGCAATATGCACAAATAACGAAAGAGAAAAATGAAAACTGTTATATTCAATCTAATATACGGGCAAGACTATCACAGACTAGTGCTATAGATAGATTAACATTTTAATCGATTAATCGTGTTACTTTAATCGATTAATCTATGAATTAGTCGAGGTATTATGTGTTCGAAAATTAGGTGTAAGTATTATATAAAATACCTCAATACTCTGTACATTTAATTATTCATGAAACTGTTAAATATTTAGATTCATAATTTATGTGTGCATCCAGGGCCCATGTTTTATATATGTATTGAATTATATCTACAATATTTTTAAGTTATTATTCAGTAATTATTATATCAATATCTACTAAGATTTGTGAGACTGACATGTGAAGGCTCACCTAGTCAACTTAAAAAATACTGTTTTTTTCTGTCGCTCGCTTTAGCAGATTTATTTTGTAAAGCTAAAATGTATACACAGTTTCCCTCCCAAATTTTCGTATGTCATAATTTTAATTTCACTCAGCACAAAACGTTTTTCCTTATTTTAACTTTTAGTACAAAACTTTCACTCACTGTCACGAACTCAGAAACCTTACTGGCTTACTGCAGTTTACAGCAAAGTTACATCACCACAAGCCCTGAAAAGAGGGATCAGCTGTTGTTTCCACAGCTGTGTAAGCGCAGTGTTCGGTTCAAGGTTGTATAGCTCAGTTTATGCTAGCAAGCGATAATCAGTTGAAGACGATATGTTGTCACAAACAAGCTCTCTGTCAGCATCTGTATGTAGTTATGTACCTCTTAGAATATTTCCCAACACAAGTGTTATTTGGGCTCTCTCTGGGTTCGGAGTGATTTATTTTAGCTATCAGGTGTTCTACTATCTCAAAGCTCAAAGAATATTATGTGCTTAGTGTAAGCTTGATGCGTTGGAAAGGTCGTTTACGTTGGAAACAACATCAAAACAAAGAGGGATAAATTTGGCTAAGGGAGTTTTGATTAATATTTGCTGTAATCGATTAATTTTAATCGACTCGATTATTCGATTAAAATTCTTTAATCTTTAATCTAAAATAAAACATTAATCGATTAATCGTTTCGGATGATCGATTAAATCACGCAGAACTATCAGAAACCAAATATTTAGTATATGTTGCTGCACGCTCTTTGCTCAATTGTAAACTTAGTCAGGAAATGAGGAAATTAAAAATACTGGAAGAAAATTAAAGATGACAAGTTTAAATTACAGACGAGTTAAGATTAGTTACCAAAATATAAACTAAACACAAAACAATAAGAAGACCCAGATGAACATTTTTTTAGAAAAGTCTTAACATAAAGGAATAATGAAATTACCTTGTTTATGACTGCCAAAAACCCACAAGTACTGCAGTGCTTTTGCTATACAGAATTCGTTTATAAGTTGTTAAGGGCTATTATTTGTGTTTTAATAAATAAATTAACTAATATCTACAATATCCTTTAAAGCTTTAATAACTGAGAACAGGCAGAAAATCTACAAGAGCTATGTAAGTTCATATCTTCAATTATGATATGAAATTGTTTTTGTTAAATACAGATTTTCATATTTCATGTGTTTCTACACTTGACCATTTATCCATATAAATTTTTGAATACAATAGTATTCTGTAAACCATGTAAGGTGTGTGCGTAGGTTTTCTGAAGCAAGTTTCCAGTGAACGGTCTACCGTCTAAGACAGGATCATAAGGTAACCCAGACCAGAAACAAGACTGCCCAAGTATTTGCATTAATTTTACAAGTGTAGACACGCCCATTGTCGACATATGTAGCAGATGCATAAATGTTTACCGTATCCCGCTTTCGAAATCCGGATTCCGGTCCAGGGTAAATCCCAAACGTGATATAATTTCAGACATCTCTGCAGCAGCAGCTGGCGTTTGGACAAAAGATGACCAAGGCATGTACTGAAGTACCGGTTTTGGGTCTCAAAGCAGGAGTAAAAATTTTGGTACACGCTTCTCGTAGCAATAGCATTCTAATGTATGGTGATTCTTTTATTATTTTTCAGCGTTGCTGAATAGCTCTTCAAGCAAGAGGAGGTTTTTGTATTTATCAAATAAGTTAACATGACTCAGCGTTAACCTTTCATCCCTCTTGAGTAATAAAACACACAGAAATCTCTTTGTGCTATTCTAAATGTTCCATGTTTCTCTTTCTTTCGCGTACTTTCTCTTTTTCTATTCGCTGCTTACAATTCCTGAGGCCAGAGATCAGTGTCTGTTACGGACAGCATCTCGTAATTGCAGGCAATACTAGATTCTGGCCTCATTCCATAATATTTCCAAATGAATACATTATCCAGTTTATTTGTAGTCTAAAATAGTGCTGTATATTTTATTAAAATTCAAGAACTTAAATATTTTAACATCTATACAAATTTCATGATGTTCTCATCATTAATGGAAACTTTTTCTTATAGGTATACTACCTCTAGTCCAGCGCCGTGGCGTAGCGGCCTAAGGCAGCAAGCCCTGGTCCCTGGCCACGGAAAGTGGCCCGGGTTCGATCCCACCCATGGGGTACGGATTTTAGGTCCCGGGTATAGGACCGGTGTCCTCTTAGCATCGTGAAGAAAGCGAGTAGCTTACGCTAGGTAAGCGTCCCTAGTCACAAAAACCAATGTTCCGGCTGGGGGATGCCGAGATGCTGACCACATCTCCTCCGTATCGTTGGGGAGGTTGATTGATCACCCACCTCTGCAGTGCATAAGTGGGCATGAGGCCGGCAGTCGGGTTGATAGGCCTTGGTCCTCTTAGGGCTCTAGCGCCAGGGTTTATTTCTTATTATACGAACTCCAACTTAAGTCATATCGTACGACCTCCCGTAGGGGGAGGGATTCGTCCCTTTCAGCTACCAAGGTGCGGGCGCTGCGGACCCATAGCACTCGTGGTACCTCTGACGTTACTAGAGGAACCTGGGGCCGAACATTCGAGCCCCTCCCTCTGGGAGCTGATCGGATTGGGTTGGACTCGAGGGGGCAGCGTGTTCCCGCCACCCACGGGAAATTGGGTACTTCCGGCCAGGCTTTGGCCGCTTGGAGGGGGTAGAGGGTTGCCTCATATGTCCCGGGTGCTAGCCTGCAGAGCTAGTTGCTGGTGTGCTAGATCACCGGAGCCCTACCAAGGTTTTTGTTAGCTGGTTCATTAAGGACCGGCGCGTACGTGGCGTATCCACTTCCGTCCCGTCTGCCGTGTGCAGGTGGGGGGTGGGGCAGTTTATAAAATAGGTACTGTCCTACGGTAAATATACCCGAGAGGCCCGGGTTCTGGTCCTACGAGTCCAGGACTAATGGGAGTAGATCCTCGCATTTATTTATTTATATCGTGCGACCAATAAAATGGGTGAAATGATGCTCAAATGAGCTCAAGGTCCATGGAGCTTACAGTTACCCGACTTTCGTTTTTCAGGATAATGCAAAACCCTGGAGAAAACCTCATCTAGATAACTCGCCCTGCTCGAGATTCGAGCTCGGGACCTTTGTACGGGAGGCAGACGCGCTACCATCTACGCTACAGAGGCAGGCTTATTGGAACTTAGATCCTTAATAACAGAAACATTTTGAGCTCGGTAAATATCAAATGTATATCAAACTAGTTATTATTGTAGCACTGCCTTATTTCCAAAATAGCATTTGTTAACATATATATTTCTTGGATGCCACGCCAAAGCTTTAATTTTTGCTTCCTCTCCTACGTGTAATGAAAGAAAATGTTTTGTTTCACTTAAAATTTCGAGATTTTATAATTCATAAGGTTTCTTTAACAAAAAAAGTAAACTTCAGGAAAATCTCCATGTCTATAGTCAATTAAAAGAACAAGTTATTGAATGGTTATTGATTGAATAAATAAACCAGCTTTATAAGTGCGCATAATAAATATATGCTGCTCTAATATTTGTAATATTATTTGCTAAACATATTCATTACATCTGAAAAATCAGTACTTTCTATTTTCTCAACAAAGAACAACAATTTCGAATACATTGCCGAAGTTTAAGATATATTTACGACAGGCACAACAAATTTCTTGAAATGTTTGCTGGCATCCTATGAAGCCCTCCTGATTCTAAAGGAAAGCGTTATACTTCCTATATAACTTTAACCCCTAGTTGTAATTATTTGAATTGTCTATCTTTCATTGTTAATGCAGTACTTGTATAGTATCTATAGGGTAGGGCGGGGCTATTCCGCTCACGGGGCTATTCCGCCTGAAATGAGCAAATTTGTGTACTGCACAACAATCACGTGCAGCGATGACTTGCCTGCCAGTTCATTGTCAAGATCGGTGTTTGTGCTACGTATCTATGATTTTACTTGGGTTCGTAGGCTGCTGTTTTAATAGTATTAACAGAAGAAGATTACAAGGTAAGTAGATTATGCTACGCTATTTGTCTTGAATAAAAAGTACCGTTTGTAACTTAGGGTCTAGTATCTGCAGATAGAGAGATTTTTGATTGAAAATCAGTGACAGTATAGGTCATATAGTTAAGGTTACGTCCCTGCATTGCAGATGGCGCGTTTATTTTGTTATAGCTCTCACATGATGCGCAATTTCAAAAGTTCAACATTTGGGGCTATTCCGCCCAAGCAAAGAGGGGTTATTCTCGCCCAGTTATAATAAGACTTTTGTACTCTTTTAACATAATTATTTCTTATACAACTGTTACCGAATTTTATCTTACCGTTTCAGATGGCACAAAAACATAAACAAAGGAAGCTCTAACGAAACTGGACGGAGGACGACATTGCTAGTGCTGTTACGAGCGTATTAAACGGCGATGTAAGTATGAGAGTAGCAGCGGGCCGTTTCAGAGTGCCTTACTCTACACTAAAGGATCGTGTTCATTCACATCAACGTCAAGAAGCATTAAGAGGAGGAGTATACAATTAAGTTGGTCATCCTACAGTGTTTAGTTTGGAGGAGGAGAAAGAAAGATTTAGTTTCCAGGTTAAAATACGAGAGCTGTTCAATAAAGAATGATCATAATTTTTATGGTCATAATTTGTTGCACTAAAATTCAATCTTATTATATTCTGTTAGCTCAATGTGGAACAAACACGCCGTAGTACTTTCATTGTTGGTACTCCTGGTTCCCGCCTGTGAGAACCAGGCAAGTTCAGACATGTTCAGTATCGCCTAACGATGCAATGGAGGTAACATGCGAGGAACAATATGTGGCGTTGAAATTCTGCTTTCGTCTCAGCAAATCTTCAGTTGAGGCCTATACAATGTTACAGGAGACCTATGGAGAGTCTGTTCTTCCCTACAGCACAGCTGGTTAAAATGCTTAAAGAGGGGAGACAATCAATTTCAAAGGAAGGTGGTCCCGGTGCTCCAGTTACTACTGTTACGGAAGTAAACATCAACACTGCTGCTGTCATTGTGAGAGAGGATCAACGAATTACCTTAAGATCACTTTCTGAAATACTGAACATTCCATTGGGTGCCACCCACACGTTGGTGACAGAAATATTACAAATAAGACATGTTTGTGCGCGATAGGTTCCAAGATGGCTGCATATTGCTAATGTTGTTGCTGAATATCTTGCAAAAATCAACGTAAACTGCATCCCTCAGCCTACCTATGGCCCGGATTTAGCCCCAATTGACATTTTTCTATTCCTTAATTTGAAGAAACGCCTTCGTGGGAGGTATTATCCATCATCAGAAGCAGTGGTGAAGGCTGCGGAGGCGATTTTGAAGGATCTATCAAGAAATGGTTTCCAGCATATCTTTGAAGACTGGCAGAAACGCTGGGACAAGTGCATCGCATTCAGGGGAGACTATTTTGATAAGGACCATCAAAATTATGAGGATGAGTAAATATACATTGTCAAAAAAATTGTGATCATTCTGTATTGAACAGCCCTCGTATATGGCAGCAAGAGGCTTAGAATGTACACCGGAGCAAACAGAAAGAGAAGTGTCGACCTATTGTGAAACTAAATTGTGGGAATAGCGAATCAAGTGATGACTAGGTTCCAGCCCAAATAATATACAGTGATGAGGAAGATGCACCATGTGAATTTTGTGGGTTAAAGTTTTACTCTCCGAAATCGGTACCCAAAGGAGGCTGGATCAAATACCAGAAATGTGTACTATGGGTTTCACGAAGTGTGCGTTGGTGCAGCTGATAAGGAAAGCTTCATTGTGGCAAATGCATTTAATTGAAATGCAAAAGTACTGTGAGCGGTAATAGCCCCAGTGCCGGGCATTAATTCTGAGATTTCCTTTCTGTGCAACATTGGCTGTTTTATTTAATTACAACTATAGCAAGTAAAATATGTTTCTAACATCTGTACGCTTTAAGGAAGTAATAAAAACTGTTTTGCGCTATGTTTAACATAAAAAAATTATTCTATTTGTTTTATAGCACCATAAATATAAAATGAGCGGAATAGCCCCGCTCTACCCTATCAAGTTTGGCTGATGCTGTTGATAATACATGAATAAGATTATATTATTATATTGAAATTTAGATATATTCTGTAACCTTAGCATTCACTTTTCAAGCGTTTCACTGGATATATTTTTAAAATAAAAGTGGAAGAGCTTAGTTTTATATCAAGAATTCGCCCTTGAACAGACAAAATTGACTAATGAGTCCTCAACACCATAAAAATAAACCATCCGTGTTCGAATTTTGTGATATATTCATAACTGATGTAGAAGTGGCTGTTTTGAAATCATTTTCTCTTTGCGATGAACTGAATTAATACCAACTTCGCGTACGTAAACAACACATTTTGTATTTTATCTGTAAATTCCTGATGAATTATGAACAAGTTAGAAATGACAAAGACAAGAGGGATCATTTTCAAAGAGCTATCTCCAAACACGTGTATACAATCTATATACATTGTTTCTTTTAGCCAACATTTGTACAAGGTTCCCTGCCAGCATTGTCATTATAACAAAATGAGAAACGATCACGATGTTTAAGGTTGACATGATAACCTCTGCTTTCTGTTTTAAGAACGCCTCGAGATAAAACCGTTGGACGAGGTACATGCTGTGCAAACATCGAAATGACGGCAAGAAATTCTTACTATTGGACCGTGTACCAAAGCCAATTTGGTTCTCCATGTTACCATACTAGCCGTTGTAACTGACTTTTTTGACTTCTCAAAGCAAAAACGGAAAATAAGTATAATAACTTGAATGAAAGTAGAGTCAGATATAGTATAGTCATGAGACAAAGTAGGGGGAAGGAAAATATACGAAAGGAAAAGAAAAATATAGTAAGCTGAAGTGCAAGCTACAAGGGTTGAAAGAATTCAACTAAACCAACAAATGCACTGCCGTAGCTGGGATTTAAAACATGACATTATTCATTACTTTAAGACTGTCTGGTTAAATCTTAATATAATTTACAAAATGTTGCACTGTAAGAAGCAATTTCAGTCCTGATTAACACTAAGACAAGAATAAGAAGAAAAGAAGTTGTGTATGCTTAAAACCACACAACAGAAGTGAAAACTTAAAAACCATTCATTATAAATTATTCTTAACAATTATTTAAAACAATTTAATGTTGACACTTATTCTTTCGCAAAGAGGCCAGCTGCGAGTTAAACATTTCATGCCTTACGCTTGGTGTGCTCGCAAATGAAAATACTCTGAAACAACTGAATGACTACGGACTTGTGACCGTGCGAAGAGGGTTATACGTAAAGGATGTATAAAGGAAGTAAAATCAAATCATATAATATACTGTTACACATGTCTATTATTTTTATATTAAAATGCATGCTATTTAAATCTTCTTTTCTATAAAAAATCAAATTTATATATCAAATATTTTGATCCTTGGTCGGTCTTTCAGTTTGTGGAAAAACATAACCTATAAGTTATAAATGAAATAAACGCAAAATGTCAGTTTAATACGTGATAATTTTATTATGTACGTGTTATTATATTTAATTTATTTATGTGTTACGTTTGACTACTCACAATAAAGAGAAATTGTCAATAAAATAACCAGTTCTTTAATGAAATATATCTTTCACGAATTCCTAACACTTTTATTTCCAATTAGCACACTCTTATTTTTTATTATTATGGTTTCAATTATCAAATACCGAACTTCGGTAATATTATCAGTTCCTTTTGACAATTATTGTTGTTTAAAGTGGAATTTGACATGTTGTCAACTTGTTAAATGACAGAAGGTTATCTGAGCGAATCGGTTACAGGCACTTGACAGACGTTTCTAAGAAGGGCCCTAAGACAATTTTTTTAATGAAACTCCTGTAGGATTTCCGAATTTTTCATGGTATTTGAAATATGTTAAAATATACCTGGATGCGTGTTGTTCTGCGTTGAGTGCTACAGAAAATCTACGGTGTATAGCGGTATCTATAACATAAAAATGAAGTAACGAATAAGTGTGGGGGGGGGGGATACTTCGGATTGAGCCGACTCGAGGAGACTTCGCCCGAATAAGCGTCACATATTCCAGCGTGACGGCTCAGTTTAATTCACTACCCACAAAAAGTGCTAAACGAGCCTAAAGAAGTTTTCACTTCAAAAAGGTTATTTTGAACAGGTGGAGTCAGACTGAAAAATTCAATGCCATAGCTGGGATTTGAACACAGAACTCCCGGTCTCCATCCAGTTGCTCTAACCATTGAGGTACCATGGCCATTATGACATTAATTCTCCATCTGATGTTGGCCGTGGTAGCTCTATGGTTAGAGCAACCCTGGAGGTCTATGTTTACATCTCGACTATGGCATTGAAGTTTTCAGTTTGGCTCCACCTTTTCAAAATCTGGCTACACACGGCTGGTATGAAAGAACAATTTAATTTCCACTATTAAACCTAATAGTGTTCCGAACTATAAAGCCCGGGCCTTAGTACTTACAGTACAGTAAGTCGCCATTAAGGTAATGTAATTATGAGAACTCCAAGTGGTTTACCGGGAACATGAATGATTTGGAGAATTTTATGTCATGTTCACATGTTGGCCATAGTAGTTCAATGGTTAAGAGCAGTGGACGGCGACCGGAAATTCAAATCCTGGCTATGACATTGAATTTTTCAATCTGACTCAACCTTTCCAGGAGGTTTTAATTAAACCAATAAATGCATATGTTATAGCTGGGATTTGGAACATAGATGTGTTTATTATATTAAGACCATCTGATGCAATCCTAAAGTAATTCACAAAATTTGGTACTCTAAGGAGCAATTTAAGTTCTAATTAGCACTAAAGCAAGAGCCAGAAATGTTTCTTTCAAGGGCAGAAAGATAAGAGTTAAGTTTAGATGCATTTACATCAGGTTTTTCAACTTCATCCACTCTACAACTCTGCTTGATGAGACAGGTAGGTGAGTCTTTCACTACTATGTCCAGAGTAAAATATTGCTTGATTCTCTCTAAATAGCTTGAAAATACATTTTTGTCTCTCAAGAAATATCTGCCTTTTTATTAGTCTTTCAGTAAATTTTCTCTCGGAAGTTTTAACAATGCAATCAGCACTCACTAATGGTGCACAGGTATACAATATTTCTTTCTGACTTGTACGTCTTGTAGCTGTTCTTTCTGTCCATTCACGGAACTGAAAGTAAGCAGCATATTGTGTGTTGAACCCGTTTTCAAAGCGGGAGAATGGCGATGTGCAGCAGTGTCAAGAAAGGGCGCGCGAACAGAGCTGACCCTCATCCGAGAGTGCGACAAGTGGGCCGTGGGAATAGAGAGCCCTGTACACATGTATACAATTACACTGCCTTCCGAGATCTTGCGCTGTGATTGCTTTCTGTACTAGCAGTGTAATCGAGCGTATTATAAATACAGCTTGACGTGTGCAGATATGATTGATTTTTATTACGCCGTAGCCGGTTATGAAACAGTAGGCCGCCGTCGAACCTGTGCTACTTCGCAATTAGCGTGGGAAGCCTTCTTAACGAGGTATCTGATAACCCCAGTAGTCCACTCACATTTTGAGAGCCATGGACCATTTACTTTAACCTTGAAATGGAACGTGGTATAGAGCAATATCTAATATGCAGTATATAATCCTAAAAAATCTTAATAGAAACCTTAACAGCTGATAGCACTGGTGTATCTCAGCTATTTCTAACGTATTTCCAATCCGATGTATTTGTTATCAGCTGTTCCAGTCTCGGAACACGCGTGAGGATTGTCAGGAATGAAGCACATCATTTTAAGTTGGCAAATTTATTGGAGGCCAGTAATGATCTACTTGAAGTGAGCTACAGTTTGTCAGGGTTGAAGAATTAAAGTGCTTCTTAACCTCATCATTTGAAATTGTAACTCTTCAATTATTATGGAAACTTCTGAAGTCTCCGGAATTTACGACTTAAAAAAAATACGGACTGTATGTTGGGTTAGTTCCAGGAATTTTAAGGTTAAGTCATTGCTAAATTTATGTAACTCAAGCGTGGAATTTAAGCGCTAGAATGCCCAGTAACACATAGATCACAATAAGACTTAACTTACGAAGGAGAAGACGGCAATTTTACCAACTGTTGCTCTTTTACGAACTTAAGAATTTTTAGCGCCAACGATTCTATATACGAGGGCTGTTTAATAAAGACTGATCATAATTTTACGATCATAGTTTTTCGCACTAAAATTCTATCTTATTATATTCTGTTAGCTTAATGTGAAACAAACACACCGTAGTAGTTTCATTTTTGATACTCCTGGTTCCTGCCTGTGAGAACTAGGCAAGTACAGACATGTTCAGTATCGCCTACCGCTGGAATGGCGGTAACATGCAGTTAAAGTTGATGTTAGAGGAAGATCCGGAGTTTGTTTCAAACGTAATCACTGCTGATGAAACTTGGCTACATCATTTTGATCCTGAAAGCAAACAGCAAAGCTCAGTGTGGAAATCTGTTGCTTCTGTTGGGAAAGTTATGGTCATCTCGTTCTTTGATATTCATGGAATGGTTTATCAGAATGTTGAACCTGCATACACATAAGTAACTGGACAATACTACAGGGATGTCCTGAAAACATTGCAAGTCTACATCAGGCGCAAAAGACCACATTTTTGTGAAGCAGGCCGGATGCTGCACCACGATAATGCGCGGAGGCATATTGCCAATGTTATTGCTGAATATCTTACAAAAATCAAGGGGAAGTGCATCCCTCACCCTCTCTATACTCCGGATTTAGCTTCATATGACTTTTTTATATTCCCTAACTTGAAGAAATGCCTTCGTGGAAGGCATTATGCATCATCAGAGCAGTGGTGAAGGCTGTGGAGCCGATTTTGAAGGATATCTCAAAAATGATTTCCAGTATGTCTTTGAAGACTAACGGAAACACTGGAAAAGTGCATCGCATTCAGGGGAGACTATTTTGAGAAGGGCCATCAAATTATGAGGATGAGTAAAGGAAGGTTGTCAAAAAAATGTGATATTTCTTTATTGAACAGCCTCGTATATTACTAACCCATAAAGCTAACTCGTAGTATACTAAAAATCAAAGAACTTCATTCCCTCTTTGATGTGCCTTACCAATGACCTGATTCTGGCTTTCCAGAATTTGACCTTTAGGCTATTTTTATGGACTAATTTGACAATCCTAATAACCTGAACTACGCGGAGGAACTCGCTAATACTATGATAAAAATTCCTTTTGGAAATTAATTATTCTTTCACACTAGCCGTGTGTAGTACGCACTGTGAAAGGGTAGAGCCAGAATGAAACGTTCAATGCCATAGCCGGGATTTGAACCACGGATCTTCTGGTTTCCGTTCAGTGGCTTAGAGCGGCTGGACGGAAACCAGAAGATCCGTGGTTCAAATCCCGGCTATGGCACTGAATGTTTCATTCTGGCTCTACCCTTTCAAAATTCCTTTTTTTAGGTAGTGACTATAACTCATACTTGATATATTATTGATTGACATTTCTTTAAAATTGTATAAGCTATAACGGTAAATTATTCCGCTATCAGGGTAACAGGCAGTATTAAAACAAATTGTAATTTGCATTATCTCTGTATTAAAATACTTCATTTTTCGGCTTCACAAAATGCCAATTTTGGAAACGACTTACCATTCTTTGCCTTTGACTTACATTCTTACAAAATGTCTGTGTTATTGAAGAAGCTATAAATAGCATTTTCAAGTAATCACCATCCACAATTTAGCTGTATTCTTGTATGATAAAACTTATATGAGCCATAATATATTCCTCTCCCATGTCAATACTTAAATAAATACAGACGTTCCCTCTTTCTGGAGAACTTCCGGAAAGCTCAAAACGTGTTTTGAACTTTTAGATGGAATATATTTCCTACTTTCTATATTCATTTGAGAAATTAATAATAGTATAGTGTGTGGAGATGACATACTGATATTTTGTAACTATTATTAGGAACTTTACGTTGTGGTTTAGTGGGGAAAGTGCAAGTTAGCTGGGAAATTTAATGTCGTGCCAACATTTAGAGCAACCAAACGGAGATCACTTAAAGAACCGTGTCACAAATCTATGCAATGGCACTGAATTTTTTCAGCTGATTGTACCTATCCATACTATATTATACTCCGTGAAATAACTACAATTTCGTAAGATAACATTAAAGCATCGCGGAGAAATATGAAGTACATAACTGTGCCTGGAGGCATTCAAAAAATTCTTTAAGAGTCTGAATGGGGAATAAGTTACAACAAGTTTTCTGAATTTGCAGTAAGTAAGTGTGGTTTCCCTCTATTTCGCTTTAACTCCAGCTATTATTTTTCCAGACTTCTCATAAATCGTGGACGTAGTATGGGAGCTTTATGCTCACTTCCTTGTCCGACGCAGAACTTCTTCCTCGCCTTTGGCACTGCGGTACTCTTGTCCACCATTGTATTCAAAAGTATCCGGTTTCTCTTGAGATTTGTGGCAGGCAGTGACTTACACAAGATTTTCTGTTTTCTTAGACGTTGCCCATTTACAGAACGAGGCAATATATTAAGAAAAGAAGAATAAAGAATGGCAGCTCTTTGGCGAGCTTATTCTGAGATTGATGATAACACTGCCTCTATTATATGATTTCGATTCTTCATTTTTAGGCGAGGTTTATCGAATTACTATTTAAATGGTTTTGTATCTGATTGGCATTAAAATTCTTAAGCAATTTGTCTTCAGTTATACACACTTAAACCATTTTCACTCAGTTAAAACAGTGTAGACAACGTAACACCAATAGTGTTCCTTTCCTTTGTCTTAAAAATTTTTATGCTGATGATACACAAAGTTATCCCCTAATATTTTAAATGATGTACACAATGTATACAATAGAGCAGATATCTTCAACCATGTATGAACATTACGAAACTAAATGGGTGTCGAAAAAGGGAGGCTGAGTAGCAAATCTTCCATCATGGACAAATTTGGCTTTGATATCAAAAGCAGAATGGGTGTAACCACGGATAACTTTGACTTCGTGGTAAAACAAATGACTAGCATATGGCGCTGCCTTGACCCAGAATAGCGAAATCCCCAAATTCAAATGTGATGGTAATGCTTAGTGGTTTACTTTTTTCTTCTATTCTTTTCTTGTAATTTATGACCTCCAACTTAAAGTCATATCAAACGATGAATGAAATGGGTGAAATGATGCTCAAATGAATCCGGGGTTCATGGAGCCTAGAATAAGGGAAAACTCCGGTAAAAACCTTATCCAAATAACTCACCCTGACCGAGATTCGAACTCAGGACTTCTTGAACGTGAGCCAGACATGCTACCATCTACCTTCCCGAGGCGGGAAATTCTTAATGTGATGGTGGAATTCAAGAGCCTCTGCCCATCTTATCCACTCCACTATTCTTTCTTTACCGTCCTATTTTTCTGTAGTTCTTATTTCCATTTAACTGCAAATATACCTAAAATGGTTACACTTATTTTTGCTTATAAGTGAAACAGATCTGATTGTTGAACATTTACACCCAGAAGTCATCTTATGTAACATAGGGCCACGTCATTATTTTAAGTGAATTTAAACTTTGTAAAAAATGTTTCATATACTCTTAGAACCAACGGCTACACGTACAAATCTACTATTTTGATACAGTGTAACCACTTTATTGGGAGGCATATTTGTTTAATAGCTAAAGAGTATAAATTCACATCTACAGATTTGATATTTTAACCAGAATTAAGGTACCTACATCTTCGACTTACTAAATGTTTAATGTATGGTCTCCTACCTGGTCTACGAGTAACACGACAGCCTCTGGTTCCCAGAGTATACACTAGTTCTAATTTTCTACCATATGTCTTTGACATAAAGCAGAATCTACCTGTTCAGTATGACATTTCTAAGAAAATGTAAGGAGATAGTGAGGAGGAGAAGAAGAAGAAGAAGAAGAAGAAGAAGAAGAAGAAGAAGATGATGATGATGATGATGATGATGATGATGATGATGATGATGATGATGATGATGATGATGATGATGATGATGATGATGATGATGATGACGATGACGACGACGACGACGACGACGACGATGATGATGATGATGATGATGATGATGATGATGATGATGATGATTATGATGATGATGATGATGATGATGATGATGATGATGATGATGATGATGATGATGATGATGATGATGAAGAAATAAGTTTGGAAAGAGGAAAATGGTAAATGAACATTCAAGTGCCACCTTAATCATTAATATATAAGTAATAAACTCATCAGATTTAGGGCATTTTGTCAAGCTATTAGTGTACGTCTGCGGCCAAATAAGAAACCTATTATCTCTTTCAAATGGGATGACGTTTGTCCTTGAGTGCTACTAGACGAGCAACCAATTGGAGTCCTGCGGTGTCATATTGCATTCCCCCTAAGTGGTGTGTGACCAGCGCCAAACTAATCAATCTCTAATAAATAATATCCGGGCTAAGGCAAAATTTCAGATTCTTCAAAAACTGATCCATGTGGAAGTAGATATCAATGTATTTAACATAACCGTAAAAACCCTAAATGTTTGGTTAATATAGTTTTCCTAATACAAATAAAGTACTATTACATGCATATGTGTACGTATATTTGAAATTACTCAGAACTGAAATGTAAACGTTTTACATGACGATATAAAAAAATTACTTTGAATAAGCCAATGTGGTTGTTAAATTTGAACGAAAGGAAACAATACACTTCCTACTGGCCTAGTAGAACGTATCTGGTCACATTATATCTTCGTTTTTGAATGGTTTCGTAATCTCTATTTACTCTAGAGAGTTCAAAGTAGCATTATTCAGTTCCTCAGCTTAAAATCCAGGGAAGATGTATCAGCGGCATCAGCTTGCAATGAGACACCTTCCCCCTTACCACTGCCAGAACAATCCAATTGAGTTAATGTGTGCTCAAATTATGTTGCAAACAGAAATAATACTTTTATACTAACTGAAATTGAACGACTTATTCACAAGAGGAAACAACAAGACTGGTAAAATGCGTGAGACATCAGATAAACTACAAGAAGACGACTTTTGGAAAGAAATAGCACGTGACAGGATTTTGGAACCTACCATCATAAATTTGCAATACTCAGATGATGAAAATAAATGACAATGACGAATTATCTCTTAACGTAAGTAACATTTGCAGCTATATGGATGTACCGCTGGTATTTTGTTGGACTAGAAAAATGAGTAATTCATAAAATATAATTATTTTTAAATTAGAATCTTAAAATATGTGCGTAAATTACGAACATCAAGGTTGCAATTCCGATTTCAACAACTGCGTTGCTCTAAAATTTTGGACAATTCAGTCTGCGTTCCCTTACGTTTAGCCCCAAGAAGATTTGAAAGTGAGAGAGAGGGGAAAATACTGACAGAGTGCGGGTAACGAGGTGGCAACGCTGAAGGCTCTAACGCATCTGATTCGCTACAGGCGAGAACTCTTTCCATTTGAAACACATAATAGGTCGTGATTCATTTGAGCCTAACTAGTATGAGCTGATGACACCTGATCAAAATAAAAATTTCTGTAAGTTTGTGAGTCACGAAAGAAAAGGTGCGACTTTTAAAATATATGCTATTTATTGACAAATGAGATCAGACACAGTTATATCCAACCTCATGTAGACGTTGAGTTCTATGCTTTACAACTGCAGGCCACTAACGTCGCTTTTGATTAAACTCACAGAGCCTTGACCATAATCGTTCTTGAAATGACAAAACGACTTCCCTCCTTTGAAGAGCACCAAACAAACAAGAACTGCCATGCAGCAGATGAGTAGTCAGGATGTCTGCGCTGACACTGTCCTTATAAACGGTTACACACTTTTACAAGAAGTCTGAAAATCTGAGCGTTGGAAACGTTAGATGCAATCCGAATATGGAATTACATTCTTGGCAATATCGCTCTCACGATGGACTTGTCCAGCCGCCTTCAAGTTCCTATCTTACCCCGACAAAGTGTTCATGCGGAGGTGCAATAATTTCTCAGGATATGCAGGACAACGTTAAGAGCAACGCCAGTACATACATCCTGAGAGGCAAGTAACGTGTGTGTTTCTTTGAAACAATAGACTTTCCTCTGTGATTCATAAATTTCCCAGAAGTGGACTCCCGCAAATGGGTATGAACATGTTTCTTCTTGCTGGACCTGAAGAAACTCCTCCACATCTTAATGCAAACAGTTTAGCTGATCGCATGCCTGTTAGATACTGCGGCATCAGTCTCACAGAGTCCGTCTTTGGAGTATTTAAAAAGGTTTATGGAACAGATCCCTTTTCCAGGTAAGTGTGTACATTCTAGCCGCATAACAAAACTTAGATTGGTATTAACTACAGAAAGTTTGTAGAAGTTTTCAATTCCTTATTGCTCTCAAAAAGTAGTTTCCTTCATATTTAACGAAGCTAGAGAAAGGACTGTGTGCCACGAAAAGTTCTATAACAATTTCATAGAAAATGCACATATTCATATGCCCTAAGTACCATTCCAAGATACAATTTCCCCCTTTTTCTTAAATATGTGTGTCTGAAAGAGAGAAAGGGAGAATGTGTGCGGGTTAGTGTATGTTTTATGTGTGTAAGTGTAAATATAACAGAAAGAATGGACTCAGAAATTAAATTTCATTCAAATCCGCCTATTTTAAACCTGTAAACTGAAATTTGTCATGTAATTTGCCCCATCTCAAACAACACGTTGCACAAAAATGTATGTAAATTATAAAACAGTAGAGTCACATTAAAAAATTTAATGCCAATTGCCGGGATCTGAACCATGGATCCTCCACTCTCCATCCGGCTGCTTTTAATCATTGAGCTACCGTGGCAAACATGCCAGCATGCCATTAAATTCTCCATCTGACTTTTTCCCGGTAAACTACTAGGAGTTCTTATAAACGTAGTACATATCTCTACATAATAAGTTGATCATTTGGCTGGCCTCGTAACTCAGACGGTAGAGCACCTGCCTGCCGTGCTAGGGATTACGGTTCGATTCCCGGCAGTGGGGGTTAGGGATTTTTCTCCTATCAAGATTATTCCTCATCTTCCCTAGAGTCTAGACGTATGAATGAGAGTGCGAATGTGTGTGATCTAATGATTAAAACCCCAACGAATACCAGTTAACAACTTCGATATGTTCCATAGGAGAACGGCCGCCGATATGACCATTGCAGTTAAACGCGGGGTATAAATGGAAAAAATACAACAAATTATCATTTGAGAGTATTTATTTCCTTCCCCTTCTTCCTTTCCTTTTTATTTGAGAGTTTAAGCTAACTCAAAATAGTCTCTAGGTCCTTTCATATAACTGAACAAATTTCGACTAAATTTACCAACTGATGCTGATATTTATCTTAATATAAGCAAAGCAAAAGTTATTTAATGTTTTAGGGTGGACTATAATTCTATCAATTTCTAAATCCCAAATTTTCCAAATCTCAAAATCGTACCAAAAGCGTGTACTGTAATATAAAATTTAGCTAAATATATAATTCTTCACTTCAATACTTGGGTTTCAATAGGTTTTACGTCTCCTTATTTACCCTTTTGAGTTAAAAGTCTATACAATATAATATATTAAAACCATAAAGGCAAAAATGATATATGTTACTGATACTGAATAACGGCATGAACGTATGAAAGTATCCGCAATTACCAACTTTAGAATTTTTGGAACATGATGCAAGTTATTAACATACAAGGTATGGGCTTTCCAATGGTGGAAAAACATCTAAATCATTAGAAATTTGAGTTTATCTTACACACTTTACATATTTTCTCTCTTTATCATAAAAGTATACACTAAAAATATTAGCCAGTATTTTGCTTTATGCACTTCAATTGTTGCAACACCATATTAGTTACGTTACGTTTGCATTGATACCTTTTGCTCTTCAAAATGCTCCCTCGTGTTGTACCCACATACTATCAGGTTCATTGTACGCCCATAGGCCGGTCCATAGCGGTTACATCACTAATTTATTTCATCTGATACTTAGAAGCTAATTTCAATTCACTCTAAGCTGTGTTGTGGTCATCTTCATGTGTAATGGCTTTGATAAACTGGTTGTGCTACAAATTATTGAGGCTTTCAGATAGAACAAGTGCAGGGAGAGGTTTTGAATTTCGGTCTACATAGGCTGGGGCGTGGTCCGTGTTGTATACCAGAAAACAAGGGACATAAAGCTAGCGAATAAGGACCGACAAAGAGGGCGCGGTGGATCTGGTAAAAACGGATCAAAACTCCTCATTTCCTGCATTTTATTACTCAGCAGTACATCAACGTAGCTGCAATTCCGGATACGACCTACTGACATGTACACGCCGTCCAAGAAATGCTTGTTACTTGCTGCGAGGCAACACTTTCATTTGTCAGTGCCAATGAGAAACAAATGGCTATCGAGAAGCGTGGAGTGCTTGGTCTGTACTCAGGTTATCAGTCAACGTAGCTTGCACGTCTCGGAATCATGTCAGATATCGAGGGTCATCCATCCACATTCGAAAGGCTATTAAAAACTATTTAGAGAAAGGCTTCCTGGACCGACAGTACAACAAAGCCAGCAGAAGGGACTTGCGTCAGACGAAACAGCAACAAAGAGTCGCGGCTTTACAAGTTGAATCGAAGATATCTTGGCATCGGACAGGTCGGCAGCCGTGTTTAAGGCTTCTGTAACGTTCTTCGAGCCCGCTGTCGTTAATTATATCGAGTGTTCTGCTTTTGATGTGGCAGACCTTTCATTCCCTCACAAACTGCCACTTCTCCGATCGATATTTTGTTTCCTTGTGTAGATTAATGTTAAAATGAACAACTCAGGGTAAGAATGAAACTCAGACTTATTATGAAATGCCATACTTCTTACTAAATTTATAAACTCTTTTTAATAAATAAACTTAGTCTCCAAAAGCGTTCGTAACTATTACTTCTTAGCCAGAATAAATGATGAAAAATTTATTGAGTTTGCCTTAAGTTTAAAATTCTGTCTCTATTTTATAATAAGTCTATTGTGTGATCCTGCTAATAACAAGTTATAACTATGGTAGATCATCTGTTGCCTATTAATAAGCGGATGTCACAAAAACTTCGATACAGGCTAGTGGTTAATATTATCTTTACATTTCTTATTATAACTATACCACTTTAAATCACTAATAAACCAGCCCACCTCGGTAGCGTAGATGGTAGTGCCTGCCTCACGTGCAAGACGTCCCGAGTTCAAACCTCTGCAAGGGTGAGTTACCTGGATAAGGTTTCTCCGGAGTTTTCCCTTATTCTGACGGACGAATGTCGGGTAACTCTAAGCTCTCTGAACCCTGGGCTCATTTGAGCATCATCTTATTCAATTCCATTCATCATCCGATGTGACTTAACGTTGGCGGACGTAAATTATAAAAAAAGGAAAGAGTGAGAGTGGGAAAGCAGGGTTGGAGGTGGTAATTCTGTTAAAAAAATTATAACCCTTGGTGTTTTGTCAACAGGATGGGGGATGAGTAGGTTACTGACGCCACAATTTTCTATTCACAACCATAGGTAAATTAACACATTATCTGATAAAACACCTACTGGAGAAAAATTTAGCATAGGACAGCAACATTTAATATGATTAGTCATCACGTTTACATTTCTAAATCCCCTTTACTTAATACATTTCATGAAGTACAAACATCAGAGTAGCCTGAATACCCTGTAGGTATACCTGCTTTCTTACACACAAGAATATTTGGATAAAACAGTGTTAACTACTTACAAAATCCAACTTCATTCTCCCTTACTAACCGCAGATGCAATACTTATAAATACAAAACATTATTTACACATGCTAATTTATTGTTCTGACATATTTTATTAAACACAAATGTCAATATTCCAAACGTACATTGCGATTCATATAAACCTGAACCATTTCAATAAGCCATAACTTTTGAACCAATAATAAGACACGCGCAACTTTGGGAGAATGTAATACACAACTGGTGGATTACATTACATTATTTACATCTCAGAGAAAATGTTATAAGTACTTCTAGGTCTCTTGAACCTCCCTCAAAAGGCACTAGGTATGCAAGGATGATATTACATTCCACCAAAAAATTCGATATTCCGAATTCATCGGAAATTGGTTTTAAGGAACCCTGAATATTTTTCTTCAATTTTTGCAAAGAGGTCTGCGTATGTGGTCATCAAAACAACTCAACACCAGATATATGCTTTCTGAAGTTTTTAAATTCCCTATCTTCCCAAAATGAGACCGATATTTTAAAAAACTCCACTCGTTTCAAATTTCTGTTTAAATGGAAAATGTTTTGGTAATTCTATTTTTTCTTTTCAAAAATGGCTCTAACGATTTAATAAAAGTCAACATATTTACGACTTTTATGTAACATGAAATGCATTTTTCGAATTTCCTGAGTATCGTCTTATTTTTTATTCGAAAAGAAGTTTTTATAATTTGATATAAAACACAAATATTAAAAGCCGAAGAAAAATTACTACATAAAAGGAAGATGATCTATCAAAATAGATAATTTATTTAAAGAGCTTTATGCAGTTGCATGAGGAGTTTCGGGACACCATTACTAATATTTGGATTATTTACACTTCTTCAAACTTCTAGAGCCTTGTCGATCTACCATCTGTATTTATAATGGAATTTGTAATTCAGCTATACCTGCAAGACTTTTTCTCGCTTAAAATAGCTATTATATGTACGATTAAAATTTAAATGCTAGAGAAAATCATGCAAATGCAACAGTCAGCTTTTCCTGTTAAAGAGACGTTTGCAAGAACGTTTGAAGAAGCTTTCTATATTTCTTTTGTATGATATAATTTTAAAAGTTATTTTATCAATATAACCCAAAAAACTGGAATAAAGCCTCATATGAACAATTGTGTCTATGTGAAAGCCGATTTTAAAAACAGTTTTACCTACGACGTCTAAATAAATACCATATATATAATTATTTATTTATTTTACGATTTTAAAAACATTTTTACCTATGACTTGTAAATAAATACCATATATATAATTAATTATTTATTTTACGAGAGAAAAGAAGTAATTGTATGCATTTGATGTTCAATTGGACAATACAAAATAGGATTACTAAATAAAAATATATAGATCAGGTAATTAATCTCCAATGGAATTCTTTTTGTTAAAATATTTAATCTGCTGTTACCGAAATTAATGTTTACTATTTGGCGGTGCATAATTTAAAACATAAAAACTCAGCATATTCGCAAGCATGTAATTAAGCTCACTTCTTAAAGAATGTTTCCACTCAAGTTTAATAGAAAATATTTGTTTTAATAGCCTTTATGCTAGCGACAGAAAAAATCGCCTGAATGTTAAGTAATATATACAACTCAAAGCAAACCTAAAACATAAAAGGTACATATAAATGTTTGGAACAGGTTTTTCAGTAATGCCCAAATTATTTTATTATCCTCCCAAAACTATTTGTGAACAAATTGCTGTACAAGTACGCCTACATTTATTTCTGTGCATGTTATTACTCTTATTTCCTTTCCCTGAAAGGAATCTTCAAAATTAGCATGATGATCCTTTTTAGCAAATAATGCCGTTATAAGGATGGTACACGGATGTGGCCATGAGATATTTATCATTGCTGCTGCCAGAAGAAATTTAAAAACTCAAGACAAGATTTACGAATTCAGAACACACAAAATAACCATTCCTTACATGCTGAAGACACATGCTTGAGACTGGAGATTTGAATGCGCGCATAAGACAGGAGACATTAATTACCCGCGTCGTTTCGGTGACGCTGGCGCTTTGATCCTCCGGCCGTCTCTTCATTCTGTGTAAATGAGGCGGCAGACATTTCATTTGGCAGAAGACTCGTCGTCATTGCAAGGCGCCTGACGATAAACCACCAAGAGTTATTACCATCCTCGCACTGTCTCTATGTAAACACATTAAAATTAAAGAGGAAACTATTAAAACGATGCAAGCAGTAAACAGAAAGCAACGTAGGCTTAATCCTCTTTTCATAAAACGTTCATAGAAGCTCTTAAAATACATGTATAAATTTTAATCATATTTTACAATGAAAGAAATGAGATGGATGGCATAATATTATTAATTTGCATGCTCATGTTTTGATTCATTCAAATGATTTCACGTTCCTTTCATTATTCACAACATTCTTAACCTTTCTTCTGAGCAGAATATAGAGGGTCAATTAAACTCCAGTTTGGTCGAGAATCTTGCTTATCATATAAATAAGAGTTACTGTATAAGAGGGTCGGCTGATGAGTCCCGGGTTTTACAATACAAAATAAAGGTTTAAATAATGTAGCTTTCTTTATTTCTCAACATAATTTCCAGAAATGGTGATACAATTGTCATATCAGTGTTCTAATTTAATTAAACCGTCTCTGTAGTGGGATTTATCATGCTCCTCAAAATACCTGTTTATCGCATTAATTATCAATGAAAGTAAACAGTATAAATGTTGCAAGTAATATTTTCAATATCACTTAAAATTAAAATAATCGTATGCATGAAATATTTTAAAATAAACACTGCTTAGGAAAATTACCATATATATTAAAATTTATTTAATTAATTTAAAATTCCAAATAATATATTAATAACTGAAGGAAATCCATGTCTAACAACCAAGAAGGGTGACGGTAGAGAACAAGGAATAACCATTTTCTCCAAATTGAACTAATGCTGCCATCTTTGAGGGTACTAAATACGCACTCATTGGTTGGGAGAGAACATGGAATGCAATGAAATATTTCAAGATTCCAAATGTGCGCGACAAGTGAAAACAAGGAATGTCCATATGCAGGAATAAGAAAGCAGGAAATGTGCATGTGGTGTAGTTGGTAATAATGTTAACAGCTGTCGGTTTAGATGCTTAGTTGGTTATATATGACCTACTGATCCGAGGTCGTGGGTTCAAATCCAGCCCAGTAATTAAAAGTAACACTTCCTGTTCTTAATAGAACGATCCCCATTGAACCAGTGAAGGGCCTAGTCCTGGAATGGTTTCTGTCGGAAGACCCCATCAAGACTTGAAAGTACCCCCTTCTAACGACACTTACTCTGCTTGTAACACTTCCTGTCAGAAAAGTTCCTTCAGGGCGGATCTTCCAGCACACTGGTGGCTCTGTTAGGATACTGGTAATTGGCAACATCGTTAAAAACCAAACACAAAAATAATAAAAACTGTGAACATACCTTTTTTCATTCATTCTAAAATGACATTGATTAACAATTAATGCTTGAAGAGTATCTTATTTCTTGAAAGAAATATTTAATAATATTTTCCTGAATATCTCCCACGTGGAAATTCACTATAGCTCTGCAGTCTTATTAAAATACTTTAATTATATTGTTCTCAGAAAAATAGACTAGGCTGAGAATTAAAATAAACTTGAAGCCTTAATTTACAGCTTTTTAACAAACAAAATAACAACAATAATAATGCACTTCGAACGAAATAACTTACGTTATTGCATATTCGAAATTGATTAAATGTAGTCGCTAAAGACGTTTGTAAATTTCACACCTTGCTTTACATTTTCGATGAATTAATAATGCACAACAACTCTCTATTGCCCTATAATATTTCTATAACCTACATCGAGTTCAAATTTCCTTTTAAGTACGGAATACGTTGTCGTCCAACAAAGCAGCCGACTTTGCGTCTCACCATCGACAATCAAATATTTGAATAAATCCACTAAAATTATGATATGCCATTTAGCCATTGTATTGGTGGCATTGTTTTACCGTAAAACCGAGGGGAAAATGTAAAGATTGCATAAGAAATACAAATTTTGAGACTTTCTAAAGAATAAAATAAATTTTATAGAAAAAGGGGTCTGAGTGTACTATCGTGAATAGCATAATTTAAAAACGAAAATTAGTTTTAACTACTAAATTGGTGTATAAGGTAGCAAAATCCCCATCCTAAACTAGAGTTTACCTAACAAATGTTTGGAACATTTTAATTTTCTCAGAACGGATTCTAAGAAATGTTGATAAACTACAAAAATATTAGGTTCTTTTCATGAGAAATGAAATGTGTATCTTAAATATCCGGAAGTGCCTTCATTGTGAATTAATTTGCGTAATTGTTAAACTGTAACGGCTAGACAGAATCTTATTAGAAAATAAAAGGATCCATTTCCATGTATTCTTTATTGCTATTTGAATTTTCCGTTAGTTATATTTTTCTTAAGTGGGAAATCGTCACTTTTTCCATACCTGGCCACCTGCCATGTAAACAGAGTGGGGATTTCAATCATTATTCAGCGACCAGTTTTTAAAAGATCAGATTATATGAGAAATATGTAATAAAATCATAACTTTAGTCGTAACTGGTCAGGTGGGGTTGGAGCCAACACAGAAAATTTTTGAAGTGACTGCGCTCTTAATCTAAATGGCTGATAATCATGGAATGCGGTGTACCTTTCAGTCACGTCCCTAACAGCTCAGAGACAGTAGTTGTACTGCAATAGTTTCCTGAACGATTTCGTGGTTCTCACTGACTGGGTTGTCACATACCCCACCTCACCAGTTACGGAACATTTTATTTGGTGTTGCAATTAACTGTGAAAAATCACTGTGGCAAATTAAAGGAATATTATAAGGGGAAATGGATTAAAATTTTAGTGATTAGCTTAATGATGTTCTCAAAGACTTGGAAAGTGAATTCAGTAGTGAAGGTAATGTTGTGCCACAAGAATTTTGAGGTGCACGTTGGTATTTCTGAGGAAATGGCAGCAACAAATGAAGAAGTCGATGTCAGTGGTCTTGCAGAAGAACATGATGCTGATACAACTGATGTGGAGCAACCCGCAAAGAAAAAATTACCTGAGCAAAAATACTTTGATGGTAGAAACAAATTCAAATGGTCATCTTTCAGGAAAACTTGGCAAAGCAACACAGTCATGGGGCAAACCGTAATGTGACAGCAGACAATTGGTTTAAATCCATTGAACTTGTCCATGATGTGCAAAATAGATGGTTGACATACGTGGAAACAATGAAAAGAAAACGAGAAATACCTACAGAATTTCTTCCTTCAAGAAATAAACCAGAAAATTCAGTTCTGTGCGGATTCACAACTGATTTCACGTTGATATCTTTTGTACCAAAGAGAAACAGTGTCGGGAAACCGACATCAAGTGAGAACTTAGGAAACTGAATTGCAATACAAAGCCATCTGATGTTATTATTATAAACAGGGAGCGAAAATAAAGTGAGTTAAAGTTATGATTCTCTGTGTATGTGTGTTATTTAGGCTCCTGAGATAATTACCAATTTCCACGTCCCTCTCCAGGAAACAGTGTCATTATGATTATCTCATCCATCTACCATACAATATCTATCAACAATGTAATCAAAAAACAAAAACCGTAGGAAATAAAAATAAAGAAAAAACAGGACATACATAATATAATAAATAATTAGAAACCAAAGATTTATATGTTCTTTACAAAATAACTTAATTGCATCTCTAAAAGGTTGTAAAATACCAACAAAACCTGATCCGTTGGGTGAAATGTGTGCAAATTATTCAGCAAGCCGACGTTCCAACCGCTAGCAAATTGGTTGTATTATTTACATTATTAAATATTGGCCCAGTCAATGCTTACGTTATTTTTAAGCTGTTTCCGGGAAATCCTGACCAAAGCCGGCTTGATTTTGTGAACTTTTAGGGCGACAAATGATTGAGCCACAGCTGAACGCAAGATTCCTAAACAACTGCCTCGAGGGTTACGTCAAAATATAGAGTGTATCCTCAACAAAACTCTTCCCTCATGAGGCAGACAAAAGTTTTAGAAACAAGTAAGATGTGGCATGTGCTTTAGAATCAAAGAAAAGGGGATATGAATTACTTGTGTTGAATGTGAAACTCCGATGAGCTCAAAATATGTATTCAGCATGTGTGAAAATTTTGCCAAGTAAACTGTGTTCAAAAGTGCTGTAACGTATTCTAAGCGAAACAAAAGGTTAATTACTGGTTATAGACATTATGCTTAATGGTATTATAGAAGAAGATGCCAGTTTTAGAAATGTTTTCTGTCTGAAAAGGTCAAAGAACTAAAGTATTGCAGTTTTTCATTCTTATTTACATTGTCCATATGCGAATCATATAAGTTTTGTGTTTGTTATTCTTTGCCAACAAATATGATATTGCTATTTTACTTAATTGATGGAAATTCATCATTTCTCCACACTAGCCGTATATAGGCTAAGGTTCTTGATAGAGTCAACCTGAAAAATTCAATGCCATGGCCGGGATTTGAACCACTGATCTCCTGGTTTCCGTCCAGTCGCTCTTAACCTTTGAGTTACATGGACTACGAGCCGTCCTGACATCAAATTCTCCATTTATATCAAGAACCTCAAGCACCTTAGTATATATACGGCTAGTGTGAAGAAATGATTAATTTCCATCAATTAACTAAAATAATAAGGGTTAAATGATGAAGCCTGGGACTTAAGTTCTTGCAATAGTAAATCGCCACAAACGGTGTATCTCGGATGCGAGGGCCCTTGTGGTCTACCGGGGAAATATACGAGTCAACTGGAGAATTTGATGTCAAGATGGCACGTTGGCCACGGTAGCTCAAAGGTTAAGAGCGATTGGACGGAAACCAGGAGATCCGTGGTTCAAATCCCGGCCATGGCACTGAATTTTTTATGTTGGCTCTATGATATTGTTATGTTAATTATACTTCCTTTCTGACAGCATTTCCGTATTACATTGATATTTGTAACCATTTCCTTGTCAGCTTTAATTAAATTCTCGGGTTTGTCTAAACCCACCTCACCAGATAATTCCCAAAAAGCTTACCTCACCAGTTATGGGTTAATAAATCTATCTAGATCAACATGAAGTAGACAGAAGGATAAGTAATTGTAAAACAATTTGTAAGCTAGTGTAGAAAAGGTAACGTTAATGCACACACAAAACTTTCTTATTTACAATTCGTCCATGATCGTGCAAAGAATAGGATATAAGACGTGTGTGAAATGCGTATCAGAATCTTGGAAAGTGTTCCTCGCTTCTGTAATAAGGAATACTCTTGTCCAGTTTACTATTGCTTTATTTATCTTACTTCATACACGGAAGGTTAATGTTTTCCTTTGCAGCTTTACCGGAAATATAAAAACCACACAGTGTAACATTACATAAAAGGGCCCTTAATGGTGACTCGATCCTCATCTTGCACGGGCAAGTAATTGCCTTTTTGGGGTCAGGAGTGGGAGGAGAAGGGGCGCTTCTTGGAAACCCTAGCTAATAAATTGCTTCAAAGGTCACCTCTGTCATACACCTGCTGCGAAGAAAGAGTCACAACAACTAAAAGGAAAGTCTTCAACAACAGCAGTAATTCCGACAGCAACATAACAAAAGAATTTCTTCCCCCCACTCCTACCTAGCTGCTAATAATGGTGCCCGATAATTGATTGACAACGACCCCGCCCGGCTGCATTTGCATACTCCTGAAGAACCCGACTCCAACATAAATCTCGGTTGCCGCGAGAACGGACTGACTTCCTGGCTCGTTAAATTCAGAGTTAACATAATTTGATCCGGCATTAGAGCGGCGCCTTGAGACCATAGTAAAAAATGTCGCCAACTTTACCACTGACAAGGTTTGTATATCATTGTACACCGATACTCGTGTGGCAGAAAACCAAGTACCGGAACAAACAAGGTGATTCAACCACTGCTTCTTTCTTAAAATATACCCGTGCCGAAAGATTTGTCATTGAAACAGAAGCTTTCTTTTCTCTTGTTTATTGTTATTAAAAGTGTACTAAATTTTCAGCTGATGTGTGCCTGAACTTTACTCCAAAACCTCTCAAATCGCTGGACATGTATAGTATACCACAAGGAACAAAGTCTCCGGGCAATGAAACGTAGGGAGGTTGGAAAAGGCTCCTACAGCCTCCCTCGGTAGCTCATGTCACCCCAAGTCACTTCAGTTACAGACCATTCAAAAACATTCTGACGGCTTTTACTTTTGTGAATCAATCTTCTCGGTTTTAGTGTACAGAGTGCATAGAGCGCATGTTTTCTTAACTATTCTGCTCCTTGTATAGTATTCGTTCTCTGTCACGCACATTCGCTGTCACTGTTCCACTGTGAAAGGGAGCGTATTCCTCTCAGGGACCTTATTTGCGTTGGTGGACAGTACACAAGTGGATAGTAACATTTTGATACTGCCGCCAGAAAATCTTTTATATGTTCACAATCTGTTTTAATTTTTTTTCTTTCTTTATGTTGTTACTCTACCATGTTATTCTTGAAACAATCGACTTATGATCATTTAAAGTATATTGCAATCTTTCATTTTCGAGGGCCGCGCCGTGGTCCAGTGGTTAGACCGCTTGACTCTCACCAAGGCGGCCCGGGTTCGATCCCAGGCGATCGCAAAGTGACATTTGTGGTGGACAACACGGCGCTGGGCGGGTTTTCTCCGGGATCTCCGGTTTCCCCCGCCATCTCATTCCACCGTTGCTCCATCTTCATCTCATATATCATCAGTGTCATCGCCTGCAGTGCCATATGTAGTAAAAGCGGGCGTTAAACACTACACATTTCATTTTCATTTTCGATTTTCTGTATTTAGTAAAACTTGTTTCCTTCCTTTGTATTCCAGTAATAATAACAGCCCAATTCTCCCATTCATCAGCTATCTTTAGTTACCCATTCCGTCATAGATACGCGCATTGACTTATCCTTCAGGGACTGCACAATAGTGTTTATTATTGAGCCGCTCGAATGGTCACCCTGGGTTTAACTTTGTTAGTATAAACCTCTCAAATAACGCACTGATTACTTCACTTTAACATAACTTCTGTCATTTGTGATTCCTGCACATTCCATTGACTGAAGTGATACCTTCATTGGTGCTTAGCAGTTGTTCGAGAAACCTGCCAGTACCTCTCTCACTCTTCCGAGATAGTGCGTTATCTGAGATGTTTCTGTTAAAAAAAAAGGTAAAGCCATGGTAAGGTTCTGAGCAGCATAATTAAACTATGTTATCATTTATTTCACCTGGGTGTTTCATAAGTAGCTCTCAATATTGGGACAAAGGAATATCTGATTTTGTTTCAGATAAACCTGGTATATAGAAACAGGTGCAAAAATCTGTTCAAACCTAAAGTGTACCAAATGTTTATTTTCAGAATTTATATGCAAGCATATTAGTACATTCTCTAGGGATGTATTTATTTTCCTGATCATTTTTCTGTACCTTGGGCTTGTACTTAGCGTTTCTGTCAGTAATAACTTAATATCATCTCCGAAATCCATAAATTCAAACTAGAAACTTCCGCATGAAACCTGTTTTGGAGGTCAATGAAATCGGTGAGGCTGTTGACAAACTTTGGGATTTATGGAACAAAGAGAAAAGATGTACAAACATGTATGCTTATGCAGGATTAGATGATTTATACAACGTGCCCATCTTAATGGCATAAGTCACGAAGCAAAGAAGATTGTAGTGAAGTAATGGCGTCTTGTTTTATGAGAAGAGAGGGAGTATACTTTTAAAGTACAGTACGTTTTTGAATTGTTCAGAAAAGGTGTACTGCTGTTCACTTGTGGGTAGCTTAGCTACTTTATCATTTATGTGACTTCTACATAAACACTTGTTTGCTCTCTCTTTCTTAAAGTTTAGAGGAAGCATTACATTTGTTTAAAAAAATTAATGCACAGCTTTATGAAAAATAACAAATCTTGAGGCTCTCTGAATGAATAAGATAATGTTAGGGGACTAAAGGCACGCTTTACGACTCTAAAATGGGAAATATTACAATCCAAATTTTAATTGGAAGCTCTTTGAAGGCACAGTAAGGTATTTTAGGAAAATAGAGCCTCACTTTAAGAAATTTTTATAATATTTCTATTTACTGCAGTCGTCTCTGCGAATTTGAATTAAACATACGAGTGGAGAATTTGGTATGAAATGTTGATACAAGAATTGGCTTGTAAACATAACTTTAAAAATAAATAATGGACTGGTAGACAAATAATTTCAATAAATGATATCTAATGAGAAAATCATTGTGTAACGTAATAAGCATACCTTACAGTTCTGTCGGTAGATAACAATTCATTAGGTGTTTTAAGTTTAGAGGCAAAACAATTAAAAGTGGCCAAGTGGCTATGAACTCAGCGAACAAGCAAATTAATTGTCTCAATATCCAGTTAATTGGAAATCAGTAAATTCAGAAACAGACAAATTCATGACAAAGCACGTATACCAGATCTGAAAATTAAAAGTGGAAAGATTATTTACAATTAAGCAAGCCATAGAGCGAGTGTTGTATCCTCCTCCTCCTCCACCTCCTCCTCCACCTCCTCCTCCTCATCATCGTCATCATCATCATCATCATCATCATCATCATCATCATCATCATCATCATCATCATCATCATCATCATCATCATCATCATCATCATCATCATCATCATCATCATCATCATCATCATCACGGTATAAGCCTTGTGGCCCGTTCCAACTTCAAGTAAATTGATCGGACCATCTCATTCGTGGCCTGCCAAAATTTCTTCTACCTACAGGTTTATACTTGTATACTATTTGTGGTGTACGGTCTTCGGTCATTCTCTGCACATGCATCTTGCCATTTTTGCCTGTATGCAATGATTGTTACATTTAGACTCTGAATTTCAAATTCTCTTCTAATATCCTCGTTTCTTTTCTTGTCTATGAGTCTATAACCTGCCACCTCTCTCAGAAATTTCATCTCAGCAGCCTCCACTTTCTTCTGTTGTGAGATAGTCAAGACCCAGTTTTCACACCCATAAAGCAGGTTTGGGATCGCCATTATTTTATACAGTTTTAACAGAGTTTGACGATTACAATTTTTAAAAGTGTTGTATCCTATGCGAATAAAATGCTAACGATTTGAATTTACTGTGAATGATTACCTACTGGCAGTCCGTAAAACCCGAAGATCACGCTCGGCTTATACATACTTGACGGCAGGCGCAAGGAAACCTTCTGCCTAACATTTCACAGTCTTAAGGGCAAGTTACGCTGCCTTGTTATTAGCAGGGCTAGGAAGTTCATACCGATTTTCTTGAGCAGTGTAAGAGCGGCCAGGTATTACTAAACCATGCAGCGCTACTAGCAAGGGCAAAGTTCGTCACAGAATGCAACTCATTACTGGAACTTGTATCGTAAACTAATACATATTACATGTTTAGCACATTCTTTACACCGAGTGGCTGAATCAATTAAACGTAGTTATGCAGGTGTAGACAGCTTGGTAGCTCACATGTTTTCAAACGTGATCACTGCTAATGAAACTTGACATCATTTTTATCCTGAGAGCAAACAGCAAAGCTCAGTGTGGAAATCTCCTACATCAACCAACCCCCAAAAGCAAAAGTGGTTGCTTCTGCTGGGAAAGTTATGGCCATCTTATTCTTTGATATTCATGGAATGGTTTACCAGCATGTTGTCCCTGCACACACATCAGTAACTGGACAATACTACAGGGATATCTTGATAATATGCAAGGCCATATCAGGCGCAAAAGATCACATTTCCGTGAAGCAGGCTGGATGCTGCACCACGATAATGCGCGGCCACATATTGACAAAATTGTTGCAGAATATCTTGCAAAAATCAACGTGAAGTGCATCCCCATCCCCCCTATAGCCCGGATTTAGCCCCATGTGACTTTTTTCTATTCCTTAACATGAAGAAACGCCTTCATGGGAGACATTACCCATCATCAGAAGCAATGGTGAAGGCTGCGGAGACGATTTTGAAGGATCTCTCAAAAAATGGTTTCCAGCATGCTTTTGAAAACTAGCAGAAGCACTGAAACAAGTGCATCGCATTCAGGGGAAACTATTTTGAGAAGGACCATCAAAATTATGAGTATGAGTAAACGTACATTGTCAGAAATAAATTGTGATCATTCTTTATTGAACAGCCCTCGTAACACCATTTTGGGATTTACGCGAAGTTCAAGTTTGAAACACGACAATGCACATGTATGGTTATCTATGTGCATTTTGCTGCATCTCAACTTCACGATATAGTTTTTGGCGATATAACTGATCTACAAACTCCACTACTAATGTTGTTTTCATTTTATTAAATGCGTCAGTCATTAAAGTTTTCTGTTAAATAAAACTCGATGTAGATAGAGTGAACATGAAAAATTCAATGCCATGGTGGGGATTCGTACCACGGATCTCCTGGTTTCCATCCAGTCGCTCTAAGCCATTGAGCTATCATGACCAACTTGCTGTCACAATATTAAATTCTCCATTTGACTCATATATTTCCCCCGGTAGACCTCTAGGGGCTCTCGCATTTGAAATACACCGTTTGTGGCGACTTACTATCGTAAGTACTAGCCTATATACGGCTAGTGTGAAGATATGATTAATTTACATCGACTAACTCTCACTCCATAGAATGCCATTCTTCCATGTTCAGACTTGCCAAGGAGTGTTCAGTTTTTCAAGCTGAATTATTGCCAATCCGTGAAGCAGTGAAATGGTGCAACAACTTACAATGTACCGCTCGCCTTTATATTGACTCACTGGCAGCAATTGCAGCTTTGAAAGATACGAAAAACAGCAGTCTTATTGCAGCTGAAATAAGAAGTCAATTATTATATAGTTCTCACCTGTGTATTAAATGGGTCAGAGGGCACGTGGGGATTGCCGAAAATGAACGTGCAGATGAGCTAGCAAAGAGAGCTGCGACTTCAGATCTTCCAGGGGCATACACTCTATGCCCCATTTCTTATGTGAGGCAAACATTAAAGGAGATTGTCATCAACAACTGGAATGAGTACTGGTTAAACAGTGCTTTGACTAAGGATTTATATTTCCCAACAGTCTCTGACAGACATAAATGTAAATTCGTTAATTCTAACTATGTTCTCACTCAATTCTTAACTGGACATGGTAAATTTTCAGCTTACTTATTTCGATTCAAAATCAAATCCACATGTCATTGTATTTGTGGAAATCATCTTCAACTTGAATTATTGCTTCAATCCTTAGGTTACACTTTCTAAAACCACTTACACATATTCTGATGAATTACAAAGCTTATCAATATTTCATGGATTTCATAAACAAAATATTTCTTAAGCTAAATGATTCATCTTGATGTTTACTGTTTGTCAGCTTGATATTGAATGTGTTATGTTTTTTGTAAATTGTATTATATTCATAAATTTGTAAACTATATACCTAATATACCTTTGGATAAAATAGGGATAAAAATTGTAGAGTAAATAAATAATAAATAACTAAAATAAGAATAGTTAAATGATGAAGCCTGGAACTCAAGTACTTACGACAGTAAGTTACCACAAACGGTATATTTCCCCTAGTGGTCTACCGGGGAAATATATGAGTCAAATGGAGAATTTAATGTTGTGACGGCAAGCTGACCATGGTAGCTCAATGGGTTAGAGCGACTGGGCGGTCACCAGGAGATCCGTGGTTCAAATCCCAGCCATGGCATTGAATGTTTCATGTTGACTCTATCAAAAATCTTAGCCTATATTAGGCTAGTGTGAAGGAATGATTAATTTCCAACAATTAACTAAAAAAAAAAAAACTCGGTGTACTTTGAAAATCGTGGTTTATACTCTTGAATGATCTGTACCTTATAGCTTAATTTTTTTTCATGGCTTCACACTTTTGAAATTAGTTTTTAATGGTATATTTTGGTTTTAGAGATATTTGTGTTGCAAGTTTTATTTGCAACACCTGGAATAAATTTTAAACTATACACTTTATTCTACAAATGACTTTATAGTATTTTATTTGTTTTTAATGCTATAGACAGGAGTCAAAGAATTTAATATTTAATATGGTAGATATATAAAAACGATACAAGCATGTGTAGCTAGTGACATTTTCTTTAATTAGCACATACGAAGCCTTAAAAGGAAAACCTATAACATTTCTATCTCTAATATAGAGGTGTCTCAATTTTAATTCAATGTAAACGACTATCATATCCAGTAGAGTCATCTGAACGTTGCAACATGCTTACTGAAATGCTATCTTTTATTTTTCCTGTATTTCCGTAAAATCTTAACGCAGAGAATACTCACTCTGTATTTTAATCGTAGAGTTTTCTAAAAAGTCTGTAATTTTCTCACGTTTCACAGCAATATAGTACTTCTCTGATTGTTTTCAAGAGATTGGAGTTTATGCAATTCAGTTCCTTCGAGAATGGCATTAACAAACGCCGTTCCCAGGCCACGATCTGCTTTTTCCCCTTCACCAGGTTTGTTTATAGTTTCCGCTCTCTTAGTGTGAAAAGCGTGGTTGGAACAAATTGCAGCGGAGTAGAAACATTGTCATACGTGCGGGGCTTTCAGATGTAGCGCCATGGACAACAGGGCGGTCATAAACTGGCGCAGGTTACACTTCTTGCTCACTTTCCGCCACACATGGTGCATCTAAATCTGCAACTCGTCCTGATTAGTGCAACAGAGGCATATCGACTCTATGCTTGTATTACAGAGAAGGCTAAACAATTATCGAGATGGAACGATATAAGAAATACATTCAACTGCTCGTTCACTATTCCCGAAGCGTTTCCTAGACACTCAGACTGTTGTCGCAAAATTGGAGGCTGGTTGAGGGATATAATTTTCTAGAAAGGAAATGTTTTACCTATTGCATGAAATGGCACATTGCCATTTATGCTATACATTTTTAGTTTAAATATACATACAATTAATGTTGATAATTACATTTTAATACATACTTGGTGACTTTAAAAGTTAAACGACAGTGAACATTTGCTAAAAAAAGGAAAAATAGGTGAAGAATTGGGATAAAATGTTGTGGGAAGGAATATCATAGCGTCGAATTGGATTTGTAAGACCAAAAGATTTAAAGGAAGAAAAGATTTAGATGAATGTACAGTTCGCCAAATGATAGATTCACACGCCAATATTTTTATTAAGGCACTATATGTTTTAGATATTTTGTTAGAAATAAAAAATCTATATCTAGCCTCAGAACTTCTCTTAATTCTGGGTGACGTTTACGTAAATTGTAAACCTTATGGAATATACAAATGTCACTATTGAACGTAATTTTTGTTGAACACATTATGTGTGTATATGGGGGGGGGGGAGATAGATGGGTCGTGGGTGGATGGGTGGTGAGTGGCTGGGTTGGGTGGGTGTATGTGTGTGTATGTGTGGGATCTGTGTTTGGGTGGATGGGTGGGGGTTTATGTGTACGCGAATGTGTGAGCGTGTGTGTGGGTGGGTGTGTGGGTGCGTGGGTTTGGGTGGGTGAATGTGTGTATTTGTTTGTGGGCGTGTGTATGTGTGTATGGGTGTGTGGTAGGTGGATATGCGTATGTGTGTGGATGGGTTTGTGTAGCCGGTAGGTGTGTAGGAATGTGTGGTTGCCTGGTGAGTTTGTGTGGGTGCGTTTGTGTGGGTGGTAGGTGTGTGTTTGTGTGTGTGTGTGTGTGTGTGTGTGTGTGTGTGTGGTAGGTATGTGTATGTGATTCACCAACGCAAAATATGTCTCTGAAAGGAATGCGAGTCCTTACACAGTGGGACAAGGACAGTGAATGTGTGTGACAAGGAACCCATGATTCACAAGGAACAGAACCGTTAAAAACATGTGCCCTATTCACTCTGTACACTAAAACCGAGAAGATTCATTCACAAAAGTAGAAGCCGTCAGAATGTTTTTGAATGATCTGTAACTGTACTGACATCGGGTGTCATAAACCTGTCCAGGGAGGGTGTAGGACCTTTCCAACCCTCCTGCGGAAACTTTCTTTCCTGTTGTATACTATAGGTGTGTGGGTAGGTGGTGGCTGGGTGAATATGTGTGGGTGAGTGGATATGTGCATGTGTGTGGGTAGGTTTGTGTGGTGGTAGGTGTGTATGGAGTTGGGTGTGTGTCTGTATCTGTATGGATGTGAGTGAGTTTTTTTGTGTAATTTACGTCCTCCAACGTTAAGTCATATCGTACGGTGGATGAATTGGGTGAAATGATGCTCAAATTAGTCCAGGATCCAAGGAGCTTAGAGTTACCCGACATTCGCCTTGAAGGATAAGAGAAAACCGCGGAAAGAGCGTTATCAAGGTAACTCACCCTGACCGAGATTCGAACTCGGGACCTCTCGAACGTGAGGCAGACACGCTAGCATCTGCGCTACCGAGGGGGGCGTGAGTGAGTGTATCTGTGTACTGTCTACCCGTGACACAAAGACAAGAGGGGTATGAAGGGCAGAGGAGCTTGAACTGTTGATCTGCTCCGGTAGCGGATCTGTTTACTAGGAAATGCGTGAATGGGAGTGCATATGAGTCATCTAATGTTTGTTGCAGCGACAGGTATTATGCATAGATGAGCTATGCGGCAACATTTTTGTATTTTAAACAAGCCTTCCATCCTTGTCATTCTTGGAAGGCGAGCATACACCCCGAGGAGACAGCAAAGGTGATTACGCTGCACATTCCTCTAGCTTGCCTTCTTGCCTTAGGCAATCAGTATGTGGGTGGGTGGAGTTTTGCATTTCCGTGGAGAATTTTGCAGTACTGATAATTATCTCTAATATAAAAGTATAATTCATTTTTTATCTTTTAAATATAAAAGGAAATCTTATTTTAAGATTGTTACATGGTGACCAGCTCTTTAGAGCATACTGTATTTCCCAACTCCCCTTGCGCGTACTAAAAATATTGACAATAAGTTATTTCTGGAAATGTTTATGGCAATAAGATCAATTAGACACGTAATAAACATTTATAAAAACAGTTTGTACAAGAGTAGCGAAATTTATGTGAGTGGAACACATATATGTCGTCAACCTTTATCATTTTTGTAGTTACTAATTGACCTTAGAAAGGGTAGAATGACATTCTGTGTTAATTTCTAGTAACGTTTTTGGTTTTTGAGAATTAGCATAACATGAATATTACTGAAACATCTCTTAACGAAGGTTATTTGCATACCCAAATGAATATCCACTTGTTTGGGTCCTTTCATACATTGTCTCTTTTCTGTTTTTCCTTTTTGTTTAGATTTTTAAACCGATTATATAGTCAAATACAACGCGACATAATTTCTGCTTCACCTGCCTCTGTAAATTAAAACAAAGGTTGGAAACTTGAATTAGTGAATCCAAACGCATGTAGCGCCAGAGAATGGCTACTCTTGCTGTGTTAATGCCCACACATTCTATTTGATTATAAAAAAGCAGCTGGTACGAAGTAGGTAGCCTCATTACTCATGTCACTGAATCTATCGTGTTCGGAATAACAATTAAAGCAATGCCAGAAAGCGATGATGGCTGGGTTACACCCACCTGCGCAACTCTAGGAAACCAGATTAACCATGTTACCAGCACAGGGCCTGAGCATTGCATTATTTATTGCTGTGCCGACATACAAGAGCAAAGAGTAAACAACATGCTCGATGGATATGTCGTTAACTTTGTGAAAACGCCATGGAATAACAAGAGAGAGTAACGCCGAGTGAGAGCTCGTCACATACTCTGCTGTAACGTGTATGGGGACTGTAAAACGGTGGCTTGGAGTACAAATATCCACATCAATCTACAATGTATCAAATTGAAAGATGTCTCTTTTTTATATTTCGTGAAGTATAGTTTCCAAACACTGCACTCAAACATTACTAATGATTGCATCTTAGCATATCCACTGACTCTGCTGAATTGCATCTCGTTAACATCCAATTTGCAAATTCGTCTGTACATGGGCCCACATTCCACTGGCTTCCACAGTGGCCCAGTTCCATATGGATTGACGGGTATCTACAAAATATTGTGTGATATAAATATCATCGGATTACAAAACTCTTCAATGCGTAGAGACAAATGAACTTAATACAATGCTAGTTAATCTTAGTTAATCTGTTTTACCAGGAAAAATATATTTTTGAACACTTTCATGTCTGTAATAGCAATTTGTGTAACAAATGGATAGTCTTAATGGTTGTTTGTCACACAAACGTCACTCACAACTTTCAAGAACGTCATTTGGATGTAATACGTAATGTAGTGCCAGAATTATAAACTGTACGAAATAAATGCTGAAATAATTCGTGATCCTGCTAATATAAGTAGAGTGTCAACTTCTTTCCTTGCGTTTCATTTGTTATGTGGTATGCTGATTCGTTAATAGTTATTCATTTATTCCTGGACAGAAGTAAGCAGGCATTACAGAATCTGATGTAACCTCTTAGGATTAAGATTAGGATTACTACGTAGGGGATTCGGCAAAATGACCAGCATTGATCCATTGTACCTGGTAGCACTGCGGACCCTGAGCATATCTGGTACTTCTGAAGTTACCAGAGGAACCTCGGGCCGATAAGCCCGTGTCCTTCCCGTATAGGAGTTGTTCGGATTGGATTGGACTCGAGGGGGCAGTGTGTTTCCCTCACCCGCGGGAGATCCAGTACCTCCGGCCAAACCTCGGCGCCCGGAGGGGGCAGAGGGTTACCTAAAAAGTCCCGAGTACTAGCCTGCAGAGCTACTAGAAGGTGTGCTAGATCACCAGGTGGCCCCACCGAGCTTTTCGGTAGTCTTTCCTGCGGGGTTGACGCGAGTGGTGTATCCACTCCCATCTCATCTTGACGTTGCCGATGGCGGGGGGGGGGGGGGTTTAGACTCCAAATTTCGCCCTATGGAAGGAACCCCGGAGTCCCCCACTGTCTCCCGGGTGATAGAGCAGTCTTCGGACTCTCAGGTAGACCTCGTGATTGCATGTACCTGGTAGTGTGTCTGCTTCAAGTTCAAGAGGCCCCGAGCTCAAATCTCGGTTAGGGCGAGTTAACTGGATTATTTTTTCTCCGGAATTTCACTTATCCTGAAATAAGAATGGGGTAACTGTAAGCTCTATGGAACTGGTCAAATTTGAGCATAATTTTACCCTTTCATTGATAATACCATAAGGCTTAAGGTTGGAGGACGTAAATTAATATATATACCCATGTGGGGCTACCCGGAAGGGAGGATGAGGCAAGAAGAGACAGAGGGTAGTCGTCCCAAGGATCCATAACAATGCGGAGGGCAGGATCCCTACATTGTACTTACAAGGAAACCTCCCCCGGTAGGCCAAGACAACGGACATTCCCTCCCCACTTTAGTTTTGAAGTATCCGAGCAGCCGGTTCGGAGACTAGCAGCCAATCTACTGGAGGAGGAAGTGGATCTCTCAGAGTATATCATCTTGCCATGCACCGCCAAGACTCCCGCCGACACTTCTAGACTGAATGATACCACCAGTTGAAAGATGATGTGAAATGATAATGGAGATGAAATGTAGAGACTGGAAATTCGGGGGATTTAAGTAACCTACCCAGCACTCGCTGAGAAAACCCCAAAAAGCCGATGAGTTTGGTAGGTCAGCTACGGGAATCGAACCCGAGCCTCCCTAATGAAAGCGCCTGAACCATCTCGCTCGGTTATATAATGCAGGCTGGAGCCGTGTGCCTTTTCCCATAGGTATACTGTGCATGGACTGTAATGTTATTGTTTGCACATGTAAACAAAGGCAGCTAGGGAGAGCCTGACCGTGATAAGTGCCTCACAGTGAGAGAAAACAAAACAGTCGCGTTATACTACATCTTGACCTTGCATCTGCATACACTTGAAAGACAATGTTTCACTAGTTCGTAGAGTACTACGTTATGTGGTTTTCGATGCTTGCAAATTTGATAGCCGTGCTGTAGTTCTGACGTCATTCACACTCTGTGTCGAGCTAACTTGTATAGTATGCGGGTGCACATTTCTCCGGCATTTAGTGATTATAAACTCATTCTATTATTATAATACATATAACTGTGTACAAAGTCAGGGAAAAGAATAATACAAAAGTAGCCTTCTCAACAACCCACGCCAAATTCGAATACTGTTATTACGTAATTGCTATACGAAACACGCCATTTCACTTATTGCCTCGTGTGTCACAATGAGCCTCTTGGCAGAATGTTGGACCATGTTTAAAATAGGATTCCATAAATGTATTCACGTGGGGGTGAAGTCCTTGGAACAAAGACCTCAAAGCCTGTGAGCTGCCCGCCTCAGTAGTGTAGAAGGTAACATGTCTGCCTCATGTTCAAGAGGTACCGAGTTGGAATCACTGTCAGGGTGAGTTACCTGTATAAGGCTTTTTCCGGGTTTTCCCTTATCCTTACAGCCGAATGTCGGGTAGCTCTAAGCTCCATGGACCCTGGACACATTTAAGCACCATTTCACTCATTTCATCCACCGTCCGATGTGACTTAACGTTGGAGGACGTAAAAAAAATGGCTACATGTTCACGCAGGTCTTCTACCCCTAAGTTATTTAACCCTATTTTTTCACCATTTGATATTACTGCGAGATATTTAATATGCAATAAGGTGTTGAATGTGATACGAAAATATAATCTCCTGCTCCACTATATCATGCTAGTGATTACGACAAATTAGAAGATGTTGAACAAATCGCAATGCTGGATCAGTTACGGAACACCAGCAGACAGAGTATCTATGGTTGTTGTTATTATCACCACGACCACGACCACGACCACGACCACGACCACCATCGTCATCGTCATCGTCGTTATTATTATTATTATTATTATTATTATTATTATTATTATTATTATTATTATTATTATTATTATTATTATTATTATTATTATTATTATTATTATTATTATTATTATTATTATTATTATTATTATTATTATTATTATTATTATTATTATTATTATTATTATTATTATTATTATTATTATTATTATTATTATTATTATTATTATTATTATTATTATTATTATTATTATTATTATTATTATTATTATTATTATTATTATTATTATTATTATTATTATTATTATTATTATTATTATTATTATTATTATTATTATTATTATTATTATTATTATTATTATTATTATTATTATTATTATTATTATTATTATTATTATTGTTATTATTATTATTATCATCATCATCATCATCATTATTAGTATTACTTATAGTGTTACAAAGTACAGGTAGAAATGGTCATATGAATGTATACATAAGATTATTTTTTTCTTTGAAAGTTCACCACAAACTTAAACTGAATATTTTGTCATACTTATAAAGAGGTAAGATCCTGTACAGAGAAGTGTGAGAATGTCCTTAGTGGGATACGTCACTTTCACCGAAAAGGTTACACCCGTCATTCTATGCTTAAAATGCTGGCAATAAGAGAAGTTGTAAAGTGTGTAATGAAAATGGAAACGATGTACTTACCACGATCTCAGTCAACGTTACCAGCAAGCGAATAGATATTATCTAATTTCATTGCATCAGAAGATACAACTTTATTGCTGGAAACTTTACGCCAAGTCTGTTTAACCTCAGCAAGAGGCCAAACTCTCCCTCTCAAGAAGCTGTAAATGAATAGGTTTACAGAAACACCCACAACTCAATTCTATTTGAGCCTTCTCGTAATCTTTCTTTGTTTAAGCTCATAAAAATTCCTGTTCTGTACATTCTGAACGTGTGATAATGGCTTACAAATAATTTATATGTACCACATACAACAGTTTAAATTTTCAGATGCTGTTTTTAGAACCTCTGAAAATCATATTCACATTTAGAGTTAATTGATGGAAATTATTCATTTAATCACACCAGCCATCTATAGGCTAAGGTTAAGATAGAGTCAACATGACAAATTCAATGCCATGGCCGTGATTTGAACCACGGTTCTCCTGATTACCGTCCAGCCGCTCTAACCTATTGAGCTAACATGGTCAACGTGCCATCATGACATTAAATTCGCCATTTGACTCGTATACTTACCCGGTAATCCACTAGGGTTCAATTATTCGAGATACACAGTTTGTGGCGGCCTGGTACTCAGGTACTTACGATAGTAAGTCGCCACAAACTGTGTATATCTCGAATGCGAGAGCCCCTAGTGGTTTACCGGAGAAGTATACGAGTCAAATGGAGAATTTAATATCAGGATGGCACGTTGGCCATGGTAGCTCAATAGGTTAGAGCGGATGGACGGAAATCAGGAGAACCGTGGTTTAAATCTCGCCCATGGCATTGAATTTTTCATGTTGACTCTATATCCACAGTAACTTTCTTTCTTCTTTTTGTATCACCCACTTTGGGGTACGATGAACCAGTCGTTTCCTTATGTATTGTTCTTTTCTTAGTTCCCAGAATTTCTTCATTCCATCTCATATTTTTCCTTTCTTCTGCCGAGATAATAAGTTTGGATTTTAATGTAGATTTATATTTAAAACTTATATTTTCGTTTTTTGTTATAACTTTCGCTGTCCCGTCAAGTATGAATTTTCTGTGATTTTAAGTCTTTTACAGTTTCTTTAAACCAGTTAGGTTTTCTTTTACGATTACGGAAGAAATCAAAGATTTGCTCAATTTCTTCTCGGGCAGCAAGCCAAGTGAAAAGACGATTAGAAATCGACGTTTTGGGAGTTTGCATCGCTCATTGTCCTACAGTACGCTTGTTCGGCACTGGTACTCAGGTCATGCACAATAATGTTTCACCTCATTTCAATATTTCTATCCGTAAATTTCCTGCTAGGTGGCTAGGAAAACGTGGACCAATTCCTTGGCCTCCACGCTCGCCTGACTTACACCTACTAGATTTTATTTGTGGTGACATTTGAAAATTCTTGTTTATGCAATTCCTGTTGTAGATGTAGATACCCTTCGTGCTGGTACTGTAGAAGGCTGCTAGACAATATAAAATTCATTAAAAGGCCATTTTCACGTTCTGTCATTGTATATTTTTATAGCGGCTCACTTGTAGAAAAGTGCTCTAAAAAGGAAGTAAGCAATTTCTGAAACTAATTTCAGAACAACTGTTTTCTCCAATTTGTTATATAACTTTAAGTTATAGCCTACACAACTAAAAGTTCAAAGCCAAGATTTCACTGCAAATATTTATAGAACTTTTTGAAGTACCCTAAAACCATAAAACATATCCAACATTAGTCCATGTGTATGTCTGAGTATCTAAACAGAATACCAAAAAACGAAACGTATTTAAATGCAAACTTGGAGTTTAACTTCAGCAAATTACAGGATGTGACACTAATATTTTGAAGAAAATCCCTCATATTAATTTTCTTTGAAAACTCTAATTTTATAAAGAAATTTCTTGCAAATTTTGATAATAGACCCTATCTTTAAGGTAGTTTCACAATAAACGAAAGGCATATTTTGGATATTCTAAGAATATCTTTCAGGCCCTCTTCATTATAAATTAATTTTTGCATAACTGGTTAGCTGTAGAAAATAAAACAGACAGCTCATGCCCGCCTCGGTAGCGTAGATGGTAATGTGTCTGTCTCACGTTCAAGAGGTCCCGAGTTCGAAGCTCGATCTCAGTGAGTTACCTGGATAAGTTTTTTCTGTGGTTTTCCCTTATTGTTGAACACAAATGTCGGATAACTGTAAGCTCCATTGAATCTGGACTCATTTCACCCAATTCATTCACCGTCCGATATGACTTAACTTTGGAGGACATAAATTACAAAAAAAAAAAAAAAAAAAAAAAAAAACAACTTGTTAAATAGTTTCATATGGAGCTACCATTCTGAGGTATTCATTGCTATTATGTTAGATTTTCAAGTACTTTTCTCATTATTTTTTTTCTCTCCTGGCCATGCAAAAGTATATAAAATATGAAATCTAGGACAGCAACCAGCACTTAAAAGATTTACTATCGCTTAAGCTTTACTGAATTCTCCTAGTGTGCTAGTTTCGTTGTGCATATAAGAAAAAATGTAATAATAGAATTTCTGCAAACGTTTCTCTCAATCATCACAAAGTTAATAAAAGAAGAAGCATATATGAAAACAGTTTCCACAACAGTAAGTTTAAAACACAAGAGATTTCTTTTTATTCTTGAGGTTCGAGAAATATTGGTATATTTACAACAATGTCCTGGTATCCTGTTTTCATTTCTCATATTTCTGCCTAGCCCTCGAGCAGTATTTCTAGGAATACTTTACAAATGATGATTCGTAGCAAGAACTAGAGGAGTTTTAGCTCGTTAAGAGAGCGCAGGTTTCTTCTCCCACGGTTGCTACCAAGCTTTACCCGGAGCTGAGGGGTCAGAGTCCAGCTGACCAGAGGCAAGACCTGTAACGGGAACTATCAAGTCTTAGGATCATCCACTGCTGGCCCACTAAACGTCTGCATAAACAGTTCTCACGGCACCGCCTCCTACATCTCTCAGTGGGAACATGTCCGTTTATTTTACTGATATAATAATTGGCTGTTGTTGCCGACCGTTTATTTAAGGCTATTTATATACTTCAGATTCAGGAAAAGTGGGTGATGTACTGAACTACGGTATGCGTATTGAACTTCTTCAGTAAAATGTAAATTGTAAGGTTTTGATTTAAATGTGTGTGTGTGTGTGTGTGTGTGTGTGTGTGTGTGTGTGTGTGTGTGTGTGTGTGTGTGTGTGTGTGTGTGTGTGTGTGTGTGTGTTTAATGCTCAGAATTTGATAATAAAACCATTTTTCTTCAACTTCCCAATATTTGGAAACTAGATCTTAATTTTGGAGAATTTCAGATACAGTTAGATGATCGATGTTCATTAAATCGTCTTTACCACATAAACAGCACTGTGGAGAAGTTGTTAATCCAACCTTGAATAAATGTCCATTCAAACAATCGTGGCCTGTGATTAATCTGAACATTGCTACTGAAGATTTTCGAGGTAGTTCTGGAATTGTCTTTAGTTTGTTTTGGAGATCTTTCCAATTAAGTTTTTCAGAGGAAACTAGATAGTTGTTATATAGTTTTGTGAAGATGTTTTTGATTAATCTTTTAACTGTTTCATAGGGGATATTTTGTTTCGTTGTTTGAGATATTTTGGAACCCTTCTTGGTCAACCTATCTGCTTGATCATTGACAGAAATTCCACAGTGAGATGGTATCCATTGGAAAACTATACGTATATTTAAATTTTGAAGATGTTTAATCAATTTCATTTATCTTTTCGGTTTTTGGGCTGTCATTTGAAACATTTGCCTGAATAGCTGCTTTAGAATCTGTTAAGAAAACTATGTTAGAAAGCTTATTTGTCCAGGCAAATAGATTTTGTAAGGAAGTATAAATTACATCAATTTCTCCACCAAAACTTGTTAAGTAAATTCCAACGTGCTTATAGAAAGAAAAGAATTTACAGGTAGCTCCTGCTACTGCTCCATCTTCTTGATTGTAAAGAGAGCCATCTGTATAGATGTGTGTCCATTTGTCAACTGGATATCTTACATTTATGGTTTCAAGGGCATATGCTTTAGCTTCTGTAGATGGGTATTCCTTCTTTTTAAAATCTACAAGTAAATCTAGGTAGTATTTTAATTCAATGATGTACAGTGGGTTATTAAGAGATATGAAAGGTTCTATTTAGGATGGGTAATTTAGTTTATTTCATTGTTGTTGAACTTTCTGTATGAAGCGTAATTGAGTTTTCAAACCGAAGGTGGATGTGTGTTGTTTTACCCATTTATTATTCTCTGGATTTCTTAAGAGCTTTTCATATGTTAAAAGGGCTTGCATTTCTAAATCTGTCATTATGGGTATGTTACATGTAAATGCTTGTAAGGTTATTATAGGAGTAGTTTTTATAGCTCCAGTAATTAACCTAAGAGCTTGATTTTGTGTGCGCTCCAGTATAATGGAAGTTGAAGGTGATGATGTTATCAGTACTTCTCCACAGTAATAAAGAACTGGCCTTATAGATGTATTATATGTAGTATTTAATGTAGATCTTGAACAACCCCATTTAGTTCCTGCAAGTCTTTTTAACATCTTAAAACGTTTAATTGCTTTATCTCTAATTTTTTCAATATGTTTTTTCCAAGTTAATTTTTTGTCAAACAATATTCCAAGATATTGAGCATTTTCTGTTCTGGTTAATTTGGTATTATCATAACTTAAGGTAATACTGGGTTGTTTCTTTCTTAGAGAGAAGAGCTGATAGTTACTTTTCACAGTGTTTACTTCCATGAGGTTTTTAGAACACTATTTTTAAGGGTATTCAAAGAATTTTGAATATTTGTCTTTAGAATTTCAAGTTTTCCTGATTTCCAAATTACTAAGTCATCTGCATACAATGCAGTGTTGATGCCTGTTTGTTGAAGTTGTTTGGGCAGATCATTTATATAGATATTGAATAGAGTAGTGCTAAGTACTGCTCCTTGAGGTAAACCTAAATGGATTTTTTTGAATCTTGATAATGATTTAAATGTAAAATAGCATGTCTTGTTCCTATACTAGATTGATTTTAAAAAATCTGATGCTTTGCACTTGATTTCTGTGCTCTTACACAAATTATTCTTACTTAACAGTGTATTCCTCTATTTTATGTAAATCAAGTTAAATGTTATTGTTAATTTTCTTTCTGGTGTACAAAGAAATCTTACTACTGATTATTCCCCTATTTTTTGCAGAAGATATGTTAGTGCTAATAATTTTTCCTGTACTTGTAAGGGGAATATGGAACATTTACAACAGGCTTTAAGTGATAAATATTTTAAAACTGATCGCGAAATGAAGTCCAGTGTGGTTAAAATAATGACACAATTTACAGGAAAAGGAACCAAGCGAGTTAGTGCAACGACAGCGTGTATGACTCGCATCCGGCAGGCAACCGCCCACCCGGACCCATGTTCTATGGATTCCATTTTCCTGTTCTATCGCGATTGCCCTGTCCCTCATTTTGTACAACCAGAATCACCTTCATTATTATCTATTGTAGGGCTGTAAGACTAGGTAATGGTGCTCGGCTGGGCTATAATAACGAGTTCCTCCCTGGTGTTATTTCGGACTACCCAGTCTGAACTCGCCTATTTGTGGGCTCCTTAAGAGAAGACTGCCGCCGATTAAGGACTTGTGGATGGCCGCGGGTGGCATCAGATGCATTGACTGAGGGTTAGGGACCTCTTCCATGCTTGCACCCACCGTCAGCCTTTGGACCTCTCAGGCCGCGCCATGGCTCCGTGGTTAGACCGCTTGGCTCTCACCAAGGCGACCCGGGTTCGATCCCAGGTGACTGCAAAGTGAGATTCGTGGTGGACAACACGGCGCTGGGGCGGGTTTTCTCCGGGATCTCCAGTTTCCCCCACCGGTGCTCCATTTTCATCTCATGTATAATCAGTGTCATCGCCTGCGGTGCCGTATGTAGTAAAAGCGGGCGTTAAACACTACACATTTCATTTATTTGGACCTCTCTCCTCATCCCTTCCTGCCAGGTTTTAAGCCCTCACAAAGGGGGTAGAAGGCCTGCGTGTGGTGCTTTGCCACGGTTGCGAAGCTCTCTCCCTTTTTTATTATCTTTTTTTTTTTAATTTACGTCCTCCAACGTTAAGTTATATCGGAAAATGAATGAAATTTGTGACATGACGCTCAAATAGGTGCAGGGTCCACGGAGCTTAGTGTTACCCGACATTCCTCTATCAGGATAAGGGAAAACCCGGAAAAAACCTTATCCAGGTAACTCTCCCTAACCAAGATTTGAACTCGGGACCTCTTGAACGTGAGGCAGACATGCTACAATCTACGCTACCGAGGCGGGCTCTGGTATATGCCTTAACCTTTTAACTAAGAGATAAAAATGATAATACAGGATAACTACTAATATTCTAAAGTAAGCGTATGTGCAGGAAGCTGAGTGAAGTTCAACACAACCACAATTCCAACCGTTTCAACCCCTCAAAAGTGTGTCTGACTCACGTTCGAATCTCGTCAGGGTGAATTACCTGGGTAAGGTTTTTCTGGAGTTTTCCCTTATCCTGATAGACAAATGTCGGGTAACTCTAAGCTCCATGGACTCCAGATTTATTTGAGCATCATTTCACCCATTCCATTCATCGTCCGATATGACTTAACGTTGGAGGACGTAAATAACACAAAAAAACCGCTCAAAACTAAAGCTAAAGTCACTAGTTTTACTTTATCATCTACTATCTATTTGGCAAACCGTAACTGATATGCTAATTTATACGTTGAAAAATTTATGCAAAATTACCAGTTTCACATTCGGTATATCTATTGTTTCAAGAATGCCGGGTTTTAAAAGGAAGTAACTGGAGAATCACATTAGAATGCATACCTTGTATGGAAAATATATAGTTTGTATAAAAATATAGTGATCTGGGTTGGTATTGAAATTTTACATTCGACCTCTTCCTTCTACATGCTGTTTTCCATAATTCATTCACTTGATTGATATTACTTCAGCTCAAAAGATGTGCCAGGGTCACTTACTGGCTACCTTTTAAGTTAATAAAAACCAGAATAAATTACAGATAACAACAGTAATAATGAGCAACAATTGATATTAAACTTTTGGCCAGGAGCATAGATTCGCCTTAGGCTTCCAACCTCTCGGCTACGTAATTATTATTCAATAATTATGGAAAAGATAAATATAGTGAACTTTGTGTACTTAATACTACGTTTCTTAACATCCATCTTCCTGCAAAATAGAAACCTTAATTGTAATTTCGTTGGACTAAGCATCTGTTGTTTTTTACAAGAATCAGAGCGCTTGCATCACCACGAATATAACATCGTTCATTGGTACATTTGGCATTTTTTTACAAGACTTCAATGCTAGTCAGCCATTCTAGTAGAAGTCGAGAGAGAGAGAGAGAGAGAGAGAGAGAGAGAGAGAGAGAGAGAGAGAGAGAGAGAGAGAGAGAGAGAGAGAGAGAGAGAGAGAGTACTTTTTGCTGTATCGCGGAATGGAAAACATATTTCCCCTCACATATGTATGCACGAATATACCAACATTGTAGAATGACAAACAACGTAAGGTTAAAAGGATCTACTTGACAAAGGGCTCCAACGAGAGGGTTTAAGAATAACCAAGAACACAAACGTTCAAAATTAGATTTTTGCAATGAGAATTTTTCAGTAGAGGTTCTATAAAATACGTGGTTCCATGGCTACCGCATCGCAAGTAAGACAGGAGTCTAGTAGTCCCCTCATTAGAAGGAAATAAATTTTCCTTTAGATGCGCAGTGTCACCAAATCTTACTTTGTAGGGACAGAAGTACCACATTATGGCAATTCATAATGCAATGTTTCGCTTGCTAGCGCTTTGATTGCAGTTATTCCGTGTTGTAGAACAATAAGCAGTGGCGGTTCGTGCCAAAAAATAACAGCGTACTGCGGGAAAGAAGTCCATGCAACTCACCTAGTTTCAAAATATGGAGTCCATGCATGCATGTTTATTCATGATATAAACATATTTTCTACTTGCTTTCGCTTTTTGCTCAATTTTTAGATCGGGTATTGGTCGCCCTAATATTTTTATACCAACCGTTTCTTCTAATGGTCGCCCTGAAGAGGGAGTATTCTTAAGTTCATAAACCGTGTTCATTATTTATTGGTTAAAGCTTTCGTTACTCACACATTGAAAAAAATGAATTTATAACACGTTTCACACTCTCACACAAAATAAAGAAACTGATATCAGCCACCAAATAACGTTACACAAAGAAATACTTGGATACAATGCGAACATGCGAACCACATACACTTGTTATGGTTGCGGGAATGTAGTATCGTGCCAACATGATAGGTGCATCACAGTCATGCGATTTAATAACCATTAGGTATTGTAGATCTAAAGTATAGAGAAATGACACAAAAGTATAGAGAAATGATTTTCAATGCATATCCAAGTTCTACAGCTGTAACTATGCGTGTTTTTATGTACGTGTGTTTTTAATAGGTTTTGTTACACTTGTATAGTTTTTAGAATGTTTCATATCTGGCTTTTGCCACGACTAGTTTTTTAAAGAGCGCTGATGACCGCCGTAGTTGAGCGCCCTTATACATATATATTTATATATATATATATATATATATATATATATAATCTCGGTTTAGAGATTCCTTTCTCTGGGTTTATTATAGACTTTTCCTCTCATAATCTGTGTACCCCTTACGCCATATTAACCGTAGTAAGGACTCCTCTGGATACGCCGTTGAGGTCTTCATTGTAACTCTGACCAGGTGCCAATCCGAGCTGAACCAATGGATGCTTCGAACGACTGACATTTCTCGGAGCGGGAATATATCACTTTCACTAGTGAAATCTTCTGTGCTGACCCATGCGTGCATGCACTTTAATATCGTACACATATTTGTACATCCTGTACATCCTGTACAAATATGTGAAGTTGCTGACCCTAAGATTTACTCCCTGACTCAGATCCCCTGGCTATAATCCTTTGGTTTTCCTGATCAGTTTGGTGTCATTTCTTCTTGACCTTCGCTTCTATAATCCTAATCCACTTTTCTCATAACTTATATAAGAATTTTCCTATACATCTATTTTTCTTTTCACCCATTCCCGTTCACATGCATAACGCCACCATCTCTTTGCTCACACTGTCCGACTTCTTATCCCATATTTTTCTGATGCAATTTGTTAACTCCTTACACTCTATCAGGTAATAAGCAGTGCTCTCTTCATCTCCACAAAATTTACATATCCCTACCTCATTACTTCTCAATCGTTTTAGATATACTATGCCTACTCTCATCCATGCTATGCCTTCTCTTCCAGTTTTGTCACATTGATCTATGAATTTTTCCCTAACCCTTTATGTCTTTAATTGCTTATAAAATTTCAAAGCTTTCTTTCCTTCTATACTTTCCTATACCACCTGCCTATCTGTGTCTTGTACTCCATTTCTCACTTCCTCCCAAACAACACTATGATTTTACCCCTCTGCTCTCCAGAAATGTCCCATGCCTGTCTTCGATACCATTCTTTCCAATTCCGTCTACCAAATGTTTGTATCCTTAATGCTTTTCTGTTGCTTCATGCACAGAATCAGTAATTCCTCTTTCTGCCCTTTAATACACAGTATTCTCTCTATTATTATTCCCCTCCTTTTTGTATTACCCAACTCTAATATTGCCACTTCTTTTGGTGCCGGTTTTGGCCCTAGTAGTTCTTTGCAAAACAATCCATATATATTTATATCCATATCCATATATATTTGTACATTTGTTTCACATACTGATCTTTACATCTGTTTCAAATTCTGATATTTACATTTTGGACAAAAACAAATGAGAGAACAAACTTCTTTGACAATAAAACGAGATTGCTAGAAGCACTAAATAACTACAGAAATATTTACTTTCCTTCAAAAAAGAATTGATACGCCTTATAAAACTTGGCAAGGAGCTTAGAATTTCTGTTTTCAGATAACTCACATAGTCAAAGGGATTCACATACTCCGAATGTTGCAGTACATAATACACTGTATGGGCTAGTAACCACACACAAAACCGATGTCTGGCTGGCGGAGTGATCACAAAGTTCGGTTCAAGAAGAATTTGTGGGGTACATCAGGCATATCGGGTCAAACAGAGTAGCTGTAGATAATCCAAGAGGCTTCCCTTAATCGGCGCCACAACTGGGCATTCATAAAGTTTATGCTGTAGCGGATCCTCCCCATCACATTTCAGACACCTACTTGAAGCTGAGAGCCATATTCTATGTAATCGACTGCGGGTGGCCAGGATGTCATGAACCACTTATAAACCATAGGGATCGGAGTCTAGCTGACAGATGTTTCGAGGAGATGTTCGAGAACATAGCGGAAAAGTGAGTGCCCGCTGTCCAATCCCGGGATATGCACATAGCAGGAGCCTTACATTGAAGCATAAACAGCTCATAGATTTTTTTTAGAGGTATAGTCAGTGGCTGTCAGTAGATAACTTCGGTCATGTATATAGCTGCGCATGTAGTTTAAGGTTGTCGGAATCCGTCTAACATCTAGTGGGGTGTCGAGTCCCATGGCAGAAAACCAATATTGTAACCATTTACTGGAGAAAGTACAATCCTTGTGCTGTAGCATATGATTCCGACTAAAGAGAAGCGCTCTACATCTTTGCTCTATATTCCAAAGAGCAATACCACTTCTTTCGGTTGCTGATAAAGGGTTGTCACAGGCACTTTGAAACTATTTCCCTGCCATATATACCAACCAACCACTGCAGTTAGTTGCCGATGAGTTGCTTCGGTATGGGAAGGATTTGTGCCAAGTACCACAGCCGGGAAAGTACATAAGTATGTATGACCCACATTCTTTCATATAAACATAGTTCTCGATGATACATAGTTTTACAATGTACTTTGATTGACTGGACCATGAGCGCCCAATTTATCGATTGCATTTCGTTTAAATAGGCCGAATATAGTACGCCTGACATTCTTAACTTCCTTACCGTCTTCAAGGGGGTTAGTTTGGGCGGTTACATAAGGTCTAATGTGTTCCTACCTCTGATGTGCACAGACCTCCACTGTATACATTGTTCTGGTTTCAACGACCGCTTCATACAATCTTTCTAGCCATCTATTTGACATCTCCAGTTTAGTTTTACATATTCTTACCCCTGTCATTGCCGCCCTGCCATTAGCTGTCACCTTTCTGGTGACTGCGGCCCACCCTCCACTGCAACATATCCTTACACCTAAACAGTCATACTCCTTCTAACTTTTGATCTCCTATGTACCATCCTCTCCTTTCCTCAGTCTTCGTAGGTATACATATAGGTATTTTAGTGGTCTTAAGAATAATGGCAGACACAAATGTGAATATTTGTATAAGTCATCGTCATCTTTACTTCATGCGGAGGCAATTTGCCTGTTTCCACTTCTTAATTATGACTTAATTATCCACTTCTTTGTCTTGAATTTGTAGAATTGCAACTCCTTTTAAGAAATTCTACCATTAAAAGCAACACACTAAATATTTAAAAACTTATATGAAAACGTAGAATTGTAGAGACGATCAACTGCAAATTTTGGGGCAGAAAGTTTTAAACTAAGTACTCCTAAAATGATTCAAGATCAACAGTTATACAAAAATGTAGTCGAAGATTAAAATCAAGATAATGAATACTTTATTAAATAATTGTTCAGCTCAATACGAAGTTCATAAATAAATCAAACAATCCCATCTACTTGCGTTAGTCTCCTGAAAGCACCTAAAAGAGGATGCAGAGCGTGCAGCATACACTTACATAAATTGGAGTTCATAAGTCAAAGAGTGTTGTGTGAAGTGCTTGGGGGACATTGCGGTCAGGTAGTGTTGCTCGTGTGTACATGAGGCTTTGTTTCGTGAGGCAATACCGTCCTGGGGGACTGTTCATTTAAAATTCAATCTTTTGTTCCCCAGTCCATCACTCTCGCGCGAGTCATGCCCCTTCTCGAGATTGGAAATGCGGATATATCCAACGATTACTCTAGCATACACTCTACCTCCGGTATTAGCCGGATCAAAAACATTAGTCATTCAACTGTTTGCTTCTGAACCAATATGCGCACTAATATTTACAATACCTGATGTGCCTACATTACTTTGCTACTCTCTACCATCTAAGCTTCTTCTTATGGAAGCTTATATTTTCCATTTCTTGTTATTCAAAATTAGCTTTCGTTATACGTGTCATAATATTTCAGATATAAGAGGAATACAATAGGATGAATTGATAATCAGATTCCTAAAACTCATATCGAAACCTGGCTTAAAAGTTTCATGCCATTTTTATGATCACAAATTGGCTATGAATTGGAAAAAAAAAAGTTTAACTGTTAGAAAATTCAAACCAATAACAAAGAATGTCTGGTAAAATTAACCATAAAATATATATTTGTAATAAATGTTTTCTTTAACAACCTCTACATTTTTATAGTAAGATTTTGACTGTCCCTTTTAATTTAGAATTACTTAAAATAATTTGGGATTAAGAGGACTTCACAGGAAATTCAGAAAAAAAAAAAATCATGAAATTATCTGGAACATGAGCAGCTTTTGAGAAAATAAAATAATTCTAAAAATTTTCTATGTAAAGGATAGTTTGGTGTGGAAGATTTTCATGAAATCTTATATCCTTGGAAAGCCAGAAAAACAGTGTCATAGAGTAAATATATCTACAAGTGTCAAGAAGAAAAAAATGCAGGTGACGAAGCGGTTTGGATTTATTTTTCTTTTCTTTTTCTTTCTTTGTTACATTTATCCTTTCATTATGAGCAAACAACGTATTTTCCTAGATAGCTAAGCTTTTAACATGTAGCATAACGACTTTTATAAGCACAATAAATTGCAAGGAATGAGGAATATGATTTTTTTAGTAATTTTACGTCCTCCAATGTTAAGTCATATCTGACGATGAATGGAATGGGGTGAAATGATGATCAAATGAGACCGGGGTCCATAGAGCTCAGAGTTACCCAACATTCGTCTTTAGGATAAGGGAAAACCCCGGAAGAAACCTTATCCAGGTAACTCACCCTGACCGAGATTCGAACTCGGTACCTCTTGAATTTGAGGCACACATGCTACCATCTACGCTACCGAGGCAGGTGATGATGATAATGATGATGATAACCAACAAGCTGAGCCTGAAGTTGTGCAGATTTCCTTTACATCGTACAAATTATTGGCACATTTTAGTTATATAAAACACTTTGATATTTTTAATAACTGCGGAAAAAACATCTCTGATTTTAACAAAAATGGGATTGACATACACTGAAGGCTTTATTGTGTGATTTTTAAGCCCCCCTCCGACGGTTATTGAAGTTATAGATATATGTCATAACCTACCACTAACTGTGGGAAATGGTGGAATAACTTTTAGACATTAAATGGACTTTAATCATTTCTTCACTGTAGCCGTAAATTAGCTTAGGTTTTCTGATAGAGTCAACATGAAAATTCATTATCATGGCTCGTGGGTCTTAAGTGTACGTTTAGGTTCAATTTTCATAATAATGGTATATCCACCTAAAGAATGCTAACCCTACATAAACAGCTGTGAAGTACATGAATATATTTCATTGGGATATAAAAACAGCAAAGTTAACCATAATCCCAAATGTGACACGGGAACTGTCAACAAATAGGAACGTTCGATACATGTTTAAACTGGAATCATGTGCTGCATCTGAGAGAACGAAATAATTTGTTAACCAAATGCCCTAGAGGGAATAACTAGGAACTAATTTTTTATGGCAAGAATTGCGGTAATACTGAAAATTACCTTTCTCTGAAGAGGCGTTTCGCTACCTCTAGCGTATTTCCTGCGGCCAAATTCCTGGTCCTCTTTGTTGATGCCGAATTATCCAATTCTTTTGGCATTCAATTGCTATAGGGTACTATTAGCAAAGAAATTCAGACGAAACCGTGCTTCCTGTATTCGATTGATAATAAACGTGTTGAAAGTAAGAATTAATAGGCTAGCAGGGGAGAATTCGCCTGCTAAATTCGGCGTTTTAACTTCACAAAACTGCTATATGTAGGTAAGTGGAAATAAAGGTTCTTTAAAGAACAGAATTAATTCGATGATGTTTCAGAATGGGCCGCCACCAATTCACCAAATGTTTGCGATAGGCATCATAAACAACACATAGGAGGAGGAGGGGGAGCAGGAGAAGAAGAAGACGAAGAAGAAGAAGAAGAAGAAGAAGACGAAGAAGACGAAGAAGACGAAGAAGACGAAGAAGACGAAGAAGACGAAGAAGAAGAAGAAGAAGAAGAGAAGAAGAAGAAGAAGAAGAAGAAGAAGAAGAAGAAGAAGAAGAAGAAGAAGAAGAAGAAGAAGAAGAAGAAGAGAAGAAGAAGAAGAAGAGAAGAAGAAGAAGAAGAAGAAGAAGAAGAAGAAGAAGAAGAAGAAGAAGAAGAAGAAGAAGAAGAAGAAGAAGAAGAAGAAGAAGAAAGAAGAAGAAGAAGAAGAAGAAGAAGAAGAAGAAGAAGAAGAAGAAGAAGAAGAAGAAGAAGAAGAAGAAGAAGAAGAAGAAGAAGAAGAAGAAGAAGAAGAAGAAGAAGAAGAAGAAGAAGAAGAAGAAGAAGAAGAAGAAGAAGAAGAAGAAGAAGAAGAAGAAGAAGAAGAAGAAGAAGAGAAGAAGAAGAAGAAAGAAGAAGAAGATGAAGAAGAAGAAGAAGAAGAAGAGAAGAAGAAGAAGAAGAAGAAGAAGAAGAAGAAGAAGAGAAGAAGAAGAAGAAGAAGAGAAGAAGAAGAAGAAGAAGAAGAAGAAGAAGAAGAAGAAGAAGAAGAAGAAGAAGAAGAAGAAGAAGAAAGAAGAAGAAAAGAAGAAGAAGAAGAAAGAAGAAGAAGAAGAAGAAGAAGAAGAAGAAGAAGAAGAAGAAGAAGAAGAAGAAGAAGAAGAAGAAGAAGAAGAAGAAGAAGAAGAAGAAGAAGAAGAAGAAGAAGAAGAAGAAGAAGAAGAAGAAGAAGAAGAAGAAGAAGAAGAAGAAGAAGAAGAAGAAGAAGAAGAAGAAGAAGAAGAAGAAGAAGAAGAAGAAGAAGAAGAAGAAGAAGAAGAAGAAGAAGAAGAAGAAGAAAGGAAATTGAAAGTTGAAGTCTAAATACACTTAGAGACAGATATGTATTTAAAATTTAAACGTCAAAAATATATTTTTCGGAAAACAAGGTCATAAACTTACATTTTATGACAGGGGAATTAGATACATATATTTTATTTATAGTAGCTGATGTAAAATTTTCAAATCTGAAACTGGCTATAGAATGCACAATACCATATAGACGTTGCATATTACTTTGGATAAGGTAAAATTAAGAAATACTGTTAAATCATATATCATTTTGGCTGCCATAACTTTCAAAATATTTTGTGTTTGTTTATATTTGTGCTTACGTACATTTGTTAATGGAAAGAGTGTTTTGTTTAGAATATATATTTATTACTGACGAAATAAGGATAATTTAAGTTCACATGAAGTTCACATATTCACGCTCATTCTCTGCAGTTCTCTATTTTATGGACACATAAGGGTTTAAGCATCTATCAAGAGCATATTAAGCGTAAAATTAAAGGCTCTTAAGTTATCCTAAAATAATAAAGCAGTATCTCCGTTTACCACTACTCACTTGCCATTCTGTTGCCTCTAACATCCATGCACTTAGGTAGCTTGGCCAAACCGCATGAATTATGAGCAGCTTGTGGCAACTGGGTAGCTAGCTGTGCTGTGCGTCTTTGGACTGGTTAGCATTTTAAGATTTATATACTTAGAACATAGTTTCATATATGCTTTTTCTCTAGTTTGTAATGCAGTACAGGCTTGAATTCTCAAAAATCTTAGTTTGTTAGCAACAGTCTACTATACTTACAGATGAAGTCTACATTAGCTAGTTTTATTAAAATTAAGATATGTACATTAAATTTGTATAAAAGACGGATAATTTTTCTATAGGGGAAAGTTTGTTGTGAACCGCTTTAATCGTGTCTGTAATACTCTATATAAACTTTAGTATATACATGAACTAAAATTGGTATTAAAGTGATTAACATGCTGTATTCAGATACGGGGAGTTCACACTTTGTTGGGCAATACATTAGCCCTCATTTGTGAATGCAATTTCTTGTTGCATGGCCAAAAAATGGTATATTTATGCATGTGGTTTATCACATTGTTGGGAAATCAGTTCTACTAGCCTGATTACAACTTTCAACAACTTACAACTAGTATGCCTTTATGTTATATTATTACTAATGAGTAACAATTCGGAAACAAATATAAAACGATGTAGAAGTTTACATAGAACAAATATTAAACTGTGGATAGTGTATTAGAAATTCTTTGGAAAATCGTTACTCTTTTATCATCTTTGTTATTTTCTGTGGCACATACATTGAACTTCGAATACGAAATATTTCTCTAAAATGTTCCCTATTTATTCCTGACCAAAGTCTGAACAACGATCATTTTCCAATACATGAAAGATCAAACTACACTGAAAATTCATAACTTCAACTCTGAATTTCTTCAATTGGTAGACTCAACTACCTCGCTCACAGTGCTTCTTGAACTAACACGTCCGTATATACCTATGCATGTTGAAGCCATCGTGTGAACTGAAAATATTATGTGACGTGTTTTTGAGGTCGTACCACAGAAACTATTGTGCGACTATCACGTAGTATGATACAAATGCTTTCGTTTACTCAGTATTCTTTCACATCGCATGGCACTTGTAACATTACTCGAAAATATAGTCAAAAGTAAACTTATCCACCCCACATGTCCTTGTTCAGAAACTGGCTGCAATAAACATAATTATTATAAATAAACTTATTTGTCCATGATGTCACATTTTATTTGAGCGGATACTTTAAAAGTGTATTTAAACAATAGTAAAATTAAATTAATATCTGAGCTCTTTATTTATGGATGTGGGAGATTGAAGACGCCCACGCCATATTTAGTATTTAATCACTACAGTCTTTTGTCCTCCTAGAGGGATTAGAAGATTGGTAGTTTTTTCTTGTTATTCTATGGTGATTTTAGACTTGTAAAATAAAGTGTTCGTTTCAAGTTAAGAGATGGCGTTTTCTTCTTCATACTGAACGTTTTAGCTCTTCCCTTACTCCAAAATGGATGATGTCCATTCTGGGGTATGTATTCCTCTCACTTAATAACCAAGTTTACTATTCTGATAACGCGAGTTCTTTATAAAACTTAACAAAATTTGAGAATATTGTAGCTTTGTGGGTTCGTAGAATTAAAAGGCCGAGTTGCAGAAATTAAAAATCTCCTTTATTTTCGTAGCAATACACTGTCCAATTCTCACGTAACAACATTACATCACACAATCTTCCAAGGTCGAGGACAATAACAAACACTTGCAGCTGATTACATTAGCTCTCGTTACAACAACACTGAATGTTACACAACAACTGCTTCACAACCACGTGCTAGCGTGTCACAATCCCTTTTATATCTTCATTCATGATTACCAGACTGTTCTGTCAATCACTAGAAGTTTATGGAAACAAGGCATCTAGTTACATAATTCGATGATTCTATCACCTTCCAGAAACGTAACTTAATCTTCCCGGCGAGGCCTTTTGACTCAGTGCCTGCCGGCACTATCTGTTTACACACGTTCGTTATCTACGTGAAACCTTATCCGACGTCTATTTCCTATTTGTGCCGAAACGTTTATGCCCAGCGCTGCGACACTATCTATGAGAGTTGACTGTTGAAATATGTTAAAGTTTAGATTGCTCATGAGCCACTAATGTGAAGTTGCAAAGGAATAATTGGAAGCAAAAACGTGACCTTACAACAATAATTTGTTAGCAAGCTCTCGTTTGAGACTCTCCTATAGGGAGGGCACATTCAGTGGCATGCGCGAAGAGAGTCCATAGATTATGCGTGCTCTTCGGGAACATTTCCTGCGACACTCTTAGACACGTCGAGAATGTGTTCGATCTTTTCACATATATAAATTGTATCTATTCGCTTGAAAAGCTATTTAAATTGTGATGTTCTGCTGTAGATAATAATGTACCTAGGTACTGAAACATTCAAGGTTTACTGCTATAATTATATAATTTTTGAGCTGAAAGTTTATGCATAAAGATAATTGTTTAAAGATATACAAAAGGCGTCCAGAAAGTAAGTTCTTTTTCAATTTATCTCCGCTGCAGCGCTGCGATCGCATTTCCGCACATGCGCGGTAGACGCTCTGTATCAAGAAGAAGAAACGTGCACCATTGTGAAATCACTGTCAGCCACGTACGCTTTGTTGTGCTTATTTACAATGTCGATGTTGATTGAAAATCCCGCCATTTGTGAAATCAGATCTGTGATTCGTTTTCTGAATGCTAGGAAAGTGAAACAAACTGAAATTTATCGGCAAATTTGCGATGTTTACGGACAAAATGCGTTGAGTGATACAATGGTGAGAAGATGGGTCCGACAGTTCAATGAAGGACGTAGTGAAGTGCACGATGAAGAACGAAGTGGGCGTCCATCTTTGGTTACAGAAGAACTGGTTCGCGCGATTGATGACAAGATCCAGGAAAACCACAAGTTTACAGTTAGTGCTCTCGCTATGGAATTTCCCCAAATCTCACGATCACTAGCTCATGAAATTGTTACCGAAAAACTGAAATTTTGTAAACATTGCCCACGTTGGGTGCCAAAGATTCTTACTGAGCAACTCAAAAGAAAACGGATGGGTAGTGCACTTTAGTTTTTGACCCGTTATGGTGAAGGCGGCGAAGAATTTCTGACACAGATAGTCACAGGAGATGAAACTTGGGTTTTCAACGACACCCCTGAAAGTAAGCGTCAATCAATGGAATGGAGGCATACCTCTTTTCCAGCAAAGGTTAAGCCGAAACAAATGTTGACACCTCGAAAACTGACGTGCACAGTGTTCTGGGACAGGAAAGGCTTCTTACCGCGTGGTCAAACAATGAAAGCAGATGTTTATTGCGACACGCTTAGGAAATTGCGCTGCATAATACAGAATAAGTGCCTAGGAATGCTGTCAAAAGGTGTTGTGTTTCTTCACGACAACGCATGACCACACACTTCAAATACGACGAGAAACATCCTACAGGGATTTGGCTGGGACGTATTTGACCATCCCCCGTACAGCCCTGTCCTCGCTGCTAGCGACTTTCTTCTGTTTTTGCATCTCAAATATTTCCTTCGTGGTCAACACTTCAACAATGACGAAGAGCTGAAAGAAAATGTTTCCAACTGGTTGAAGACCCAGGCGGCAAACATCTATGAAGAAGGTATACAAAAACTTGTGCCTCGCTATGACAAATGCCTGCAAAATTTCGGCAGTTGTGTGGAAAAGTAGTTTATGATTTGTAGAATTTTGTGCAATAAATAATTTTTCTGTATCTGTACACAGATTAATTTTATTACCAAACAGAGCTTACTTTCTGGACGTAGCTCGTATATCGTTCAAAATTAAATGGAAGACACGTGCCTCTGTGGCGCTAGCTTGTATCATTTAGCAAAAGCCAGAGACTTTTTTTACGTTGCATTTAAGGAATGTTCATTCTAAGAGAACCCATATGATACCCCAATATGAAACTTCTCCTTTAAGATTTTGACCAAATTTTTCAACAAGTTACCAGTATAAAAATTAATTAGAGTTACGACCTTTGTAAATGAAACTTGAGTCAGTGAAGTCATATATCTACATTCCAAAAGGGAGAATCTTCTCAGTTTTACAACCGCAATGCCCGTGTTTATTTTAACGTTTACACATTAAACATGTTGAAGTGTCGTAAAACGGGAATACAGACAAGTAAATTTATTTTAGAGCCCCTTTTCACGATCGGAGTTTTAATGCCTCTAAACGCCCTCTCAAACACGTGTAAGTGGTATATCCTTCAATTATCGGGGGACCTACCCAAACAGATACAAATCACTGGCGACCTGCGACATCGGCCGGTATTTCACGCTGTCGACAGGTGACAGGGCAGTAATTGAATGTTGTGGTGGGCAACCCTGAGAAAGGGAGGAGCGTGTGTTGCTGCAGGGGATATGAGACTGCTGATTGACTGATGACAGATATTGCTGAAGTACACTTCGGTTCTATCACGCAATCAACTTCGCGAAACAAACAATACACCGCTCTTTCCATTAGCTCCTCCTGGGATTGTTGAATAAATACCTCGACGTGGAAGTATTTTACGTGACAAAGAGGTTTTGAAGGCTGTAATCCTTCCACTATATGAATATTTAAAGATGATTTTTAAAATTAACTTCTTAAACTGCAAGTAATTGTAACCAACACCTCTCAAAGCTCGAAGTATTCAGTATTTATAATCCATTGTGCCTATGAGTTTGGTGTTGTACTAGTAGGTTCTTTTTGATGGATGTAGTTTAGAAGGAAAGGTGTTTTGTCTTCGGCCAGCTCCGTAAGGCAGGTAATTATCTTGAAGATAATTTTTTGAAACTGAGGAGCTTACTTCTCGGGGGTTATTGGACCAGAGCTGAATAAGTAATGTTAATTAACCTGTACCTGCCCGAATATATATTTCTACGCTTAGAATAATCATCATTCCCCTACTCTGAATATGACACCGCATTTTCTTGCTCCTATTTATCTTGATTTTCCAAGCTCCTTCTCCTTCTCCAATGATACACTTGTATACAATATTGTAACGGGAGCGCTGGAACACCCTGTGAACCAGCTGGGAACGGAAGGCAGGGGGAGGACCGCGTTAGCCACACCGCCCCCTCGTTTGTCTTGTAGTGGCGACAGGCAGTGGTTGGGAGGAAAAACATCAGTGTGCCGTCTGTTTCTGTCCACCTGGTTCCAGAAATTACGTAATCTGGAACATTCTCCTGGTCACTAGAAACCGGCGATATTCCTATATAAAGAAGGTTACAGACAGACGGAGTTGAGTTGGTTTTGGTTTAGTCAGTCAATCAGTTGGTTTTGTCAGTGAGTGAGGAGACAGTCGCAGTTCTTGGTGTAAGAGTTAGTCAGTGACGTGTTAACGAACGAAAGGATTGTGCAACGGAAGACTGTACGAACTGTGTATGAGTATCGGAGTTTATGTAATCGCGAGTACAAGTGAAGTTGTAAGGGACGAACTGGTGAATTGTAATTGTGTGCAGCACGTAATACTGTGTAATTGGCAAGAGTTTAACTGTAAGTCGGTGGAAATAAAGAACATTGTTGAGTTTGTGTAATTGGACCTTTCATTTCACGAACCCACAAAGTCACACTGGTGTCAGGAAGCGGGAAAACAACATAACATCACCGAACATTACAACTATGGAGGCAGCATTAGAAAAGATTTTAGCGGAACTGAAAGAAATGAAGACGGCAACTGAAAACCTCGCTGCAAAAATAGAGACGGCCAACGACAACATCACCGCGGAGATGGAAGAAATGAAGGCCGAGTTAACCACAGAAATGAGAGCAGCGAACGGCAGTCTGGCCACGGAAATGAAGGCGGCGAACGAGGCTCTCGCCGCAAAGTTTGAGGAACGTTTGGCCGGCGTGAGGGATGACGTCGCGAACCTGGGCAAACGGAAGGGTCAAGTAGACGACCGCCTTAATGATTTAGAGGAAAAGGCCGACAACATCGCAAAACCCCTTACCCGCCTGACGGAGGAAAACCGGCCTTATGTGTGGACGGAGGACGCCGAAGACGCTTTCCAGCACCCGAAGGGGACCCGGTGCAGTGCTTCAATTTTGGGTTTCCCACAACCGGGTGGCGCCTTCATTGTGGACACCGACAAAAGCGACCATTGCATTGGAGGTGTCCTATCGCAGATCCAGGACGGCCACGAGCGCACAAGAGTGGAAGAGGAGGAGCGTGCCGCAGCAGTCCGAGTAGTTGTGGCAGTGCCTGCTGAAGGCTGGGATAGCGCAGGCCTGAGGAGGGAGCAGCTGGCGGACGCAGACTTGGGGCCACTCTTGAGGGAAGTGGACGCAGGGACGAGACCAACCTGGGAGGACATCGCACCGAGGAGCGCCACCTACAAGTCGCACTGGGCCCAATGGGACTCGTTGAAGACCAGAGTGGGCGTGCTGTTCCGGGTATGGGAGTCACCCGATGGGAAGGCGCAGAGAGGACAGTTGGTACTTCCCCGGAGCAAGGTCCCGGAAGTCTTGGAGGAAGTGCACGCCGGTACTTCAGGAGGACACCTGGGAGCGAACCGAATGATTCACAAACTACGGCAGCGCTACTTCTGGCTCAGACTCCGGGCAGATGCTGGTGGTACACCTGGACCGCCTCGCACGCTACGATGGGGCTGTTCGAGGCGAACAGCTTTGAGGAGGGAGCAGTGTAACGGGAGCGCTGGAACACCCTGTGAACCAGCTGGGAACGGAAGGCAGGGGGAGGACCGCGTTAGCCACACCTCCCCCTCGTTTGTCTTGTAGTGGCGACAGGCAGTGGTTGGGAGGAAAAACATCAGTGTGCCGTCTGTTTCTGTCCACCTGGTTCCAGAAATTACGTAATCTGGAACATTCTCCTGGTCACTAGAAACCGGCGATATTCCTATATAAAGAAGGTTACAGACAGACGGAGTTGAGTTGGTTTTGGTTTAGTCAGTCAATCAGTTGGTTTTGTCAGTGAGTGAGGAGACGTCGCAGTTCTTGGTGTAAGAGTTAGTCAGTGACGTGTTAACGAACGAAAGGATTGTGCAACGGAAGACTGTACGAACTGTGTATGTGTATCGGAGTTTATGTAATCGGAGTACAAGGAAGTTGTAACGGACGAACTGGTGAATTGTAATTGTGTGCAGCACGTAATTCTGTGTAATTGGCAAGAGTTTAACTGTAAGTCGGTGGAAATAAAGAACATTGTTGAGTTTGTGTAATTGGACCTTTCATTTCACGAACCCACAAAGTCACAATATTCTAATAGCAGATGTTAACAAAGGGTCATGATTACAGCTCGGATTTTAGATTAAATACCTTCCGTTACTCATATGCAGGAATAAACTGGAACTAGTTGTACGTTTCTTATTTTAAGTAAAATATAAATATGTGGATGCATAGAGTCAACTTGAAAAATTCAATGCCATGGCCGGGATTTGAACCACAGATCTCCCGGAAAAATATATAGGAGTCAATTGGAGAATTTAATGTCAGGACGCCACCTTGGCGATGGTTGCTCAAGGAGTAAGAGCGACTGGAAGGAAACCAGGAGATCCGTGGTTCAAATCCCGGCCATGGCACTGAATGTTTCAAGTTGCTCTATGCATCAAAAACCTTAGCCTATATACGGCTAGTGTGAAAAAATGATTAATTTCCACCAATCAACTTAAATACGTGGATCGTTTTTGGGTGTAAAATGTCTATTTTCACAATTGAAACCTATTTTAAGGTTTTGGAGGCTATTTTAACTACTTTTTCATGAATATTTTAATGCAGACTTACAGAATAATATTGATATTGCTTTAATTAGGCAATGCACATTCAAAGAAAGAAACAATACTGGTTTGTTTTAGTGACTTAGCTTTGTGGAAAAATAAATATAAACCCTATCTTCTCTGGTCTTATTTTTTATAACGGCCAGCGATTGCAGTACAGCAAAAGAACTTAACAAATGACAAGCAATTACTTCACTTTACAGTCCCCTTCATTTATTTTTGGTGTTATGAATCGTACGAATTCTCCAAATTTTTTCTATTCTTTCAACTGAACTCTGAAGCAAATTGATGTTGGTGGCGATCAAAGGTTACCACAGCTCCACGGTGTGCGCCAATTTGAAGCAAAAATAATGGTGAGCAATGAGGTTTCTCTCAGGGTATGCGTGGATGAGTGTGAAAAGGAGATTTTCACAACACTGGAATGCCCGTCTCCAAATTATTTATTCACTGCTTCTTATTTTCAAATATCAAAATGGAAGTTGCCGACCGAGGGTTACCAATCTCGGTTTAGAGTTATTGAATGCTAATTGTTTATCTCGATAAATTTTGATGACCCGACAAATATTCAAGACAGAACAAGTTGACCGCTCTAATAGGCTTCACGTCTCAGACTCTTCTCTTCACCACAGCTGCGTGTGTGTGTGTGTGTGTGTGTGTGTGTGTGTGTGTGTGTGTGTGTGTGTGTGTGTGTGTGTGTATATATATATACAACTTTCACTCTCCAAATTCCTTTTTCAACCAAAGTCCCTTTTGTGGCTGTTTGGTTGCCATTGTAAACGATCCAAAGAATTCCCTATTCATACACGTCAAGTGACAATTCCTTTAGAAATCTTCTAAGGACACTATTTCTTACATGGCTTTGTTATAGAATTTCCCCAACTGAACTGGCCTTGCCCTGTCGTAACAAAGAACCAACATTCCTTTGACATCTATCATGATTCTTTGCTTCTGGCAAACCATAATTTCGGTATCAACTCTAAGGAGCGTCTATGGATTGTTATACCTAACGATACCTATTTATCACATATTTTGGGGGTGGAACCAGATACGCTATAGGGTGCATGCGCCATAATGATGAGTTTACAGTGCATTTCTACTGTGATCTATTCAAAAGTATTGAATGTCTCCTTTTACATATGGAAGATTGCATTACTGTTAGCAGCCATAAATGTATAATTGTAGAAATAATGAAACTTTTGCAATGATAATAAATTTTAAAATTTGTGATTTCATTACTGCAGATTTTAAATCTGCAGTTTTAATCTGCAGTTTTTAAATTCTGATTTTAAATGACAAGACACGTTTTAATACCTCAAGAAAAATATTTTATTTTATGAAAGTTATATCTTTCATCCCATTTTAATAATAAATTGGTTTTAAGGATTAAAAATTGTACACCCAATCATGACCAATTAAAGGAGTGGCCAATCATGTGTATCTTCTTCTAAAGTGCCACAAAGGTACTTTTCTATACTTTCCTATCATGACGCATTACTTTCTAAGCTTTCTGCGCCTTCTTTGCAAGTAGCATGTAAAATTAAAGTTGATTAAATACAGAAGAGAATAGCGTACAGACTGTAAAATGAATCACCCTCACAAATTATACTCGGAACCTTAAAATTATGGAGCGGAGGGCAAAGTATGTGAAAAAGATAGGAGCGCATTTGGACCGAGGAAATGAAAAATATGTATGAACGCGTATTTTATTGTATTTAATGCACGTTAAAATTTTACGTTTTATATGTTATATCAAATTGGCACAAAACATTTTGTCACATTTTGCGTTATTCACTATCATAACTACTGGTATTCAATTCGTAATAGCTTTAGATTTTATTACATTCTACATTATTACACTGTTACGTTACTTACAAGTGCAGAGGAGAGGGACAACATTCTCTGCGCTACCAAGTTAATGAATAGCCAGCAGTGCTTGTGGAGGGAGAGGTTATGGTGAAGCCATGTGCGCACGTAACTATTTTTCAGACATAGTACAACGGGGCAGCAACCGTCTCAACTATCATGACTCTTTCATCGTTTTCTTTATCTCGCCCTCACTTGTCATTGTCAATAACAAACAGCTCCTTGGATAGAAGTTAGCAAAACAATATGGACAATGGTAACGCTAAAGTTGATATTGTTCGCAATAAATTACCACCAGTTTCGGTTCCAGATGATTAAAAGTGCATATAGAATTTCACAGTAAAGGTGCATACAAAACCAAGGAAGTGAACACACGCCTCAACCAGATTTTTTGACATCGAAATTTGCACCAAAAGTTTGACTAGATTTTCACTCATATTTTCATGCATGTGAGAACAGTGTGACAACCTCAGGGTGTCAAATCAAGCACTCATATTATTTATATATCTGTATTTGCAACATATTTTCTCGCTGAAATATCTAATGCGTTATTCATACAGCTAGGTGGCACTCTTTCATAAAATATACATGAATATACAGAATGGTCTAAAGGTAGGTGGGCAGCAAACAACATGGCTGTTTCATTCCTTTGGCTGCGGATGGATATGAATAATGGTTAAAGGTTTAATCTAGGTTATTTTGTAATCAATGTGTTTGGAATAATTATTATGCAAAATGGCCACTTTCACTGCCTACGCAATTTTATTTCACAATATCTGTTATTAAAGTATGAAAACATGTGTTCATGTATAATTGATGGCGTAAGGACGGATCTAATTTCAGGGAACTCGAAATGGTGACTTCTATTTCTTTCTTTTTTTAAATTGAGAGTCTTTTTTCATACATGTATTGTAGAAATTATACTCATTTTGGTATGGCTTTCATATATGTTAGCTTATTAAAATAGCTTAAAATAATTAAATATAATGCTACATATAGATTTTAGGTTTTCTCATAGTGCGGTATAGCAACTTCTGAAGAACTAATGATGCTGTATACAAAGTCCCTATTATCTCTGAAATATATATTTATAACAATTACTTTACATGAAAATGTCAAAACTTTGCTACCGACCGATAAAGAAAAATCAATTTCGTTTCATTAGTAAACTGTAAATGTAGGGATGAACATGTCTAGAAATATTCAACTATCTTAAAGTTGTTTAGATAATGGACCGTCAATTAGGTAATATTATAAATATAGTGCATTTCGGCTTCCCTTAACTACAGACAACTACCATACTTCCCAATTTCAAAAGAAACCTAGTATAGCACCCAATTTGCTGTAAAACCGGAGTTTGACTGTGTCCAGAGTTTGTAAGAACTTGAAGAATATTTACAAATATGAAACATGGTAAAATGAGGTCACATGGCAAGGAAAATGTCTTCTTCTTCGTTCACGGGTTAGGCTTAAGCCTGTTCCGGTCTCACATTTCCTGAAGCCATCTCTTCAGGGGGCGTCCTATTGATCTTCGTCCTCTTGGTTTATAATTGAAGGCTTGTTTTGGTATTCCTTCTCTTGGCATGTGATTAAGGTGTTTGACCCATTTTTTTCTATATCTTTGGATTTCTTCTAATAACGGCTGTACTTCTAATTCTTTTCTAATAATTTCATTCCTAATATGATCTTCTCTTGTACATCCTTTGATTACTCGTAAGAATCTCATTTCAGCAGCTTGTATTTTACTCTTCTCCTTTTCCCTTATGCCTCACTTCTATAGTTTAGTATTGGAATTGCCATCACTTTGTAGAATCTTATTTGAGTTTCTTTCCTTGCTTTATTCCTGAGGATTCTCTTAATTGTTTCGCAAACTGCTTGGAATTTTTGTATTTTATTCTTATATCTTGATTTTCCGATTCATTAGTTATATCACAGCCAAGGTATTGAAAGTGCGATACTTATTTCCTCTACTACAATCTTGGTCCTTATTGGGCATTTTCCCTGGAATGCCATAACTTTCTTTTTAGATTGTCATATCATATTTTTTACAAATTTGGTTTAGTTGATATATTCATTTCTGTAGTCTATCTTCCTTGTCAAAGATTAAAACTATATCATCTGCAAATAGAAGAGCGTTTATTGCTCTTCCTTGTCCTAGCCAAATCCCCTTATGCACTACTTTTTTCCATTCTATTATAATTTCATCTATATATATTAAAAAGAATTGGGGATAGACTACATCCTTGTTTCAATCTTTTGTTTATTTCAAATTCATTTGTCATTTCTCCTTCCATTTCCATTACCAATTTCGTATTTCTGTATAAGCTTTGAATAATTTTAACTAAGTGTAGTGGGTATCCCTTTTTACATATTATATCCCATAACAATAACCGGATAACTTTGTGGAACGCTTTTTCTAGATCTATAAATGCTAGATGAGTTTCAAGATTAAATTCTCTTCGTTTTTCTAATATTTGTTTTATTGTAAAGACATTATCTATGCATGCTCTGCCTGTTCTAAATCCAAGTTGCTCTTCACTAATATGTGTTTCAGCTATTACTTTCATCCTAGTGGTTATAATTCGAGTAATGTAAGGATATTAAATGTGCCAAAGGCAGTATATTTCAACTGCTGCTAGCATCTCATGGGAATATACTTATAATATTAAAAAAGGGTTAAAAAACGTAACTAATCTTTAGAACCTTGCCTATTTGCCTTTCCCCACCTAATCGGGAGAGATGGCTCAGGTGGTTTCGTCTTTGGCCCGCATCTGAGACTCCAGGTTCGATTCCCGTAGCCGACCTACCTGACCCATTTGTTTTTCGGGGGTTTTCCCAGGCCGCCAGGCGAATTGCAGGGTAGGTTAAATGCCTGCCCCTAATTTCATGTCCGTCCATTTCATCTCCATTATAATTTCACATCATCTTTCATCTGGTGGTCTGTTTCAAGGTAGAAGTGTCGCCGGCTTTCTGGCGCTGCAGGGCACGATGATATGCTATGAGTAAACAACTTCCTCCTCCGGTAGAACGGTTGCCCGTCTCGGAAACCGGGCTCGTGGTGGGACCGCTTGCGAAACACAATAAGTGCGAGGATCTACTCCCATCAGTCCTGGACCCGTATGACCAGAACCCGGGCCTCTCGGGTTTTTACCGTAGGACAGTATCTATTTTATATACTGCACCACCCCCCGCTGCACACGGAGACAGGACGGAAATGGATACGCCACTTACGCGCCGGTCTTTAACGGACCGGATACTAAATAACCTTGTTAGGGCCGCCGATGATCTAGCACACCAGCTACTGGCTCTGCAGGCTAGTGCCCGAGACTTATGAGGCGACCCTCTACCCCCTCCGCGCGGCCGTGGCCTGGCCGGAGGTACCCAATTTCCCGTGGGTATCGGAAACATACTGCCCCCTCGAGACCAAACCAACCCGAACAGCTCGCAGAGGGAGGGGCACGAATGTTAGGCCCGAGGTTCCTCTAGTAACGTTAGAGGTACCACGAGTGCTAAGGGTCCGCAGCGCCCGCACCACGGTAGCTGAAAGGGACGAATGCCCGCCCCTACGGGACGTTTGCAAAATACAGTAGGGGGATGTCCAGGGGAAGTTGTCATCTAAGTAAACTGTAGGGACGCTGCACTCTGCTCTGTCGTGGCTCCTTGGGACGGCCCCCCTGTGTTTCCTCTCGCCTAATCCTTCCTCCCGGGGGTGATCCATTTAGGATACACGTACAATAAGCCAATCTGGTTCCCCTTCCAAGTCTGCTCCTAAACAATCAGTTCCAAAACATAACTGATAATATTCAGGTACAACCTGAGTTAATGTGTCGTGACTTGACTTTACTATAATCAGAATTGCTTTAGCTATACTCAGTTAAAACTGCCAGCTGTAAGTTAGGTAACCATTACTTTTCAAAATGTAGCCCTTGCTTCTCCTATTGCTAGTTGATATTAACATATGAAACTTATCTCTGTCCCTCTATTTCTTTATAAAATCATTGTTATGCCTAAACCTTTGCTTATCATATATTATGTTTTCTTCCATCTCAAATAGTTAAAATCCTTCGGGAGCTTTATAATTTCTGTTTTTCAATTCTATTGAAATCCTCCTCCGAATCTCAACAATGAAACAGCCATAACTTTCTAAACTGTATGCTTAATATCTCACCCGGTTACAGATCTTTATCAGTTGATCACTGGATAGTTTAAAATGATATTTTCTGTATATTTCAACTTATTATGTTCTTTGAATATGGTCAGCTTTTAATTTTGGCCAGTAATTGATTAAAACAGTTTACTATTCTTGTGGTCTTTATGGTTTATACTCTTAAAACTCATTTACTTCTATTTTGTTGATTTAATTTGGGTCTATATCTAGCATTATCATATAACCTAACATTTTTTTGACTTTGTAAAAGTAACCTGATCATCTGCTGATAAGGCCCATGATAAGAGTTAATTAATTTGCCTAGAGCTAATACATATTCTTTGAGTGATGAACTATCATTCGCTTCAATAACACTGGACAACAAAAAATAATTTTTTAATGTTTGGAGCACTTCATGAGGCAATTCCTACTAATTTTTGATTGAGTTAAGTAAATATGACAATGATAATTTTTTTATTATCTCTAATTTCTATGATATACACAAGGTGCAAGTATTATGTTAACGGATTGAGAGAAAAGGAGACATTTTGATTATATATATGCTAACAACAATGAAAGTGCATTTCACTTTTTAAACTGGTAATTACATGCTAAGAGTTCTAAATTGCTGGAAAAATACTTCGCAGATAGTCGTGTCTGAAGAGAATCATGTGATGGCTTATTGACATCGTCGTCTTTTAGCTTGCCTCTTGTGATGGAGTTCCGCAGAATTCTTATACAAAGACCAACAGTAATCCGCAAGCATTACTTCATTCCAACGGTCCTGATATCTTTGTTCTATAACAGAAATGTCCTGATGGAATCTCTCCCCATGTTCATCACTAACATCTCCACAACTAGGAGGGAAAAAGTCTAGATGGGATTGGAGAAAATGGATCTTAAGGGACATGTTGCATTCAGGGTTACGGTACTTTTGCAGGAGCACTGTCACCAAATGCTTGTAGTTGTCATCTCTTTTGTTGCCAAAAAATCCATGAAGAACATCCTTGAAGGCTTCCCAAGCTTCCTTTTCTTTGCCCTCCAAAGTTGGTCAAATGCAGGATCCTTTACAAGTTCTCTTATTTGTGGTCCGAGAAAAATGCCTTCCTTAACTTTTACATCACTTAATTTCCAAAATTTAAAATCTTAACTCTAAAAAATGAAATGTCACCTTATCTTCAAAGCAAGAGCTAATCTATCATTTTATGGTGATTTTTTAATTCAGCCGATGAAAATACATGTAAATTCACTATTTTTAAGCCCGAAGCATTTTAATTACAGCTTATTCTTTATTTGGTATAGATTGAGCAATTGAAGAATATCTGCGTGCGGTTGTAGTATTTCTTTTGTTCATCTTGCTGTTTCTTTCAGAAGTTGGGTGGTAGACCTGATTTTCCAAACTGTTAGCCATACTGCGGCTAAAACAGTTGACTGCTGAAATATCAGCGATGCGTAGGTTTTGTTAGTTATGCCGTAATTATAAATCAATAAAATTACGTTTATCAAGTTATATAATTCAAGGAAATAGCTATCTTTACTCACAAAGCTAAGTGGGATAGAGTACTACTTCCATTTGTGATGAAATCCTTAGTTACTGCCAGTATTCTGGGAAAATACCACTAGAAACTGGAAACTTAACTTTTAGTTACACTCCGTTTGCAGTCCACAGCCTTCTCTATTTCACATGATAATCTTTTATCTTCCAAAACAAATTGTTACTACAGATCATTAATATTATCTCTACTTCATGTCAGTTGGGAAAAACGTTTGCTTAAATGGCCTTATTTCTTGTTTCCTTGTAGGTACAATGGGAGTAGGGTAAAGGTTATAATGCTTAAACTCTTAGAACAGGGTCATCATGTGATAACTTTGGAATCCCACACTTTTTATACGACAAAAATAAAACCTGGGAGCGATTTTCTTCTTGAGAAAAACTATTAGAACTCTTATGGGATTGGGTTGTTATGTGACGGCTTTGCAGTTCCCTTCTCGTTACATGGCAAAGGGAAAGCGCGGCAACAATTTTTATTTTTAGAAAAGTATGAGTATTGGAAACTTATAGCAATAAAGAATATCTCGAAAATAGTTAACACCAAAACAATGTTTGAAATTAATTGTATGTCTTAACGAAATACATTTTTGTAATGTAATCTTGTATACCTCTTATATTTATCAGTTATCCTAGAATGAGGGAGACTTCACAGTCCATTTCCAACAAATCCAATCCAATCTCATATTAGATCATGTCATGGGTATTTTTATCAATACTGTTAGATACATTTTCAAAAATAGTTTAATCTAAAGGCTAGTTTGGCATGGGGTTAGATCTCCTTTAAAATCTTCGTACAGCAACCTTGCAGGATGTGAACTTAATACCAGCTCAGCCCCAGAGAGACCGACAGCTTCCCACTTCACACACTCGCAAATATAAACACCAACTTGGACATTTTTCTCAAAATGGTTGTTCTTTGTGGAGGATTCTTGGAGGTTTGACGTATTTATTTCCACTGTAATCTCATTATTTTTGGGAGTACAGTATAGTGCTTCCTCTACTTAATGCAAGCAAGCATACAGAAAATAAATAGATGGAAATAATCATTTCGCACACTAGTCGTGTGTAGACTAAAGTTTGAATGTGTAGAGCCAGACTGAAAAATTCAATGCCATAGCCGGGATTTGAAACACGGATCTCCCGCTCTCCGGCCGGTTGCTTTAAACCAACTGAGCTACTATGGCCAACATGCCGATATGACATTAAATTCTCCAAATGTGGTGGAACATTTTCCAAAAAATTCTACAAAAACGTGGTTCAAATCCCGGATATGGCACTGAATATTTTTAGTCCGGCTCTACTAATTCGGTGGCTCAGTGGTTAGACCGCTTGGCTCTCACCAAGGCGGCCCGGGTTCGATCCCAGGTGACCGCAAAGTGAGATTTGTGGTGGACAACACGCGTTGGGCGGGTTTTCTCCGGGACCTCCGGTTTCCCCTGCCATCTCATTCCACCGGTGCTCCATCTTCATCTCATACATCATCAGTGTCATCGCCTGCGGTGCCGTATGAAGTAAAAGCGCGCGTTAAACACTACACATTTCATTTCTACTAATTCAAACCTTAGCCTATGCATGGCTAGTGTGAAAGTACTGATTATTTCCATCACTTTACCTGAATAACATAGTGGTTTAAATATAAAGCCTGGGACTTAAACCAGAAAAGAAACACGGATGAAATTGTATAAAGTATTGGCTGTGCCTGCTTTTCTTTGTGCTTCTGAAACATGGACATTAACAAAAGCAGACAAAAACAAGATACAGGCTGCCGAAATGAGATTTTTAAGAGCAGTAAAGGGATGTACTCTTTAAGATAAAATTACAAATGAAAGAATAAGAGAAGATTTAGAAATAAGTTCTTTAGAAGAAAAAATAATAAATTATAGAAATGAATGGAGAAAGAATGCCGAGAGATAGGATCCCAAGAAGAGTTCTAAACTATAAACCTAGAGGAAAGAGACATCCGGGAAGACCACGAAAAAGATGGTCAGACATGCTTTATGCCGGAAGAGGCAGCATTGCCTAGCCCTTGGAGTGAAGAAGAAGAATACTTAAGTACTTACAGCATAGTAAATCGCCACAAAAGTTGCGTGTTTCATAGCATATGAGAACCCCTAGTGGTCTACCAGAAAACATATGAGTCAGTTGGAGAATTTAATGTCATGTCGGCATGTTGGCCATAGTATCTTAGTTGGTTAGAGCAACCGCACGGAGAGCGGGAGATCTGTGGTTCAAATCCCGGCTCTAGCATTGAATTTTTCAGTCTGGCTCTACTAATTCAGAAAATAAATAGTTGGCATAGAAAGTAAGTAATGGACATTACCTCTTTGATCTACTACTTCGTATATTCAACTTAAGATTCAGTTAATGTATGGAGATATTCCCTTATCTGGATGAACTGATGTGGGTAGCCATTTCCTGTCATGGATTTACTTTTTGTACTATTTCAAAAGCATGTTTTCAGAATGTCACATTCGATACAATGTAATGCGACAAACCGTAGGCCCCGTTGCTTGACCCGCGAGGTGAAAGCGTCGGTTTACTTGAAAATGCTGTCACATATTGCAGCTGCTACCTTAGACATGCTTTCTATCGAATGACACGTATATCTGAGTAACATTTTCGAAGAATGGCTTACAAAAGCTAGTCAGGTTAAACGTTCCCCCCCATAGCCTATTATGGAACCGTTCCAATTCTTAAACACTTGCCGCCGTAACATCCTGAACTGAGAGAGCGACTCAATAAAACACGTCATGCGTTTGGCTTGATTTCACCGCCGCTCCGGAACGTTTCAAGCCTACTTGCTGTGATAGAAAAATAACGCTAGATCGATCATACATCCATCAGGTTTGATCTGAAGTCGATTGGTTTGCAACGTCGTGGTCTTCCACAGTTAGTGGCCGTCTTTGGCGAATAAACTACAGGCTGCTACACTTGTGAACCATTTTTCTCACAGGGTATACGTGGGTGAATATAAGATTAGGCAATATCACCTAAATTAGCTAATGGATCCTAAAATTGAACTAATTGACTTAACTTATAAAGGAGGAGCTGAGTGCTATGCCTATAACATTCAAACCTAAACTATTGTATAATCTCCTCACTTTACAGATTTAGTTAAATGACCCTGTACCTCTAGAAGAAGACACTAGGTTATTTAACTAAATTAATTCCAAGAAAATCATCTTATGGGTTTTTTTAAGTCCAGTAATTCAACCCTTTCCTACCCACTCGAAGACTATATGAGAGGCTGTTTCTTCCCTTTCATTACACAAACCACATATTGTTTCATCCCTGAAGTTTCCCAGTGTAAGCAGATGTTTGCTTAATCTAGGATGTCCGATCAATAGGCCTGCTATAAGGTTCATTTAAGATGTATTATTCCTTCGGTTAGTAAGAAAGACGTACTACTCATCATTCTTTTACAGTACGTGCACCCGTCTGTTTGCATCCATTTTTGTTTATGGTAATATTTAATCCACCGATAAACGATTCTGGGAACAATTTATAGAATGCGAAAAACTGGTGCGGAACCAGTAAATACATCTGCAGAGCGTTTTCTTTTGCAAGGCATCAGAGTTTTCATTGTTTAAATTCCCTTGGTTCCTAGCACCCTCCAAAGAGTAATCTTGTTGTGTTCTGCCAGTTGTATCAGGTTTACTAGGCAGTTTAAAGAAACTTGAAGTAACCTGATAGTTTGCATTTGCTTTTAGGGCTCTCTGAGTATCAAAGAGAATCCAGAAGTTGCTTTGTAGCCCCTTCTTTGATTCTGTCTCACGCTGGCTTCAATTGCAAATACAATGGTATTCCAATCAAGAACAGCATAAATGTTGTATTTTGGTGCCTCCTTATGTTTTCCAAAATCTAATTCCTTGTCTGTTTATATCCACACCAAAGGTGTATCTTTCTCTTACTCCGCTCTAATATATACTGAACGGCTTATAAAAGCACGTTGGTATCATATAATCATTTTCAATCTGATGTTAGGATTACTAGTTATATTTGTAGTTCTGGCGTGTCCCTGGTTGCTAAGACTGAACCAGTGGGAGTTTAGTTCAGCCGATATGCTCCAAGTCTTGGATTGCCTTTGAAGCATGTCATATCAATAGATGGAAGGTTAAGGACAATATTCATTGTAGCTGATGTAAGTGCTATTCGTAGCCGAGGTAATTGACGCAAGTTACCAACTGTTTGAGTATAAAAAAGGAATTTGTAACTGATTCTTGGCTCTAGAAACTGCAACTAACTTCTAGGGTGTCAGTACTTCGCAATTTAAGGTTACTCTTTCAGCAATAACAATGACATTTGTGATTTGCCACAAGTCTTTGAAATGCTTATTGGAGAATCCCCTTGTGGTAACTCCGTGTAAAGATAATTCCAAGCGGTCTTCAGCACTGTGGTTTGCTAATAATCAACCGAAGTAAATCACTTCTACGACCATAAAACACTAAAGAGAGAAATATTTTGGAAATATACACTCTTTTATCAAACTAAGCCAGGGCTAATTCAAGACTATCCCAAACAAAGTTCCTGCATTACATTTCACCAAATCGTACATCACCTTTATTCCAAGACTCGTTAAATTGTAAGAATGATTTCTCCTCTATAATTTTAAGAACTGATTCACGTATGTATTTATAACTTTCTCATTACTGAACATATTGATCCAATGATTTCTTTTTGCCTGAACTCACCGGAATGCCTAATTGCATTAGCTACACTAAGTTATAATGACTAATTTTCTTAAACACTCAACTTTTCTTGCCAATGACTTATTTTGTGATAAAATTGTAATTTGTCCTTCGTGCACTAATTTTAATATATGAAAATTATTTATTGCAGGCACTTATTCGTCAGCCTAACATCTTTTATAAAAATATGTATCAACTATTTGAAGATACGAATAACCATTAAGTACTAATCCTCAAAATGATTTGGTCTGCCTTTCAAGAACGACCCAAGGCAGATTCATGACGGCTATTGCAATTACCTGCATAGGTTCAAATGTTTTAGCTCTTTCACGTGAAAATATAGGTTAATATTGCTATCAAAATGTACGATTGAAAATTTCGAACATTTATCTTAGAGCTATTAGCGAAAAAAGTAGAATTTAAATATGATTTCAGTAAACGTCCACTATAAAGTAACATCCACTGTATGTTCAAGCTATCCTGCAACAGAACAATGAGGTTAATTTGACATTGAAATGGGAAACAAATGCGCATCATGACCTATCTCGTAGTGGAATATGATCATCTCACTGCGAGAGGTATTTTTCAGCATTTTCTTTCCTTTCATTGGTCTATAACCTGAAGGCGTTACTTGTCAGTAAACTACAATTCGTGCTCATTTCATAACTACATGTGGAATTGCCAACTTGTTTACTTCTGCCCGAATTTATGTACACAACTCAATGCTGTGTGTATACAACCAATACATTTATAGTTAATATAAATTACTCATTGCACAAGTAATGCAATCACTGATTTTGGTATCATCGATAAAACAATTAATACGTTTTTAAATGAAAATGAAAAAAATAACAAAGCTTCGTAAGAATGCTATTTCTAAACTGTGTCTTTATTTTCACAAATGCTGTTACATGAATAGCTAAGAATTATAAAACGGTGGTATAAAAGGCTAACAATAACGAAGGCCAAAGGACAGCGAACTAGGCTTACCAATGCACATGTTCGAAATATATTCCCTTTTCACTATTTCGTCTTTATAGTTTCATGCACTAGAAATAGCATATGACATGTAAATGTCCTGTTCAGTGGCGTAGTGGGCTGGAGGTTCTGCTCCACTTCCCCGCCACAGAATTCGCCTGTTTCGATCCCATCCTAGGGTATGCGGATTCTAAGTCCGGGTATAGGACCACTGGCCATTCAGTCACGAGGAATTTGAAGATCTTCAATAGGTAGCGAATCTTGGTCAAGAAAGCCAACTTTCCGGCTGAGGATGTCAAGAACCTGATGACATTTCCTCTCCGTAACGGTTGGATGATCGCCCGTGCCCGCCTCTACCTTACGTATGTCAGTGTGAGGTCATCAATCGGGTTGGCAGTCTTAGGCTCGCTTGCGGGCTGCTATGCCGAGGAAAAAAGCACATGCAGTAAGCTATTTTATATTCTGGTCTTCTGCTTGTTCACATTCTGCAAAGATAATGTTGATTAAACAGTGTGTGTGTGTGTGTGTGTGTGTGTGTGTGTGTGTGTGTGTGTGTGTGTGTGTGTGTGTGTGTGTGTGTGTGTGTGTGTGTGTGTGTGTGTGTGTGTGTGTGTGTTGAGTAGCATGACTCAAATGCGATAATTTTACTAATAGAAAACATAAGATTAAATTTCAACATAACATCTTCAACGCGAAGATTAGCTCGCCTCGGTAGTGTAGATGGTAGCATGTCTGCCTCACGTTCAAGAGGACCCGAGTTTGAATCTCGGTCAGGGTGAGTTACCTGGATAAGGTTTTTTCCGTGCTTTCCCTTATCCTTCAAGACGAATGTCGGGTAACTCTAAGCTCCTTGGACTCTGGACTCATTTGAATATCATTTCACCCAATTCATTCACCGTCCAATATGACTTAACGTTGGAGGACGTAACTTACATAAAGGTGAAGATCTTGAAGAGACTACCCTACACAATCGAATCTAATCATTACAAAGAAAAACTTTATGAACACTTTGATATTTTTTAAATAATTTAATTGAAATGCCATGTGCTCAAGATATTTTAATAGCCAATTAAATACAAATCTCACATTTTCTCAGTAGCCTTTAAAATCCAATTCATTCTGAATAACTTTTGCATAACTAATAAGCTGTATGAGATGAAGAAACAAAACAAAAATTAGAACCCATTTCACTTCTGTGTGAAGTTAACTATTTCTGTGGTATTCCTTGATGTTGATTTGTATTTTCATATATTGACATTTTTTCTCAACAAAATTAGCTTTTTATATTCTTTTCTTTTTCTTGTTTTTTTACCCTTTGTTCAATTTGTTCATACAAAAGCATAGAATTTTAAAGCCACTACATAGAAGCTTGCTCTTTAAATAGCTATTTGTAAGAGTGCAGCAGTTCTTGTGAATACAATACATAAGGTTTTTTTTGTTTTTCCTAGAGGAGGCCAAAATAATGTTTCATCTGAACATTTGCATGATCAATAACCATTGCATGCCTTATTCGATATGTGAACCTTACTGACGTATTCTTGATTTATTGCCTATTTAGGAGAGCATCTATGTTGAAATTTTCCGTCGTGCAGTTTGCAGCTCCTTGAAGAGAGAAGTCCTCGAGAGGAGGGCGATACCCCTGACAGCAATAAATATTGTGGAGTAAGGCACCGTGACTCAGTGCGACCCACATGACCTAGAGACCCTTGCTGGGATCCCCATATCCATCTTGCGGCGCCACGTGGCATTACTAATTCCTTTCTCTTATTGTTTACTTATCCCATTCCACTGCGTTACGATGCTAATACTGACCCGATGATTGATGGACTCTGCATTGCAGCATATTTCAAGTTATTCTTCTGACGCTAGATTTCTTTCCGACCCCGGTGACTAAGACGGAGGCGCCTCTTAGAAGCAAAAAAGAAATGTGTAGTTCGCGTTATAACTCGAGAATTTCCAAGATGCGACGTAGATTGGGTTATACATTCTTGGGAATTCCGGTTTTTAGAAGAGAAACGGCTGTTTGTGATGTGGTATTAAACAGGTTAAACCGGAGGTTCCGAAATGGGGGGCGCGCCCCCTGGTAGTTATGAAAGATTTACAGGAGGGCAAAAACAACTTACTTATACGTGATCTCCTAAATGAAACAGCAGAAATAATTTAATATCAGGACTTTCATACAGTTTTGTGTTGAAGTATAAATCATTTTAAATTAAATTATAAACATAAATCTGCAAATAAGTTCATCAGCAAACACATTCCATTAATTCCCTAGTAGTACTTAATTTGCAGTTTATTGAGCAGCAGCGTTGCAGTTATACAGAATAAAACATGTTCTCTCCTGCCTTTAAATATATTTCTTAAAGTTTACGACATCTGACGTTAGGTCATTCAGAACGATGAATGAAATAGGTAGGTGAAATGATCCTCAAATAAACCCAGGCTCCGTAGAGGTTAGAGTTACCCATTATCTTTAGAGATAATGGAAAACCACGGAAGAAACAACTGTATCCAGATAAGTCACCCTGATCGAGATTAGAGCTCAATACCTCCTGAACGTGACCGCTATCACCAAGGCAACGCGAATAATAAAAGTAAAGAGTTGAATTTAAATAATAGTTTACCCTATTGGTCCGCTTATAATGTACATCTTATGCAAAAGTGAATCAAACTCAAGAGACTTTCGCAGGCTATTTGAAAATAAAGATATACAGGATGATCTGTTTGGGATGTCAGAAATTTAAGACCCTATATAAAGGAAAGTATTCAACTTTATTGGTTGGTAATGTTATACATTTATATAGGAAAGTCATGAGTTGTGTGTCCAGCATATTGGCACTCAAGTTTACGGCCATTATGAACGTGGCACCATTCATACCTGGCACTCATGTTGCGAAAGTGGCTTGCAGCATTTTTGTAATGATTTGCTGAAAAGTCTGTAGTCTCCTCCGGTAGGTTGGCTGGATTCTTTGATTTTTTGTATACACTTCTGACTTATGTAGCCCCACACAAACAAATCTGGAGGGAGATACCGAAATTAGAGATTCAGTAAATTAGATAGGAACATGGGGCATGTTTGTTAAATGTGAAACAGGTTGTTTGTTGGGTTAGCAGTTCCTGGAGGGAAAGCTATCATCGCAGGCGGTCGCAGGGCCCACACTTGAAGCGTAAAGTGGTTTTCTTAGACCCTTCTTTAGTAACTGATAACCGCAATAAAAGACACAAATGTTCACATGTGACAAAAATCGACTTGAGTAGGGGGATTTTTGTGTGAATAACAGAGTTGCTTGAAACAAATCGGACAGCTGGACTGACTGTCCGTGTGGACAGACGTGATCCGAGAAGGCACTTTTTGTTCCAGTGCAACTAACGAATACTATCGCGTAATGTGCTGCATATACCTTAACTCCAGACCGTAATATACGAGGCATGTTGTTTAAGTCAGTACCCTTTTGGAATTAAAAAAGACGGGCATAGATATCGCAATAATTTTACTTTTACATGAAAGCCTGTACCTTAATCTACTTTTCTACATAATTTCCATGAATATTGAGGCACTTGTCATAACGTGACACCAGGTTTTGAATACCCTCCTCATAATATTCTGTCGCCTGACGTGTTAACCACTGTATCACAACTGTTTTGACTTCATTATCGTCTTGAAGAAGCTGACCGCCCAAACGTTTCTTCAAGTGCAGGAACAAATGGTAGTAGCTGGGCGCCAGATCAGGGCTGTATGGAGGATGATCTAGTGTTTCCCATTGAAAAGATTTGATGAGATCTTTGGTCCGATTAGCCACATGTGGACGGGCATTGTCATGCAGCAAAACGATACCCTTACTCAACTTGCCACGTCTTTTGTTCTGGATTGCACGGCGCAGATGGTTCAATGTCTCACAATAAGACGCTGGATTGATTGTCTCATTACAAGGCATAAACTTCACTAGCAATTCTCCTTTCCTGTCCCAAAAAACTGTGCACATGATTTTCGGGGCAGAAATTGTTTGCTTAAACTTCACTTTTGTGGGTGGTGATGAATGTCGCCATTCCATGGATTGTTGTTTGGATTCTGGTGTGACGTAGGCCACCCATGTTTCATCACCAGTAACAATTTGGTCTAAAAAATCTTCACCTTCATTGTGGTACTGCTCAAGGAAAGTAAATGCACTGCCTAAACATTGAGTTTTATGCAAATCCGTCAACATTTTCGGAACCCAACGTGAACACAATTTCCGGTACTTCAAGTTCTCGGTCACAATGCGATACAAAACACTAAGAGAATGATGAAGAAAATAGTCGCACAATGATGAAATTGTAAAGCGTCTGTTTTCTCTCACGTTTTCGTCCACTTTCTGCACCAAATCGTCAGTAACGACCGAAGGACGGCCACTCCGTTCTTCATCATGCACATTTGTGCGGCCATCTTTAAATGCTCTCACCCACTTCCTTACCATTCCATCACTCATAATGTTTTGTCCGTAAACTTCACAGATCTCACGATGAATATCGATCGGTTTTATGCCTTTAGCACTAAGAAATCGTATAACAGCCCGTACTTCACAATCGGTGTGACTCACAATTGTTGGAGGCACCTTGAACACTCAGTAACCAACGTATACAATGAAGAATAAGACTGTAATGGCGTCAGTGCGTAGAAAAGAGATGTGGGTAACCAGCACGCATGCGCGGATCGCCGACCGTAGCGCTGCGGCGGCGGAATTGCAAAACGGTACTGACTTAAAAAACACGCCTCGTAGATTGTTTTCCCTTTGTCAGCAACTTTGCGATTCATGTAATTATAAAAAGAGAAGCAGTCATTAAACGAATGTTAAACATGGATTCCAGTGTTATCAGTATCATACTTACCCTTATATATCCACGTACTCCCTGAGATAAATCGCATGCTCAAAACTGAGGCTAGATCGAGCATTGCTTCAATTGCTTTAAGTTGACAGTCGGAGTGGCGACAAAGGTCAAACATGGGCTATTAGGAGGGCATTTGATGTATCCATCATAGCTGCACCAGCAATGGTTGAACAGCTGATTCAATTGATTCCGCACGGTGAGAGCCCAAGGCGATGGTGCGCCATCCTGTTGATAGATAACGGTTTCCAGAGTCCCATCTTCCTGTAATTGAGGGATCACAAACTGCTCGATAATATCAATCATTTACGACTATCTTGTTTAGTTTTACTTGCACGATAGTCTTGTCATGCCATTAGAAACATCACTCATTTGTCTAATCCTAACCCCTCCACTTGCATTAAAGAAAATTACTCAGAGATATGTACATTAACTTCATAAATATAACGTTTTACTTTTCTTACATCTCAAACGGATGCCCACCTCGGTGGCGTAGATGGTAGGGTGTCTGCCTCACGTTCAAGAGGTTCCGGACTTCTAATCTCGGTCAGGGCGAGTTACCTGGCTAAGGTGTTTTCTGGGGTTTTCCCTTATCCTGAAAGACGAATGTCGGGTAACTGTAAGCTCTATGGACCCTAGACTCATTTGAGCATTATTTCACCCATTCCATTCATCGTCCGAAATGACTAAATGTTGGAGGACGTAAATTACAAAAACAAACAAAATCTCAAACGGGGCACCCTGTGTATTTCATTTGCCATGATACAGTCTTAAAATGCGGCATTTTAACCAATATAATTAGCACTATTTTTGTGAAAAATCTAAATTTCCTAACATTTTTCTAGTAAAGGGGCTAGACAGTTTTCTTGTGTATCATCCACAAAAGACGCTGAACAGTTACTGTTAAAATTTCAACAACTTTTCGTGTTCCAGTTATACTGTTCACATACAAACCTATCACCAAACAGCGACAATTCCTCAAAAAAAATTGATTCATGGTATCCCAAAATGATGACTTCTCAGTACCGAATATTTTTAGCGGAATGCAATGCTCCATTTACTTACTGTAGGCAAGTAGTAGAGAAAGAGTAAAAAATCTGTTTGAAACTCTTTAATTTATCACGAGCTTGTCTGGTTTGTTCATGGCGTAATTACGTAGCAGGTTTAAGTCGTATGTATAGCAGCAAATCAATTTGTTTGGAGTTCCTTAACATGCAGCTTGGCTTTCTCAAAGCCGCCTACTCAATAATCTGGACCACAGCAAGAGCGCTGGGGTCACATTACCAGCGGCTCACCAGGGGGCCATGACATGCTGTGAGGTCCCTATACATATGTATACCCCAAAACCGCTGTTCGAGGAGCGGTCTCAAGGGAACTTTTTTTTTTAAAATGACGCTGTAATAATTCTACTATGTTGAAATTCGTCGAAACTTTATATGGACCACAAATGAAGATGCAGAGCCAAACTGCTTAAATTAGAGAATAAAAACATAGCATATTCATGCTCCTGTAAGTTTCAAAGATGTCCTTTCCAGTAACTAACTACAAGAGCACGAAACCAGGCAATAATTGTGAATGGTGTCCAGCTGGATCACTGACGCAACTTACTGCACAGCTGGTTAGCAGCAGATACTGCTTTTAACGCATTGTGTAGTGTGCAAGGTTGCTGAATCGCTGGAACCTTCAAGAGCAATAATTATATTGAAGAAAGCCAGTTACGTTTTTGAATTTTGAATTTTAAACATAATACTGATTTATGTGAGTGCATGTCTGTTCCCTGCAACTGACGAAATTCAAGAATTTTAAAACCGCTGCCACCAGGTGCTGTAGGATCGCTGAATCCTAGCAGACAGTGCCCAGGGCTTACTTCACTAAGTACGCGATTGGCAACTCAGAAACTTCAGGCCTCCAGGCTTCCTCTTCTGGCCCTCCAGATTCAGGTCAAGAAACCTGTCAGTTAAACTGAACTGTTTCCAAATTTTTCGAAGATAGATCACTGACGTCAAAGGGATGTTCGTATTTATCATTAAGGATTTATATGAGACGTGCTGAAATTATAGAATGCCACGGATGTTGGAGTTCAAGTAACGATGAAAGGAAGCTTTTCCTGTGAACTGCGTAAGAACTGTATTTGTTCAGTACAATTTCTCAGCGTTCAAGAGCTCTCGAATTCTAATCTCGGTCAGGGTGAGTTGCCTGGATGAGCTTTTCCGGGGTTTTCCCTTATCCTTAAATGACGAATGTCGGTTACCTAAATTTTATGGACCCTGGGCTCATTTGAGCATCATGTCACCGATTTCATTCATCGTCCGATATGACGACGTGGGGGACGTAAATTTAAAAAAAATGAAGCGGAGAATTCTGATGCGCAGGCAATTGTCTCAAACTTTACGGTAACATAAATTCACTGAGTTATTTAAAGAATTCTATCTTTAAAGGAGATGGAAGATACACCTTTCAATTGGACGTATAAGAAAGTTAATACCTTTAACTATACTGGATAAATGTAATAACAAAATCAAGTTAAAATTTTCATTTAATGTTTAGGGTTCCATTTTGTTTCCATAATCTGTGACGTTTCTATTGCTTAATTTTTGCATCTTTTGATTACTTTTCTTATTTTTGTGTAATCTCCTTGAGTGTATTGCTTTTATAGTCAGAATGTGGTGCTGGTCACTTTAGCATTTTTACACCACCCAGATGCTACTGCTACCACCCACCTAACAGACATGGTTGACTACCACCTTTCACATCACCCATAGCTCGCCTCGGTAGCGTAGATGGTAGCGTGTCTGCCTCACGTTCGAGAGGTCCCGAGTTTGAATCTCGGTCAGGTTGAGTTACCTGGATAAGGTTTACTCCGGGGTTTTCCCTTAACCTGAAAGACGGATGTCAGGTAACTCTAAGCTCCATGGACCCCGGAATCATTTGAGCATCACTTCACCCATTTCATTCATCGACCGGTATGATTTAACGTTGGAGGACGTAAATTGGAAAAAAAAATCACCCATACTTAAACCGCGTAAGAAAACAAAATCCCTGTGATGAAACCGCACTAATGGGAGTCACGCAGCAAAACCTTGAACCTGAGCTGCCAAGTAGTTCATCGTCATCTGTTTCAAATGATATATACTGAAGTTTCAAGCACTTCTTCTACCACTCATTGCCAAACCTTCAGTATTTCACTCAGCACCTTCGTCGTCATTCAACTCCCTGAAGAATGTCATAAAGCGAAAAGATCCTATAACAGCGGAAGATAGGTAGTGGCGGTGTGACGTCAGCTCCGTTAGCTCTAATCACCAAATATAACCCCGAAAGAAAGGCAGGTTAGCGTGTGACGAAAAGAGTATGACGTGTTGGGATTCCGACAGCGTAGGAAAGGAAACGTATCGGATATTAATAAGAAGTACAACTTACATCTTGTGTGCTGTAGTATTAGTGCTGACTTCTTTAATTACACAATATGTCACAGTTTATAAACAATTAAATTTTGGCTCTGTGCTATGAGAAAATATATAAAACTTCAACTTGTAGTTTATCTGAAGGTCAGGAATGTTATAAAGTAAATAAAATAAAACATTAAGTAGTTTTCTCTGCAGTTTCGTTTTTTTTTTAACTAGTTTATCAATGTCAGGACGTAATATCTGGGAAATTTCTAATCGAAGGCTACATGTTAGATTGTGAACCGACAAGGTGCTTCGGGGTTTGGACTTAGTTAATTACATAACAGAAAAAACAAAGAAAACAAAAAACAAATTGTTCGCATACAAATGTCGAGCCAAGCATACCCAATGTCCGTAACGGCAAGTAAATACAATCTCGGAAATCTGGTTTGGGGGACAATCTTGTAAAAATCAGTCAAGTCCTTCTTGTGTGTATATTTGTCCTTCAATAAATCGTCACATAGCAAATTTAACAGTTTCATTTGTTACGTGGCAGCTACATTGTTGTCATAGAGTGCACTACACCTGACTGAACCCTCAGAGTCTGTACTCACAGCGCCATTTATATAGACAACTTGGTATTACACGGCTCTTGCCTGACCTCACACGCACTGTAGGCCTCGCTCCCGGCTGAAATACTCACAACTCTCGAAGATGTCTCCCTCTGTCCTATAATAATGTTGGAGTCTTTCATCCAAGAGATCCACCAGGACAGCTTCTCTGATACTTCGTTATTTAACAGGTATTCGTAAGATGCTACAACTGTTAAATTTCGGGGAGATATGTTGAACATAGACCCTGGAATGTTTTCCTGCAGAAATTTCTTTTCCAGTTATAAAATCCTGACCTTTATCATCAGTGTTTACTGTCATTAGTGGCATATGTACAAAGCATGGTCGAAAAATACTATCAAAAATGACAGCTCAGATAAAATAATATTCTCAACGCACGCTGGAGGTCTTCTGAGGAAGAGTAGGTCATTGGCTTTTCTGGGTAGCTCCTACAGTAGGACAGAACTTCAAGCTTATAACCATGAATTCCGCGCGTCTCTGTTACTTATCCACATGCGACCTGTGGCCTTGTGTGATACCTTCATTCAACCGTTCTTCCTGGCAGGTGGTAGTCACAATGGAACTATGTAGGTCTAAGTACACAAGCTTTCCCCTTACATAGTACCACGTATATGTATTTTGTTATAGTATATCTCCTTAGCTGTCATTTTGGTTTAATAGGTAATGGATTTTCCTTTGACACCGTATTTTTGGTTACATAAAGATGTTTGTTACAGTTGAAAACCAAAGTATTGCCACTAAAATTGGCATGCTATGCCTCTACTTTATTATCTAGTCAGAGCAAGTATTGTCCACCACCTATAGATTCGAAGCTGACATTTCATCTGAAAAACGTGTTTTGAGACTCTCTAAATAAAAAGTACATTTTCAGAAGAATGTCTGTGTATGCCTCAAATTTTGTATCTGTCTAAAGGTTTGCTGTCTGTGTGTAGCACTGATATGAAACATAAAAAGCAAAATAAAACTTAGTATTTAATTGTACCACATTTCAGATATGCGGCACAAATATTTTCAAGAAAATAGTACACCTAGCTACCTTTGATTAGAAATGCTCTTCTGGCTTCTGCGCAAGTGGTAAGATAGATAAAATCTTACTTTACGGTACCTACAGTATGTTAAAACATACACTGAACGTCAAATAAACTTTCTGTGCTGTAAACAATTTCTAGATATCCGTTGTTATTTTATTCAGTTTTAAAATACGATATATGTTCAATATCAGGCCTCTTTGTTACACCCCTACACTCACAAAATGTGAAATGTATAACAATAAGAATTAAATAGAGTAATAAACTTTTGCATATCTTTGGAGAGAAGCGTATGAAAGCATTATACCAGGTGTCTTTGGCAGTCTTAGTTTTCAAGAATTCCGCACGTCTAAACCACATGTCAGTTCAAGGATTACCAAACAATAGCATTAGAACATTTAAGGATTTTATTGGAAGGGAGGGAAGGAAGACTTTCAGGGTCACTACTTTGATACCATATAGAAGAATATATTTTAAAGGTTCCGTAAGTTTTATTATAGACTAAAATATAACCTTAAATATTTACTCTGTGAGCAATGACCTTCCAGCCCCAGGTTTTTAAAATATCACTTTTAACATCACATTTTTTTTTAATTTATTAAATTATTTCTCGTTTCTCTTTCGATTTTTCAGCGATAAAGATTTTCTGGCTAAATACCCTACTATAGCATAACTTCAAGATAAACATTATATTATTGTAGTTACAAGGGAATACAGTAGAATGTAAGTGATAGTCAAATGTTTTAAACAGCTGGTCCTTACGTAATGTACACATGACTTTCTCTACTCCTGTACATACACTTATTGCTGTAACTACTTCAAGATAAACAATATCTTGTTGTACATGGGTGGCTTAAAAAGTAATGCTTCCTATATATTTTTTCTCTTTTAATTGCCAAGAAAATTGAATCCAATTTATATAGCTTGAAAACTAAAACATTGACGATTAATTTGTAACTATTAAATATAATATCCGTCCTTTCCCACAGTTTTGGTCCACCTTTTAACTAGGGCATGTATTCCAGTGTGGTAAAACACCTGGTCTTGCTTCCTAAGTCATTGACGCACGGACGTTTTCACAGCCTCCTCATCCTCAAAATAAATCCCACGATGAGCTTCCTTTAGTTGCCCGAACAGATGGAAGTCTGATGATGCCAGGTCAGGGCTGTATGGGAGGTGAGGTAAGACTTGCCATCCCAATTTCTCAATTTCTGCTTGTGTGTGGTCTTTCATTGTCCGGCAAAAGAAGAACATCCGCTGTAGTTTTTGTTGGGCGAACTCGGCGAAGACGTGCTTTCAGCTTTTTGAGAGTTCTGACGTATGGGACAGAATTTATTGTGCATCCCTGCTCCAAAAAATCAATCATAAGCATACCCTCTACATCCCAAAACACTTTCGCCATATCTTTCCCTGCCGACCGCTGAATTTTGAATTTCTTTTCTTCGGTGACGTGTGATGCCATTCCATTCAGTGCCTCTTTGATTTAGGTTCATAAAAATGAACCCACGTTTCATCTCCTGTAACAATGTTTTCCAGAAACTCCTCTCCCTCCAAATTGAAGCGCTGCAAGTGTTCGGAGGCTATTGTTTCCCTTGTTTCTTTGTTTTGGACGGTTAACATTCTTGGTACCCAACGTGAACAAACTTTTGAGTAACCTAGTTGTTGAATAATCGCCATCACACTGCCTTTACTGATGGAGGTGATGCGACACAATTCACCTGTTGTTACCCGTCGATCACCACGAATGACGTCATCGACTCGCTGAATTTTGCATGGAGTCACTGCAGTCACCGGCCTGCCGCTTCACTTTTCATCTGCCAATGGTGTTTGCCCTGCAGCTTCGTTACGGCGACGAACCCATCGTCTAATATTGCTGACATCCACCGTTGTATCACCATACACATTTTTTAGCCTTTCGTGAATGCGAATTGGCGTTTCACCTTCCGCAGTCAAAAATTCAATCACAGAGCGCTGTCTAATACGAATGATGATGTCAGCCATTTTGCAAGAGGATGCAGTGCTACCACCTGTTGACTTAGGAAGTTACTACTGCAGGATTACTTATTTATGGGGAAAAAATAGGAGGCATTACTTTTTGACCCACCCTCGTAAGTACAAGGGAATACATTAGGCTTTAAGTGATAGTCAACTGTTTAAAACAGCTGGTCGTTATGTGATGTATACATGACTTTCTCTACTCTTTTACAAACACTTATTGCTTTATCTACCTCAAGATAAACATTATATTATTGCTGGAACAAGGGAATACAGTAGACTTTAAGTGATAGTCAAATGTTCTAAACAGCTGGTCGTTATTTGAAGAATTTGAAATTCCGTGCTCTTAAAACGGCCGAGAGACAAAAGAGAAGAGACTTTAGAGACTTTAGAGAAGTTTGAGTGCTCAAAAATAAAGTAAATAACAAAGACGATCTCTGAAGATGGTGATTCTATAAAAAAGTGTGATATTTTAACGAAATTTACATTTTTTGTGTACTCATATTATCGCTTGTTTCCGGTGTCATATAATTTTGGCATGCTTTAAAGAGCATGTGGGAATTTTACAATCTCAAGTTAGATTTATTACCTTTATTCATTTATTTCACTCGCTTTATTTAGTAGTTCTATATATTCTGTGCTCCGATCAGAAAATTAGCTTCATCCGGAACTTGCAGCGTGAGTTAGCCACCTACAAACCTCGGATTCGGGAACGGAATTGACCTTCCTAGGAATTGCTTTGCGACTCGGAGAATTAAACCCACGATCTCTGGAATGAGTGCTACAGCCGTTACCGCCTAAGCCGGTTCTTACACGATAGCGAAAGACGCTATCTATAGACCAGCAATGAAATCTACGAGGCAGATGTTCGCTGTACGCAGCCCCAAGTCATTGACCATTGACTTCTTGAGGAAAATATCACGAACATGCCGTAGTGGTTGGGTAGGGAATGCATGGGTTGATTGTTTTTTATTTTGCTGATATTCGTGCGGCCTTGTGAACCGGTTTAATGAGTCTAATTCTGAATCACTTTGCCTAACAAAAGAGGAAAGGAAAGATAAGAAATCCTAAAGTAAAACATTTTGCTTACATAAGCAGCAGAATTGACGATTGGTGAATATATTTCTTTTACTTTAAAAAAATAAATCTCACAAATATCTTTACGAAGGAAACGCAACTGTATCACCATATAATTAATGCAGGAATTCACATGGAATTGACATTTGTCTTTTAACAAGCGTTCCTGTCCAGATAGCAGTCCACAAGTTGCTTTGCTTGACAACTATTCTTGAAAATAAGACGCGTTGTTTTCTGATATGCGTGACCTGCGTCTCTTGACAAGAAATTGGTTTTATAACCTCATTCTACACAACTGATAACATAGAGTGCTGAATCTTGCAAGGTAACTAATAGCACATCACTTCACCAATCAACAAGGAATGATGACATCACGAGCTGAAAATAAATAAAGATGCATATGTGTTACATGCACATGGATTTTCCTACTCATTCTTAAATACAGGATTCCTATAAAAGCGTATTTTGTTCCTTAATTGATATAAACATAAGTACAGTTTTAATTTTATTATGCATTACCTTGTAGGTACTTCTGAAGCAGGGGAATACTGGGCAGCAAGCGATAATCAAATATTTTAAGAGATGAAGGCAATGTGATGACATTGAAATTGCATTGAATTAGCATTTTCAGAGGAAAAACTTGTCTGAGAAGTAGCACCTATATCACTTCCTCTTTTCTTGGAAAGGTAGAGTCAGCCTGAAAAATTCAATGCCACAGCCGGGATTTCAACCACGGATCTTCTGGTGTCCATCCAGCCGCTCTAACATTTGAAGTACTTTGGCCAACGCATGAGAGAACTACCTTAATGGCGACTTACAACATGTAAGTATTGGGTGAAATTGTGCTCAAACGAGTCCAGGGTCCATGGAGCATAGAGTTACCCGACGTTCGTCTTGAAGGATAAGGGAAAATCCCGGAAAAAACCTTATCCAGGTAACTCACCCTGACCGAGATTTGAACTCGGGACCTCTTGAACGTAAAGCAGATATTCTACCATCTACGCTACCGAGGCGGGCAAACTTTATAGTTAACCACTATTAGGTCAATTATTGGAAATTAATTGTTCTTTCACACTGGCCGAGTGTAGGCTAAAGTATGCAAAGGTAGAATCAGACTGAAAAATCAAGTGCCATAGCCGGGATTTGAACCACGGATCTTCTGGTTGCCATCCAGCAGCTCTAACCCTTGAGCTACTATGGCCAACGTGCCAACGTGTTTATATGAAGCCCGTGCCTTAAAGTACTTACACGTTGTATGTCGCCATTAAGTTAGTTGTCTCATGTGTTTATGGGAACTCCTAAGTGGTTTACCGGGAAAAGCACAAGTCAGTTGGAGAATTTGATGTCATGTCGGCACGTTGGCCATAGTAGCTCAAGGATTAGAGCGGTTGGACGGCAACCAGAAGATCCGTAGTTCAAATGTTAACTATAAAGCCCGGGCCTTAAAGTACTTACATGTTGTAAGTCGCCATTAAGGTAGTTGTCTCATGTGTTTATGAGAGCTCCTAAACGGTTTACCGGGAAAAACTCGAGTCAGTTGGAGAATTTAATGTCCTGTCGGCACATTTGCCATAGTAGCTCAAGGGTTAGAGCAGCTGGACGGCAACCAGAAGATCCGTAGTTCAAATGTTAACTATAAAGTACGGGCCCTAAAGTACTTACAGCATAGTAAGTCGCCATTAAGGTAGTTGTCTCATGTGTTTATGAGAACTCCTAAGTGATTTACCGGGAAAAACACGAGTCATTTGGAGAATTTAATGCCATGTCGGCATGTTGGCAATAGTAGCTCAAGGGTTAGAGTGGCTGGACGGCAGCCAGAACATCCGTAGTTCAAATGTTAACTATAAAGCCCGGTCCTAAAAGTACTTACACGTTTTAAGTCGCCATTAAGGTAGTTGTCTCATGTGTTTATGAGAGCTACTAGGTGGTTTACCGGGAAAAACACGAGTCAGTTGGAGAATTTAGTGCCATGTCGGCACGTTGGCCATAGTAGCTGAAGGGTTAGAGCGGCTGGACGGCATGCAGAAGATCCGTGGTTCAAATCCCGGCTATGGCATTGAATTTTTCAGTCTGATTCTAACTTTCCATACTTTAAACTATACTCGGCCAGTGTGAAAGAACAATTAATTTCTCATATATTGTACAATGATTAGGATTACGGTCGGTTAGCGTAGTGGTTTCTTTCGCGACTCTCGTGCAAAAGTCCGAGGTCTCTATTTTAAGTCGGCTCCTTCACCTGTCTAGCTCATGTGAAGTGTTCCCTATGCCCAACGTGGTTCGGAGCCCACTGTAAAAGCTGTAGGTCCACTTGCCTAATCGTCATCTTCGTAATGGACACCGCCCTCTGGCTGCCTCCACCTGAGAAATAGGTCCAGACATCGCGTGGTGTGGCGAGGTTACCCCGAAGGCTGCAGATGCCACATTGGAATACATACATACGTACAGGATTAGGATTACTAATGAAGGGATTCGGTACCGAAACCTGTGGTCCATTGTACGTAAGCCGCAAGTGGGCGTCCCTGTGACGAAGGATGAGACGACAGGAGACAGAGGGCGCCGACCCAAGGAGTCACGACAGTGCTAAGAGCAGGATCTCTACTGTTTACCAGTTGGAAGCTCCTCCGGCAGGCCAAACCGGCATCCACCCTTCGTGGTCCGAAATCCTCCTACCGAAGGAGGAAGTGTTTACCATCCTACCATACAGCGCTGAGACACCCACTGACACCTCTACCCTGAAAGAGACCACCAAATGGGAGATGTGAAATGTGAAATGATAATGGAGAAAAAATGCAGGGACAGATGTAATTAACTCACCCAGCATTCACCAGGATACCCGGGAAAACCCCGAAAAACCCATGGTTGAGGTAGGTCGGCCATAGTAATCAAACCTGGTCCTCCCGAGAGCGAAGCCGCCTTAGCCGTTCCTCTCGTTTCTTGCACAAACTCCTCATACAACGCTTTCTGTCCTCTACTCTTAGTAGTTGTACCACTATCGTGGTGATGGGGGTTTCTTGTTCCTCTATCTCTTTTAAGGTCGGACCTGAGGAACCGAAGCTTTGGATCCAAAAGAGAACCAGGATAGGTGATCAGCCCAATGCCTGGTTTTAACGTAAAGGAAGTGGAGGATAATATATTTGAGGGCGAGATGAACGATAGGATAGATAATGATGGAGCAATTTCTGGAATGCTGACTTGAGAAACCGGAGGATCCGAAAAAAAACCCATCCCAGCGCCATGTTGTCCACCACAAATCTCACTTTGCGGTCGCCTGGGATCGAACACGGGCCGCCTTTGTAACCAGTCAGCCATGGTGAGACCTGTGAAACGATATGGATTTTTTTTTTAAATAATACATATGTATTTTCCGTACTTAGTATGGGTAGGTTCAGAAAGTAATGGTGAGGATTTTTGATAAAAATTAAGCCTACAGAGCAAAAAAAAAAAAAAAAAAAAAAAATAATAACAACAGTAGCATAAATGTTCCTTGATTGTAGTTCCAAATGTGTAACGGGTAATTGTTAACAAAGGGAAGAAAAATTAATAAATAGTACGTGGATTTACAACTAGCTGGAAATACCACAGAATCAGTTACATCTCGCCACAAATATACGTTTGTGGACAAACAACATATCTGCTGGGCCAAGGGAAACATTGAAAGTTAAAAAAAAGAAAAAAAGGAAAGGAGGTTACCGGTCTGTAGGTTTTACGCTAGAGTAACCAAGCAGGATTCTGCTAATTGCAAACGTTTTAATTAGCCCGCTTTTGGCTCGTCACGATCTGGGATGAGTTATGCCCTTGTACCACGGCGCTACTGTCGCTACCGTGCAAAAGCAGCGCTCCTAGTGGAAGGTCACATCAACAGCAATAACTTGCATTGCGGCAATAGGAACTCTAGAAGCAAATAAATAACATAATGTTAGCGGTTTGGCTTTTAATTGCGAAAATGATTTAACTTCTTTTGTAACAGTTAAGCTGCAAGTGAACCTGATTTAAGAGATGGGGGCTCAATAAGAAAGTGGTTTGGGAGGTTTCTTCTTTTATGAAAGTAGCTGTTGTTACGTAGTCCTCCGTAATGCTAGTAATTAGCCGAGGCGTGTGCTCCAGCACTAGAGATAGAAGAAATGATTACTCTTCGGTAACAGTTTCAAACATTCCAATTAAAAAAGAAGCTCTATTGCTCCAAATAACCGTTCAAAATAACACTGAATGTCTTTTGTGGAACGATACCTTCATTTTTAACTTCCCTAGGTGTACCACTGTCGTGGTGTTAGAAGATTCTTGTTCCCCTATCCCTTTTAAGGTCTGAACTGAGGAACCGAAGCTTTGAATCCGGTAGGGAACCAGAATAGTCGATCGTCCCAATACCTGATGTGATTTTTTTTTTTTTTTTTAAATTTACGTCCTCCAACGTTAAGTCATATCGGACGAAGAATGAACTGGGTGAAGTGATGCTCAAATACGTTCGGGGTCCATGGAGCTTAGAGTTACTTGACATTCGTCTATCAGAATAAGGGAGAACCCGAGAAAAACCTTATCCAAATAACTCACCCTTATTCTTTGTGCATAATCTTAGCTCTGAAACATTGGTGTACTGCCATATAATTGACTCGATTGCGTCCACAAGTTCTCATTCTTCGTTTTGATGCATAGATATAGAGACAACAGAAAGGTGGATTTACCTCAACCTACTTTTGGTCCAGCTATGGCACACTTTTGGTACTTAAAAGCAAACCGTTCTAATGTATAGTTACCTGAATGAATGAAGGGGAAATTTTTCAGGCACAAAATAAAGGAAGTGGGATTAAGACAGTGAAGAATTAACACGTAAGAGAGAGACTGGAATACAGAGACGCTTTGGGTCCTACACTTTCAGCCAGTTTATAGTATACCCAGGAATAATAGTTTTAGGATTTCATTACGGAGGGGATTTGGTACGTAGGCCACCACGCTGGGACCATTGTTCCTATGACTCCAAGTGGGGCATGGCCAGGAGGAAGGATGAGGTGAAGGAGACAGAAGGCAGCCAACCCATGGAGCCATGACAATACAGAGGGCAGGGTCCCTACAGTTTACTTGGATAGACTTCCCCCAGGAGGCCAGGGCGACGGACAGTTAAGTGCAGAGACTCTACCCAATTACTCCAGGACTCTGGGGTTCAAGGACCCTGGGGTCCTTCAACCCATGAGCGATGAATAACTCCGGGAGCCTTTCCATAGGGCAATACCTGATTTCTTAAAAAGCACTCCGGTGACAACGTCAAAACGGGATGGAAGTGGATACGCCACTTATGCGCGTCAACCGCGCAGGGAAGACTACCGCCTGGTGATCTAGCACACCTTCTACTAGCTCTGCGGTTTTTTGTTATTTTTTTATAGGGGCGGCCCCACATCCGCCGCCCCCGGTGACGATCATCCTCTGGGGCTACATCGTCTCCCCATGCACATGCAGTTAGTGATACTAAGCGTGAAGCATGCAGGGGGAAAATTATTGTTAGGAGTCATGCTGGGTGTGGTCGGGTTCCGCGGAAGCACCCCGGTTAGTAACGGTAACTGGCATCCAGAGGATGCGAGCCTGTCAGAGATATGTCCAGGGGTCCATGCATTGCCGAGGACCTTGTATGGATCGCTGGGTGTCAAGGCATGCAGTTGTTACTGTCAGTGCGTAAATTACAGTGGTTCCGCTAGGGTGTTATTAGGTTTCATCTAAGGTTAGGTGATTGTGCTATAAGTTAGTAAGCATACGTCAAAGTATATACAAGGTGGGGATAGTGGTCGACAGAGGTTACCGTTCTAATGTCTCAGCTCTGGAGGTGTGGTTCCTGATAGGTTTGTGCGTCTTGGCTTCCGGCTCGGTCATCTGTAAAGAGAGGCTAGTGAGCAGTGTGTTGTGGTTGTTAGCCGATGGCTTGGGTTACCTTAGCAAGGTGTATACGAATATCAGTGGCGTCGGTATTTTCTGCAATTCGTCTTTCGGAGAGGTATAGAGGACGTTTATATTTTCCTGAAGTTTCGGCGTAAGTGCCTAGGTTTTGGATGAGTGGTTTACAATTGGCGAGCAATTTGTCGTACATGTCGGCTGCTAGCTTTTTTATAAATTGTTCCACGGTGAGGATTTTGAGTTCGGTGTGAAGCCTGTGTTTAGGGGCTGTCCGAGGAACTTTGGCAATATTAGCTCTGCAGGCTAGTACCCGGGACTTATGAGGCAACCCTCTACCCCCTCCGGGCAGCCGTAGCCTGGCCGTAGGTACCAAATTCCTCATGGGTGTCGGGAAAACACTTTCCGCTCGAGTCCAACCCAATCCGAACAACTCCCCGTCGGGAGGGACTCGGCAGCTCAGCCCAAGGTTCCTCTAGTAACGTCAGAGGTACCAGTGCTAAGCGTCCGCAGCGCTCGCACCACAGCAGCTGAAGGGGACGGATCCCCTCCCATACGGGAAGGGCGACGGACACGCTCCCCTACTGCCGGTCGGCAACGAGTCCAGCAGCCGAGCCCTAAAGGTCCCAGGCTGGTGGTCCCAAAATGGTCCCAGCAGAGGAGCAGAGACCGGCAACCGGAGGAGGAAGTAGGTTTTCTCAGAGCATGTCATCCTATCATGCACCCCCGAGACACCCGGCGACATTTCTACCCTGAAAGAGACCACAAGATGAGAAATGATGTGATATGAAATGGAAGGATAGGAAATTCGGGGGATTTAATTAACCTAGCCAGCATTCGCCTAGTGATCCAGGAAAAAACCCGAAAAAACCGTGGGAATCAAACCCGGGCCTCCCAAATGCGGGCCAAGACGAAACCACCTGAGCCATCACATTCGATCCAAGGAATAATAAATAATTGTTCATTTCCTTCCAATAATTTCACTTCATTTACTTTACTTACATATGTTTCAAGTTTGCAGGACTAGGAGACTGGCACGGAGGCGGAATGTTGGAGTTTCAGCTTGCAAAGAATTTCTTTCTGGCTCTTGCACGGTCAGTTAGCGCCCATTCCTGAGGTATGCTCCTTCCCGGGATCCACCGAACCATAGATGGTGTAGAAGGTTGCGCCAGCGTCAAGATTGAGGTTATTCTGGAATTGTTAGGGACCCTATTCTTATAGCGGACGCTGAAATTGTGATTTGGTTACTCCTGAAATGTTCCCCGTTTTCTTTTCTCACGTAAGGCTTACTGAGGTGGCGTAAGTGCGGTCCTGAACTCCAGCACTGGTTTCATATGGAACGGATTTCCCTTAGGACCCCTTTCATCTGACTATTCCTTTAAAACTTATAGATTTATTGCAGAGTTTTCAAATGGAAGGGAAAGTTTGTGTACTGATTTTTTCGCCCTTCATGGGATACATTATACAGGTTGTTTCAAAACACAACGTACGATTATAGCCGTTGCGTTGTCACAGCTTCGAAATTCTGCTATGTATATGTTTACGCAGCATCAAATATTACATGCTTTTGTGATTACGCAGTGCAGGAACCACTGGTGTGCGAACTTAAAAAGTTTTTATTGGTACGCACCAGCCACGAAAACAAAAGTATTGCGCTTTATCAGTGACCCTAGCCTCGCGTTCATTATTGGGGAAACGGGCAGTTACTTATAAAACAGTCGAATAAAGACTAGGGCAGTTGCAAGGTGTACTCATTTTTCTATGATCTTAATTGAACAGTGCTTTCAACTACTTATTGTAAAATCAACAGCTTCCTTTTCTGTAACAGATGCTTTACTTAGTACTATTCAATACAGTGAAATAAAATGCTTGTCTCATTGCATAAGGTATTTAGTTTTGGTTAACTTTATGTACAATCTGTGATATTGTTCCTGTTCTTCTTATCATTTAATGCTTCCATCCTCAATTTCACGTGCACTAACTTATCTCTAAAAGGTTTAAGTTGCATATGTCCACCAGATTGTTTGCTATCATGGAGTGTTATAACAGAATGTTGGAAAACGTTAAACACTCATAAGCAGTAATTAAACAATAGCTTCTTTATTGCGGATTCATAAGCCAAATACATTCTTAATAGTAGCAAACTACTACGGAGAATTCTGGTATGTTTACAAACAGCTACAACACGCGTGTCCTATACCTGCAAAATCCGACAGCGTGAGGCACGCGTAGTTGTTCCTGTCACTGCCTAATCCACACTCGTTCCGGAGGATTTTTATGCAGCTCTATTGGAAGGAAAACTATTTATATGTTTCATATACATACAGAACAAATACTTCTATAAATTCGTTCCATTTCGTTTTAAAACACCCTGTATATACCATGCAATTAAATGCAGCATAAGTCCTAACAAGAATCAACAGTTCTAAGGCCTCGCATCATATTATTCATGATTCCACCTCCTAATAAAAAATGTGTAAAACTAGAGGACTGCGTCACTACATAATTGAACATGTTTCTTCACACAAACTCCATATTTGACTTTGTTAATATTACAGGAATCCCTGCAGGATATTATGGACACCTCGTACAAAATATGACAGTGATAGAGAGAGACAAAATACCTATTGGAGACATGCAGCTGTTATGCCTATTATAATGTGAGGTCACAATACCCCACCTGTGCTTCAGTGTAGAATGGTTTAGCTAGAACTACAAACAGACACAGTTGTCGTATCTATTGGAAGCAATGTTAATAATCAGTTATATTCTATAAAAGTTGACGTACACACTACCACATACACACTACCGCATGGAAGAGTTCATATTTTCTGTCAATAAAGCTTCCGTGATCCTCAGACATTTACTCCGCGTGTTGAATTCGCCATCATCATTATTATTCACTTCCATAAACGTGTCTTTAACTATATAATACTTTAAATGAACATATTAGAGTTTTGGCTAATTATTTCTTTTAGTTTCTCTTCCAGGAAAAGCATTAGCGCTATAAACTATTGACCATTTTCAAGAAATTAACGTTTCATGCAATAATTGCATACACTTTCTATTTAATGCCTAAGAATGCCTTAAACTGCTTTATTTTACAATGCTGTGCTTTTACACCCTACTGAAATTACACACATCTTCTACGTAACATAATAAGTAATGTAATGAAAACAATTAACACGATATGAAAATCTCAATGTACGTTCTTGTCTCTGTAAATAAAAACCCTAAAAAACGATTATTTCACTACGCTTTACAAGTTTTGATTCCATTTTTAAAATGTATGTATCAATATATGAAATATTTCAAAAGTGGTATTCTATCCTCAGTTGAATTCCTCTGCTAAGAAGGGAATTTTGAACCCACAAACCTCCCTTAGTCAACAAGCTACCTTATGTTCTCCTTACATTTCTCTGAGCCCATTTAATTGAACTCTGAATATATGTTTATAATCTCCAAATCTCAGTATAATTACGTAGGCTTGGATTTCTTAATGATGATATTTCATAACTACTTCCAGTTTTTAAAACTTAATGTAACAAACATGCATAGTATTACGACAACTTACTGTGTATCCATGTTTTAATTTGTTAATTTATCTATAACCTTTACCAACTTTGAAATAAATCATTTAATAGTGCTCCAAATATTCTACAGTTACTCATATACTGGTTTGGAGTGATACTTTTCTAAATACGTCTCAAGAGGTTATGCTTCCAAAACCTTGCTGTCTACAAATGTATGTCTTAATACGAAATATAATTCCTGATATATATTAAAACTAAAAGCAAAAGTTTTTACGTTTAATAGACACTACAGAAAGCTGGAAACTACGTTTGAGTCAATAAAGAGCATTTTGCATAATATTTCAGAGCAACTATAGCCACATGTTTTCTCATATTTTAATTATAAGTACACTAATTTAAATATTTAATTCCAAACACCATCTAGAAGACTCCTAGAGCATAGTAATGTTAACAATACTTCCTTCAAAATTGAATTTATAATATAAATTTTCCCTTGTCAATTTATTTATTACAAATTTGTTTACAATGAGTTCTGATTGCTTAAAGATTCTCGTTTCTTTTTTTTTTTTTTTCTTTTTGTAATTTACGTCCTCCAACGTTAAGTGATATCGGACGGTGAATGAATTGAGTGAAATGATGCCCAAATGAGTCCAGGGTCCATGGAGCTTAGAGTTACCCGACATTCGTCTTGAAGGACAAGGGAAAACCTCGGAAAATTCTTATCCAGGTAACTCACCCTGACCGAGATTCAAACTCGGGACCTCTTGAACGTGAGGCAGACATCCTACCATCTACACTACCGAGACGGGCAAAAAGATTCTCGTTGTGTAAAACGTTAATCTTAAATTTCCTGTTCCGAAAAAAATCATTCTTTATTGACAACTCTCTTAACGCTTTCTGTTTTGATCCACATAACTGAGGATAAAAATGATGAAACTTAGGGAAGCAATAAATAAATAGTCAATTAAATCCCATTATACTATATGTACTTCAGATACCGATTCAAATCTTGGTGTACCACAAATATTTACTTAGCTTCAGAATTTGGAAGGCCGCTCCGTGGCTGAGTGGTTAGACTGCTAAAATCTCACATAAGTGGCCCGGGTTTGATCCAAGGTTGCCGCAAAGAGAGATTTGTCCTGGGACGGATTTTCTCCGGGATCTCCGGTTTCCCCCGATATCTCATTCCACAGATGCTCCATCTTCATCTCATGTATCATCAATGTCACCACCTACGTTGCCGCATTAATTAAAATCCGGTGTTAAACATTACACATTTCACATTTTCATAATTTGGAATGAAGGACAAAGATTTCATTTCACAGATTTTTTTAAAGTGAGGTCGCTGAGGATAAAAACGTCTATATTTCACATTATTAATATAGTAACGACATATATTTTTTCAGTACAATTTTTACATTTTGAACTAATATATTTCTGTTGTCTCAATAAGAACTGGCTACTGTATATTGTGAGGTATTAGAACAGAATGGAAGCAAGGAAACAAAGGCGCAGCTCGACTCTGGCGCCTGGTACGCAAGCAACTTCTTTGACTACTGCGTTGTGCGGGTTTCATAAGCTTAGAAACGTTTTCATATGAAGATTATTATTTAATGTTCCTCTTGCAAATAATGTGCTTCTTTCCGCATTCTCCTATCATTTCTATCATCTCCCACTGCCAATGACCCCCTCACTGACGTTTACTCTTTTTTTTATCTTAACAACAGCCTTGAAATTAAAATGCTAAGATGATTAATATTTGTTAAAAACCAACCAACTATTTTTTATTTAGTTCTATAAATACTCTAAGAAACTACAGTATAAATTAAGGTAAATCCATTTTAATTTTTTAAATATTTGTTCCACTCTCTAAAAGCTTTTAAAAACTCTTCGTCCGAACAGCTTTCCTTGCATTTATTTGTTGTTTATACAGACTAACCTTTAATTGGAATTCACACGATATAGTAGGTGAAACGAAAATGAATTTTTTAAAAGAAAGTATTGGTGCGTAAAGCAATAGAAATTCTATGCTCTTAGCTTTACCACTAGAAAAAGACAAAAATGGATCACTCATTAAAAATATACGTGTCTGAAAATTCGAACCAATGATAAGAAATATACCAGAAATGAAATCCACAATATTATTTTTCATGAACAAGAGATCTTAAATTCTCTCTTAATGTCTAATTCTCTCTTAATGTCTCTACTAGCTGGTGAAATTTGTTCATAATAAAAGCAAAAAAACATAATATTTGCCATTTATCATTGTTATGATTATAAAAACAACAATAACAATCATAATCATAATAATGATAATCATAATAATGATAATCATAATCATAATAGTGATAATCATAATAATCGTAATATTTTATTTTTCTGTTCTCGTTCTCCTCGTTCTCCTCGTTCTCCTCGTTCTCCTCGTTTTCCTCGTTGTACTCGTTGTCCTCGTTGTCCTCGTTGTCCTCGTCCTCGTTGTCCTCGCTGTCCTCGCTGTCCTCGTTCTCCTCGTTGTCCTCGTTGTCCTCGTTCTCCTCCTTTTCCTCGTTTTCCTCGTTCTCCTCGTTCTCCTCGTTCTCGTCGTTGTCCTCGTTCTCCTCGTTCTCCTCGTTCTCCTCGTTCCCCTCGTTGTCCTCGTTGTCCTCGTTGTCCTCGTTGTCCTCGTTGTCCTCGTTCTCCTCGTTGTCCTCGTTGTCCTCGTTATCCTCGTTGTCCTCGTTGTCCTCGTTGTCCTCGTTGTCCTCGTTGTCCTCTTTGTCCTCGTTTTCCTCGTTGTCCTCGTTGTCCTCGTTCTCCTCGTTCTCGTTCTTGTCGTTCTTCTCGTTCTTCTCGTTGTCGTTGTCGTCGTCGTTCTCGTTCGCGTGGTGGTGGTGGTGGTGTTGGTGGTGGTGGCGGTGGTGGTGGTGCTGGTGGCGGTGGTGGTGGTGGTGGTGGCGTCGGTGGTGGTGGTGCTGGTGGTGGTGGTGCTGGTGGCGGTGGTGGTGGTGGTGGTGGTGGTGGTGGTGGTGGTGGTGCTGGTGGTGGTGGTGGTGGTGGTGGTAGTGTGGTAGTGGTGGTGGTGGTGGTGGTGGTGGTGGTGGTGGTGGTGGTGGTAGTGGTGGTAATGGTAGTAGTGGTGGTGGTGGTGGCTATGGTTATCGTCATCATCATCATCATCATCATTATCATCATTATTATTGTTACTAACAGACGACGATTGGTGAGTCTCAGTGATTTCACTGCTGCTCTCGTTCTGAGACTGGATTCCATGGCGAGGGCTAATGATTTTAAATCGCTCCATTTTAAGCATTGTAACATAAATGAGGTATTTTTACATATGTCACCTCGTCTATTTTAAGTATTCCTTCAGAGTTTCTTCAATCAAATGACCCGGAATTTTCCCTCTAAATTGGGTATGCAAACAACATAGCACACGAGATAAGTATTAAAGTTTGGAAATGTATGTAATAAATTGTGTGTTTTAAACTGGATCTAAATTTGCTATGTAGTAATGCTTTATCTAATTCTTACCAGATATACAAAAGTTAGTCAGAACGAAAAGGTTCTTCTGAGTATTACCATGAATCTATAACTGTACATTTGGGTAGAATTCAGTTCCTCCTTTACCTGCTATGTACGTTCGTGGTGTACAAAGTATAATTTAACACTAAAAAGAAAGTCTAGGAAGAAAACTGGCACAAACCTGCAGATAAAATGTCCCGCGTGTTTCCTGAGTGATTGCGATCACAGCGATACAGTGGAGCAATCAAGTAACATGAAGTGCACAGAGAACGTTACAGATGTCGCGCTAGTTACAATTGCTCTGTATATATCAATATATCTTATTTTATATTTACAGATTTTAAAATATTAAAATAGTGATATTCCGTTCAGGTGCAAAATTGATCTTACATATAAGATTTAGATGATTAAGAGTTATAGTGCATAAAAACATCAATATTAAAAAGCAAGACGTACTGAATTTTAAACTACACTTTGCAGAAACTTGTATAAGTTCGAGAAATTTAACAGCTGTTTTGTATATATTTTTCCCAATATATTGGTCTAATATTGGTGTTTTGCGTATAACTATCAATATAGTGCGCATGTTTGTGGCCAATGTTCAATTAAATATTATCAAGTTAACCATTACCTTTCAAATGCGATTACCAATTGTAGGAAGTAGAAATCAGTATTTACTTCCATCTTTGACATAGTTGAGCCATTTACTAATATTGGGACATTACATTCGACAGTAGACGTAATTGCTAACATCTGTTGGCATGTGGTGATGAACATACATTCACATTGATACCCCAGTCGCCTCCTATGGACTAGAACTAATATGGGAGAAGCTTACGGTTAGCGTTTTGGAGAGACTGGGGAAAGTCAAAACGAGATTCATCAAGAGGACACTAGGTGCCAGCAAATACATTCTGATTAGAATTTTCTACCTGTTGGCTAGAGTAATAATATTTCTGGAGGGCCTGCGAATCAGGATGATGCTAGCAGTAACGGAACCATACAAGGATGTTGCACACGGGAGAATGAGATAGAGAACGAATTCTTCACAACATACGCCATGATGAACAAGGAGTGGACCAGAAGCAACCAACCTCAAAGACATGCACATTCATTATAGGTCTGGAGATGCATGGATTCCATCATAAATTGGGCAAGACAGTAGTAAATTCCACCAACCGTGTGACCTGTGTGAGTACAAATTTTGTGATCGAAGTACAAAAGATATCACTTCAAACAGCGTAGAAGATGGACGGGGTCGTTGAATAACTGGATAAAACAAATGCCATAATGTATAATATTAATGCGCCTTCTAGTGCACTTCATTACTGTCACTGCCACTGTCACTGTCACTGCCACTGCGGTCATCCTCATCGTCATCCTCATCGTCATCCTCATCGTCATCCTCATTATTAATACTATTATTACTATTATTACTATTATTTCTATTGTGACTATTATTGTTGTTATTATTATTGTTGTCGTTGTTATTATTGTTATCGTTATCGTTATCGCTATCGCTACCGCTATCGTCGTCCTCATTATTAATACTATTATTACTATTACTATTATTACTATTGTGACTATTGTGACTATTGTGACTATTATTGTTGTTGTTGCTGTTATTATTATTATTGTTGTCGTTGTTATTATTGTTATCGTTATCGTTATCGCTATCGCTACCGCTATCGCTATCGCTACCATTATCATTGTCATTGTCATTGTCATAGTCATTGTCATTGTCATTGTCATTATCATTATCATTATTATCATTATTATCATTATTATCATTATTATCATCATTATCATTATTATCATTATTATCATTATTATCATCATTATCATTATTATTATTATTATCATCATTATCATTATTATTATTATCATCATTATCATCATCATTATTATCATCATTATCATCATCATTATTATTATTATTATTATTATTATTATTATTATTATTATTATTATTATTATTATTATTATTATTATTATTATTATTATTATTATTATTATTATTATTATTATTATTATTATTATTATTATTATTATTATTATTATTATTATTATTATTATTATTATTATTATTATTATTATTATTATTATTATTATTATTATTATTATTATTATTATTATTATTATTATTATTATTATTATTATTATTATTATTATTATTATTATTATTATTATTATTATTATTATTATTATTATTATTATTATTATTATTATTATTATTATTATTATTATTATTATTATTATTATTATTATTATTATTATTATTATTATTATTATTATTATTATTATTATTATTATTATTATTATTATTATTATTATTATTATTATTATTATTATTATTATTATTATTATTATTATTATCCTTCTTTAACGTGGAAGGAATAAATGGTATTTACCCACACCAGCCCATGGGGCTAGTCACATAGGAGTCTCGGCCTCGGTGGAGTGCACCGTAGCGAAATACCTATTGAAAACCCTCCACTACCTAGGGCAGCAACCCTGGCGATGTGTTGTTGGTCCCGCATGAAGCACCCAGATTCCAGATGTCGGTATTTCCATGCGGCGAACCGCTATGGTGTGTTGGGGAGGGAGGCGTCATGGTCACAGGACCCTGATGCCCACCCATCAATCATTGGTAATCTTAAGCAATGTGGCGCGCGTTCAGGATGTAATCAGGTCTGCGCATAGCGCTTACGTCGTTATCAGTATTATGGAACCTGCATATAGAATTAACAGGACGCTATGGGACCTGATGCTACAGAAATCAGTAATCGTAACGTGCGTTTGAACTCTTTGTTATAGGTTATAGTATAACGAAGGACAACAATCGCACACGTCAAGCATATTCACCTATTCATGCATCTATTGGCTACCACCCCCAAAACGGAGTGACTATATTACGGCGTGGGCAAGGAGGGTAGAGATTACTCTCTCTCTTCGGAGCACTCTTCTCCAGGCCTTGGCTAACAGTTCTAAGAGACTCATCCCCTTGCTAGAGCTGCCTAGACACGGCGATGAACAATCCCCTGATGAACAGCCCTCTAAAGTCCACGGAGGTAGCTTTTCCTTTCAGTAAACATCTGCTCCATCTGTCTCCCTTATCCTGAAAGACGAATGTCAGGTAGCTCTAAGCTCCATGGACCCTTGACTCATTAGAGCATCATTTCACCCATTTTCTTTCATCATCCGATATGACTTAACGTTGGAGGACGTAAATTACAAAAAACAAAAAAAAAATGCCCTTGATAAGACCACGACAAAAAATGGACAGCGACTTGCCATTTAAAAAGAACTATAAGTATTTGTCAATTCTGAACCAATAACAGAACATTTCGAAGGTTGTTAACCTAAAGAGTACTTCTATTTGACATAAACCGTGTTCTTGGATGAGATACACATTTCTGGGGAAGTCTACATTCAGAATGTAAAGCGTTTGCTGAAAATGCATATGTATTTTCTCTGCAAGCAAATATCTTTAGTTACAACCAAATTCTTAGTCATTTCTGAGAAAGTAAATATTAATGGAAACGTCTTGTTGTAAAGGTTAGTTGAGACGAAGGAATTTTCTTGATTACCTTGATGTAGTATTGTTAAAAGATGCTGAACTTGTTTAGCAAGTAGGCACTTACCTTTTTATATCTCTTTACTGTTTTGCATCCATAAACACACACGATGAACTTTTTCTAAAATTGTTATATTTGCACTTACAGTCTTTCTTCACTCGTTCCACTTTAACTTCTCATACAAAATGCATATACCTCTATCTCCTTCACATTGACTGAGATAGACACTAATAGAAATTTTTCAAACACATATTATATGTAGATATAATAAACATATTCCCTTAACTTTTAGGAGAATACAGTAAACTTAAGAGACAGTAAAACGTTTTAAGAACCGGTCGATATGTAAGGGCTTTGAAATACTTTTACATAATCAAAAGATAGGAGGGAAACGTAAACATCTGCCTGTTTGAAAAAAAAAGTGTAAATCAATATTTCAAAATTTAAATTAATAACAAGAAATAACTAGGAATAGTCTCATTAACTAGGTATAATTAGACATATTTCTTTTCTGTATAAAGATTTTCTCATACAGTTTGCCAGCTATACAAAGAATGAAGAGTACAAATTATATTCTCATAAAGGTTCCTTTCACTGTCACGCATAATGCCAACACGAAAGGGAGAGGTTTGTAAACAAAATACAAGAGAAATGGAATATGAGGGAAAAAGAGGAGCAGAAAAGATCAGAGAAGCGGGTAGGAAAGAAAGGCAGAGAGTAAGGATGAAGTAGGAGGAGGGCACCTCGAGGTGAGCCAAAGGCCATGGAGCTAGGCAACCAGGCGGCTGAAACTTTATACCACGATTTGTACTTAGGCTAAGGTAGGCAGTAGACATATTGTGAAATATTGTAAATTACGAAGGCTGTTCAATAAAGAATGATCATGTTTTTTAACGGTCATAATTTTTTGCACCAAAATTCTTCCTTATTATATGCTGTTAGCTTAATGTGCAACAAACACGCCGTAGTAGTTTCATTGTTGGTACTCCTGGTTCCCGCCTTTAAGAACCACGCATGTTCAGACATGTTCAGTATCGCCTACCGCTGCAATGGAGGTAACACGCGAAGAACAATATGCGACTTTGAAATTCTGCGTTCGCTTCAACAAATCTTCAAGAGGCCTATGGAGAGTCTTTTCTTCCCTACAGCACAGCTCGAAGGTGCTTTAAAATGTATAAAGATGGGAGACCATCAATTTCAAAGGAAGGTGGACCCGGTGCTCCAGTTAGTGCTCTTCGGAAGAAAACATCAACACTGCTGCTGCCACTGTGAGAGAGGATCGACGCATTATCTTAAGACCACTTTCTGAAATACTGAACATTTCATTGGGTGCCACCCACACGTTGGTGACAGAAACATTACACATGAGATGTGTTTGTGCGTGATGGATTCCTAGACTGTTGATTCCCGAACAAAAGGACATTCACCTGTAGGTCTGCATGCAGTTAAAGTTGATGTTAGAGGAAAATTCGAAGTTTCCTTCAAACGTTATCACTGCTGATGAAACATGGCTATAGTATAGCAACGCAACGAAAATCCCTGTAAGGAATGTGCTGTGGGACAAGGACAGCGAATGTATGTGGCAGAGAACGCTTGCTATACAATGAGCAGACCGTTAAAAAAAACATGCGCCCTAATCACACTGTACATTAAAACCGAGAAGATTCATTCACAAAAGTAGAAGCCGTCAAAATGTTTTTGAATGGTCTGTAACTGAACTGACATGGGGTGTCATAAATCTGTCCAGGGAGGGTGTGAGAACCTTCGCCCACCCCCATGCGTCTCATCCCTAGCAGACTTTCTCTTCTGTGGAGGAGTATACATTATTTTGATCCTGAGAGCAAACAGCGAAGCTCAGTGTGGAAATCTCAATCACCAACCCCATAAAAAGGCAAAAGTGGTTGCTTCTGTAGGGAAAGTTATGGTGATCTCATTCTTTGATATTCGTGGAATGCTTATCGGCGTGTTGTACCTGCACACACATCAGTAACTGGACAATACTACAGGGATGTCCTGAAAGTATTGCAAGTCCATATCAGGCGCAAAAGACCACACATCCGTGAAGCAGGCTGGATGCTGCACCACGATAATGGTCGGCCGCATATTGCCAATGTTGTTGCTGAATATATTGCAAAAATCAACGTGAAGTGCACCCCTCGCCCTCCCTATAGTCCGGATTTAGCCTAATGTGACTTCTTTCTATTCGCTAACTTAAAGAAACTCATTCGTGGGAGGCATTATCCATCATCAGAAGCAGTGGTGAAGGCTGCGGAGGCGATTTTGAAGAATCTCTCAAAAAATGGTTTCCAGCATCTATTTGAAGACTGGCAGAAACGCTGGGACAAGTGTATCTCATTCAGGGGAGACTACTTTGAGAGGTACTATCAAAATTATGAGGATGAGTAAAGGAACGTTGTCAAAAAAATGCGATCGTAGATAAAATAAAAATAAAAGTGCATACATTTATTCATTTATTCATCAACATACCTTAAACATATTAAGTTAATTATCTTTATACACATTTTGGGGGAAACTATATTTTTCAACAAAAAATTACCCTACTGAAGAGGTTTTCGGTTTCAGCATTTGTATATAGTCTTCGTGTTTGCAGATAACAAATTTGATATTTAACTTTGTAACAGTAGTATCGAGTTATATTTAGAAAAGTTGTGAAAAGCTTATAAATTTATAAAAAATGATTATGTAAATCTATGTAGTAATTTAATGTGTGACGTAATGTAGTGACTTGGAATCAAATCGGCCAATCACAATATTAAGATAGGAGTAATGATAGTTACGGAAAAATCAATAATCTTGGTAAAGAGAGATGTTTTTGTAATGGTGAGTGTGATGAATAGTGGTGCAAGATCAAGAACATTTAAGTAATAGTTTGAATCTGTTTAAATATAACAAAGTAAGAATTTATCGATATATTGGAGGTGACTGGGAAAGTAAGTTCAAGTAAAATGTAATCTAAATAAAACAATTAAATAGTTACAAAATTTGAATTCTTCGAAACTTTATTCCGAACCACGCCTGAAACCAAGAATCTCACGACTCTTAGTTAATCAAGCACAATCATCAAGAAACAACTCAAAATACAACGAATTTGTTATTTCTGGCTTCTTGACGTGGATATTCGAAAAGTTTACGTGAATCCCATCTCAAACATAGAAATCCCGTACCAAATTGCACCCGAACGTTTGGCTGATTAAGATGGGGACAAATTAACGACGAATGGTCTCAAATTCCTGTCACAACTTATTACTGGCCGTAGTATACTGTTTGCAGTCACACACACACACACACACACACACACACACACACACACACACACACACACACACACACACACACACAAACACACACACACACGCACACACACACACACGAACTGGGCCACAGACAACAAACTAGAATTCAATGACAAGAAATCGCAGACTATGTTTATCTCCAGGAAGAGAAACGAAGATAAAGAAATCAGTATTTACATAAATAACAAGAAACTCAGAGAAACGGAGGAAATGAAATACTTAGGCATCTACTTTGACAGAAACTTCAATTTCAATGCGCACGTAGCTCATTCTGCAGAAAAATCCATTAAACTCATCCATATATTATCACGGACAGCCAAACTACAATGGGGATTAGGATACAGATCTCTAAGAACGATCTATGAAGGAGCTATAGTTCCAGCGATGACATATGGCTCACCAGTGTGGATAGAAGCCATAAAGAAATACAAGAACATTATTAAGTACGGAAGAGTGCAGAGACTAATTAATATAAAAATTGCTAAAGCATGCCGCACAGTTTCAAATGAGGCTTCATGTGTAATAGCTGGTACACAACCTCTACAAGTAACCATAGAGGGAAAGGTAAGGACTTATCTGGCAACAAGAGCTCACAATGAGGAATACGACGCACCAGTAGAAATGCGACACTGGAGACACCCGGCACAAAATCCTTCAATATATGAGACAAACAACAACAGTACATACGTACTTGAAATATACACAGACGGCAGCAAAATGGGAGACAAAGTTGGGGCAGCGGCAGTAATATTTACAAACGGCATGTTGACCCATAAGTTAAAGTTCAAGCTGCATGCTCGATGCTCAAATAACCAGGAAGAGCAACTTGCAATTCTTGAGGCGCTGAAGAAACTAAAGGAACTATAAAATGAAGGTTACACTGATAAACGAGTTGCACTGTTCACTGATAGCAGGATAACACTGGATCTCCTGAAAAACAACTCGAAACACAATTACCTGACTGAGGCAGTCAAAGCTAAAATCCTCGACCTGAGAACATCAGACTGGATGCTGCATTTTGGATGGGTGAAAGCACACTCGGACATATATATGGAATAGTAGATAGACTAGCAAAAGAGGCTGCTGGGGAAGATCGTGAAATACAATATAATAAAACACCTAAAGAAGTCCTGATAAGCATGGAGAGAGACATTGGACTGAATGCATGGCAACTACAATGGACAGCATCAAGGAAAGGAGCCATCAACAAAGAATTCTTCCCATCAGTAAGAAATAGACTAAAACAAGAACTGCCCATATGCCAAGAGTTTACAGCAATTGTCACAGGACATGGAAAGCTCCGTTCATACCGCCATTGATTTGCTTTACTAGATAGCCCAGTATGCAAGTGTGAAGAAGAGGACCAAACAGTAGACCACATAATATTCAGATGTTCAATCATAAACAAACAAAGAACCGAAATGATCAGGAAAATAAAAAGCACACAATGCGCGTGGCCCATTCCAATGAAGAACTTATTAACACACTTCTAAAATGTTTCGTCAAATTTGTTAAATCAATAAACTTCACAGATATAGAGTAGGCAAATGAAGCATAACAATTCAATAAAACTGCTAATTATTTGCAACTATTTTAATAAGAATATTGTAAAATATTGTAGGATACATTTCAATACAAATACAAGATATGTAAAATCATTGTAAAATTATTGTAAAAGTTGAATATGATGTAAATAAAACAAGGAATGTAGTATTCCTAAGGAATGGGGCATGCCAGGTAATAAAAAAATAAAAAAAATAAAATACACACAGGGTATGCCTTTTTGGATTCAGAGAGTGTGAAAACGTGTATTTCCGGTAAAATCTGATTATGGAGTTTTTGGGAAAAATACAACAGCTTCTATGTGTATGACAAAAAAGTAAGAAATTTCACAGTTTTCTCTGGAGCCATGAGAATTACTAAGCAATTGATTTTAGTATGCAATAAATACCATGTTTAAGGCTGCAAAAAGTGATTGTTATATTGGCAAACAGCTTTTTGCGTGGTGCAATTAAATGATGCATCTTAAGCAGAACCCAATGCAGGAGTGCCGGGTATACAAGAACTTAGAAACTGGTCCTAGTAGGTTGCTCATAAAATGGCAATTAATGTGCTCTATCATTACCAATTCTTTACGCCTGTCGTCCATATTTTAGGATGCGCACATATTTCGTACACACAGCATTAATTTCTCTTAATGCCCCTCTAATGTCTCTATTGCAGGCAATCTCGTCCCACACAAAGGACTATCGCGCAAATGTCTATATTCTTCGGCATCCTCTCTTCGGTAATGATTTCAAAACACACTTCGAGACGCCGCACTCTGATTATTTCTTTTCGAAAAGTCTACCATCAGTGCTTGGTATTAAAGGGTGCAGTTTTAATTTACTACCTGCTAAATGTTATTTGGAGATTTTTCATGTAGCAGCGAAATTACTTTGATGATTAAGAGCGACTTACATATTGAGAGACGTGACTTTCCCTAGAGGCAAATTCCTGACCAATATTTTATCTTCATCTACATGCCCATCAATTCCAACGCCACACGCTAGGGTGTGGACTGCAAGAGCTAGCTGTCCAAAAAGAACAAACAATGAATTACGGCGTTACCCAATTTATGCTCCAATACGTGACATTTTACCCACTAGTCCAGTTCCTATTCAGTGACGGTATAACTTTCAGCCTTAACTTCAATTTCATACGTTGCTTCTATTGTTGTGTGAACATTCCCAAAGTTTCACAGCTTTCTAAGTTCCAGTGACGAATTGATAAATGCCAATTACCGTCACCCTTTCATTTAAAAGTTACTTCACAATGATCCACAGATATTTAAAAATAAATTATCTCTTTTAATCCTTCTTCTGCACTTCAGCGATTGGGCAATACACGTATTTTATCTTGGCATTCTTTCTATTTCTATCTTTTTCTAAGACTTCCTACTAGTTTGTATCTTTCCATTGTGCGATTCCTATGATCATTCCACTTGTTTTAATTCTCTTTGATTTTGTCGTTTAATATACAAATATTCAGTTCTTCTCTAATTGTTTTTTACTAAGTCCAGTCTAGTGATTCTTCTTAAAATTCTCATTTCTGCCACCCGAAGCTTTTGTTTATCATTTTCTTACCGAGAGTGATGGGTTTGTTCTGAGGCTCGCATTTGTGAGCCCAGGATTCGATTCCCGTGTCCAACCTCCAGCAGTTAGACGATACAAAATGCAATCAAGAATGACAAAGACAACTTGCTTGTTTCCCCTGGTGTCTGTTTCATTGATATTCCGACACTTGTTTCAGGTTCCTCGTTAATCGTCTATTTTATCTAGAAAGGAACTGATGTTTACTGTCAGGCGAACAATAAATCTTAGCCCAAGGTTTATTCGGGGGTTTTCCCGGGCAGCTAGGTAATGCTGGGTAGGTTAATTACATACCCTGAATTTTATGTCCCTCCATTTCATCTCCATTATCATATCATCTCCCATCTGGTGGCCTCTTTCAAGGTAGAAGTGTCGGCGGGAGTCTAGGCGGTGCATGACAGGATTATTTACTCTAAGGAAAACGACTTCCTTCTCCGGTCGGTCGTTTGCCGGTCTCCGTTCCTTTGCTGGAACTCTTTCGGTAGCGTCAGCCAGGGACCTTTGGGGCTCGGATTGCCTGCTTGGGACCTTTGAGGCTCGGCTGCTGGGCTCGTTGCCATCCCGCTGTGGGTGAGCGAGTTCATTGTCCTGGCCTGTCCGGGGAAGTCTCTATGCAAGTTAACTGTAGGGACGCTGCCCTCTGTACTGTCATGGATCCTTGGATCAGCCGCCCCCTGTCTCCTTCAACTCATCCTTCCTCTCTGGGGGCTCCACTTGGAAGCATAGGAACATTGGGCACAGGATGGTGGCTTACGTACCGAATCCCCTCCCCGTAATTAAATCCTAGTCCTATCCTTTTCTTTAATTATCCAAGACTCACTGCCACACACGAGCACAAGTACGGTCATGGTCTTACAAAAGTTTAGTTCTGTTTCTTTCCTTCTCTTGTTTTTCAAAGTTTTTGTTATAGTGCTACATATGTGTTGAAACTTATTTACCTTATTCTCTAAGTCTGTATGGACATCGAAACTTAAATTACAGCCCAAATAATTAAATTTACCCATTTGCTCCATGCTGTTATTTTCTATACATATTGTCACCAGGCATTGCTTTGCTGCCGGCACGTGCCTAGGCGAACACCGTGAGAGGGAGAGAGAGAAGTGGGGAAAGAAAGAGACAGAAAATGCCCCAAGCTCAACTGCGCGCACGCCAGCACGTTGGACGCTTGCCGAGAGAGAGCTAGAGCGATATCTGGACAGTTCCCTCTCCTTCGCCTACCGTCGTGAAAGGCCGTGAAGCTTCGGAAACTTTAGAGAAACGATGGCTCGGTTATAAAAGCGTCGCGGCTAGTCAGGCAGCTCAGTTGCACAGCGGAGCTTCTAGTGAGTGAATGAAGTCAGTTGTCAATGGACAGTTGAACTGTACCGATTTGCAAGATGAGGACTAATAATCGTGAAGTGATTTGAAAGTGAATTCTTTTGTTTGTTTACGTGTGGTGAAGCAACGAAAGGCTGTGTATGTTCCGTAATTCTACTGCTGTAAAGGGCTGTACAAAACGTAAAGAGCAGTTTGAATTTCTGCAAACAAGACCTTTAATTCTACGAACCCACAAAGTCACAATATTTTTGTCCTAAATGGGTAATGTGATATAATGTGTCTTAGAGAAACGAATACTTTTGTTTCTCTAAGTTATAACTCATAACTTTAATCCTTATAACTCTAATTTCATAAAGTCCTGAAAAATTCCTTGATATTCACAAATGTGAGACATAAGTCCAGCTCTAACATCCTTAAACTTCTCCTCCTTCGTAAGCTTTCAATTTCTGGAAGTGCTGCACATACTCTAAATATCCTTCATTGAGGGAAGGAATCCTTTTAAATTGTTTTTTTCGACAGTAAGTAAAGTAGAATAAAGTTTAAAACTTTGTATGATCTCATAGTTATTTGATAAATATTATTTTCCATAAATAGAAGCTCTTAACCAGGAAAACTAAGGATATTTCGTATTCCCAGAGATTCAATGTAATCTCATTGGAAAAGATTTTCTCAGTTATGCTGCAGTTTGGAGATGTCTGATGTGTGAAAACACTGGGCAACAATGAAAATGTTTCGGGCCTTAAAATCGTGAATTTTACGTGTATGTCCACCTGCTGAATTCAAAATTCACCATAAAAATGATAGATTAGCTCTTGTTTTGAAGATAAAGTGACATTTCATATTATAGAGTGAAGATTTTAAATTTGGGAGAATTTTTGGGGGGATTTGGCACACCTGTCAAATAACAAAACACAACCAGAGAGAACTTTTGGAAATTAAGTGATGCAAAAGTTAAGCAAGGCATTTCTTTGGACCGCAAATAAGAGAACTTGTAAAGCATTGTGCATATGACCAAAGTTTGGAGGGGAAAGAAAAGGAAGCTTGGGAAACCTTCAAGGGTGTTGTACATGGAGTTTTAGGCAACAAAAGAGATGAGGACTACAAGCATTTGATGACAGTGCTCCTGCAAAAATACCGTAACTTTGGATACAACATGTCCCTTAAGATCCACTTTCTCCACTCCCACCTAGACTTTTTCCCTCCTAGTTGTGGAGATGTTAGTGATGAACATGGGGAGAGATTCCATCAGGACATTTCTGTTATGGAACAAAGATATCAGGGCCGTTGGAATGAAGTAATGCTTGCGGATACTGTTGGTCTTTGTATAGGGATTCTGCGGAACTCCATCACAAGAGGCAAGCTAAAAGACGACGAAGTCAATAGGCTACCACATGATTCTCTTCAGACTTGAATATCTGCGAAGTATTTTTCCAGCAATATGGAACTCTTAGCATGTAATTACCAGTTAAAAAATCAAATGCACTTTCATTGTTGTTAGAATGCATGTAATTAGAATGTTTCCTTTTCTCACAATCCTTTGATATGTAATAATTCCACCTTGTGTATAGCATAGAAACTAGAGCTAATAAAAATTTATCATTGTCATATTCGTTTTTCTCAACCCAAAATTAGTAGAAATTGCCACATGAAGTGTTCGAAACATCCAAACATTATTTTTTTTTTGCCCAGTGTAGCTATTTGATCTTATTCATGTTACCTACTATCTGTGATTTCAAATAAAATGTTTTGATTTGGAAAAAATGGGGTTTTATAGGTTTCGCTACTCAAGTTACTTTGTTATTTGAGCTGTGTCATTAATCATTAATTCTTTCCCAAAAATTTGCGCGAAATTAATGTGAATTTATGGTAAAAACTCAAAACACCACCAATTAAAAATATTGATGCGAATTTTATAAATAATTTTCACCACAAAATCTTGCCTCTGCTAATGACCATAGACAATTAAGTGTCCTAAATTTATTGCAGAAAACGTTTCTTGTGAAAGTATGACTTTATTTGCTATGATTTTCCAAATATTTCCGTAAGATATGAGATCAAATAAATGCTCAGAAATGCAAATAGTTCTGATGATTCATGTGACGCAGATACCGGAAGAGTGTTACATTCCTTATGCCCAAACTAGGTCTGAAAATTTGGTTACGGAATTTATTGTAAATTGGCTGCATAAATTAGCTACCAGTTTTAGCAATAAGGCTCTGAAATGAAGCGCCCTGTGATTACAGGAAAGTAATATTTATTTTAATTGATTGGTTTGACCGTCCTTGACTTGAAAGTCATGTCGAGAGCAAGCTAAAAGGTCCAGTAGTCAATCATTGACTGCTCCACTTCATTTCCAGTAGGAAATTTCCATCCGCTCCGCAATATGCGAACTTGATGTAGGATTGTGTTGTTTTCTGTACCAGCAGCTAATGTACTATAAACTATATTATCTGTCTGTTGTAATAATAATAATAATAATAATAATAATAATAATAATAATAATAATAATAATAATAATAATAATAATAATAATAATAATAATAATAATAATAATAATAATAATAATAATAATAATAATAATAATAATAATAATAATAATAATAATAATAATAACAATAACAATAACAATAACAATAACAACAATAACAATAACAATAACAATAACAATAACAATAACAATAACAATAACAATAACAATAACAATAACAATAACAATAATAATAATAATAATAATAATAATAATAATAATAATAATAATAATAATAATAATAATAATAATAATAATAATAATAATAATAATAATAATAATAATAATAATAATAATAATAATAATAATAATAATAATAATAATAATAATAATAATAATAATAATAATAATAATAATAATAATAATAATAATAATAATAATAATAATAATAATAATAATAATAATAATAATAATAATAATAATAATAATAATAATAATAATAATAATAATAATAATAATAATAATAATAATAATAATAATAATAATAATAATAATAATAATAATAATAATAATAATAATAATAATAATAATAATAATAATAATAATAATAATAATAATAATAATAATAATAATAATAATAATAATAATAATAATAATAATAATAATAATAATAATAATAATAATAATAATAATAATAATAATAATAATAATAATAATAATAATAATAATAATAATAATAATAATAATAATAATAATAATAATAATAATAATAATAATAATAATAATAATAATAATAATAATAATAATAATAATAATAATAATAATAATAATAATAATAATAATAATAATAATAATAATAATAATAATAATAATAATAATAATAATAATAATAATAATAATAATAATAATAATAATAATAATAATAATAATAATAATAATAATAATAATAATAATAATAATAATAATAATAATAATAATAATAATAATAATAATAATAATAATAATAATAATAATAATAATAATAATAATAATAATAATAATAATAATAATAATAATAATAATAATAATAATAATAATAATAATAATAATAATAATAATAATAATAATAATAATAATAATAATAATAATAATAATAATAATAATAATAATAATAATAATAATAATAATAATAATAATAATAATAATAATAATAATAATAATAATAATAATAATAATAATAATAATAATAATAATAATAATAATAATAATAATAATAATAATAATAATAATAATAATAATAATAATAATAATAATAATAATAATAATAATAATAATAATAATAATAATAATAATAATAATAATAATAATAATAATAATAATAATAATAATAATAATAATAATAATAATAATAATAATAATAATAGTGTTTTAGTCCGTTAGTAGTTGGCATACTGTTCTTTCAAATCCGCACCTGAACAATGATTTTAAGTGTACTTAAAATTAACAATCCACGTCAGCAGAATTACTTACATGCGAAAGAACACTTGCGGGACGAAATTATGGCACACTGACCTGCTGGCATGACCCTGGTAACTAACCGCTCGTTAACACATAAAATATTATATTTTACTTTTCTTAAAATAGTTAATGGTGGCGTAAGACAAGGTTGTCCTTTATTAACCGCACTTTTTAATTTGTATGTTGACGAAATAGTAAGGATTTGGTCGAATAAAGTCAGTGGCAGCATTAATGTATTAGGAGCTAAATTGAAAACTATGTTGTATGCAGATGATCAAATAATAATGGCCACAAATGAAGATGACCTGCAGAAAATTCTTTATAGCCTAGATAAAATTGCTACAGAATATGGAATGACAATATCAGCTAATAAATCCAAAAACCACGACATTTAAAGGAGTTAACCCACTAAGATAAAAAAAAGTGTTAGATAACATAATAATTGAGCAGAAATCATACTTAAGTATTTAGGATGTAATGTCTCGTACCAAGGGGAAGCTGACATAATAGAGAAAATAAATAAATATAACTATATAACAGGCATAATAAAAAGAACATTAAAAATAAAGCAATAAAGGACTCTAGAATAAAACTATGCAAAACAATAGCAATACCAACTCTGATCTATGGATCAGAAACATGGACACTAACAAAAAGAAATAGTACGAGAATACAGTCATCAGAAATGAAATTCATAAGAGCAATAGCTGGATATACCAAAATTGATAAAAAAAACGTATTTAGTATATTAGGACAGAATTAAAAATAGAAGAAATAAACCATACTATTGAAAGAAATAGAAATCAATGGAAAGAACATGTTAAGAGGATGAATAATAACATAATACCAAAAATAGCCTTAAACTATAAACCTATAGGAAGAAGAAACCAGGGAAGATCGAAGGAAAGATGGGAAGACCAGATTTGGAGCCGCAACGGGTTAAACAATCCAAAGCCGTGAAAAAAATACTTTTCTTAAAAATACATTTTGCGATAAAGTGAAGCCAAATTGTAGGTGAGTTTAGCATTTCGTTTTACCTTTTATTGTTGCAGCTGCTGTAATAGTTCATTTATTATTTAAAAAATTATTCAATTTAATATACTTTCACCAAAAACAGCAAAAATTATTAAACCTAATATACCATAAACTATTATAAAAGTTCAAAAGAATGATACGAAGAAAAATACTTCTTATACAATAAATAGAATTAGTGTTAGAAAAAAACCCTCTGAAACAGGACGTCGATTACTTGTTGAACATCAAACTATCGAAGTGACTAAGGACTTATTATGTGTTTCAAATGGGAAGAGTTCTCACCTGTAGCAAATCATATGCATTAGAGCCTTCAGCGTTGCCACCTCGTTACCCCCACTCTTTTAATATTTCCCTCTCCCTCTCTCACACAGGTCTATATATTCTGTAGGTCGTTATTTTCCTACCAGATTGCTTCACGAAGCCTCGGGTCTTCCATACATGGAGGATGAAATTAGGCGCCGGTCATCAAAATTATACGCTACTTTACCCACATATAGAAACGCCCTTATTAGATAACTGGGATATTATGACCCCACTAGACACCGTTCTAGACTGTTCCGGTTACCCCGCATGGCTTGCCGGCACCCGAGATAACCGAGGAGCTAATCCTAAACAGCAGCTAAAGCTGAGCTCCTCATAATAATTCTAAGCTGTTTGGCATCAACATTTTTCAACTAAATACCAATTTCAAAATTAAAACACCAGGGTGCAAGGTATTGCATCCTGTCCTTCAACCCAAAGGCACATACATTTGTAACCTCAAAAGAAACTCCAACCTCAAAACTCAAAGCACATAATATAAAATCCCAATTGAAGAACCTTACCTGTGGAAAAACCCTTAACGGGTGGGCACGCAGCAAAAACCTTCTGGTTTTATACAGCCAGCCAGCACTTCGGTCGTTCGGTCGGTCTCTCTCACACCTGCGAGTCTTTTTGGCACTAAAAGTAAGGGAACGTAAACTGAATTTTCCAAAGTTTTATAATAATACAGTTGAAATCACAATTATAACATGGATATTCGTATATTATGCACATATTTTAAGTATATGGTTTAAAAATAATTATAGTTTCTGAATTACTTATTTTTCTAATCAACCGAAAATGTCAGTGGTGCATCCATATAGCTGTGAATGTTACTTACGTTAAGAGATAATTCATCATTGTCACTGTCTTCATCGTCTCAGTATTGCAAATTTATGATGATAGGTTCCGAAATTTCGTCACGAGTTATTTCTCTCCAAATGTCTTCTTGTAGCTTATCTGATGTCTCACGCAGTTTTCCCAGCCTTGTTGTGTTCCTTGTCAATTCATTCGTGAATAAGTCGTTCAACTTCAGTCATTTAAAAGTTTTATTTCTGTTTGCAACATAATTTGAGCCCACATTAACTCAGTTGGACAGTTCTGGCAGTGGTAAAGGGGCAGGTGGTTTATAAAACCTCGTGTCTCATTTCAATTGTCAGCTGACCCAGCTGATACATTCCCTGTTTAATAAAAGGAAGAACAACTGAATAATGCTGCTTTGAACTCTCTAGAGTAAATAGAGATAACGAGCCATTCATAAACAAAGATATAATGTGACCACACATGTTCTGCTAGGCCAGCAGGGTGTGTATTGTTTCCTCTTGTTCGAATTTAACAAACACGTTGGCTTATTCAAAGTAATTCTTTTATCACGTCATGTAAAACATTTACGTATCTGTTCTGAGTAATGACAAATATACCTACACGCATACATGCTAAGCAATAATGCTATTCATCACAGTGCTTACGATGCGATGTATTGTTATAATATAATAGTACTTTATTTGTATTAGGGAGACTATTTGAGCTAAAAATATGGGAGCTCTGCAATTATGTTAAATGCGTGACCCTCTACCTTCCTCGTGGATTAGGTTTTTTTTTGCAGAAGCTGAATTTTTGTCTTAGGGCGAATAATATTGTCACGGAGTCGCGTACAGAAGATTCGGTGCAGAGAGATAAGCGCGGCTTGTGTACACAAAGAGTCTGCAGATAAAGATAACAGTCGGATAGTGTATCACCGAGATAAAAGGCATGCCAAAAACATAAAAGTTAGAACATTCTGGTAACATCTTGACTGATGGAGAGCGTTCGGTTTCTTGATTGTTCTGGAACAGTCTGGAATTATCAGTGGGGGTATTTAAGGGCACTGAGAGGTTATTTTTACCCAGACAAGGCTAATTTTTTTAGCAATATTTAAATTTAAATATATAGAAAAATAAACATTATCAGAAATTGAAATTCGGTATGGTTAATTTATCAGGATGTGGGCATTTAACTATTGTATAATATTTAAAGTACGTTTATATTGTTCCATGCAAAAGGGGCATAAATCACACCGTGTGACCGGAAAAAAAATATTGCGCCCTATATTTCAGGTGCACTTTACTTGTAGGAATTTAAAGCTACATGCACCAAGTTTTATACTAAATAACCTTAGATACAGTTTCATAATATCGGCTAAGTGAGAATCACATATAGTTTATACTATGCACATGAAAAATTAATCAGTTTTGAGTAAAAAAAAAGGATAATATTTTCAAGGACTTAATATTTGTTTTCATCCATTTTATAAATCACAGGAATATAGTTGTTAGCCATATGTGTTCAAGGAACATTGGCAAATAACTACTACAAATTTTGTGTCAATATCTTTTATAGTTTTTGAGAAACATGCACCTAAATTGTGAAAAATCAAGGTTTTGGGAAATCACTATCAATGATTAAGCACCATTCTCAGAAAGTGGGCGTATCATTACGCCGCCATATTTAAATTGACGAATTAAAGGGCTTTAATACCAGCTGACACCCTATGTTGTATATATATAATTTTGAGGCTGAAGAATTATACAATTTTATAACATTTAAAACAAAAAAATGGATTTTTTGAAACCTATCGACCTCCCAGGGCCGTTAGAAGCGACAGCTTGCCAAGGGCAGTCGTGAACAGTCGTGAACAGTGTAGAGTGTTGTTGTAACAAGAGCTGATGTAATCAGAACGCTGCTGTGTGGTCCTCGACCTTGGTAGATTGTGATTGTATATGTGACGTAATTCGATTACGTAAGGATGGAACAGGCTGTATTTCCACGGAAATAAATAACATTTGAATTGCTGCGAATTATACTTTTAATTCTATGAACCCACAAAGTCTTGGTATTTATTAGGGATTGATTAAGTTGGCAGTCGTCACACACCATATAGGGGGAATGCAATACGACAACACCGCAGGACTCCTATTGGTTGCTTGTCTAGTAGCGCTCAAGGACAAATAATTACCATCCCATTTGAAACAGATAATAGTATTATTACCACTTTTATAGCGCACGCATTCATTTATAATCCTTTAGGCTCTTTCGTTCTCTGGTTTCCTTCAATTTTCTAATAGATTACTTTCCTGACTTATGCTTTTCCCAACAACAGCAACTAAAATGAATGAATGAGTGAGTGAGTGAGTGAGTAAGTGAATGAGTGAGTGGGTGAGTGAATGAGTGAGTGGGTGAGTGAGTGAATGAGTGAGTAAGTGAATGAGTGAGTGGGTGTGTGAGTAAATGAGTGAGTGGGTGGGTGAGTGAGTGAATGAGTGAGTGAGTGAATGAGTGAGTGCGTGGGTGAGTGAATTAATAATAGAATACTCACTATTCTTTTGTGGGCTACTTCCACCCACTGATTTTTTTTCCTATTCGAAAGCTAAGATATTTATTTACATTTATATTTCCATTGATCGCATGCACCCATAACATTTTTTGATTTTCTTCAGCTTTTTTATAGCTTTTACTAAAACGATGAAATGCCCTTTATGGGTCCAAGCGTGACTTAACCTTAATTAATTTGATACACTCTGCTTTACAGTCTATTTATTTTAGCCAACGTGTAACTAAGGTCATTAAATCCTATATTTGCATTCTCTTCCATTTTTCATCTCCCTGAGGAAAGTTTCATTTGCATAAACATTCTACATCCCATCAAAACATAGAACGAAGTCTATAAAACGAGAAAACAGCAAATAACACACATCATACTCATAAGTCTACTCTGCTCGTCGACCGAATCAATTGGAAACCACTGGTGAAACAGACATGCAATCTGCCGCAGCAACATATGAAAATATTTTCCTTCCTCGCCATGACTTCTGCATGACGAAGCAAAAAAGGGTAGTTGGGTTCAGATCCGCGCTTTGCGTGTACGATTCCTTTGCTTCTCCTTTTGTGTTGCATATACACGTGAACGGTTGAATAATTGACAGCACAGAAGGTAAGTTACAGCATCCTTGTTTGAGTGCCATAATTGTTTGTTGATAGGTAAACACGGACATTTAGTGCCACATGGAATATTCTCTAAGAATTTATTATCTTGGGGTTATTCCTTCATTAAGATTCCAGGTGCCTTTAGATGCTTATTAAATACGTGAAGAGTTTACTTAATTTTTATTCAGGTGCATGTGTACATTAAAAGTGTATATTATACCATTATAAACCTTTGGGATTAGGCTATGTGCACCTTTCATCAGCAAAATCTGCCTGTTTCTTCGTTTCCACGATCATCCAAAATCTCTTCATCCACCAGGCTTATCATATGATCGTACCATTTCTTTCTCTACAGGTTTACAATTTCAATGCAGAGCATTGTTTTGATAACGACCATAGGGCCAAATTTTGGGAGACGACTATCTTGGTAAACTGCAAAAGTTAATGGGAGCCGAGAGTTAATGAGGCTCTGGCATTTCCTCCGAGAGAAGCACGCTTAATCGTGATGCTGGATTTCAGTTCAGCTTGATAATAAAGTAGTTCGGTTTCTTTGATCCAGTTATTCTTCTATACTAACGCCATCTCCTGGCCTAGCATTTAATTTACTGAAAACAGTCTTTTGTTCAGTAAAGCAAATGTTGATAGTGTTTTGTTTTTGTTTATACTTGTGTTATATCCAGCGTTTCATTTGTGGTTATAACGTTTAATAAATATACTGATGATGGAAGATATTTTACCTGAGACATTATCTTTTTCTATTCTATACATAAATTTGTTTTGCTTCCAGTAGATGAATGTACGATAGTGATAGTTCATCACTAACGCCAGTAACCAAGGAAAACAAAATGGCGAAGACGCTGAGAATATGTATTGCGAAACCAGTATTGGAAAATTTGTAATTTGTTAAACATAAATCAAATAGTTTATTGTAGTATAAGTAGAAGAGAGTTGAAATTTTGGTAATAATGATTCAATACCTTTTGTTTCTGGTATCTTAGTATACTATGCAATACTATTGTTTCACATTATATATATTTCTCAGTGGTTTCTTGGTAACCTAGAAACAGACATTTAGCTCCGGCCCTGGAAATATATTGTTATACCTGCAGTTATAAAGGTATTCCTAATAAACTGAGTGTTTGCAAGTTGAACAGTAGACCCAGTTTGTGAGTGTACAGGAAAAAGTACCGCTAGGCGAACAAACAGAGGTAAGGAAGGGTTGGTCATTACCTCCAAGAGGGAGGGGGTAGTGCCAGCTGGAAAACCAGGAAACAAGTGAATACTCTACCTGGAGACGCTCTTGTTCGGAACGTCGATGGACACAGTGAGGTAGGATGGTAAGTTCAAAGCGATGTGTGTAAGAAATGCGTGTGTGTGTGTGAAACCCAGGCAAGAAGAGTATGTGATGACGAATAAATAAAAGGCAAAAAACGAAGCAGTCTGTTGGGTACCACTCTTGGAAACTAAGAGCCATGCTCTGAGCTAGCTACGAAACCATAACCCGTCCCAATAAAGTCCATAAAACCAACTCCACGCTTATGCCGCCTTCCAAGCACGAGTACACCCTCAAAATGTCAAAATTTAAACTCTTTACAACAGTGGAAACGTAGAGGCAGACTGAAAAATTCAATGCCATAGCCGGGATTTGAACCACGGATCTTCTGGTTTCCGTCCAGCCGCTCTACCATTGAACTACTATGGCCAATGTGCCAACATGACATTAAATTCTCCAACTGACTCGTATTTTCCCGTTAAACCACTTAGGAGTTCTCATAAACATATGAGACAACTACATTAATGGCGACTTACGACATGTAAGTACTTTAAGACCCGGGCTTTATAGTTAACTACTATTAGGTCAATTAATGGAAATTAATTGTTCTTTCACACTGGCCGTGTGTAGGCTAAATTGTGTAAACTAAATTGTTGGCACGTTGGCCATAGCAGCTCAATGGTAGACTGGCTGGACGGAAACCAGAAGATCCGTGGTTCAAATCCCGGCTATGGCATTGAATTTTTCAGTCTGACTCTAAGTTTCCACAATTTAGCCTACACACGGCCAGTGTGAAAGAACAATTAATGTCCATTAATTGACCTAATAGTGGCTAGCTATAAAGCCCTGGCCTTAAAGTACTTGCATATTGTAAGTCACCATTAAGGTAGTTGACTCATATGTTTATGAGAACTCCTAAGTGGTTTACCGGGAAAATACGAGTCAGTTGGAGAATTTAATGTCATGTTGGCATGTTGGCTATAGTAGCTCATTGGTAGAGCGGCTGGACGGAAACCAGCAGATCCGTGGTTCAATTCCCGGCTATGACATTGAATTTTTCAGTCTGACTCTACGTTTCCACAATTTAGCCTACACACGGCCAGTGTGAAAGAACAATTAATTTCTTTACAACAGTTATTATATTATACACGTACAATAAATAAAAGGCATAGAGCGGGTGCCAAGATGTATTGTACTGTGAAGGTCCTTTGGGTCCTTCCTGCTCCCGGCGCGCACGAAACCTTGGCACCTATTCATATTTTCTCATCCACGAAAGCAGTGCTCCATGTATCTCTTGCGGGTAGAAATGTTAAATGTCAAAGGCGAGTCCTCGGGAAATGAATACCTATAGCATTATTCTTATGCAATGCTATTGTTTTCTTGAGTTGATAGAAGGCGATATCGATTCGTATCTGACACGCTGCGAGATTTAAGACCCGAGCCGCTAACATCGGTACATGTTTTGAACGGTCCATTCATCCGGCCAGCTACAAGACACGAAACGCAAATATTTGCATTGCGTACTTCTGAAGCTATTATATCTGACCTTTCCTTTTATTCGCTTTGCCCGTATTGCTAAAATTTAGTGTAGGTTACCAGGATTTCATGCCACACTCTCGCAATTTTGACGCAATAAATCTAGTAAAGTTGTGTTTGAGCATATTGCAACGTGTTGCAAAACAGTGTTAGAAGGAAAGCAAGAAAGACAAGAAAAGTTATTGCTGCTCCTCGAGTTGGCCTGTTTATTTTAAAGGTTCCTCCATCCAATCCTTTTGTCTTCAGTGAAAAATGACTACCAACACGAGATATTACTTCCTTAAATATTTTTCATCTGGGTTTGCCGTAAATACTGCTCCTATGATTTGCAAGAGGTCAATGCTCCGGTTCTGGTGCTAAAACAATCTAAAGTATGCAGTCACTGACTTAGTCTATTCGTTCTTGTACAAATGTACTTAAAACACTTCTCAAGTTAGTACACATAAACCGTTGTAGAAATGACTTTATAATACGAGGTACGTAAGTTCTGTTTGGTAATAAAATTAAATTGTGCACAGATACAAAAAAAAAATTATTTATCGCAAAAAATTGTCATAGCATTTGTCATAGCGAGGCACAAGTATACCTTCTTCATAGAAGTTTGCCGCCTGTTTCTTCAACCAGTTGGAAACATTTTCGTTCAGCTGTTCGTCATTGTTGAAGTGTCGACCACCAAGGAAAGATTTAAGATGCAAAAACAGATGAAAGTGTCTAGGAGCGAGGTCAGAGCTGTACGGGGTGTGGTCAGACACGTCCCAGCCAAATCCCTGTAGGATGTTTTTCGTGGCTTTTGCAGTGTGTGGTAGTGCGTTCTCGTGACAGCATTCCTCGGCGCTTATTCTGTATTGTGCGGCGCAATTCTAGCATTCAGAAAACGAATCACAGATTTTATTTCACAAGCGGTGGGATTTTCAATGAACAACGACATTGTAAACAAGCACAACAAAGCGTACGTGGCTGACAGCGATCTCACAATGGCGCACGTTTCTTCTCCTTGATACAGAGCATCTACCACGCAATGTGCGGAACTGCGATCCCAGCGCTGCAGCGGAGATAAATTGAAACAGAACTTACTTTCTGGTCGCCGCTTGTATGTTTCCTTACAGGAACAAATAACCAAATATTTTAAGAGATAGTATTTATTTATTTATTTCCAAGATTTTACATAATTGTGTATACTGGGGTTGACCCAAAACACTCATCCAGCAGATGTGAATTGCTGCAGTTCCCACAGTTACAACTCTTACACGGCCTTCATTAAATATACTCGTACCTCAAGCTCTAAATTTTGCATTGCCGTCTTTGCCGCCTCCTATTTACAGCTTCATTTTACTCTAACATGACACAAAAATTCATTTAATTCCCTTATCTGACTAAGATCTGTAAACGTTTTCTTTCCTTCTACAATATTTTTGTTTCTCAACCATTTACCTCTAATCCATTTATTCCTCCAGTCTTCCATTCCGCTACGTTCCCACATATTGGACAGCAATCCTGCAGTACATTGTCTCTTTGACTTCCCAATTCCCACATCTGTACCACGCTATCGCGTCCTTTTCCTCTTTATTACAGATTTCTGAATACTTTTCCAATCTTAATTCTATTCCAAACATCCTAAAAAGAAGCAGTGACCATTCCTCTTCCACCTCACCCCACATTGCGTGATGATCCATGTTCTCAAATCTAGTTCTAACTTCCTTCCATACTCGATGCACCCATATATCACCTAATCCGTCCTTCTCTAGCTGTTCTACTCTTTCCAAGGCATCCTGAAGGGATGCTGTTTTTGAAAATCATCATGCTTTGCTAATTGTAGTATCCAGTATGATACTTAATTGTTACAGTACGTAACAATTCTTTCCATCACTATTCCTTACATACCACTTTTTCCCCATTTCTAAAGGTACTCCTGCATAAGCTGATTTTAGGGACACTCCCAATATAAGTTTACAGAATCCTTTAAGGCATAATATATATTGTGTGGTTTGCTCAAAAACTCTCAAACTATTGAACTTTCTGTAACAAAATAATCAATTTTGCACTACAAAATGGTGGCTAATATTCAGAAGGGACATTTTAGCCTCGGCCAGGCTGTTGGGCCCATTAGTTCAGTGATTTCAGTACAGATAGCAGCAAGTTATTGTTTTTGGATGTAATGATGCAACAACTCTCCTAATTCCCTTACCTGTCTTAAATCTGTAAACACTTTGTTTACCGCTACAGTATTTTCGTTTCGGAACCATTTATCTCTAATGAATTTATTCCTCCTTTTCCTGTTCCGCTAACTTCCCACGTATTGGTCAGCAACACTTGCAGTAAATTGTCTCTTTGACCTCTTAATTTCCATACCCCTAATCGGTACCAGGCTATCGCTTCGTTTCCCCTTTTATTACATATTTCTGGATGCTTTTATAATCTTTATTCTATTCCAAACATCCTAAAAAGAACCAGTGTCCTTTCCTTTTCCACCTGAGACAGAAACTGCTGTTATGTAAACATTATACATATTACATATATAATAATTCTTAAATATGGTTGAATTGCGTATATTATTTTTCTTATGTATGTACACATGTGAAATGTTTGCGGCTTGCAGGCAAAGTTTAAGTTATCGTAACTTAGATCTTATTATTTTCCTTACTAGAAACCATTGTCCACGGATCCTAAGGGTAGAAGACCATTGTAGAAGTTTGGAGTTTAAGGTTGCACTAGAGCGTCTGTTTTGGTGAAAGCTTGGTATATAGGGAAACACAGGCCTCCGCAGATACTCTTGCAGCGTGTCAGAAGGCAGAACGCCACCCACGCTATGTATAACGCCAAAATATGGCCAATGGTGGTTTGGCTAAATCTTCCTTTCCTTAAACTCCTCACCTCACCAATCCTTAATTGTGAGGCGTTGGGCACAAGGGAGAGCCCGACGTGGTCCACAACGGGCCGGACCGCCTCACCAATCAGCAAAATTTAAGCTTAACCATGAACAAACAGCTTTGAACAAACAGCTTTGACCAAACTCAAAGAACAGAAAATGAATGTTAAATAACAATGTTTATAGTAATTTTAAATTCTTGCTCAGCCTATATAAGAATGCTGTTCAATAAAGTATGATCACAATATTTTTTTGACCACGTACCTGTACTCATACTCTTAATTTTGAAGGTCCTTCTCAATATAGTCTCCCCTGAACTCGATGCACTTTTCCCAGCGTTTCTGCCAATCTTCAAAAACATGCTGGAGACCATGTTTGGAGAGATCCTTCAAAAACGCCTCCGTAGCCTTCACCACTGCTTCTGATGATGGATAATGCCTCCCACGAAGGCGTTTCTTCAAGTTAGAGAATAGAAAAGGTCACATGGGGCTAAATCACGACGACCACGAGGGATGCACTTCATGTTGATTTTTACAACATTAGCAATATGCGGCCGCACATTATCGTGGTGCAGCATCCAGCTTGCTTCATAGAAATGAGGTCTTTTGCGCCTGATATGGGCTTACAATGTTTTTAGGACATCCTTGTAGTATTGTTCAGTTAGTGATGTGTGTGCAGGTACAACATGCTGATAACACATTCCATGAATATCAAAGAATGAGATGAGCATAACTTTCCCAGCGGAAGCAACCAGTTTTACCTTTTTGGGGGGTTGGTGATGAAGCAGATTTTCACACTGAGCTTTGCTGTTTGCTCTCAGGATCAAAATGGTGTAGCCAAGTCTTATCTGGATCTTCCTCTAACATCAACTTTAACTGCACGTTACCTCCATTGCAGTGGTAGACGATACTGAATATGCCTGAACTTGCCTGGTTCTCAAAGGCGGAAACCAGGAGTACCAACAATGAAACTACTATGGCGGGCCTTAAAGTACTTACATGTAGTAAGTCGCCATTAAGGTAGTTGTCTCATGTGTTTATGAGAACTCCTAAGTGGTTTACCGGGATAATACGAGTCAGTTGGAGAATTTAATGTCATATCGGCACGTTGGCTATAGTAGCACAATGGTAGTGTGGCTGGACGGAAACCAGAAGATCCATGGTTCAAATCCCGCCTATGGCATTGAATTTTTCAGTCTGACTCTACGTTTCCAAAATTTAGCCTACACACGGCCAGTGTGAAAGAATAATTAATTTCCATTAATTAACCTAATAGTGGTTTACTATAAAGCCCGGGCCTTAAAGTACTTACATGTTGTAAGTCGCCATTAAGGAAGTTGTCTCATTTGTTTATGAGAACTCCTAAGTGGTTTACCGGGATAATACGAGTCAGTTGGAGAATTTAATGTCATATCGGCACGTTGGCCATAGTAGCACAATGGTAGTGCGGCTGGACGGAAACCAGAAGATCCGTGGTTCAAATACCGGCTATGGCATTGAATTTTTCAGTCTGACTCTACGTTTCCATAACAGAATATAATAAGGTTGAATTTTAGTGCAAAAACTATGATGATTCTTTATTGAACAGCCCTCGTACGTAACAATACCTTAAGCATGTAGAGATTTAAACAATCCTATAAGAAAGGTTTTTGGGAACGTTTTTCATGTAATATATAGTTTGTGGTAAGGGAGGGATTTTCTTGAGAAACGTTTGCAATCCTTATAAGGTGCCGGAATTAAACACCTACCTAGTATGGTATTTAATGGAATTTTCATATTTGAGTTACGATGTGTACAGAAACGCGGACGCACAGATGCCTGTGGAACCCTTTCCAAAAAGGCTTTTTTTTTTTTTTTTTTTTTTTGTTCTTTCTTGTTGAGAAATGTGGTATCTCAGTGTGAAAATGCGGCTTCTTTTGAAAGTCTTGGTAGAAATTTGCGTTTAATATTATAACAAAAACAATAAATAAATACAAGATGATAGTAATTTTAGTCCCTGAGGGAGTTTCTAACCCATCATACATTCATGATAGGTTTCCAGTAAACGAATTTCATCTACAAAGCCGTTAGAAGGACACGCGACCCGCAAACCAAATAAAGAGAGAGTGCATGATCGTGTTTACATTTTGTTAGAAATGGAGCAATAGATTAGCATAGGCAATTAATAAAATACACCGCAACACACTACACCTATTATTATCTCTACTTTATAGGAACCAGTTCTCATAATTGGTAGTTTATCTTTCATGTCGTAATAATTGTGAAAATTCCTTAAATAATAACAGCCTTTGCGATGTAAGCCGAACTTCACTCTCTGTTTTGTATTTATTTTAAGAAAATAATCTCAGAATATATTCTTTTTAATTCAGTTATTAATGGCCAAGAAACGCTACAGCTCAAAATTTGTATCCCCTTCCAACTTATTCAAGGGCTTTGCAAAGGTTTCTAGGCAAATGCTGGGCAGGATAACACATCCCTGCGTTTCACACCACTTCTCATTTGACTTCAACATTCTTCGTGGTCGGCTCCAGCGGCGACTGGTGGATAAAATTAGCAGTGTGCTACAAAGCTACCTATTGTTAAAAATACTTCCGGTCTTACTTAATGTCGAAGTATGAAGTCCATGCGACGCTCCTTTCTACTGCAGAATTTATCAATGACTCTGGTGTTAAAATCCTCCATCATAGAGGCAATGCTCTTCTCCATTGACAACAATGCATCAATTATACGCGATAACACATGCCTAGTTCTTTCTTTTTTTTTTCCAAATTTGTGGTTATTTTTCAGTCTCGCCTCCTGATGAACAAGGCTTAACTGTATCGCAATGTTTATATTGCCTAAAGCACCTAAATCTAATCTGTTTCATATAACCTTGCCCCGTTGCCATGTATCACTCCACGTGCAACTAACTTCCCCCTTAACCTTATTGGCTAATGCTTTCACGCCATGGGCAGTTCCTTCCCGTCACATTGAAAGCTACAGTAAACGTCATAATAATTGCCAGGAAGATAGAAATAAGAATATTAAGGCATGCAAAAATAATCAAGTTTATAATGAAACTGAGCAAGTTGAAACTGAACGAATGAGCAATGAAACTGAAACAAGTTTATAATGAAAAGCCTTCGGACTTTTCCAATGGGATTTTTTTAAACCAGCACACATACCTTGCAAAAGTGCTTGTCTTTCAGTCTTAAAAGTCGTGTCACGCCATACTTGTCGTGTGTCCTTCATTCACCCAAGTCTCGTCAAGGTAGTATATTTTGCGATTTGGACAATTTGATTGTCCTTAAATAACGTCTTCGCCACACAGCAATATTGCCCCTGAAGTGGTAAGTTTTCCTGCTGTCTCAATTTCATGTCGCCATGTTCCTACGCATCTAACACACCTGTAAGTTCAGGGCACAGCTGTTCGACTTCTCTCACTGACAAAGACGGATTCTTCTCTGTGAGTGCATCTAACACATGCCACACAGTTCTTTTTTCGCCGCTTTGTAAAGGTTTCCCTTGCGATGCTTCAGCGAAAAACTGGCGGTAGACTCTGCTATTATACATATAATAAGTACACGCACAATAAACGATCAATAAAATAATTTAGCTCTCGCATTCGGCATAACACACCTTCGAATGGCGATATATCACTAATCCATTTCAAAACAAGGTCAGTGATAAAAGTGATATAAACAAATATGTCATCACTACCGCTAAATCACGTGCTATAGTGCCATGTGCTTGAGAGCAAAGAACCTCCCCTTTACTTCTTTTAATAATTAACATGCATTTCAGATAAATCAACTCTCTTGCGTAATATATTTCATTGAAACAGTTACGAAAATATAAATCTGACAATTCTGTTCTAACATATAAAGACATATCAGCATGTTAAATAACGAACTAATTTTTACCGCACAACAGTCTGTACCACAACAGCAGCCAATGAGATGTGATAAGGTCACCTGACCGTTAAGAGATACGGGGCAAGCTTACGTGAGACAAGGTTTAGAACAAATTTGGAGGGTACTAAGAATCTCCACTACTGAAATGTTTTGTACCTATACCGTTAATGGATCGCTTCACGTTGGCTGTCAGGCTGGTGATTTTTAAAAGAGCTGGGCACCAAATACATGCTGTGTTGCATCTGTTAGATTGCTAGTTACATTGTTAGATTGTTAGTATCTGTTAGATAGTAGTTGCCATGACATAAGCATGGCCAAAGCCCTGAATATGCCCTCGCGGATTCGTGGTGAGGGATGTAGTGGGGTGTAGTGTCCTTTCCAGTAGGAAACACTGTCTCAACCTAGAAGTTGCGTCCCCAATGCTAGAGGAGATAGTCTTGTGTGAGTTATACTGCTTTATTTAACTTGGCATATGTACCTTAAGTTGACTGTTTATATTAAATATTTGAAACCACACGAATTTTATATTTACAAGGGTCGTTTACGTCAATGCGGGAAATTTCTTCTTGTTTTCAGATTTAAATGGAAGATTTGTATTCAGTAGACAGAGGCATCTGTTAGACGGCGCTCATTTCCCGTAATTCTGGATAGACCGTGATTCAAGATGGCGGAAAACAGTGTGAAGTCCACACGGAACAGTGTGTAGTGATGAAGTGTTTAGTGAACGATGACACAAAACCGGGTAAATTTTACAAAAGAGTTCAGGCTCAGTACAGTGATGAGACACTCATACGCAGTAAGACATCTGAATGGTGGAAGCGCTACAAAGATGGCCGTATCTCGATAAATGACGATCCTTCAACACTTTTTATTTGCTCAAAAATGGCTCTAGTGATTTAGATAAAAATACCCGCGCATAAGACATTTTCATAAAATATTAAATGCATAACTTGGATTTTCTGTCCCTTTCATAACTTTGCATAAATGCTAAACCATAAGAGAAGACAAAGAAGGGTTTTTAATATAAAGATTATATATTTTACTAATTGACCTATTTTCTTGTTATATAGACTTCCAACTCCTTCACGTTAATGGAGATAAACTTTCTAGAAATTGTATTATTGCTACTTTTAGCATTCTTTAACTGCAAGGATAATTTGGGAATTCAGTAGGCTTTGGTCAATATCAAATCTTCCCAGATCCCAGCTGGTCACTACGTGATTACATAGAATTTTCATTCTCCTTGCATAGATAACATATTAAGAACATGAATAACGTGTGTCAGAAAAGTGTAAGCATAAGAGAATTGAAACAAATACCAAGCTACGCAATTTATCAGTTTTAATATAAACAGTTTTCTGTAATAAAATCTGTCCATGTCTTATGGTTTACCAGTGGTGTAAATACTTTAGAATGGAGAAAATGTCTCAGAACTACCTAAAAATTTCAAAATATACATTACTTAAGCATGCTATATTAAAACTTTCAAGAAGTGTACTACGTAAAGTGCAGCCCAAGCTGGAGGGGGTTTGAAAATTTGTGGGTCGCATCCCTGGAAGATGCTGAAATTTGACATGTTGAACTTTGAACTTCCGTCCAGCTCTAAAGTAATTATTATATTATTATTTATATATTGTCTATATATTATTTATAATACTTATCATATATGATTTAATTGCATACATTATTTTCGTATATGTATAGATATGTAAAATATGCTCGGCTTGCTTGGCAGCTAAAGTTCTCTTAAGGGGTGTCGAAAATTCAAATCCTACTTTTACATTAAAAACTATTGGACATCAATGATATTGAAGTTATGACTATTCAGATTTTACAGATGTTGAATTATGACTCTGTTTACTAGTAACCATTGTCCGCCGAACCTAACGAGAGCAGGCTTTTGAATAAGCTAGAGTTCAAGGTCCTAGGAAAGCGTCTGTTTTTTGAAAACGTTTGATAAACTGGGAAACAAATACGCCTCAGCAGATATTTGGCAGGCTATCAGAAGGCAGAACAACACCCACGATATCTATAGCGGGAAAGCATGGCCAATGGTGTCTCAGATGAGCTGACGTCACGGGGAGCCTGAGTTATAAATAAATATCTGGGAAAACGTACCGCAACCCACATTTGCCAACATACAGAAACAAACGGAAAATCTGTGCTACTCGCGCTTATATTATCGCGCTTAAAGTGGCCCGTAGAGCCCGCGAGTGAACAAGTGCAAGTGAAATCTGGCAGCGAAGACAATAATTTGGAATGCCACCAGATGAAGGTATTATTTGTAACTGGGGAGCCAGCAAGCCGAGGAAATTCGCCGACTGACATCCGACTGTATCTGGCGGCCATGTACGTGTAGTAACATAAATAAAAGGTATATGTGACTGTTTCTTCGACGTTCCCGTAGGGTATCCGGCCGCTTCAGCTGCCGTGGTGAGGGCGCTGAGGATCCCTAGCACTCGTGGTACCTCTGACTTTACTAGAGGAACCTCGGGCCGAACATTCGAGCCTCTCCCTGATAGGGAGTTGTTCGGATTGGGTTGGACTCGAGGGGGCAGTGGTTTCCGATACCCGTCGGAGATCGGGTACGTCTCTGGACGGGGTTGAGGGAAGCCATTAACATTCCCGCGTACTAGCCAGCATAGATAGTAGAAGGTGTACTAGATCACCAGGTGGCCACACCGAGGACATATCGGTAGCTTTCCCACTTTGGTGTTGGCGCGCGTAAGTGGCGTATCCACTTCCATCCCGTCTTGTGTCCTTGGTCCAGATGGGGGAGGGCCTTGTTAGTAACCCAGGTCTTGCCCTATGGAAAGCCCAACGGAGGACGCCGGGCGTTCTTTGGGACAGCTCGAATACTCCATCGTCGACAGACGCCCGGGTCTTGGTCCTACGGGTCTAGGGCTAATGAGTTTAGAACCTTTGCATTCAACTGTTTCTTCGACGTATAATTCGAGCTTTCCAACCTGTCCACTTGACCCCCGTAGGGGGAGGGATTCGTCCCTTTTAGCTGCCAAGGTGCGGCGCTGCGGACCCCTAGCACTCGTGGTACCTCTCACGTTAATAGAGGAACCTCGGGCCGAACCTACCGAGCCCCTCCCGTAGGGGAGTCGTCCGGATTGGGTTGGACTCGAGGGGGCAGTGTGTTCCCGCCACACACGGGCAATTGAGTACCTCCGGCCAGGCTACTGGCCGCCCGGAGGGGGTAGAGGGTTGCCTCATAAGTCCCGGGTGCTAGCCTGCAGAGCTCGTAGCTGGTGAGCTAGACACTGGCGGCCCTACCAAGGTTTATTGGTCGCTGGTTCATTAAGGCCCGGCGCGTAAGTGGCGTATCCACTTCCATCCTGTCTGCCGTATGCAGGCGGGGGGCAGTTTATAAAATAGGTACTGTCCTACAGTAAATATACCCGAGAGGCCCGGGTTCATGTCCTAAGGGGCCAGGACAAATGGGAGTAGATCCTCACATTTAATGTCCATTCGACTCTGTATCTCCAACACCTGCAGGCAGTCCGGCACAGATAAGTCCTGCCTCTTACACTTTCTTGAGTTCCTGACGGAGGGGAGGTACCCAACATCACCAAAACCATCGAATGACGTCGGAGAAAGCAGCAGCAGAAGCCAGAAAGCGCCATTCTGAGGGAAGACCTCAAAACACGCCCTGTGACTTGGCGGACGCTGCTGAGTCTCAACTTAAATAAAAAGTTTGGTACTCAACTGATTTTTCGTTTTTCAGTTACGCTGTACAAATACACACATGTATTTAAAACGTTTATTTCTTATTCGAGGAGTTACATCGCATGTGTTTTCTATGAAATTTTCGTATGTAATTGTTGCGCCCATACTCTTAATTACTGTAAGTACGCAGGAGAAATGAATGCATATACGAAACATCTGAAAGCAAGTGTTGATTTTGGCATAAGCCGGTTGTTGGTTGAGGAAAGTGGCAAGACCATCAGCCATTCATATAACCGTGCAAGAAAGAGTGCAGAGTTTCAACGCAAGCTTGTTCTGGCCTTGATTTCTCAAACTGGCTGAAAAATAGGACTTTCCTTATTTGGTGCATGTTTACAAGCCTTGAAATGAAAGAAATTTATTACTTCGAGAGGAAAACAGCAGTCTCTTTAAAACCGATTATTATAGTTCAAATGAGATGTTTTTAGGTGAACCTAACTGCCAATTAAGTCCTTGATGGATGGAGAATCACAGTTGTGAAACATTAGTCAGGAAAATGAATGCAAGATTTTATAAGGTATTTTTCTAGTTTAAAGAAATAGTCTTTCATATTTGTCTTTCAGACGCCAATGAAAATATAAAATTAAATATGGAGTTAACCTGCTGGGAGAGGTATTCATGAAATAACTCGAATCGATTCCATAAACTAAAACAAAAATGTTTCTAACTGCATCTATGTATTTGATTAGCATACTAGCCCCTAAGATCACCGCTCCCGGATTCAATTCACGACTGCTGATAAAGATTTTGCTTCAACTACAATTTATTCCCAAACTGCCTAGAATATGAAGGTATGAGTGAGAGTGTGAATGTGTTTTTTACTCTTAAAGTTAAAGAAATAAAAAAGGTAATATAGAGGGCACATCTGCTCTACCACAAATATTTGAAATGAGAGGGTTTTGTCCACAAGAGCTAGTACTCGATATCAAGATTGATAGTGATGCTGTATTTTGTAGACCCTGTTTGTGTCTATGTGGTCTATCAACATGCAGTCCACCCTCACACTGCTCTTAAGTCACCACATTAAACGTTATCACTGCTAAACTGACGAAGCATATGTATATGTTTAAGACAAAATAATACTGAACTGCTAATATATACAATCCCAGGATTGTAATCTCCGGTTAATCTAGCGTCCGAACTAAGGATTACCTTGGGAGCGTTTAAGTAACTAATTAACAACTGAAAATTTCGTAGTCGACGGGAAAAGTAATTTAGATTTCGAACGAATCATTTCTAGTTCTGAAGTAGATTCCATTTCCTTCTGTTGCTAGGTAAGTCCTGTAGAGGTGCTCTTGTCAATTATACTAACTCTAATAGAAATGTTGCTTCTTCTGCCTCATTATGGAAAATACCCAGTTCAATCAAAGATTACTGTCGTATATGTAAATTTTGGGTCACGGTTTCAGTTTCAATAATTTTGGGTGTGAAATATGAGTACACGAGGACAACGATGAACCAAATTTAATAATAATAATAATAATAATAATAATAATAATAATAATAATAATAATAATAATAATAATAATAATAATAATAATAATAATAATAATAATAATAATAATAATAATAATAATAATAATAATAATAATAATAATAATAATAATAATAATAATAATAATAATAATAATAATAATAATAATAATAATAATAATAATAATAATAAATAATAGTAGTAGTAATAATAATAATAATAAATAATAGTAGTAGTAATAATAATAATAATAAATAATAGTAGTAGTAATAATAATAATAATAATAATAATAATAATAATAATAATAATAATAATAATAATAATAATAATAATAATAATAATAATAATAATAATAATAATAATAATAATAATAATAATAATAATAATAATAATAATAATAATAATAATAATAATAATAATAATAATAATAATAATAATAATAATAATAATAATAATAATAATAATAATAATAATAATAATAATAATAATAATAATAATAATAATAATAATAATAATAATAATAATAATAATAATAATAATAATAATAATAATAATAATAATAATAATAATAATAATAATAATAATAATAATAATAATAATAATAATAATAATAATAATAATAATAATAATAATAATAATAATAATAATAATAATAATAATAATAATAATAATAATAATAATAATAATAATAATAATAATAATAATAATAATAATAATAATAATAATAATAATAATAATAATAATAATAATAATAATAATAATAATAATAATAATAATAATAATAATAATAATAATAATAATAATAATAATAATAATAATAATAATAATAATAATAATAATAATAATAATGATAGTGATAATGATAATAATGTGCACTCGAAAGACAATTAATATCAGACATTATGGTTTTTGTTTTATCAAGTTATTCAATGACCCCATCCATCTTCTACGCTGTTTGAAGTGATATCTTTTGTACTTCGATCGCAAAATTTGTACTCACACAGGTCACACGGTTGGTGGAATTTACTACTGTCTTGCCCAGTTTATGATGGAATCCATGCATATCCAGACCTATAATGAATGTGCATGTCTTTGTTGTTTCCCTTTTCATCATGTATGTTGTGAAAAATTCCTTCTGGATCTCATTCTCCTCTCTGCAACATCCTTGTATGGTTTCGTTGCTGGTAGCATCATCCTGATTCGCAGGTCCTCCAGAAATTGAGTTTTTCTGGCCGACAACTACACCATTCTACTCGGCATATATTTGCTGGCACCTAGTGTCCTCTTAATGAATCTCGTTTTGACTTTCTCCAGTCTCTGCAAATAGCTAACCGTAAGTTTCTGCCACATTAGTTCTAGTCTATAGGGGGCGATTGGGGTATCAATGTGAGGAGTGAGTGTGTGGTGTTTTAGGGCCCGTCGACAGTAAGGTCAAATGTATGTTTATTACCACATGCCAGCAGATGTTAGAAATTACGCCTACTGTCAAATATATTGGACCAATATTAGTAATTGACTCAATGGTGGCAAAGATCGTAGTAAATAAATAATACCTACTTCGTACAAACTGTCATCACATTTGAAAGGTGCTGTGTTGTGAAATTGAATTTAATAGGTACCACAAACATGTGCAGCTGATGAATTTCTTAAACTTATACAAGTTTCTGCAAAATTACGTTTCCAAATTCAATATATCTTAATGTTATTTATTGATTTTTGGACGCAATGTAGCTCTCAGTCACACACAACTCATATTTGAGATCCATTTGGTACCAAACTGATATATCGCTATTTTAATATTTTAAAAATCCTTTATATAAGATAAGATATATTGATATATACATAGCAATTGTAACTAGCGCGACATCTGTATGTTTCTCTGTGCACTGTATCGCTGTGATCGCAATCACTCAGGAAACAGGCGGGACATTTGAACTGCAGGTTTGTGACAGTTTTTTTCCGTATACTTTCTATTTAGTGTTAAAATATACTTTGCATACTACGAAGTATATAGCAGGTATAGGATGAATTGAATTCTGCCCAAATGTATAGCTAGAGTGTCATGGTAGTACTCTCGGAAGACCTTTTCTTTCTGCGTGACTTTTGTGCACCTATCTGGTAAGAATTAGATACAGCATTACTAGTTAGCAAATTTAGATCTTGTTAAAACACACAACTTATTACATACATTTCCAAATTTTAATGTTTATCTCGTGTGCTACATTATTTGCATACCCAATTTAGATGAAAAGCTCCGGAAAATTGGACTGAAGAAGCTCTGAAAGAATGCTAAAAAGAAAAGGTGACTCTCAAAGATTTCACAAAGAGTTGCCTGTACAGTGTGTTGGAGGAATGATAGTTATTCTAAGAAAAAGTGCATTCGTAAGGGAAAGTAACCATGTTAACATTAAAATAAAGTGATAGACATGTGCTCGTCCTCAATATTTACTGCCCAGCCCACGTCAATAGTGCACAGTACTGAAACCTGACAGTGGCTCTAGTGTCAATTCCAATAGGCTCTTAGATATTAAACGCACAATATAAATTTTTGGGAACACCAAACTACTTAGCCCTTGGAGTGAAAATTTGCTTTAAATGATATGACTACCTAATTATTTATAATTTTATCATCACATAAAATGATATAACAAAAAATATCATTTCTTTTATTCTGCTATTTCGAACACTTCAAATATGACCTAGCACTGGGAGACCTCGTCCCACCAAGTGAAGATTTTATCCAAGAAGAGGAACCTGTAGGCGCTGTCTGTTCCTCTAACGGTAGGTTGACAATAAGAATGACAAATGTTTAGCGTGGATTGTTTACCACATCGAAACATAATTAAAAGTACCTCAACTATGTTAAAATGCCTAAAATGGAGTGATTTAAGATCATCAGCCCTCGCCATGGAATCCAGTATCAGAAGGAGTGCAGCAAACGAAATCACCGAGACTCACCAATGATGATGATCATCATCACCATAATAATAATGATGATGTTGATGATGATGATAATAATAATAATCTACTTTCGAAACAGCATTAATAATAGGTATTATGGTTTTTGTTTTATCAAATCATTCGAGACCCGCCTCGGTAGCGTAGATGGTAGCATGTCTGCCTCACTTTCAAAAGGTTCCGAGTTCGGATAGTAATACATATATAAGGGCGCTCAACCACGGCGGTCATCAGCGCCCCTCAAAAAACCAGTCATGGCAAAAGCCAGACATAAAAACTAAACTAGTGTAACAAAACCTATTAAAAATATAATTACATAAAAAACATCAATCAAAACCCACTAAAAATTTCGTTCACTAAATCCCAAACTCCAAACTAGACAAGAATCTAAAAACCTTCTCCACGTGTCTCCACGCACGGCCTACACGTGGGTGGGCCTGTTGACCGTCTCCCTCAACCACGAAAAGGAGCCCACACGAGGAAGACTGTTGGCTCGGGACCCCGGGTGCGCCAAACCCGTACCTACCGAAGTAGGCCCCTGGGGAGTCCGAGTAGATCTTATCCAGGTAACACACCCTGACCTAGTTCCGAGTTCGGAACTCGGTCTGGGTGTGTTACCTGGATAAGATCTTTTACCTGGGTTTTCCCTTATCCTAAAAGACGAATGTCTGGTATCTCTAAGCTCCATGGTCCCTGGACACATTTTAATATCGTTTCACCCATTCCATTCATCGTCCGATATGACAACGTTAAATGACCTAAATTACACAAAAAAGTCATTCAACGACTCCGTGCATCTTCTACGCTGTTTGAAGTGATATCTTTCGTTTGGTGGAATTTTACTAGTCTTGTCCAATTTATGATGGAATCCGAAAAATTCCTTCTCTCTCTCATTCTCCTCTCTGCAACACCCTTGTGCGGTTCCGTTGCTGGTAGCATCATACTGATTCGCAGGTCCTCCAGAAATGGTATTTCTCTAGCCAACATGAAGACCATTCTACTCGGAATACATTGCTGGCTCTTAATGAATCTCCTTTTGACATTCTCTACTCTTTCCAAATTGCTAAACGTAAGCTTCTGCCGTATTAGTTCCAGTCCAATGTAAATGCATGTTTATTACCATTAGCCAACAGATGTTAGCAATTATGCCTACTGTAAAATATATTGTCAAAATATTAGTAAATGGCTCAACGATGTCAAAGTTGGAAGTAAATGATAAATGAATATCTACTTCCTACAATAAGTCATTACATTTTAAAGTCGGTGGATTACTTAATACTTATGTGAATATGTACCACAACCATGTGCACGATAATCGCAAAATTTTGCGTGTTTCTAAGAAGAATGTATATATACAACAGGTTTTAAATATCCTAACCTTATACAAGTTTCTGCAAAGTTTCGTTTTCAAATTCAATATATCTTGCTGTTAAATATTGATGTTTGCATGCACTATAGCTCTTAATCATCTAAGTTCATATTTGAGATCCACTTTACACCAGAGAGGAATATCATTATTTTAATATTTTAAAAACCATTCATATAAAATAAGATATATTGATATGTATATAGAAATTTTAATAGCGCGACATCTGTAATGTTCTCTGTGCACTTCATGTTGCATGATTGCTCCTCTGTATCGCTGTGATCGCACTCAGGAAACACGCGGGACATTTGAACTACAGGTTTGTGTCAGTTTTATTCATAGACTTTCTTTTTAGTGTTAAATAATGCTTTGTGTACCACGAACGTACATAGCAGGTAGAGGAAGAAATGTATTCTACCCAAATGTACATGGTAGTACTATCTGAAGACCTTTTCGTTTTGAATGACTTTCACTTACAGCGGCAAACACGCATACCAGTGTTAAATTGATTAGATTCTAATTGGAGCTACGAGTTCTCTTATCCTCAGGTGAATGAATTTTTGTGGTTATTGTCTACTCAGTCGTATTAATAACACTTTTTTTGTTGCAGAATTATTTGGTGTAATTCCTATTACTTGAAACCCTGGATTACGTGTTTAAAATTTCTTCCGCGCAGTTTCTATTTGTTCTTTATACGCGACTACTTTACTCTAATAAACTCCTAATGCTTCTTCCACTTACGCTGGTTGCGCTATTCTTAAACATCCCTACATTTCAGACTTATAAATCTTCGCTTCTTCTTCTTAACGCGCATGAACACGTCCCTACTGTCGTAGTATCACCTTTTAAGTAAGTTTTTCTTACTTCACGATTCAGTTCGAACCTTATTCTGATCCCCTCTCTAACTTTATCACATGACCAAACTAGCTCACCCTTCTCAAATGTTACATTATTATTGGTTTCTTATTTATTTGGAATTTTCGCATTGGTTTGCAAAATTCATCTAACGCATTGATGTTCAGCCCACCCTGAGTTGGGGAACGCCTACCCTGAGTTGTTTGTAACGGTATACATCGTTATCAAATCAGGGAAGTAAATCCCTTTAGCGTTCATGCTCCGCCGCATTTTGGAAACCCTTTTGTACCAAAACATTCCTGGCTGGAAACGTTCTATAGTTTTCAGACATTGAACTTTTACTAGCACAAAGATGATGACGCTTTTCCTTTCCTGTCTCTGCGACGTGTACAGAATTTTACAAAAATATTTTCTCTTTCTTTCCCGGATGCTAGTATATATGTTATACTAAATTCTTCCCTTCTTATTCTTTAAGTCAACGGCTATTTTAATCATTACTCTATCCATTCTAATTTCATATTATTATAACAAGATTTTTATGTTAGTATTAGCAAAGCATTTTATTAATTTATCTTCTTTTTAATTATCTAATTTCGATTAAGTCGCCACCTCCTAATCGCTGCCTTATACTGCGATTACATTATCTATCTGGTAAGAATTAGATAAAGAAAATTTAGATTTTGTTAAAAATACAACTTATTACATACAGTTACACCTTTTACGTTTATCTCGTGTACTATGTTATTTTCATTCCGAATTTAGAGGGAAAGCTCCGGGTCATTTGATTGAAGAAACTCTGAAGTAATGCTTAAAAAAGGGCGATGTGACTCACAAGGATTTCGCAAACAATGTCCTGTACAATATGCTGGAGGATTGGCAGTTATGCTATAAAAAGTGGATTCGTAAGAGAAAGTAACCATGTTAAAATTAAAATAAAGTGATAAGTACGTGATCCTCCTCAATATTACTTGACCAGCTCTCATCAGCAGTGAACATTACTGAAAGCTGACATTGGCTCCAGTGTCAAATCCAATAGGCTCTTAGATATTAAACGCAGAATCTAAATTTTTGAGAATACCAAACTACTTAGCCCTTGGAAGGAACATTTGCTCTATGAATTAGGTGGAGGAATCTGCAGGCGGTGTCTGTTCCTCTAATGGTAGGTTGACGATAAGAACGAGAAATTTTTATCGTGGATTGTTAACCACATTGGAACATATATAAAAATACTTCATCTATGTTACAATGCCTTAAATGGAGTGATAAGCAAACGAAATGACTGCGACATACAAATCGTCCTTTGTTTATCAATCAATCATCATCGTCATACCCGCCTCGGTAGCTTAGATGGTAGCATGTCTGCCTCACGTTCAAGAGGTCCAAAGTTCGAATTTCGGTTAGGGTGTGTTACCTGGATAAGGTTTTTCCGGGGTTCTCCCTTATCCTGAAAGACGAATGTCGGGTAACTCTAAGCTCCATGGACCCCCGGCTCATATAAGCATCATTTCACCCCTTAACGTTGCAGGACGTAAATTACAGCAAAAAATCATAATCATCATCATGATCATTATCGGTATTATTGTTATATTTATCTTTATTGTTATAGTTTTCACTGGCATTTTTTTTTTTTTTTTTTTTTTTTTTTTTGCTTGTTCCATTTATACCTCGCCTTTAGCTGCTATGGTCATATCGGCGGCCGTTCTCCTTTGGAACATACTGAAGGTGTTAACTCGTTATCTTCACACTCTCATTCATACTTCCACACTCTGGGGAATATGGGGAATTATCTTGTTCGGAGAAAAATCCCCACACCCACCGCCGGGAGTCGAACCCGGGACCCCTAGCATGACAGGCAGGTGCTCTACCGACTGAGCTACGGAGCCAGCCCTTTGTTATCTTGACTCCACTTTTACGTGATCTTCTTCTATTATTTGCAGAAAACTTTCTATTTTAATTTCTATTTTGTTTTTAATGAGGACTCAAAGGACTTAGCTGTCGACGGGCCCTAAATTTCCACTCGGTTTTAGTGTATTCACTCTTTTGTGATAAAGGTTGTATGTATTTAGCTGAAAATCTAGGAGTCCTGAATTCCCCTTACACACTTTTTCAACAATTTCACATTATGCTATTGTAAGATTTTTAACCAACCAAATATATAAATTATTACTTCTTCTACCATTGCGTTATGTACCGCTAACTTAATTCTAATTTATCGGTAGCCAATTGGATAGCATTTATTTGGTATACCTGATACTTTCATGTTGAACAAAGAAGCTGTATAATGTAAGAATAGCTCTTTGCAAGATATTTTCGGTATCCCTTCTCACCTCCTGACTGTGAACGGATATATCAGTCGACAATGTTATATCACTTGAGAATTTTTATGGTATAATGGTTTCAGTGTACATAACTTGAAGTCAGCTACTTTAGAGTTGTTAAGTTTGCTGAGAACTTATAGCTTATGTAAAGAGTCCAATTAAGTGCTCAAGTTTTGGAAACTCCCTTTGTTTACTGTACAATGAAACGATTATTCTACTAAAGGTAGATCATGTGATGATTTGGCGCCACCATCTTGCTATATTAATAAAACAGTGCAGGAATTTAATTAGCAAACCTCACTTTCTGAGGTAGGTACGATTAGACACTTGCAAACTTTAACAAACTTAGACACCTACTATATCAGTAATATTATACCATAGCCAAATACTGAAGTCTACGTGATTACACTGTATGTGTACCTTGGTAACGCTTTAAACGAAGAGCACAGAGCATTCTTGGTTTGTTGCAAAGGAAGAATGCCTCAAATTAATTTTAGGATATATTTTCTGATGTAAATATACGACAGTAATGATCTAGACACACAATCAAATATTTCCTTAAACACAACAAATCCACCATGGTTATTGTTTTGTTTTTAACAGCTGAGACTCATTCATGATATTGTATTTGCTTCTTTACCTGCAAGAATGGACCCTTGATATTAATACTGTGGTCGCATGACATTTTTCTCATTTGCTGTTTATTTAGAGTAAATTGTATCGTACCAGGAGGCCATGCATTCTTGTCATCCAGCATCCAAACTAATTGTTTCCTCCTCAGTTTTATTGTGTATATTGGTTGCTAAAAGAAGGTTTATAAATAATACTCTGTCCGATGTTCATATCTCTCCCATCCCAACTTCGATTGCTTTCTTAATTTTTCCTAATTATCTCACAGATGTAAAGATCACGTACTAGAAAATACTAAAAATCACAGACATTCGCCTTTAATACCCTCCTTAACTCTTTTGACAAGGGTCTAAAGCGTATTCTGTTTAATTCTCTTTTAAAAGTTGTCATTATTGAGAACCTTGATTTCTTGAGAGCAATTCATATTTAGACTCATGATATATCCTAAGTAATTTGTAATTTGTAATCCCTTTCTCATCTTTTCTTTTGCATCATCAAATAGAAATACAAATTCAAGATTACAATTATAAAATCCATACTGGAAAACGCTGTATATTCCTAAATCCTGAAAATACTATCATGTTGCTTGACATTGAATAATAATTTGGTCCCGATACACCTAACCTTAGGTTTTTGTATATTGGAGGCCCTCCACTCTTTTTTATACATTTTGCCATTTCAACTATCCTACTCTTAATTGTTCTTAGCCATCTATCTCTAACTTTCGTTTTGTAATCTCCTATATTTCTCCTGTTCTGTTCCCATTTTATTGACAATTTTTTTCTAATTACTACTTCGGCCCACAAATTGTCAAATTTACATAGGCAGGCCTGTTCTCTCTTTACCTTTGTTTCACTACGATATAATAGACAATGGAAATCTGCTGGCTCTTCTCCATCAATGGACATTTATCTAGCTCCCTCTCTTGACCTATACCAGTCAACTTTCTCACTCCGGTTCTAGCCGAAGCAAAACCTCCTCGCTATAACTGATTACAAATGTCTGTATATTCTTCTCTTAAGAAGATATATTCTTCTTTTGTCACTTGCTCCATATCCTCAGCTCCACTTTCTTCGCTGTTCTTTCAAAACTGTACAATTCCTGCGTCTGTGTCCTTCCGTGTTCATCACCACTCCTTGTCATCATTATCTTACACTTAGGATAATTTTCTTTTGTTTTATCTGTGAAATATTAGCGTGAAGTCCTATGCACTACATTCTTCTGTCTGTTAATGTTCTGTTTTGTTGACAACAGTTAGAGATTATTAGGGTAAACCCAAAACATTAAAACTGCCCATACTTCAATGGCTTAGCAGGAATAAGCAAAGGCATTATCTTTACTTTTTCTTCTAATGAACTTTGCTACTTTTTTAATTTATCTTCATCTCATATACTTATACTAGCTTATCTTCTTTATATGATCTTAGGATCATTTCTGTCTCTACAAGCAGTGCAACTTCATCAGTAGAGAAGACTTGTGTCCCAATTCGCCGCTAGGTTTACTGATACTGGAATAGTTGTATTTATTAGTAGATACCAGGAGTTCATCCATAGCGTATTATCCGACACATCACATACAGATTGCCCTTTCCTTTCGCTCAGCAATATCTTTGAAACTTGGCCTCCGTGACCTCAGTGTAGGTCAATAATTATCAACCTTCTTCTTCTTCTTCTTCTTCTTCTTCTTCTTCTTCTTCTTCTTCTTCTTCTTCTTCTTCTTCACTCCATGGTATAGGCAATCAAGTGCCTGTTCCGCCTTCGAAGTCCTCCAGCTATCGTCTCCTGGGTCTGCCCACCGATCTCCTACCTATAGGATGATACTGTAGTATTTGTTTTTTAAGTCTATTATCTGGCATTCTTTCAACATGTTCCTTCCATTTTTGTCTGAGATCTTTTAAACTATCCTTCATACTAAAAATGTCCAGCTCTTCTCTTATATTTTCATTTCTTATTAAGTCCCTCTTGGTGCATCCTTTCACTCTTCTCAAGAATTTCATTTCTGAAGCCTGTATTTTACTCTGTTGCTTTTTAGTTAACGTCCAATTCTCACTTCCGTATGTCAGTATAGGTACAGCCATAACTTTGTATAACTTTAATTTTGTTTTTTACGTATTTTGTTTCTAAATATTCTATTTATTGTTCCACACACTCTTTGAAATTTGCATACTTTATTGTAGACATCATATTCCTTGCCATAACTAACATCAGCTCCCAAGTAGTTAAAATGACTTACCTGTTCAACGCAACGGTTATTTATAACTATTTTTGTTCTAATTGGCTATTTCCCAATGAATGCCATTACCTTTGATTTTATAAAAGAAATTATCATATTATATTGCTTACAAAGTTCACTAAGTTTAAAAATAGATTTTTGCAGGGCAGACTCGCTATTTTGTATAAACAGCAAACAATAAAATATTTAAAAAGTGTTTATTTGAAATTTTAAAACCTACATTCACTAGCTGCTTCCATTTGCACACTAGTTCGTCAATATAAATACTAAAAAGTGTAGGTGATAAACTTCATCCTTGTCTGACACCCTGATTAGTAAGATCTTTTTTTAGAAATTTTACCATTGTTCCTCACATTTATTTTTGTTTGTAAGTAGAAGCATTGTATCTTTTTACTAATTCTTGTGGGTATCCTCGTTCTTCCAATATTTGCCACATTTTGCATCGGTTTACCCTATCGAAGGTTTTCTCAAAGTCAATAAACAACATATACGTTTCTTTGTTAAACTCCCTATGTTTTTCAATTAGTTGTTTAACAATAAAAATGTTATCTGCACAGGATTTGCTCTTCTAAATCCACTTTGTTCTTCCGAGAGAAGACATTCAGCTATATTCTGCAACGTTTTGTTTATTATTTTAGAAAATATTTTATAGGCCGTATCCAGTAAACATATTCCTCTGTAATTGCTACAGTCATTCCGTTTCCCTCTCTTAAAGATAGAGATGGTTTGGACCATAAGCCAATCTTCTGGGATACATTGCTTCTTCCGGTACATATTATAGAAATGTAGCAGTCGGAGCTTTAGCAATAACCCCCCCCCCCCATATTTAAATAACTCTGCTTTCAATCCATCTTGGCCCGTTGCTTTCTTATTTTTAGTTTTTATGAGTTTTTCTTTTAATTTTTCAATTAAAATTAAATCTCCTTCATATGTGACGTTGCCTTCTGCGTTTTCGTTATTTATCTCCGCATTTTCATCATACCATAAAGCTTTGTAATGTTCTAACCATTTAGACTCCGGTATTATACTTAAATATGCTGTATCTTTCCCATCAGCCTTAAATATAAAATACTGTCCATGATATGAGAAACGGTATGTGTGTCGTTCTTCTGTATTTGATAATTGCACTGGTGACAAGTGGGTGTTGGACAGAGGACTTATGAATAGCTATTCTTTATAATGGCAAAACAAGGAAATGTCTTTGAATGAAGTAAACATCTGATGGTAAAACGCTTAGGAGGCAAGGCGATTGATAGTGATGGACAGAGAAGAAATTTCCTTGGAAAGCATATGAGGAAAGCAAAGAGAAGGTGTAGAAATAGGATGAAGTGAAACAGTAGCATGAGGTTAACAGACCACCAGGTCTTTCCGAAGACATGTGACGGAAGCAGAAGATGGTATCGCCGGGGCGGAACAAACACAAACACTGAGCAACACACATTGTGACGAGTGTCACTTGCGGCACATGACGGATTACCTGGGTCTCCTTCTGATGGCTTGATAGCGCCCGCATCAAGGAAAACAGCTTGTTTACTTCAGGATGTTCTGCAACAGATAATCTCTCCGGTTATCCCGGCCAGCAGTTCAGTTGCAAGATATACAAGTCGGGGCATCCCCAGGTGATGTCACAATAACAGACTTGCCAACCATCAGCAATGAAACTACCACAAGACTCATTTGTTCAGCTTAATTTATTTTACAGTGGTGTAACAGAGATGTTTTAGTATAAATGTATCTTTATTAAACTATGTTAATGTTAACGGCTCAAAATACCCTTATGTAGATAGAGTTAACATGGAAAATTCAATGCCATGGCTGGGCTTTGAACCACGGATCTCCTGGTTTCCGTCCAGTCGCTCTAACTCATTGAGCTACCTTGGCCAGCTTGCCGTCATGACACTAAGCTCTCCATTTGACCGTATATTGCCCAAGTAGGTTACTAGGGGCTCTCTCATTCGAGATACACCGTTTGTGGTGACTTACTATTGTAAGTACTTGAGTCCCAGGCCGCCAGAAACGGTGTATCTCGAACGCGAGAGCCCCTAGCGGCCTACCGGGGAAATATACTGGTCAAATGGAGAATTTAGTGTCATGACGGCAAGTTGGCCATGGTAGCTCAATGAATTAGAGTGACTGGGTGGAAAACAGGGGATTCCTGTTTCAAATCTCGGCCATAGCATTTAGCCTATGTACGACTAATGTGAAGAAATGATTAATTTCCATAAATTCACCCTCATGTGTTCATCAATTATCGTAGGGGTTGTGCTAAATGTTATGCTCGTATAATATATCTGGTGTTTACATCTAGAATTAAACAGTCATAAAATATGTCTTTTTGAGGGGTATTTAAATTGAAACAGAAATTATGAGTAAATAAATTCAATGAAATTAAATATGAATATTTAGTGAAGTTGTGGAGTTGTACATCTCAAAATATATTATGAGCACATTTTGGCTTGTGGTAACATGACATTAAGTAAGATAATAAATAGCGACGACTAGTTTTCAGGCAAATTCGTAGAAATAGTTTGCAGGTTACGCAAACAAAGGAGAGGAAGCTGTGTAAGATTGTCATATTAGTTATGACAAGCTAGCTTTGGATTTTTTGGAATGAGAAATTTATAGACTATTTGAATCGTTTATTTCAGAAACCACCTAAGTGCGCATTTTTCAACTTTCGGAAAACTAAAGAAAACTGTTTTGCAACATAAGTATAGGTCTAGTCTCCTTCAAATATGTGTTTACCAAATCAAAAGCATGCTATTGAAATAATCTATTTGTATTTTATTTTTTTTCCTTTAAGTTTTTGAGTCATAAATTTTTTAAAAATTGCACTTAGGTGGTTTCTGCAATAAATGAGTGTATCTAAAAGTGATTTTTTAAAATTATTATTGAACTTAAGTCAAACCATCACTTTATAACTGTTTTGGTATAAAAGGTAAGTAACAGACGCACTTAAGTATAAAAAGAGTGTTTTTATTAAGCCTAAATAAAAAATACAAGTAGACTACAGGCTATATACAAAGATCTGGCCTTATTCACTTATTCAGCTTCTGGCAAGTCTTCTGGCAACTCTTTGTTAGTTGTTGTTGGCCATTGGATGATAGTGTCATAGAAGGCTTAGTGTATTCCATCAACTTTTTATATCGTCTATCTTTTTTTTTTTTTTTAATTGGGACCTAAAACAAAAAATCCAATCTTCCTGTGACATACTCTTTATGTCCTATTTCTACTGTAAGGAGAATAATATACATCAACATATTCTTGAAGAATGGAACCAACAATGGCTAACAACTTCAAATGGAAGTTTAACAAAAACATTATTTTTCCCTAGTGTATATGACAGAGGAAAATGTGAAACTCTTGTACCAAATTTTGTTTTGACACAATTTTTAAGTGAACATGGTAAATTTGGTGAATACTTATCACGATTTCACTTAACATCTAACCCCAAGTGCATGTGTGGTGAAGAATTTCAAACTGTGGTTCATCTCCTTTTCTGTTGTCCCATTTTCTGGAGAGAAAGACAAGAATCAATATTCAAGCTAGACTCTCTAGAAACTGAATTTTCTGCTAAGCTCACATCTTTGCTAATGAAGCCACAACAGTATAAGTACTTCATGATGTTTATAAACTCAGTGCTTAAGCGTCTGAAATAGTTTAAATTAATATGCATCAGATTATAAAATTTTCTTCCTTCTAGTATTTAAAATATTTTTGTTAAAATTGTGTATTTTTATGTATCAACTCCAACCTTAATATACCACTTTACTGATGTTTATAAACTCAGTGTTTAAACGTCTGAAATAGTTTAAATTAATATGCATCAGATTATAACATATTTTCTTCCTTCTAGTATTTAAAATATTTTTGTTAAAATTGTGTATTTTTATGTATCAACTGTAACCCTAATATACCACTGTGTAAAATAGGGTTCATAAACCTGGATAAATAAAAAAAACAAACATTTCACTGTGCGAAACGGTATACATTTTAAAATTTGTTATAGCCTACAAAATGTTTAGCTAAAAGTAAAATATAAACGTTTAAAAAAAAACTTGGTAAAATAAAAGTAAACTTACCTTCCCCAAAGGATAAGCTTTCTCTGTTGGTAGTTCCGGAGGGCTGGCAGTTTTTAGCAATGTGAAGGTAGATGTTGTTATTCCTCCAATGAATTCTCTTGATACTACTTTTCCTGGAGTATCCTTGTTGTACAGAAACTGCTTGTACTTGGACACTTCGAGTGGCTGCTTATTTTCTTTAGATACTTTCCTACCTGATGTTTCGTCCGAATTTGGCATTTTCTTATATGATTAGGGCCACCACTTTTTGAACATCGTCTGATATAAGGTGATATACAGTAAATCGGCCAGACTTACTAGCTTTTAGCATGAGCTCTGCATATCCATCAGGAATATAAATCCTGTCCATCTTTTTCAAGAGACGCTTTATGCTTCCAAAACCTCTGTCACATGGGGAAAATGAGTGGCCACGTACAGGGTAGTTGTGAGTCACAAAGCACATGATGTCATCAAGGCCGCCAACTGTCACAAGTGAAATTTACCACACAAAGAAGATAAGCGCGGCGCTTGGGTTCTTTCTGAAATAAACGGATTATTTTCAAGGCTGAAAATAGCATTGCTGATATGAAACATAGGTTACTTCTGCACTAAAGAATGCATTCACCTTTAAATTGTACAGTACCACCAAAAACATTTTTTATATTTTGTCTCTTAGGTGGTTTATTAAATAAACGATTCATTTATAGATCGTTATTAGGAGAATTTGAAGGTTAGTGGTACATCTTGGATATAATCTAAGACTGTTATGGACTGATTGCTATTAGGACAAGACGCAGTAAGTAGACGGATTAGGCGTCATTTTTTCTCAATTGGTAGAACCGAGTATTATCCAATAAAGTATGGACAATCCATTTAAGGTTTCGAAGTCAGAGCCAGTGCTATACCCTCAATGAATAATACACAACCACGCATGACCTGAGATAGATTTCTGATAGCTTGAGCGGATAGTCGGAATTAACATGAAAGTAAGAGGTCTTCAAGACATTGTGGAGTGATACTACAGGTTCAAGTTGGCGCAACATCGGGAAACAAACATTACTGTTTCAAAATGCTTTATTGTTTCTTGCTCACAGTTTGAAAATAGTTTACCCAGGGCTAAGGTAGGTTTAAGAATATCTATATTGTTAGTCAAATGATCAGAAAGCATGATTCCATGACCACTGCGAACGCTCCTTTAGGAGTGTGCTTTGACCACTGGAAAATCGTTAAGGCAACAGCGGCACAATTAGTGAATCAGCGACTACTGAAACTGCATTTCTCCGTGAGAAACAGCTGAAAGTCGCTAGAGCCAGGCCAGGTGAGTAGGAAGCATGAGCAGTCATTTCAAAGTTGTTTGTTACGAAGAAACTCCTGCGTCGTGTTCGCCCGATGCTCTGCAGCGTTGTTTTGATGAAAGAGCACACGTCCAACCACTTCCGCCCGTCTTTCACTCAATGCTGGGAGGAGTTTATTCTTCAAAACATTTTGGTAGCATATAGCTGTCACCGTAATGTCCTTTGGAATGCGTAAAGATTACACCATTGTGCTGTCCCAGTGGTTTCGTCAGCACTGGTGCTCACCCGATCTTCTTCTTTTTTTGTGGGGTGGCGATAAATCTATGTGCTTCCACTGAGCTGATTGGTGTTTCGTTTCAGGGTTGCAAAAGGGCATGCACGTCTCATCCATTGTCACAATCTATTGAAAGAAAGTTATATTCATGCCGTCCTCACGCGTCAACATCGCCTGACTATTAGCCACGAGCGCAGCCTAGTGATCATCGGTCCATCGGTCAGCATTCGTGGCACACACCTGGAAGACAATTTTCACATTTTCAGATCCTCATGCAGGACTGTGTGCACAGACCCCACGGAAATGCCAATTTTGGAGAAGATGTCTCCAACGCTGAATAGGTGATCCTCCAAAAGCACGTTCTCCACTCGCTGGATCATATCGTCAGACCGGCTAGTGCAAAGACGTGACTGTCTGGCGAATATTATCTTAATCATTCTAATTCCAAAAAGGATAGGAATCTCCACTCAAGAAAAACAGGATTTTTTATCAATATACATATAACTCCTACAAGTTCATAGCAGAAGCACTATTATTGATGAAGTGTATTGATGTTTTTATTCACTTAGTTTAATATATGATTTCGACCTTTTTATGTCTCACCTATTCGGCGTAAATATTTTAAATTCGAATTTAAATTGTCATTAAGATTTCTTAAGTATATGACATTTCAATGAATCTTTTCTGAGAAAATAGAGAATTTCTTTTAAAATGTTCCATGCAACGGTTAGGGGGAACTTTTGAAAATTTGGTGCCACATTTTGGAAGATGCTGTACTTAGTTAATAATTTTGGTTGTTAATTGAAATCTAATCTTTCAATTGTGCTGTTCACACACATACAAACAGCTTTTTAATTGGGTCTTTGAACATATATTTTCAGTGATTCTCTAGTTGAACTTTTGGGTGGAATACTTTCCCTACTTCCTATACCTAGTAGAAGGTAAAGAATACATAAAATAAATAAAATGTGATTTGTATAAAAAATAAAATAAACCTGAACTAGCTTTCCAACTAACAACATATACTTATCACAAGTAATCACTGTCATGGGGATCCAAAATTAAACATTATAAAACAGTAATTAAACTAGAAGTACTGTACGCATAAAAAATACTTAACCTGAATTTCAAGGGTCAGATAGAGAAGCTTGAATTAGAACGAAGAATATTAAGAAAGATCATAGGACCAACATTTCAAGATAATAAGATAATTGTACATCAAGAATGAAACTCTCTACAAGAAAATTGAAAAACTCTCAGATACTATACGAAAATTGAGGATAAATTTTATGGCCATCTTCTCAGAACGAACTCTAGCAGATAAACTAAACAAATATTTGATTTATTACGTAACCGTAAAACAAAAACTAACTGGTTAAAAGAAACTGAAAAAGATTTAGCAGAATTAAAAATCACAGAAAATTCGTTACTTGACGGGACAAAGAAAGTAATAAAATCAAAATATAAGGTTCAAAGATAGATCTACATTAAAATAAAAACCTATTATCTCGGCAGAAGAAAGGAAAAAAGATCAGGTAGAATGAAGGAATTATGGGAACTAAGAAAAGAATAACACAGAGAAATGATTTATCTAACGTACCCCAAAGAGGGTGAAAAGAAAAAAAAAGGTAGGTAGTAGAAATTAACTTGTGAAAAATGCGGAAGTTACAGAATACAATAACCCAGCAGCCGTAAGAAGCGTTAAGAAACGTTAGGGGCAGGAGGAAAACAAATGAGTGTGAGGTTGCTACACGAACTCTCGATTACCGCTGTAGATTGACGCTGCAGAAGTTGTCAAGTTTGATCCAGACGGGGTGCGCGACTGGTACCTCATCTATCACCGTCCGTCGTGCCGTGAAACGAAACAAACTGGGATCGGATCGGATGGCCCTCGGGGCTTATGAGCGGTGCAAATCGGCACGCAAGATACGAGCAAGAAAACCAACACAATAATAATTGATTCCGAGTCGGAGAGTTCGCATTACAATGGGAGCAGCTGCCAACTGTGGCACAAAATGACAGATAACGTTACCAACCTCCTACAATAAACATTTGTTTGCTGAGGAAGTTTGCCCTCTGTACCCTGCTTTATTATTAATATGTTTTCCTACGTTTCAAAAGTAGTGCATTATAGGATGCTTTGTGTTAAATAACATCGTTTCGCTTTATTTCTTTGCTAGGGTTTACTTCTTCTTCTTGTCTTCCAAAAGTCCATCTTCTGTCCTTTCTATCGCATTTTTCATAATTTCTTCCACCTTAGTCTTTTATTTGTTCCTCTTTGTGTTGGTACGAGGGTGGGTAAAAAAGTAATGCATCCTATGTTTTTTTTTTTTTTTTTTTTTTTTTTTTTTTGAAAATGGAATCCAATTTACATAGCTTGAAAACTACAACATTGACGATTAATTTATCACTATTCAATATAATCTCCGTCGTTTTCCATAGTTTTGGTCCACCTTTTAACTAGGGCATATATTCCAGTGTGGTAAAACACATGGTCTTTCTTCCTAAGCCATTGACGCACGAACGTTTTCACAGCCTCCTCATCTTCAAAATGAATCCCACGATGAGCTTCCTTTAGTTGCCCGAACAGACGGAAGTCTGATGGTGCCAGGTCAGGGCTGTATGGGGGTGAGGTAAGATTTGCCATCCCAATTTTTCAATTTCTGCAGTGGTGTAAAGGCTGATAAGTGGTCTTGCATTGTCATGCTAAAGAAGAACATCCGCCATAGCTTTTGTTGGGCGAACTCGACGAAGACGTGCTTTCAGCTTTTTGAGAGTTCTGACGTATTGGACAGAATTTATTGCGCACCCTCCGCATCCCATAGCACTGTCGCCATAACTTTCCCTGCCGACCGCTAAGTTTTAATTTTTTTTTTCTTTGGTGACGTTGTGTGATGCCATTCATTGACTGCCTCTTTGATTCATGTTCAAAAAAATGAACCCACGTTTTGTCTCCAGTAAATTTTTTTTCCAGAAACTGCTCTCCCTACAAATTGGAGCGCTGCAAGTGATCGGAGGCTATTGGTTTCCTTGTTTCTGTGTTTTGGGCGGTTAACATTCTTGGTACCCAATGTGAACAAACTTTTGAGTAACCCAGTTGTTGAATAATCGTCATCACACTGCCTTTACTGAGGGAGGTAATGCGACACAATTCACCTGTTGTTACCCGGCGATCATCACGAATGATATCATCGACTCGCTGAATGTTGCATGGAGTCACTTCAGTCACCGGCCTGCCGCTTCGCTTTTCATCTGCCAATGGTGTTTGCCCTTTAGCTTCGTTACAGTGACGAACCCATCGTCTAACAGTGCTGACATCCACCGTTGCATCACCATACACATGTTTTAGCCTTTCGTGAATGCGAATTGGCGTTTCACCTTCCGCAGTCAAAAATTCAATCACAGAACGCTGTCTAATACGAATGTCGATGTCAGCCATTTTGCAAGAGGATGCAGTGCTGCCACCTGTTGACTTAGGAAGCTACTACTGCAGGGGATTGGAGAAGAAGGTTTGAGGAATTGCACCAAATTCAAAGTTTTCACATAACTTACTTATTTAAGGGAAAAAAGAGGAAGAATTACTTTTTGACCCACCCTCGTAATATGAAAGTATTTATCGCGTCTTCAAGTTAATAGCTAAGAATGGATGATATTAATAATTGAATTTGGTAGTGTATCCTTTTGCTTATAAAGTGAGTAGGGGGAAGATGGAATTTGGGGGAAAACGGAAGTTTCGTAATATTTTGTTTATCTGAATCTGGATAGCCGCCCTTACCACAGCCTAGCATAGGGGCATGCTGTTGTGTTCTTCCGTTTTATATCTTGCTTCATCCAGTGATAAACAAGAAACTACTATCTGTGAACTTGGTAAATACAAGCAATGTACTTGCCCATACGTAAGGTCTGCCATTTCATGTACTGTATGGAGCTTCACCTATCCATGGCGTCTTTGTGAGCACATGGTAGCTCGAACCACTATGGTTGGTAGCGTACACCAAAAATAAGGTTCACTTGTATCTTCCCTAAGGCATTGGGGTAACTTGAAAGTTCTTAAAGAATACTGATAAATTACATAAGACCGATTATGACGGTTTGACCGATCATTCTTCAAACCATTGAAAACATTTTGGCAGCAAGCTACTTGGATGCATTCAAACCCTGACCGGAGAATTACAAGAATGCAGTTTGGTTCTCTCCTTTCTTCATTGTATCATGTCTCTAACATGCGTTAAAATTACATTTTATAAAGTGTCTTAAATGTTGGAATACAAATACTGAATTTACTTTATTTCTTAATTTCCAACTTCATGTTGTTGCATCTTCCTCCATGTTGTTCGATCTTCCCCCCTGTTAACTCCCATCTTCCCCTAATGATGGTGTAAGGTGTAAGCTTTGTTGCAATTAGTTTAATTATACATTTTTACATCCTTACATTTAAGGACACTGATTACTGTTTCTCCCAGTAACAATTGAATATACAGCCAATATCTTGACATACTTTTTATATTTTTCACTATTCCCATTTCCATAAAAAGGACATGATCGTTAAGGTGTCATCTTCCCCTGACTTACCTTACCTAAATTTTAAATTATGTGTAATTTCGAATATCTAATACACTTTATATATTTACGTCCATTGCACTTTAAACACAAGACTAGAAAATACTGTTCCATAAGCGATCTTAATTGAAACTAGATCTAAAAACTTAACACTTTATTTAAACTTATTCATTTATCATCCTTTTAGTGTTCTCGCCTTCATTTGTTTCATTCTGACAAACTTTCATAACTTTGAACCTTCTGAAATTTTATTCATTCATAACCTATGATCAATTTTTCCATTTCTTCCGAAATTACATAAGATACTTCTTAATTACACATGTCATACATGTAATAAATTTATGAAAACTTGTTTTATCCCCAGTAGTTTTATTATTACTTCAGTTTTATAAATACATACTTATGCCATATTATCACCTGATATAACCAATCGACAATCTTCAAAAGATAATATAACATTTCTGTTATCTAGCATAAATTATTCCAGCATAATTTCTTTTTCCAAAGAAATGTCGGCTTCATCTTTTTAATATGAAGGAAAAAATACATTTCTTTTGCCCACGCGACTACATATAGGCATTTTTGTACAAAACTTCTTATAAATTGCCTTTTATTCTCTCTACTTCATGATAATCCTGAAAAATATTAACAAAAAGTTCCACTCACGTTTCCTTGAATGAATGATAGGAATAATATACTGCGACCCATATAGACCTGAACCATTTCAATATGCCATAACTTTTGAACCAATAACAGGACACACGTGCAACTTTGGGAGAATATAATACACAATAGGGAGATTACAAGTACAAGTGTCCTCCACCAGCATCTATACCTGTCTGCACTCGTCTCACCATATTCTCTGAAGTTTTACGCAGAGTAACCTCGCCAATGTTACTTATTTCGGTTCGAATGGATTCCTTGAGAACTTCAATTGTCCGTGGCCTATTCGTGTACACGACTTTTTACATAACCCCACACGAAAAAATCTGGTGAGATTAGGTCAGGGAATCTGGGAGGCCAGAAACCTATTGAGATTATTCGATTATCAAAGAAACTGGTTACAAGTTCCATGGTGTCACTATACTTATGGCACGTTGCCCCATCTCAATGGAAATAACCTTCTCTCACTTCGATATCATCCAGCAGCTTCACACATTTCTTGAAGATACCCATAAAAACTTCAGTGTTTACAGTTGTAGATGCAGGTAGAGGACACTTCCAAAATTTTCTCTGAGATGTAACTAGTGTAATGTAATTCCCCAGTTATGTATTATATCCTTCAAAAGTTGCACCTGTATCCTGTATCCTATTGAAACGGTCCAGATTTATACGGTTCGCATATACAATGCAGAAGCTTTTCTTCATAGTCAAATATTTTAAAAGTTAGTTCCTATATTATGAATTTTGAAAGACCCTCTCTTTGTTCAGCCACAATAGTAAATTCCACTAACACAAATGTTACTTAATTTAATTCCTGTTATTTTACGAACTCTACATTTCCTATCTCTCGCGGTTTAACAGATATGCAAATGTCATTAATTGAGAGGGCTTCTGAGGCTATTGCCATAAAATTTAATAAATAAATTTCATTTGTCATAAAAATATCTTAAACGTTCGATATTTGAATCATAATCGTGAAGGGCTATTTTGAGACAAGTTTTTCCTCTAAAACATACTTTTTTTAAATTATTTATTTACCTCCTCCAAAGTCAAGTCACATCGGACGGTACTTTAGTGTTGGGAGATCTATTTATAGTCTTCCTATAAGAAAAGAGCATATGTACGTACTGAAAGTAAGTGTTGTATATGTGAATTTGTCCTTCTGCGGTAAACCTGTACTCTAGCGCGCTGCTAGGTTAGCAACCAATCGGAGTCCTGCGGTGTTGTTATATTTCATTCCTTAAATGATGTGTGGCGAGCGCCAAACTAATCAATCTATATCCGCGCTAAGACAAAAATTCAGATATTCCACAAAATTATCCATGAGGAAGTTAGAGAGTGGTGTTTATAACATAACCGTAAAATCCCAAATTTAGCTCATTAATTCTCCTAATACAAATAAAGTACTATTATAACAATGCATCGCATCTTAAGCAATGTAATGAATAGGATAATTGGTGGGCAAGTATGCCTTACTCAGAACTGAAACAAACATTTTACATGACGTGATAAAAGAATTATTTTGAATAAGCCAACGCGTTTGTTAACTTCGAACGAGAGGAAACAATACACTTCCTACTGGCCTAGCAGAACGTGTCTAGTCACATTATATCTTTGTTTGTGAATGTTTTAGTAATATCTATATACTCTAGAGAGTTCATCCGTTTAAAACCCTGGGAAAATGCATCAGCTGGATCAGCTTGCAATTTAAACGAGACACGAGGTATTATATACCACCTTCCCCCTTACTACTGCAAGAACAATCCAATTAAGTTAATGTGGGCTCAAATTATGTTGCAAACAGATATAATAAATTTAAACTGACTGACACTGAACGGCTTATCGCAAAGAAATTGACAAGGAACACAACAAGGCTGGGAAAACTGTGTGAGACTCCAGATAAAATACAAGAAGACGACTTTTGGAAAGAAATAGCACGTGAGGGGATTTTGGAACGTATCATCATAAATTTGCAATACTCAGACGAAGAAAAGACAATGACAATTACGAATTATTTCTCAACGTAAATGACATTCATAGCTATATGGATGCATTTTTTGTTTTTGTTGTAATTTTACGTCCTCCAACGTTAAGTCATATCCATCTTCATCTCATGTATCATCAGTGTCACCGCCTGTGGTGCCATATGTAGTAAATGTGGGCGTTAAACACTACACATTTCATTTTTCTGACGACGAATGGAATGGGTAAAATGGTGCTCAAATGAGCCCAGGATCCATATAGCTTAGAGTTACCCGACATTCGTCTTTCAGGATAAGGGAAACCCCTGGGAAAAACCTTACCCAGGTAACTCACCCTGACCGAGATTCGAACCCGGGAGCTCTTGAACGTGAGGCAGACTCGCTACCACAACGCTACCGAGGCGGGCTATATAGATGCACCACTGGCATTTTCGTTGGATTAGAAATATAAGTAATGCATAATCTATAATTATTTTGAAACTTTTTATTTAAAACATGTGCGTAATATACGAAAATCCATGTTGGAATTGTGATTTGTGCAACTGCATTATTATAAAACTTTGGAAAGTTCAATTTACATTTCCTTAGTTTAACACCAAGAAGACTCCCCGGTATTCGAGAGAGAGGGAAATACTAAAAGAGTGTGGATAACGAGGTGGCAATGCTGAAGGCTCTAACACATTCGATTCGCTGCAGGAGAGAACGCCTTCCATTTGAAACACATGATAATTATTTTTCTGTGCCAAATATTATTTATAGTTTGTAGCACTGTCATAACTTGAACAGTCAGGAAAGATTAAGAAAGTGTGACCAATTTTTCAGATCCTTTAGCGTTCATATCAGGGCATTTTAACTTGTTATTAGGGATAGCCGGTGCTGTGGAAAATTACAGGTCTCAAGAGTAAAGGGAAGGTTTGGCTATAAAAACCTCTACATCGCTGTTGGATAACATTAAAAAATGGCATGTTTGTCCTATTTACGAGGGCTGTTCAATAAAGAATGATCACAATTATTTTTGACAACGTTCCTTTAATCATCCTCATAATTTTGATGGTCCTTCTCAGAATAGTCTCCCCGGAATGCGATGCACTTGTCCCAGCATTTCTGTTAGTCCTCAAAGACATGCTGGAAACCATTTTTGAGAGATCCTTGAAAATCGCCTCCTCGGCCTTCACCACTGCTTCTGATGATGGATAATGCCTCCCACTAAGGCGTTTCTTCAAGTTAGGGAATAGAAAAAAGTCACATGGGGCTAAATCTGGAATACAAGGAGAGTGAGGGATGCACTTCGCGTTTATTTTTGTAAGATATTCAGCATCAACATTGGCAATATGCGGCCGCGCATTATCGTGATGCAGCATTCAGCCTGCTTCATGGAGATGTGGTCTTTTGCGCCTGATATAAACTTGCAATGTTTTCAGGACATCCCTGTAGTATTGTCCAGTTACTGATGTGTGTGCAGGTACAACATGCTGATAAACCATTTCATGAATATCATAGAATGAAATGACTATCACTTCCTCTGACGTCAAATTTAACTGCATGCGGACCTGCATCCGATTGTCCTTTTGTTCGGGAATCAACAGTCTTGGAACCCATCGCCCACAAACAGGTCTTATGTGTAATGTTTCATAACCAACATGTGGATGGCACTCTATGAAATGTTCAGTATTTCAGAAAGTGATCTTAAGGTCATTCGTCGATCCTAGCTCACAATGGCAGCAGCAGTGTTGATTTTTTCTTCTGTAAGAGAGTAGCTGGAGCACCGGGTCCATCTTCCTTTGAAATTGATTGTTTCCCCTCTTTAATTATTTTAAACCACCTTTGAGCTGTGCTGTAGGGAAGAACAGACTCTTCATAGGCCTCCTGTAACATTGTATAGGCCTCAACTGGAGATTTGTTGAGACGAAAGCAGAATTTCAAAGTCGCATATTGTTCCTCGCGTGTTACCTCCATTGCAGCGGTAGGCGATACTGAACATTTCTGAACTGTCCTGGTTCTCGCAGGTGTGAACCAGCAGTATCAACAATGAAAGTACTACGGCGTGTTTGTTTCACATTAAGCTAACAGTATATGATAAGGTTTAATTTTAGTGCAAAAATTATGACCGCAAAAAAATTATGATCATTCTTTATTGAACAGCCCTCGTAATTATATCACCATTCAAGTTGAGAAACGTGGCCGGTCAGCGTCAAGCAAAAAGTTCTTATTTTCAATAAAAACGAATGTGTCACACGAAAATATTTCTTGAAGTTTCCCTTCCGGAAGCCATGTAGCACTGCTCCATTTATGGAAGGCAGGCCTTTCCAGAAGCTGCTGGGAAGGAGGCTGATAAAGCTGGCGGAGCCCCACACTTACCTTATCTACTCCTGCATCGCAACCAGAGCCCCGACTTTTAACAGACCTGCCTCGGTGCAAAACGAAAAATAATAATCCTAAAACTATTTTAATGAATGGTTCTGTACCATTGCTGCGCGGTACACGCTCGTGTGCTCATTAAAACTTGAAATTTATGTTCCAGTATCAATTAATTTCTCGCGGGTAAATAATCCATCACGTTACAGGGTGTGTGGAGAAATCTGACCCTAGACCCCGGCACAGTTGCGATCCTTACAATACACTGGAGTTACGTCACACTTTATAGCTGACGGCTTCATTCTTGCTGACTTTACTTAATGCCCCCCGTTGCGACAAATTTGGATTGTGCTGCGTGGCCCTAACCCGTGGAGGACATTGGAGGCATTTAAAGAATCTCGCCTGACACTTACTTCTACAGTCTCGCCATCTTCGTTACTCATACACATTAATTTACCTAGGTGTTCCTGTCTTGTGAAGTTGAACAACAATACGGGGTGAAAGAGGTGAAATGTATGGGAGTTGTTACGGGTATAGCTAACAGAAATAAACTTAAGGTGAACTCAAGCCCTTGGGAAGATTTATTTGTTTGTTGCTTGTTTGTTCATTTGTATTTTGCATTGGTACAGCCTTTGCAGCACAACTTTGCCATAGAAGAACAATACCATGGGTCACGAAAGGAACAAAAACGAATCGCATTTCACAACCCCTTTTGTTACTGTACAAGGTGTACTAACAAATCTCTAAAAAGTGTGGATATATTATACACATATAATCGTGAATGTAGGTTGCATTCAGCCTATAGGTCATTGAAGTAATACTGTGCGATGTTTACTGATCTGGTAAAAATTTCAGTGTTTAATTAAAATTATCTGTTAAAATCTTTGTAATCGCAGTCCATGAACACGTACAGCATGCCTCCATAGGAACGGATCTGTTTAGCCAGTTAAAACTTCTAAAACTTAATTTTACTTATTAGGTTTGCATATTAATATATCTCACTCTATACCGATTCTAACCTACGAGGTTACTTTGAAAAGTTCAGACATCAAATCGAAGATGGCAACACTCGTAAATAAACGCTAGCGAATTTGTTGTTCTGTTGACCGTTACTCATCAAAGTATCAGGCATTTTGGACGCTCACTTGTTATGTAACAGTCGAAGTAAGTTGGTGCGAGTGTTTTTATGAAAGTGGACAAAATCGAGTATCGAGCTGTAATTAAATATTTTTTAAAGGCAATACGCCTACGCAAATCAAGATGAGTTGGGTTCTGTGTAAGGTGACTCTGCACCATCATTCACCACAGCGAAATATTAGGCAGCTCAATTTAAACGTGGCTGTAAGAGCTTGAGAGACGATGAACTTTCGAGACGTCCTAAAACTGCAACTACCAATGAAAACATCACCAATGTTCGACAAATGGTGCTAGACGACCGCCGAATTAGAGTGAGAGATAGCAGAGGCTATGAACATATCAAGAACATGTTTGTGACATATTAAATCAACATTTAGACATGAGAAAGCTGTCCGCGCGATGTGTGCCTCGTTTGCTTACGTTACACCAAAAACGTGTTTGAATGAACATTTTCCACGTTCTGTTGGTGCAGTTTAGGCGCAATACATCCGAGTTTTGGCGCGAATGAATTACTGTAGAAGAAACTTCGATACACCATTATACGCCTGAAACAAAATACAGTGCTCGCCTCGATAGCGTAGATGGTAGCGTGTCTGCTCACGTTCAAGAGGTCCCGAGTTCTAATATCAGTTAGGGTGAGCTACCTGGGTAAGGTTTTTCCGGGGTTTTCCCTCATCCTGATAGACGAATGTCGGCTAACTCTAAGCTCCATGGATCCCGGGTTCATTCGAGCATCATTTCACCCATTTCATTCATAGTCCGATATGACTTAACGTTGGAGGACGTAAATTGCACCAAAAAAAATATAGTCATGCAGTTCGTTTAATCGATTATCCTCAGAAAGGAAAAACCATTATAGGAGCATACTACGCTTCATTACTTGACAAGCTGAAGGCACAACTTGCGTAAAACGGCCACATTTGCACAAAAAGAAAATCCTGTTTCACCAAGACAACTCAGCGGTTGCAATAACCAAAATCCACGAATTACAGTTTGAACTACTTGACCATCGGGCTTACTCACTAGATATAGCCCCAAGGGACTTCTTTTTGTTCCTTCATCTGAAAACTGCGCTTGGAGGACAGAGATTTTCGTCAAATGAAGAGGCAATCAATCACCTTCCTTTGCAGAGAAAGGAACGGTTACAGAGATGGAAGCATCGCTGAGAGAAGGTGGGGAGTTACAAGGAGACTACGTTGAAAAATAAAAAAGAAGTCCTTAAAACTGTCTTGTATCTTTATTAGGTCGGAAATTTTTCAGACCACCTATGTACCTTTGCATAAATTTATATTAGAACCTCAGAACGAATCGGAACAAAAGATAGACATGTGTAAGTTGATAAATTGTTATATGTTTCAATTATATAATTAATTTAAAAAGTAAGGGAAACTTGCGAAATAATGTCCAGAGATATTACAAATAATGTCTATATATGGCTGTAATTTCGAAATAGATTTTTAAAGTTCTCAATTAAAAAAAATGTTGGTATTTAATATTCCTTCTAGAATATTTTTCATCATTGCCACTATGTCCCATTTAGAATATCTAAATAAGGCACAATACCTACACCTCTAACACCGCATTTTCTGTGTCCAGTTCCAAATGTACTCATTTGTTAATCTTTATACCTGCATTGCCGCCATAAAAGAACCTGTTCCGGAACTCGAAAAGGTCTGGAAGCATACACCAAGGACCGAATCTCTTTCTAACTGTAAAGTAGCAGTGTGGAGGCGGTTTAATGAGGTAAGCACCTGAGGATAAGTGAGAGAAACTGTTTGGTTTGTTCTCGTTTACCACCCTTTAAGATTAATACTGCAGCCTCAGGACAAACTGTACATTTATATTGCTTATACCAAACAAGGGAGGCATTTTATGGCGCAAAAGAGAGCAGACTTCATTGCTACCATAAAGAGCTGGCAATAGGAAGGAAATCACTGCTGTCTCAGGATTACAGATGGAGGCAAAATAATGTAACGGTTGCAAAGTAGCAGACTGAGACAAACTAATCACCCATTAACGCTTACAAAAATAACAAACACAAAGTAACTATTATCCAATAAAGGTTACTCAAATATGCCTTTGACTGTAAAAAGCACAACTCAAAAAAAAAAAAAGCAGGTTAGTACCAAATAATGCCTAAATTCAGCCTCTACCAAATAAGTGATTAGAAGTTTTAAAAAATATCGGCCGTCCTTAACAACGATTTATATAGAAAATATATCTGAAAGATTAATTTTCCCAAGTATAGCTCTCAGATGTTTGTTTAAACTACTGTAAATTCCCCTTAGGGAGGGAATCCGTCCCATTCAGCTGTTCTAGTGCAAGCGCTGTGGACATTTAGCACTCGTGGTACCTCTGACGTTACGAGAGGAATCTCAGGCCGAACATTCCAGCCCCTCCGTGAATGGGAGTTGTTCGGATTGGGTTGAACTCGAGGGGTCAGTGTGTTCCCGACACCCGCGGGAGATAGGCTACTTCCGGCCAGTACTAGCCGCCCGAAGGGGGCAGCAAGTTGCCTAAGAAATCCCGCGTACTAGCCTGCAGAGCTAGTAGATCACCAGGCGGCCCCACCGAGGTTTTCGGTAGTCTTTCCTGCGGGGTTGACGCGGATAAGTGGCGTATCTACCTCGCTCGCACGGAGGGGGTAGAGGGTTGCCTAGGAAATCCCGGGTGCTAGCCTGCAGAGCTAGTAGATCACCAGGCGGCCCCACCGAGGTGTTCAGAAGTCTTCCCTGCGCGTTTGACGCGCGTAAGTGGCGTATCCTCTTCGATCCCGCCTTGACGTTGTTGTCGATGTGGAGGGGCTTTTCAGACTCCAGGTATTGCTCTATGGAAAGACCGCCGAAGTTTTCCATCGCTCCCGGGTTGAAGGAGGCCCGAGTCTTTGAACTTCGGGTAGACCTCGCGCCAACAACACATGTATGTCAGAGGAACCTCAGGCCGAACATTCGAGCCCCTCCGTGAATGGAAGTTGTTCGGATTGGGTTGGACTCGAGGGGGCTGTATGTTCCCGACACCAGCGGGAAATCGGGTATCTCCGGAAAAACCTCGCCCGCACAAAGGAGGTAGAGGGTTGCCTAAGAAATCCCGGGTACTAGCCTGCAGAGCTAGTAGAGGGTGTGGTAGATCACCAGGCGGGCTCCACCGAGGTTTCCTCTAGTCTTCCCTGCGGCGCTGACGCGCGTAAGTGGCGTATCCACTCCCATCCCGTCTTTACGTTGTTGTCGATGGGGGGCTTTTCAGGAAATCAGATATTTCCCTATGTAAAGAGCCCCGGAGTTTTCCGTCGCTCCCGGGTAGAACGAGGCTAGGGTTTTGGACTTTTGAGTAGACCCTCTGTGTACAATATATGTTCTATGTTGGCCGCGCCGTGGCTCAGTGGTTAGACACTTCGCTCTCACCAAGGCGGCCCAGGTTCGATCCCAGGCGACTGCAAAGTGAGATTTGTAGTGGACAGCACGGAGCTGTGGCGGGTTTTCTCCGGGACCTCCGGTTTCCCCAGCCATCACATTCCACCGGTGCTCCACCTTCATCTCATGTATCATCAGTGTCATCGTCTGCGGTGCCGTATATAGTAAAAGCGGGCATTAATCACTACACATTACACATATGTTCTATGTTATTTTCGCTTTAGATGAAAAGTGTATCTTCAGATTTCTAAAGATCTCTTCTGAAGTCCTTTTCAGTCTGAATTATTTTTGTGTAATCGTAAGCGTAACAGAGAGGCCAAATCTTACTATACAAAAGGAAAATTTTGTTTAAAAAACGTACATGTGACAAATATTTTTTGGAGTTTAAAATTTTATACTAACATCTTATATGTTAAAGAGGCCTTAAAATGTATTTCTTTTGTGTCAGGCAAAGAGAACGGAATTAAAACCCATCACATAGTGGCCATCTTAAAATATTCGGTTATCGCTTAAGCCTTCTACATTCACCTATTCCCATTGTAACTACAGGGATATTTACGTCATTAGCAGTTAGAAGTAGAAGAGTAGCATAGCTTTAAAACATTTAACACGAAGGATCTGTTGGCTGAGCTCCCTAAACCACGGACTTGTGTTGTATACGGTTTAAATCCAACCAAATCAGAACTCTGGTGGCAGCGATGAGAGTTAGGAATTTTTATGATAATTAAAATGGCGAAGTTCTCATTGCAAGAACAGCGTGTAATCATTCGTTTTATCCATTTTCGTGGTGTGGCATCGCCAGTTGAGTGAGGCATGTGGTGATGGTACCATGGATGTGTGGAATGTGCGTTCCTGGGTGCGACAGTTCAATGAAGCAGAGCTCATTCACTCACTCACTCACTCACTCACTCACTAACTGTTGACGGCTGATTCAGTGTCAGCACGTTGTGTGAATTAACCACTTAATGACGAATTTGTGGGTTTTTTAGGATGGCGGGTTTGATTTAGGTAGGCGGAAAGAAGTGAAGTAGCCGTAGCTCCTCAACGGTTGCTGACGCTTGTGTGCACCGCTGATGTGAAAATATTTAGGAAGGGTTTAATTTAGAAAAATTGCCAGTCTAATTCTCAGGTAGGTACAATTTTGAAGTTGGAATATCAACTTTAGTGTTACCGGTTGTGCCCGCATGCCATGCGGGGAATCCAGTGGAGCCTAAACTGGCGTTCAGTTGGTTGGTAGTTCCAAAGAGACCTAACCAGGGCGCTCTGATGTTGAGGCAAACTCGCGTAGAACTTTGTGGCCCGGCGTCTAAAGACATCTTCCACATACTGGAGAGATGAGGTGAAGGCAGAACATCGTGTGACGACAAACCAAGTCTGCCACGGCCTTGCACCAGCCGGTCTGACGACATGATACAGCGAGAGGAGAACGTTATTTTGGAGGATCGCTGATTGAGCCTTGCAGACACTGCCTCCAAAATTGACGTTTCCCTGGGATCTGTGCACATAATCCTGCATGAAGACCTGAAAACACGAAAAGTGTCTTCAAGGTGGGACGTAGGAGTTTCTTCATGACAACTCGTGCTCATGCTCCCTGTTCACCTGACCTGGCTCCTAGCGACTTTTGGCTGTTTCCCACGGTGAAAGGCACTCTCCCTGGTCGCAAAATCACTTATCGTGCCGCTATTGTCTCAGCTTTTTCCAGTGGTGAAAACACACTCCTAAAGAAGCTTTCGCAGCGGCCATGGAAACATGGCGACGATGTTATGTAAAATGTGTACGGCTACAGAGAGATTGCAGTGAGAAGTAACAATACTGTGACTTTGTGGTGTCGTAGAATTAAAAGTCCGATTTGCAGAAATTAAAAATGGTTCTTTATTTGCGTAGGAATACACTGTTCAATTCTCACGTAACAACATTACATCACATATACAACACAATTTTCCAAGGTCTATGACAATAAAAAACAACGTTTAGTTTACATCAGCTCCCGTTACAACAACACTCTCTTTAGAGGAGATATCAAGTTGTAGGGTGCATTCACCAGTTATTAATAATCAAGAAATACTGGGGCTACTGGTTACAGAAGACCTAGTAGTTGGGGCCATATCAAGTGGAGGGCTGAGAAGAGCAATTGAGGCAGCCAATTCTTATTGCGATAAATGGGGTTTGAAAATGAATGAAGACTAAACAAATATTATGGTCTTCAAAAAAGGATACATGTTGCGTAAGGATTAGAAATGGGAGGTTAATAGAAGAGAAATAGAGGTAGTAAGGACATTTGATTATTTGGGTACAAGGTTGAGTTCAGATGGCAGCTGGAAAGAACGAAAAAAGATGTCTGTGGCAAAAGGTAAAATGGCCATGAGAGTGATCAGATCATGCTACAGTAAACTGCCAGATATAAATGTCAAATGGTTGGAGAGGATTTACACGGCAGTAGTAGAAAATAGAATGTTACATCGATCAGAGGTTTGGGGAGTAGATGAGGCTTGGAGAGAGACTGATAGAGTGCATAGATCGTTTTGTAAATATATATTGGGATTAACAATAGCATCACCTAATGGGGCAGCACAATTAGAACTAGGGAGGCATTCTACTAAAATTAAAATCTTGTCAAGGGCAATGAAATATTTATACAGAATCACTAACTTCGAAGATGGCAATATAATTAAAGAATGTTTCCATATTCAAAAGAGAAGTAACTGGGGTGGGTCTTAGGCATATAAAACAAATGACATGTTGAAGAAGATAGGTATGGGTCATTCTTGGATAAATGCAGAGTATGGGTATAGAGGCTTCTGGAAAGAAGTTAAGATTAGAAGATATTGACAGACAAGACATTTTCGCCAATACAAGTGACAAAAGCTCACTGAGATTATATAGAGAAATAAAAACAACCTGGAGGAGGGAAGGATATATAGATATATGTAGTAAGTTAGGGCGAGAAGGTTTTGCTTGGGCGAGAACAGGAGTAAGAAGCTTGAAAGGTATAGGTCAAGAGAGGGAGCTAGATAATTGTCCATTGTGTGTAGAAGTGAATGCATATTTCCATTGTATATTAAACTGTAGTCAAACAAAGATATGGAGAGAGCAGGCTTGGCTACGTAAATGGGACAATTTGGGGGGTTAAGTAGTAATTAGAAAAAATTTGTCAGTAAAAGTGGAAAAGAACAGGAGAAATATAGGGAATTATTTAGGGAAAGTTAAAGAGAAATGGCTAAGAACAATTAAGAGCAAAATGTAGAGTGGGATAGGTGAAATGGCAGAAAGTGTAAAAAGGACTAGAGGGCCTCCAATACACAAAAACCGAGGGTTAGGTGTATGGGGACCGTATAACTATTCAATGCTGGGCAACATGATAGGATTTTCAGAATTTAGGAATATATGACATATTTCAGTATTAATTTTATAATTGTAATCTTGATTTTGTATTTCCATTTGTTGATGTAAAAGGAAAGATGAGAAATAAATTACTATCAATTACAACACTCTCAGCTGTTCTCTGCTTAACTCTCCCGCGACTGCTTTACAACTGTCCGCTGGCGTGTCAAATCTCTTATATATCTCATTCATAATTCGAGACTGTTCTGTACAATCACTAGATGTTTCTGGAATAAACAAGGCAAGTTAATAATCTATACCGGCAAGTCCTTTACCTCCGTGATACACAATTCGTCTGTTATTTATCGGCGCTATCGTTATCTGCCAGCTCTTTTTGTACACTAGCCGCGCTATCGTGGATAACGGCCTCGCGACAATAGTTTCACATTTTTCTTGTGATAACTTAGTGTGAAAAAAGCTACGAGGTGTTATAACTGTAACGCACTTTGTATTAGAAATATGGTGCTTTGAAATATCTCTGAAATAGCCTGCATTAATGTCTTCCAGCGCTGGTTTTGCAACTAATCGGGTTTGGCTACATATTTTGCTATATGTTTAAATAAGCACGGTATTTAATGATTTACGAAGCTTCGACGAGGTCTCCGACATGATCTTATTAATAATTTCCTTGTGGGATACACTAGCCATATTAGTTTTATGATGTAAATTAGAGCAGCATGCATCGCGGTATAATGTACGTTAGTAGCCGGAAGAAATACTTTTTGACATTCACAGTTATGCAAGATGCTTATCAAGCGATATTTGTGTACATAACTCGGGAGTCGAAGCTGGCTTGCTGAATGCTGTATTTAACGAGAGCTGACCGGATAATAAATCACGTGTGCATAAACTCTATCAGCGATCTTGAAATTACCAGAGCTTAAGAAGCTGAACATCGTCAAGAGCAAATCCTGCTGCGTTCTTATCTTGGGCAGAGATGTTAATAATATTCAATCGGGATATATATGGAGCACAGTTGTGGTCATTCAGGGCTTTTAAACCTAAGCCTGCCATGTCCTGCCTTGGCCCTCATTTGTCAAATCGAAGCAGGGTGAGAACCGATGTGAAGAAGCCTTGAACTTTCTCACACCATGTGTGATCTCAGAATAAAACTATAAGCATTAAATGGCAATTGGGCTTAAATTCAATTTATACATATTAATTAAAGTTTATTTTAAGATAATACTGTCTTACAAGTTAATTAATATACACTGAAACCTGCTTTGCAAAAGCGGAAAATAATTTTCGGAACGTATCTATTTCCTATGTAAAATTGTTATCTAAGCCGGAAAACTGCCTAACTCGGAAACGGAACCGTTTGCATAAATAACATGATTAAAACGGGTTACTTTATGTGTAATATGATACAACGTAATTATTTTAAACACTGACCTGAAGTTCCGTGAACTATCATAAACTGTAAACAGTCATAAATAAGACTTGAAGCTTTTCTGGTGACGAATATGTTCATAGAGCATGACATACATGGGAGACAGAATTTCGCTTACATAGTTATAACACAACTTACTAAGAATGAAAGAGATGTAGCAAGAATGGAACTGATAAGAAAAGACACTTGGATAAAGCATTATAAAGAACTATGGTATAAGGACGCACCACAAAAGAGAACATAATCTGCAGACAAATATAGCATTTATAGATTTCCAGAAGGCTTTTGATAATGTAGTCCGAGAAAAGCTGTGGATCATAATGAAAGAACAAGGCTACCCAAGAGATTGGTAAAGGTGGTGAAAAGTTTATACGAGGACACTAAAATAATTTTAAGATTCAAGACAGAGAAATCAGATGAAATTGTAACTAACAAGGTAGTCAGACAAGGGTACCCAATGTCACCGACACTTTTTAACATTTATGTTAATAAAATAATCCAAAATTGGAGACAAAAAATTGATGTAGGCACTAAATTAGCCCAAGGAAATATTTTAAATATTTTATTATATGCAGATGACGTAGTAATTATGCAGGAAACAGAAGATGATCTAAAACGTTCAGTACACCACCTTAACCAAATATGCAAAAGCTTTAATATTGAAATGTGAATAGAAAAGTAAAAAAAATGGCAAACTGGGTCAAAATACCAATAAGGTCGAAAATAGTCGTTAATGACAGAGTATTGGAACAGGTATCCTCCCTTATTTATTTAGGGTGTGAAATCAGCAATGAGAAAGATAAAGATACGAACAAAAAATTAATGAGATTTCAAACAATTTGTGGAACAATTCACAGAATTCTAAAGAATAAAACAAGATCTGAAACAAGAATAAAATTTTATAACAACATGGCGGTCCCAACGTTACTTTATGGATGTGAAACCTGGGTACCTACACAAAGAACCATCAGCAGAATACAAAGTTGCGAAATGAAATTCTTGAGAAGAACAAAAGGAAGTACAAGAGAAGATAGAGTCAGAAATGAAAATATAAGAAATGAATTACAAGTGGAAGCTATCACCTCAAGAATGGATAGGTACAGAAGAAGGTGGTTTGAACTTGTTGGAAGAATGGATGATACAAGTAGTCTTCCAATATAGTCTAAAGGATAGAGGGACGTAGAGAGGCCGAGGAAAAGATGGAAGAAGACACTGTGAAAACGGAACAGGCGAGGACCTAATCCATGAAGTGAAGAAGAAGAAGAATATGTTCAAGTTCCTCTCGGGAAGCAAGCTAGGTGAAAAGACGATAAGAAATCGTCGTTACGAAGTGTGCCTCTCCCCCATCATCAGGATATTTATTAAATGTTATAACCACAAATGAATCGCTGCATACAAAACAACTATAAACAAAGACAAAACACTATCAAAATTTGCATTACTGAACAAAAGACTGTTTTCAGCAAATTAAATGCCAGGTCGGGAGATGGCGTGAGTATAGAAAACTAAATGGGTCGAAGAAACGTAACTACTTAATTTGATTTTCAAGCTTTATTGATCTGTTAGCCCGCCTCGGTAGCGTAGATGGTAGCACGTCTGCCTCACGTTCAAGAGGTCCCGAATTTGAATCTCGATCAGGGTGAGTTACCTGGATAAGGTTTTATTCGGGGTTTTCCCTTATCTTGCAAGGCGAGTGTCAGGTAACTCTAAGCTCCAGGGACCCTGGACTCATTTAGCATCATTTTACACAATTCATTCACCGTCCGATATGACTTAACGTTGGAGTACGTAAATTACAAACAAAAATTATCTGTGCTCCTTAAGTCGACGGATATCCATTTTTAAGGCCGGTTTACACGAGGAGCTGAACTGAAATCCAGCATCGCTCCTCCATACAACAGTGCTCCTCTCGGAGGAAAATATTACTGGAAGCGGAGAGTTAAGAAGGCCTTATCCATTTCCTCCGATAATACCACGCTTAATCGTATTGCTGGACTCAGTTCAGCTCCTCTTGGAAACCCGGCCTTAAAATGGAAATCCGTCGACTTAAAGAGCACAGATCTATATAGCTTGATAATCAAGTTAAGTAGTTACGTTTCTTTGGCCCAGTTAATTTTCTATACTCACGCCATCTCCTGACCTGACATTAAATTTACTGAAAACAGTCTTTTGTTCAGTAATGTGAATATTGACAGACACTGTTATGTTTTTGTTTATATTTGTGATATATCCAGTGATTCATTTGTGGATATAATATTTAATAAATATCCTGATGCTGGGGAAGATGTACACTCCCGAAACATCGATTTCTAATCGTCTCTTCACCTGGCTTGCTTCCCTAGAAGAACTTGAGTAATAAACTTGTAAACATTGGTCTTTGCTTTAGCCCTGAGAAATGAATATTTTAATGTGTTTAAAAAGGATTAGTTTAAAATGACTGTTCTGTGTGAAAAAGAAACTGTATTTGTATAGTTGGCCATGAATGGGTAAATTATGTAAATGAGATGATGTAACTTTAAGGACAGTGGAACGTGTGACTGCCTCAAAAAATCGAATTTTTGTTTTATGTCTTAGAAAGCTCTGCAAGATTTTACTAATCCAACGATATATTGCACTATAGGTATTCTTAATATTTAAGTCCTTTAAATGGTGATTTAAATATGGCGTCACCATGTCCACGCCCTCTTTTAAATACATACATAACCATTGAAATTAAAATTTTTATAACTTCGTGATTTGTGGCAGCAGAGCTAAGCGGTAAATTTTATGCTTGTTGTTGGTATCTCTGCTGCAGATGTGGCTGCTTGTGTATTTGCAGAAGGCTCTCACAATATGGCGAATTGTTTACCTTTGAAGTACATGTGGATTATAGTTGCAGTTTTGTTTACAGTACAAATTATCGACTTGAGTGTTATTTATTCAAGGTGATTTGAAGCTTTGCTATAAATATGGGTAGAGTAAAGCGTTTTGGTTGGACAAAGGCAGTTTTTTTATCGTAAAAACACAAAAACAGTGACATTGAAAGTGTATCTAACCTTCCTACTTGCAGTAAATTTTCAGCTTCTAGAAAAAAAATTGTCTCACATTCAACCAAATGATGACAACAGCTTTGCGTAGATAACAGTGGAGCTCAGAAGAGGTTTCTAATGGTAGAGCTATCATTGTTATCCAAACTGGTGCAGAAAAGTACAGGATTATGGTGCAGGAATGTTGTAACTTTTGGTGAGTTAGCTGAAAAACCTGTTGTTTTAGTTTTTTGCATTTTCCCACAAGTTGCAATTTTTCATGTTTGGGTACAAATTTCTCAGCAACCACTTATATTAGAGGTCTGAAACTTTTGACCATAAAGATATTTTCAGGTAAAAAGATTTTTAATTTTTAAAAATTTAAAATCTGTGCATTTTAAGGGAAAGAATAATGGTATCAAATTCAACATTTTTTGTCTATATACTTCACTATATAAAAATTCTAACACGGCAATTTTTATGCATAACTGAGTAATTTATTTCTCCTAAAAAAATGGATTCTTTGTGAAAACAATTATGGCGTTTAGGTTTTACTAAATAATAACATGTGTTTAGAAAATTTAGTTTGTTGACGTCAACTTAGAAAGCATCTAAGAAAAGTTATGGATTTATATTAAATGTTTTGCTTTATCAACGTATTAAGAAGTAGTTGCTTGTTAGATGGTATGAATTTTATTGTCCTGTGACACAGCAAACACATGAATTTGATTTTTCAAAAGTGTGTAACTAAACGCAGGCATTGTGCTTTCCACACGTCCCTCTGTCCTTAAAGAAATGTGGTGCAACAATTGGTTTTGACCAATCAGAACGAGAGTTCTTTAGTAGTTATGGCGACGTAGGACAGAAAATCAATAATCATGCTAAAAAGGATTTAAATCTTCCCACTTGATCCTGGACTGTCGGAAGTGAAGGACGTAAATGTGTGTGTGGAAAGTCGGAAATAGGAAGTATTTCTTAATGAAAGACGTGAATACAATTTGTTCATAATCGATAAGAGGAGTGTTGTAATTAAAATATAATTAAAAGATTGAATAATTTGAAATTGGAAATAATTCAATTATTTCGCAACTGTGTGAAAATCTAATTTCCTCGCTCTATACCACACCCTGAATCCAGAGTTCCTAGGTTCCACTGACTTGAGCTACGCCAGAGAAGACCCAGTACTTCCACAATTATCATCTTTCCTTTTCTCCACATACCAATATGTAACATATTGTTACATAAGGCACCGCTTCGTGGGATTCTTATAATTCATCTTCCCATGGCTTCATCATCAGAACTCCTCATCTCTCCATCGCATACGTAATATTGCGTTGCAAAATGTAATCCTTCGAGCAAAACGGAAAACAGCCAATTAGCTCCCTCAACTGTCTCTCAACGCACATGGTGAGAGTAAAACTGTATTGCAGTGTATTCGTTCATTGTTACTGTACACAAATTCCGTAAAATTAGTGGTGGTTTGGTATAAAAGCCCCCTGATCATTTGCAATAATTTTATAAAGTAAAGAAAATTAATTGTTCATTGGAGCTCCAAAAGCTCCAATATAGTTTTAAATAAATATAATTTAACCAGGAAAAATATCGTGAAAAATCTAGTACAAAAGCTTTAATCAAGAGAATATTCGAGGTAGAGGAACGTGATTAGGCAGTTAAGTATGAAGGTGTGCCCTCACCAGCCTGACTGACTTGTATAACTGCTACAATATTATTATACTTACCATTATGATTATTTAGATGGCCGTGGGGCATAACATGCTTTATTGTGTGACGGCAGGTACACACCCTGTTTACACTGAAGCTTGGTTGCAAGCTGGTCCAAATATAACCTTTATTACTAGGTCCACAGTCTGTAAAATATATATAAAATGATACCACAACCTCGTCTTCACAGAGTATGTTTACACTCAGAAGTGGCATTATACTCTTCATATTTTATAACTATGACCTCATTAATCTTAATAACAAGAAATGTTGCACTTGTTACGCACATGAATAACTATGAGTTAATAAAAACATTTACTGGAAAAAACTGATGAATGTTTGCTAACAAAATTTGATTTATTGTGCAATGAAATAATTTGTTACACTACATACATTATATCAGAAGGTAAAGAAACCTCTGCTTATGTATTTATGACTGTAAATTGAGAGAAGCGTAAATGTGAAGGAAACTACGATTATTTCACAAAACGAGCAGAATTTAGCTCACATAAACCGAGCGGCACCGGAACCTAGTTAGAGCTAAGCCAGAACGAAGACAGAGCCAAGTCAGAGTTAATTTACAGAATGAAGTTAGTGTCAGGCCAGAGCGAAGCCAGTGCGGGATCTGAGTGGCACCGGAACCTAGCCAGAGTCAACCAGAACGAAGACAGAGCCAAGCCAGAACGAAGACAGAGCCAAGCCAGAACGAAGACAGAGCCAAGCCAGAACGAAGACAGAGCCAAGCCAGAACGAAGACAGAGACAAGCCAGAACGAAGACAGAGACAAGCCAGAACCAAGACAGAGACAAGCCAGAACGAAGACAGAGCCAAGCCAGAGTTCAGTTAAATAATGTTGTTAGAGTGAAGCCAGAGCTAAGCCAAAGTGAAACCAGAGCTAAGCCAGAGCGAGACCGTAGTGGTGACCGGAGCCTAGCCAGAGCGAAAGTGGAGAAGCGAAGGCAAAGCCACAGTAAAGCCAAAGCAAAGTTAAGGATAAGGAAAAGTTAAAACAAGGATATGAAACTGAAATACAGTTGTTTGAAAGGCGTTAATGACCATGGAGTTGAGCGTCCTTAAATACCAATCATCATCATCATCATCATCATCATCATCATCATCATCATCATCATCATCATCATCATCATCATCATCATCATCATCATCATCATCATCATCATCATCATCATCATCATCATCATCATCATCATCATCATCATCATCATCATCATCATCATCATCATCTCATTATCATGTCCAATGAGTAATTAATTATTCCAAAGGCAAAGCAGTCACATAAATGGAGGAGGGAAATTTGGATTAAACATAGTTTTACCATGAATTGTTTTGTACTGCAAAATTTTTCTGCATCAATCTGTTGTATTACTGTTAATATTTTGTTTTATTTTGTATTACTTTTAGGTCTGATGTGAAACAAAAGAGCTCCCTAACTTAAATAACTACTCACTTACATCAGTAAACCAATTTGCATGCTTTGGAATTTGAAACATTTATAAAACTAGCGCTTTCAGGATAAACTTATTCCTTTATTCTTTATTAAATCATTTTCCTCTCTCCCTGTAATTTCTTCATACAATTATTTATTTTATCTGTCAATAATTCCCGTATCACTAAGTTACAAGCACACAGTGGAGTCCGTTATAGTCGCGCTGCTGGAACGGTTACCTTGTATTTATATTTGTTAATAGAAACCTCTCAGATAACGCACTGATTATTCTTGTAAGAGTCAGAGGGGTACTGACGGCCTCCCCGTCGTCTGCTAAGCACCAATGAGCTCATCACTTCAGCCAATGGAATTCGCAGAAATCACAAACGACAGATAGATGATTACTTAGTGCTTTATCTGACAGGTATCTATTGGAAACATAACTCCAGGTTAACTGTTCGAGCAGCATGACTATACCTCCTGTGTTCAAATGATGATAATCATGATAGCGATGAAATGAGAGGACCTACAGCTTTTATCGCGGACTCAGAACGACGAGCTTACGTCGTATGAGCCAACCAGAGGTGCAAACTGGAGTAAAAGTCGCCACCGCAAAAACTAAATTAAAATTACGCACGAGGGCCAAAAATAAAACAACTTACTGCGCCAGCACAAAGAAAAAATTGCAATGCAATACATATATATGTAACATAAATAATAAACAAAGTTTAAGGTGTCCACATATTTTAAACTTTTATTATTTTTTGAAAATGGGACGATATGTGTCTTCTCCCTGTTGGATTTAACAGTCTGACCTTCTAACGTTGAATGTGAGCTGTCGTATTTATCTGGTCCACCCAGAATATTTTCCGCAATCTGATATCTACGTAGCCTTAATTAATTCCTTCAGTTTTCGGTTTTACTGCTCATGGAAGTATTCACTCTTACATTTTATACCCTTGTAGCAGATGAAAGCAGCCAAAGCGGTATCGGTTCTCCCAAAAATATTTACTGGATTATCAACGACACGATGGCAATTTTAATTTCTCATATGGGGAAACTGTATAATGTGGAACCGGAGTAAATTTTTATACTGCTCAGTATATAAAAATAACATAAATCAGTTAAGCAGCGCTGATTTCAACAAGCTAACAAGTTCAACAACTCTCTAAGGATCTCAGACCAATGAGGAACATTTAATCCTCTTCTGATGGCGGGAGGGCGTCGCTAAAGTTCTTCACATCAATGGATATATATCAAGTGTGTGTGCGTATGTGTATGTATTCCAAAATTTTTGTATTCATTTATGCGCTCTACTCTATCTTCTCAGCGTCCCGTTCTATATTGGGTGTGAAAGGCTACTTAATTTTGCTCAGATGACTCATACATGATGTTCTTTAACGTGCCATACACCTGCGACCGGGTTTAAAATACTGACCTTCTGAACTTCTACAGTTTACTCACAGACCACAGAAAATGAAATGAAATGTGTAGTGTTTAACGCCCGATTTTACTACATACGGCACCGCAGGCGGTGACACTGATGATACATGAGATGAAGATGGAGCACCGATGGAATGAGATGGCGGGGGAAACCGGAGATCCCGGAGAAAACCCGCCCCAGCGCCGTGTTGTCCACCACAAATCTCACTTTGCGGTCACCTGGGATCGAACCTGGGCCGCCTGATGAGAGCCAAGCAGTCTAACCACTGAGCCACGGTGCGGCCACAGACCACAGAAGAGAACTCCTATTCCCAAGATCGCTGGTTCTGGCCAACTAAGGTCAGACCTTAGTAGATTTACTGGCTTAAAAAAGAACTCCTGCGAGAGGAAATTCCAACACACCGATGACAATGGTATGATGCTTACAGCTGTCAGCCTTGTTAATAAAGAAAATAACATAATTGTAATTCCCAATATTCCGCTCAGCAGTCCTAGGTGAATGATGTATGAATGTGATCATTTTATGGCATTTTAAATACAAGTTAAATATAGTAGAATCTCGGTTATCCGGCCTTCGGTAAATCGACATTCCATATTATCCGACTCTCACCAGTGCTTGCCCAACAGGTTGTGTATCCTCGAACCTTCAGTGAGTGTGCAGGTGTAGCTTGGGTGCGGACAATACTCTTTTCATTACCTGTGAGTACAATATGTTGAGTAAAAGAAGAAAGGGTTTTTTATGGATAGAGTCAACATGAAAAATTCAATGCCATGTCCGGGATTTGAACCACGGATCTCCTGGTTTCTGTCCACTCGCTTTAACCTATTGAGCTACCAATAGTAGCTACCACGGCCAACGTGTCGTCCTGACATTAAATTCCCCAGTTGACTCATATATTTCCCCGGTAGACCTCTAGGGGCTCTCGCATCCAAGATGCACCGTTTGTGGCGACTTACTATTGTAAGTACTTGAGTCCCAGACCTCATCATTTAACTCTTATTATTTTAGTTAATTGATGAAAATTAATCATTTCTCCACACTAGCCGTATATACGCTAAGGTTTTTCATGGATAGAGTCAACATGAAAAATTCAATGCCATGGCCGGGAATTGAACCATGGATCTCCTGGTTTCCGTCCAGTCGCGCTAACCTATTTAGCTACCATGGTCAACGTGCCATCCTGACATTAAATTCTCCATTTGACTCGTATATTTCCCCGGTAGCTCAATGGGTTAGAGCGACTGGACGGAAACCAGGAGATCCGTGGTTCAAATCCCGGCCATGGCATTGCATTTTTCATGTTGACTCTATCCATTGTAAACCTTAGCCTACATACGGCTAGTGTGGAGAAATGATTAATTTCCATAAATTAACTAAAATAAGAAGAAAGAGTTGTTTACATGACAGCCAAGTTGACGGTATTTAAGAGACTGCACAAGGTGGAAACTCTTCAAAAAATGGCTTCAGATTATGGCGTTGGGCGTGTTACGGTAGGGGACTGGAAAAAAGAGAGAACACAGGAAAACAATGAAACAATGTGAATATGAAAAAGTTAGTGAAGCACTGTTTCTTTGGCCCAATAACAGGCCGCGCTGAATTTCCGGAAAAAGTTTAATGAAAGGGATCCTAATTGTTGGGTGATCTGAACGTTGGAAGATACGGTACGGTATTAGCTTAATATCTGTGGTGAGAAACTGTCCGCTAATTCTGACGACGTTTTGAAATTTAAGAAGGAATTCCAAGAATTAATTCTTGCTGACGGATTAACTGGAGATCAGATTTTTAATTGTGTCGAAACTGGACTAAATTTCAAGATGCTGTCATCTAAAACTCTTGCAGCCTGAGGAGAGGGAAGGTTAAATATTCTTGCCTGCAGTAATATTACGGGGAATTTCAAAGCTAAATTGCTAATTATTGGTAAATCTAAAAGACGTAGAGAATTAAAAATAGTTGTATTAATGGTCTACCAGTGCATTACACTAAGCAGAATTCTGCCTGGACGTCTGCTGCCATCTTTAAATACTTGTTCTTTACACACCTTTGGCACCTATAGAGAAGTTTCTAGCTTCCAAAGAAATCCCAAAAGAAGGTCTCCTTTTACTAGACTGTGCAACATCGCACCCATATATAGAAGAACTGAGAAGTGGTGATATCGAGGTCTCGTTTCCCCCACCTAAAGTGACGTCATTCTGCCAGCGAATGGATCAAGGCATGGTGGAAGCATTTAAAAGAAGATATCGGCGACAACTACTTTAATCCCTGATAGAGGAAATGGGCAGCGGCAAGGAAAAGTTAAGATCTATCAACATGAAAGACGTTCCATACCGGGTGGCTCAGGCTTGGGGAGAAATCGAAACGATATTAGCAAAGTCTTGAACCACACTGTTAGGTGATGATGAAAATAAAGAAGAGATAGTACAAGAAGACATGGGCGATATTGTTCCCTTACTGAAACGCATTCCTGGTTGTGAGGACGGCATGAACCAAGATGCCTCTAGATGGTGTGCAGTAGAGCAACAGTTTGAATTCGCAGACTCAGATATTGCCGAATTCGTGAATGGTTATGACAATAAGGATGAAGCAGGATGGGAAATTGAAGAACTAAACGAGAAGAGTCATGCTGAAGGTTTAAGTGCTTTAGAGATGGCATTAAAATACGTAGAGCAACAGCCGAAGGCAAGTGCAGCTGAGGTATTGGTGTTTCGTCGATGGCGAAATCTCGCAGCAAGGAAACGTCATTCAGCAAGCAAGCAGACCATTGAAAAGCTTCTGTTCTGAAGACTTTTGGAGCTTCTTTTTGTTCAATATTGCGTGAAGAATTGGTTTGATTATTCAGTAAACATCTCAAAAACCAACTTTTATTTTAAAAATGCAGTATGACTACAATGTTTTACTACATTTTTCAACTAACGTTGTATTATCCAAAATTTTCAGTTATCCGACCTTGTCGAGGGCCAGTGTAGGTCAGTTAATCGAGACTCTACTGCATAAATAAAATAACGTTCATACTTTTTAATGAATATAAAGAAGGTTAGATTTTTACAGTTAAAAAGAAAATTCATGTTAAATTCTAATTCTGTTTACTTCTGGCATGAGACTAGGCTTCTTCTCTAATCTTGATTCCTCGTTTTTCTAAGTCCTCGCTTGTTTTGGTTGCTAATGAGACGTTTAATGCTGACGTGGAGCTTTTTTGTCTGGAGACGTAAAGACATACTTAAATGGCCCCAGAAGGATTAAAGCAGATTAACATCTTACTAATGTATCTCAATGCTGGTGGACGACTCCATCAGTGCTACCCTTCTGCGCACTAAGCTCTCACTGTTGGAATAGATACCGAAGTGCTTTGGTCTAATTTTTCCCTCGTATGCTCAAGGAGGTCCACGTTACAGCTTTTACCGGACAGGTTAGTTACTGTAATCACGAATCACGTTTAATGATTACCTTAATGCTAAATAATGCCTGTTAATGATGCTATAAACTAGACTCAATTACAGAATCACTAAGAATATAAGTAAAAGAAGTAAAAACGTTTTATATGTCACTTTTTAGAAAGGATTAAAGTACCTATTCCTGGCTCTATACCAATTGTTCAGAAAATTTATGATTGTTACGTTTTAATAACTGTAGAAGTACTTGTGTGAAATATTTGAAAACTAACAGTCTGAGACACATGCAATTAATTCCAACAACAGGTCACCTTAAGTCACAATTTTATTGCACTGCAAATGTTTCATCTTCAACAACAGCTACTCCTTAGATTACTTAATCTATTGCATACTAACAAAGATTTTACAATAGATGTTAAACATTCACAATCACAATCTTTCAGGACAATCAGTAGGGAGTTTGGAACCTTCATGGAGCTATGAGATGTTATTTTATACCTTTTAGCCCGCATTAAAATGATAGTATTTGGAAGACTTTTAAAATGTAATGCTCAGATAAGCAAAAGTAAAGGACTTTCTTTGTCTATCCCCTTTTCATCCAGTTCTGAGATGTGTTTTAGATCTCAGAGGTATTCCGAAGTTATTTGCAGAACATTCAAGATATACATTTCATTTGCTAAGGACATGTTTTGAAAGTGATATTTTAATCAAATTCTTAGGAGAAAATTTTAAGAAAACAATACGTGTTAAAGGCTCTTATGTAGGAGGAATTTACTGGAGAAGGAAATAATGTTTCTCATAAAATTTCTAATTTCAGTACCACAAGTACTTTCGCATTAGAAAAGACATGAGCTGACTTTATTTAAAACATGCTTTTTGGAATCATTTTCAGAGGAGTGTTGAATGTTGCATGTTGTGATCTTTTCAGTCAGTGTAGAGTAAGAAGTAAAGCAGGCGGATTGGAAATAGATAATAGAAATAAATTCAATAATTTAGAGAATCAATGCAACTAGCTATAGTGGTTCATTAATCAGTAGAAACGGTGCCCACTTCAAGCTACAGCAGTACACACAACACTAGAATATGTTCATAATTTCACTGTCTATATAATTTTTAGTTATCACACTACTAATTATTGGTGGAATGAAGGGAAGGGCTAATTGGCAACATCCTCCAACGTTAAGTCATATCGGACGATGCATGAAATGGGTGAAATGATGCTCAAATGAGCCCGGGTTCAATAGAGATTAGAGTTAGCCGATATTCGTCTTTCAGGATAAGGGAAAACCCCGGAAGAACCTTAACCAGATATCTCACCCTGACCGAGATTCGAACTGGAGACCTCTTAAACGTGAGGCAGACATGCTACCCCCACTCTACCGAGGCGGGCTTGTTTGAGTGGTTAGACCGCTTGGCTCTCACCCAGGCGGCCCGTGTTCGATAGTGGATAACACGGTGCAGAGGCGGGTTTTCTACAGGTCCTTCAGTTTTCCGCGCCGTCATTCCACAATTGTTCCATCCATTCCTGAATTCTTTCTCACTGATCCAGAGATTCCGTTCCTCAATCCACCACCTAAGGGCATTAGTGTTAAGAGGAATAACAAAACCCTAACACCACGTAGTGGTGTAAGAGGGCAGTTAAAGAAAGAAATAAAGAAAGAAATAAAGAAAGAGAAGAAGATGGTGATGACGACGACGACGATGATGATGATGATGATGATGGTGATGATGATGGGAAGGAAGGTATTTTAGCATCTGACTTCACCATTTATCTTATAGTTACGAATTACTTGGAAGAGTATTAGCTGAAACCCAAACTTTCTATTTGTATATACACATTGATACTGAAATTAATTGGGCGTCAGTAATAAGAGATTTTATTTGATGTCATCAGTATAACGTATTGACCTTCAGGTGAATAGCACTGTGATCGTCTCTTACTTCTTATCGAGTCTGATATAGTCGATTAGAAGAGCAAAATGTTGGTAAGTTGACGTACAATAAGTTACGAAACACAAATAAACCGATTGGAAGCTGAAGGTGTCTACATATTTCTTGCCGATTTATGACACGTTGCTGTCCAGAAGACATGATTACATCTGAACAGAGTATACGTACACTGGACTCACCGTGTATGTGCGGTAAGCTCAGGTAAACATCTCTGTGTTGCGAATTTTTTCCGATATGCCTTCTCGATTTGCCATGTAGTATATAGCAGCGCTAACTTCTAGACAATAACTTATAAAATATATGAGTTATATGAGAACCGCGAAACAATGCGAGATCATTCCCCTCTTGCCACTTTTTAAAGGTTTGCCTTGATTGTATTTCATTTCGGCTGAAGCACCAGCCTGCTCCATGATGAAAAGCTTACTATCTATACATAAGTGTTCTTGCGCTTGTGAGGTACGCGAGAGTGCACGTTAACGACAGAGGTTCTACTCCCATTAGTCCTGGACCCGTAGGACCAAGGACTCGGGCCACCTTCGACCAGGGAGTTACCGATCTGTCCCAAAAAGACGACCGACGCCTGCGAGGGGCTTTTCATAGGGCAAAACCTAGTGACTAACAAGCTTTCTGGTCCTACTCGCTAGTACGCGGGAATATTAAGGGCTTCCCTCAACCCCGTCTGGAGACGTACCCGATCTCCCACGGGAATCGGGAACGACTGCCCCCTCGGGTCCAACCAAATCCGAACAAATCCGAACAACTCCCAATCAGGAAGGGCTCAAATGTTCGGTTCGAGATTCCTCTAGTAAAGTCTGTTTAGTCAACTCATGTGCACGTCTGCCGCAGCCTTTGACGAACCCTTATAATCGTTTTACAACTCTGGCACTCCTCCTCGCAGACCTTTCTGCAAAGTTGCCACCTTTCTCGATACGTCGGGTATCGTACGAGGTTTCGTCTAAATAAGTTATCTTATGTCCATCACTGCAAAACTTTCATTGTTTTGACGATGTATATCGCCAATCTACAATTCTACTAGATTCCATAATAACCCTAAAATTATTCAATGTGCAGTATTTGAAACCCAGCTCCCTTAGGAGACCGCGCAATGTGCAGTGCCCATAAGGAAAATCACAAATTTCTTGCAAATGTGCAACCAATTCATCTAAGGTGGGCGCTCTCCCTTTTGCATAGAATCTATAAATTTATCGACGAATTAAATCGCATATGAAATTATCTACTTTAGAGAAACGTCTCCTTTTGTTTTCAAACTTATCGGCGTCTTTGGTATTCCTTTCGTCACAATATTTGTTCCTGTATTTCTGTGAATACCCAGAATTTATCATCATTGCATGACCCCTTACCAAGATTATTTTTCAGCACATATTTATATGTGTTCAAAACAAGCGCTTGAATTTGCTTAGAAACAGTTCCCGTTATAACTTTGTTTTTTGAGGCTTTTCCAGTAATATAACTCGGCCCAGTTATTTACACTATTCTCTTCACTTTGATTATTTTCACGTGACTGAAATTTATCTACTACTTCATTTACATTTACCACTGCATTTCCCTCCCACAGTCTCCACATTGTGACACACAACGAATTGCTGCACATAATGAAACAGATCAACTGGAAGTTGGACTTTGGCAACTGAGACTCCACGTGGAGTAGACATGTGACTGTCACTTCGAGAAAATCAGCGTTGCTATTGGTCCTCAACGACAGTGTTCCACTTCTGAAGTGTGAAGATAGATTTATGACGGTCATTAGTGGGCGGCAGGCTCAGGTTCCTTTGACTCCGAACTGCACACGAGTTAACTAAACAGACTTTAACGTCAGAGGTACCACGAGTGCTAGGGGTCCACATCGCCCGCACCGGGGCAGCTGAAGGGGACGGATCTCCTCCTCTACCGGTGTACGCAAGATTACAGGAAATTACAGTGTTAAATATCAATAGCAACTCCACACGGTAAACAATAACATCTGAATCTGCATTCAGCTCGATACAGACCTCACTGCAAGAGAGCTGCCTGGTATAGGAATGCAAAATTATTATGTAGTACCAGCGTCCTTAACTAATTGTTAAATAAAATGCAGCTTAATTTAACATAATAAGTTAATGATGTATATAATTTCACCTGCCTTCTCTCTAATCTGCATATAGTATACAGAACACATCTAAGTGGTGAACCAGAAAGATAAAATGTGGGGCTGTCACCTTTAGAAGAATCTAAACATTTGCAGACCTTTCTCTCTCCGAAATTAGCTCTCGCAGAGCAGTGATCAGAAAACTACAGTTCTGTACTTAAAGGAGGGGCTTATCATACGCATGCAAATAAAAGAAAACGCCCATTAACTTCTCTAAACCAATCAACAGCTTAACCGTTTTCTATCCCAACATCTCTGTCACTGTCTCTCTTCCCACTCAGATATTTACAGCAGGATCAAACTAGGTTGAGACAGATTATACATCTTTCTCAAACACATTTAGGCCGCGCCGTGGCTGAGTGGTTAGACCACTCGACTCTCACCAAGAGGGCCCGGGTTCGGTCCCAGGCTTCCGCAAAGTGAGATTTGTGATGGACAACACGGCACTGGGGCGGTTTTTCTCAGGGATCTCCGTTTCCCCGGCCATATCATTGCACCGGTGCTCCACCTTCATTTCATGTATCGTCAGAAGCCCATCTGAGATCAAGCGTTAAACACTACACATTTCCTTTTTTTTTTTTTTTTTCCTTTCTTCAAATCATCTTATTTTGTTTCATTATAGTTTCTTCAGAACCATACTGTATTTGTGAAATTAAAACACTGGTTAAAATTGACTGGATTTGTGGAAACGTAGAGTCAGACTGAAAAATTCAATGCCATAGCCGGGATTTGAACCACGGATCTTCTGCTTTCCGTCCAGCCGCTCTACCATTGTGCTACTATGGCCAACGTGCCGATATGACATTAAATCTTCCAACTGACTCGTATTTTCCCGGTAAATCACTTAGGAGTTCTCATAAACACATGAGACAACTACCCTAATGGCCCGGGCTTTATAGTTAACCACTATTAGGTTAATTAATGGAAATTAATTATTCTTTCACACTGGCCGTGTGTAGGCTAAATTGTGGAAACGTAGAGTCAGACTGAAAAATTCAATGCCATAGCTGGGATTTGAACCACGAGTCTTCTGCTTTCCGTGCAGCCGCTCTACCATTGAGCTACTATGGCCAACGTGCCGATATGACATTAAATTCTGCAACTGACTGGTATTTTCCTGGATTTATCAAGAAAAATAGAGATATATTGGTTAGAAAAGTATTTAAAGTAAATTGGAATAGAATTGGCATCCACTACAAATAAAACCTTGGCTAAACTGGACTGTAATGCTACAGAAAAAAGAGAAACTAGAAATGCAACCTTTTCATTTGAATGATGTTACATGTTGAATTTGTCGTATTCTCAAATTAGGGACAACCTCGCCATAAAACAAGAGTAAAGCTGGCATGTTTTTAAGAAAATTCTGACGTACTAATATGATTTTGTGAACTCTCAAAGTTGCTGTAAATAAATAACAAGGAATAATTGACATTCCTATGCTGTAAACCGTTCTAATGTCGCCATAAATTTTGGGCTAATACATTCTGATTGTTTTCACCCTATAAATTATATACATTTTTGCAGAGTTGAAGGCATTTAGGAACCGTCGTTGGTAGTTGGAACGCGTTCAAATGTTTTCCTAACCATTCGAGTTTAAACCTTATGTTTTACCTTATAACATGTAAATGGAAAAATAAAACGTCCTAAACTATCAACGTATATTTTTATGATCTTGGGTTCCAATGGATTCATGTACAGGACTAAGGTCTTAAATTGCCTCGATGAAAAATCTTATTTTGTATGAAATTGAAATAGTCTTAACACAGTTTTAGTTTATGTTTGCCTATATATATTTCAATAGGTATACGTATATGGTCATCTACTGGGTGCTGTGAAAGGGTGAATAACAATTTAGTTGCAGGAGCAGAAATGAGATCTCCACATTCAGAGCAATTTAAATGTATGTGGGAAATGTCAGAGTAGGCCATGTAAGATAATTTCACCTTTCGATCTGGAGAAATGGACGTAATGTATTCAGATTAGATTGCCATCTAGTGGCGCAAAGGAGCGACCCACATGAGGTCCCATTTTCATAAATCAGCAGCGCGAGGGGGGAGGGGGAGTCTTAGCTTATCTATTCCCACATCTGAGAGAAAAGGGACCAGAAAATCCTTAATGAGCACAAGGACCCGTCCAGAAAAAGCGAACCATTCCATCTGGTTTTTACGACGACAGAATAAGACTACGGCCATGGAATGACCTCGTCATTGAACCTGAAATACGGCTCCATAAAAATATAATATATCGATAAGTCAGCAGGGCGGTCTTGGAATGCACGTCATCAAACTCATGTAATGTGTTATCTGTGGGGGAAATGAGAATATGATGCTATCGAAAAGACGACGTGCATGTGGACTGGCCAGGCTATTGCTTGCGGCCATGTTTCTGCAGTCCGCGCTGTTGCCGCCTATCTCAGCGCTACTGACCGAACCAAACAATTGACAAATGAGTTTACTGTTCTGGTAGCCTGTAACTGCTTCTCAGATACTTTCTGGCTCAAAATTTAGCGCTGGTTAGTACGACATACGTGACTTCTGATAAGTCACGAACATACTTTCAATGTTTAAGCCTGAGACGCACTTCTTTCTCTCCTCTCAATTTTTCTCTGTTACCTACGTAACGCACATGCACAAAATTAAAGTTCATATACAAAAGAAAGAGGGGGAGGGGGGAGAGAGATTGAGAGAGGAAAAGTTAACCTGATTTGAGGCTTCTACTGGCAAATACAGTCATTTGAAGTTCAACTAATCGAAACCTTTCATGAGAGGATCGTGATTCAAAATTAGCAAGGGGTTACATCATAGTTTATTTTGGATGTTGTAAACTCGTTAAAAATAATTAAGCTATCCATAATATAACCATATTTGTACTGATTACATAGCATTGAATAAGGTGTACTCAAAAGAATTAACTTTATAATAATTTTTCATAATGCACCGCAAGCTGGACCTTATATAGGTAAATATTGTTTATTATCTTGAGCGTGTTACTGCCTCCCAAGAATGTATACATTCTTTTATTCTAAATTAACAATTCGTTAGGCAGTTAACAGATAAGATTGCCTTTTGTTTGTTAGAATTACTTGGTATATCATGCGACAGAGGAAGAAAGTTTCCAGAGTTAAGACGTATTGCAGCCGGGAGCGAAGCCTGCAGTGTGTATGACGTCAGGCAAGAGATATGTAGTACCAACTTGCCTATACAAATGGCGCTATGAGTACAGAATCAGAGGTTTCAGTCAGATGTAGCTCACTCGAAGACAACAAATTTCCAATGTCACAATTTATTAAAGGATGAACATATCTTGTATGTCTTCTTCTTCACTCCATTGGGCCCAAATGACCTTGTTGTCGACGGGCCCTAAAACACCACACACTCACTCACTCACTCACTCTTCACTGCATGGTTTGGGCGTATCGCCCGTTCCGGCTCCATAGATCTCTCCAGCGTTTCCTGGGTCGTCCTGTCTCTTCTTCTTTTTGGATTATAGTTTAATACTGCTTTTGGATATCTTCCATCCTCCATTCTTAATATATGTTCATGCCATTGTTGCCTTCGTTCTGTTATTTTGTCATGGATTTGTTCGATTTCTAATTCATTTCTAATATCCTCATTTCTCATTTTGTCCAATATTGTACAACCTTTAACACTTCTTAAAAATTTCATTTCTGCAGTCTGTATTTTATTTAAATCCTTTTGTGTTGGCACCCAGGTTTCGCTTCCATATAGTAAAGTTGGAAAAGCCCTTACCTTATACATGTTCATTTTAGTATCCTTTCTCACTCTGTTTTTAAAAGTTCTTTGGATTGTCCCACATATTGCTCGGAATTTGTTTACTTTTTCTTCTATATCATCATTGTTTATAAAACGTATGTTACATCCTAAATGTTTAAAAGTCGATATTTGTTCTAAAACGTTATTTCTTAAAACATTATAATTTCCTTTAAAATCCATAATTTTTGTTTTTTCTTCTGATATTTTAAAATTATACTTTTGTACTATATTATTTATAATATACATTGATTTTTTGCAGTTGATTTTCATTCCGATGAATCAATATTTCGTCATCCGCAAACAGCAGGATATTAATATAGATATTATCTTTTATTTTTATTCCTGGGTCTACTAAAATCTCCCATTCATTTATGTGGTGGGTAACCCTTACTTTTAAATGTTTGCCACAGTTTTGATATTTATTCTATCAAAAGCCTTTTCCAGGTCAATGAATGCAATATGTGTTTCCAAATTCTTTTCCCTTCGTTGTTCAATTATTCGATTAAGGACAAATACGTTATCTGTACGGGACGGGCCTTTGAGGAATCCACTCTGCGCTTCTCCTATAAGGCATTCTGTAATAGTTTTCAGTCTATATGTTCTGTAACATGTGTTCTTTAAACTTGTCCCTCTATAATTTCCACAGTTTTTGCGATATCCTTTTTGAATATATTTTTAATTAGAGCTATTGACCATGATCCAGGAGTTTTACATTTTTGCCAACAATTATTAATTAAATGTAGTATTATTAATTTACACAATTGGAATGTGAGAAGTACCAATACAAAGGAACAGGAGTTAAAAGCAGATTTAAATAAAACCAAATGAATATAGCAAACATAACAGAAACCAAGAAAAATTAAAGGCAAGAAAAGACATGAATCAATATACGATGTTATATAGCGGTGTTGAACAGCAGGAAAGAGCTAAAGGTGGAGTAGCTATACTAATTGATAAAAAGTGTAAAAATAAATCAGAAAGTTATTCTTATGTAGACGAACGTAATGCAACAGCACAATTTAAGATATAAAGATGACATATGACAGTAACAGCTGTATCTTGTATGTATATATACAAATATACAAGAAAGACTTAGCTGATTTTTAAAAGAATGTCCTCCACACCAGAATTCTGAGGTTATATTCACTTGCCGCACGGACAATGTGTACGTTTGGTTTGACATAATGGTGCGAACAATTTTTTTTTCTGTTATGAAATTAGCTAAGTACAAACCCCGAAGTACCTTGTCGGATCACAATCTAACATGCAGCCTTCGCATATAAATTTCCCAAGACATAACGTACTGAAATTGATAAACTAGTTAAAGAAAACCGAAACAGAAAGTTTCGAAAAATGTCCACGTAATTTTGTTCTGAGTGGGTGTCTAATTTGCCCAGAAAATTACTTTGCTTTATTTTATTTCCTTTATAACATGCCTGATCTTCAGATAAATTAAGAGTTGAAGTTTTATATATTTTCTCAGAGCACAGAGCCAAAATTTAATTGTTTATAAACTGTAAACAATTGTGTAATTAAAGCAGTCTGCATTAATATTACAACACCCAAGATGTAAGCTGTATATTATTAAAACCCGATACGTTTTCCTGTCCTTCCTACGCTGTCTGAACCACAACACATCAAACTATATTTTTCTTTCTCTTCGGCAGCAGAAATCAGCGCGGTGACGTCACACGCTCATCGGTAGCATATTTGGCAGTTAGAGCTGACAGAGCTGACGTCACACCGCCACTACCTGTCTTCTCCTGTCATGGGATTTTGTATTTTCTACATCATTCATTCATACTTTTCATAATTCCTGACTCTGGGAAAACAGGGAATAATCATGGCTAGAGAAACCATCCCTACGCGGGAATCGAACCCAGGATCGAGTAAACTACGGGCAAAGTTCTTACGAGCGGAGTTTTGTATGTAGTAAACGAATTAAACTAATTTGGAGTGTGTAACTTATTTAATATTTTATTGGCATATTTTGTGTTGCTAAAATTGAAGTGGATTAACTTTGTAAAACATAATTGCTATAAGCATTTTTTCTGGAGAAACTAACAATTTTTTCGTTTTTTAAGGTAATTTATGACCTCCAACGTTAAGTCATATCGGACGATGAATGAAATGGGTGAAATGATGCTCAAATGAGTCCAGGGTACATGGAGCTTAGTGTTACCCGACATTAGTCTGCAAGGATAAGGGAAAATCCCGGAAAAAGCCTTATCCAAGTAACTCACCCTGACCGAGATTCGAACTCGGGATCTCTTGAACGTGAGGCGGATACGCTGCCATCTACGCTACCGAGGTGGGCTTTTTTCGCTTACTTTCTTCTTTTTCCCCATTTTCTATTTACATCCACCAAAGTTTAGTCATATCGGGCAATGAATGAAATCGATGAAATGATACTCAAATGAGTTCAGGCTCCACAGAGCTTAGAGTTAAGCGAGTTTCAAGGTAAGAAAACCCCTACAAAACTCACCCTAACCAAAATTCGAACTCGGAACTTCGCTATCACTCACGGTACAGAGGCTGGCCATATTAGTTTTGACTCACTGTAAACTTTTATCTTCCTTAAGGATATATCTCTTTGAGCAAACATTTTTTTAAATTTCAATAAGTATATGCTCTACCTAGATGTAATATCATACCTGTTCCATATTTTATTAGGAGTTTTTTTTTTCTCAGCAGAACGTTTTTAATAGACTTACCATGAAGCACTGGACTTCTCCTAACCATACCTTAATTATAATTTATGGAATTATTTATATAAACATTTATCCAATCTCTATCATCTTTATGGAAGTATTTATCTTACACGTAAAGATTTTGATATTGAAATAAGGTTTGAAATTAAATTATGTGATCATCTGATTGCGTTTAATATTGTTACTTATAAAGACACGGAAACACTTTACCCAAAGTGACTTACTTTATAAACTACAGCACGTTTATTCGTACAAATATTTTTTCTGGTATATTCTAAGAAAACAAAATAGTGGTTTGTGCATTTATTATTACACGCTTACTGTTTGCAGTAGGGACGCCAAAGCATGTTAGAATATTACATTTCACATAATTTCGCTCTTTATTGCAACGAAACGCCTGAACGACATTGTCGTTATAGAGGGCCGTGACCAAAGGCAGTAAACATCAAGACGCTTGCTGTACACCGCCTCTCCATAAAAAAGATTGCTTCGCGTTTTTATCGCACCCCGTGTTGATTGCCTTCCAGCAGAGCCGAGTTACGCCGTCAATTAAAACACGTCCTCGGTTCATAAGCGCCACACTTATTTAAATTACAAGGCGAGGAATTCCAATTTTCTCCTTCTTAGCATCGTCCACAAAATCAATCACCCCCCGCCGCCCTTCCTATCGATTTCATCTTCCCATAAGGAAGACAAATTCATCGTTCGTGAAAACAAAACGCGATTCCGTAACCTCCCCTCAGATTGGTGGTGCTATCTCTACTGTATCTTAATTGCACTCTTCTTTCGGAGGGGGGAGCGACATTTTGAAAAAAAGAATTCCACCTCGGGAGATAAAAACTGTAAATCCATATTTCTGTCTGCAACGGAGGCAGGCAGTGTCTCCTTCTAGCGAAATACTTCTTGCATTGTACCAGTAATTTATCAAGGCTGTCTTACAAAGTAGCCGACATCTGAAACTGGCTCAGCTGAACAGTAATTAAACAGCTTTTCGTGGCCCCTTTGGTCCAGGAATATAAAAAGAACAATATATTGCTCTGGAAAAGAATTTTGGATACAAGAAGGAACGTGAGAAAGAATCTCAAAAGTAAAATATTAGTATAAACATTAGAATATAGCAGAGTGGCAGCTATTCATAGAAAATTTACGTGTAACACCTGTTTTAAATGAAAAGCTTAACATCTTAACAGACTCAACCTTAGAACCAGATTTTATGTAAACAAAATATCCTCTACCCTTCCGCGTTAGTCAGGTGTTCCCCTCGGTTAAGAGGAACGAACACCAATACACTCGCTTCGAATGTATAATGCAACAAAACTGTTTGTAATAATAATAATGATGATGATCACGATGACGATAGTAATAATAATAATAATAATAATAATAATAATAATAATAATAATAATAATAATAATAATAATAATAATAATAATAATAATAATAATAATAATAATAATAATAATAATAATAATAATAACAATAATAATAATAATAATAATAATAATAACAATAATAATAACAATAATAATAACAATAATAATAACAAAAATAATAACAATAATAATAACAATAATAATAACAAAAATAATAACAAAAATAATAATAATAATATAAATAATAATAAAAATATAAATAACAATATAAATAATAATAATAACAATAATAACAATAACAATAATAATAACAATAATAATAACAATAATAATAACAATAATAATATTAATAATCATAATAATAATAATAATAATCATAATAATAATAATAATAATAATAATAATAATAATAATAATAATAATAATAACAATAATAATAATAATAACAATAATAATATTAATAACAATAATAATAATAATAATAATAATAATAATAATAATAATAATAATAATAATAATAATAATAATAATAATAATAATAATAATAATAATAATAATAATAATAATAATAATAATAATAATAATAATAATAATAATAATAATAATAATAATAATAATAATAATAATAATAATAATAATAATAATAATAATAATAATAATAATAATAATAATAATAATAATAATAATAATAATAATAATAATAATAATAATAGTAATACTAATAATAATAGTAATACTAATAATAATAGTAATACTAATAATAATAGTAATACTAATAATAATAGTAATACTAATAATAATAGTAATACTAATAATAATAGTAATACTAATAATAGTAATACTAATAATAATAATAATAATAATAATAATAATAATAATAATAATAATAATAATAATAATAATAATAATAATAATAATAATAATAATAATAATAATAATAATAATAATAATAATAATAATAATAATAATAATAATAATAATAATAATAATAATAATAATAATAATAATAATAATAATAATAATAATAATAATAATAATAATAATAATAATAATAATAATAATAATAATAATAATAATAATAATAATAATAATAATAATAATAATAATAATAATAATAATAATAATAATAATAATAATAATAATAATAATAATAATAATAATAATAATAATAATAATAATAATAATAATAATAATAATAATAATAATAACAACAACAACAACAACAACAACAATAATAACAACAATAATAACAGTAATAATAACAATAATAATAGTAAACAATAGGTTTTCGTTTACCTGTTGCACCAACAGGAAGGGGTATAACCTCTAGGTTCCATCACACGATTTCTTATATCTTAATAATCCAGTTTTCTAGCAAAATTTGCATATGGTGAATCACTTAAAAGAAGTTGGATCACTGATGACGAAATGGAAGAATTTGTTTCTTTGGTGTTTTTTTTATTTAAAAAAGGTTACCTGATTGTTCTAATGCTGGCTCAGTTATTATTCTCTCTTTTCCGTCACTTCTTTGCACACACATCCAACACCCCGTTAAAATGATCGTGTAATTTGCAGTTAGCTTAACAATGTTATACACAATAATAAAGATATGAGGGCCCAAGCTTTCTAATGCCAGGAAGAATAGCAGTATCCTCTCCATGTCCTCAGTGTCCTCTCTCCCGCTTACTAAGGACAGAAGAGGAAATGTCTCTATAGTTACCTAAAAGATCGGTAGGACCAATAGCGTAATAGCTCATCGTCTCAGCTCTACAAATTTGTGCTGGAGGACATTGAAGTGTGTCACAATCATCCAGCCATCACCGCCATGTGTACCAATGGACTTCGGAAACCACTATTTTGCTGAGTCCAACCCAATCGGAGCAACTTCCTTTTAGGAACAAATAGATAATTGGTCCTGTGTACTTGTGATAACGTAAGAGTTACCAAGAGTACTATGGTCCCACACTGTCCACACCACAGCATCTTCTTATGGATATTCACAGTAATCGTTGGATTCTCCACTTAATGTCCTTCTAGGATCCAATGTTACACCTTTTCTCTCTCTGGCTCACTCTTTCGTTGTGTAATCTATTATATGCATATGAAAAGTTTCAACTCCTCCAGCACTCCATTCCACTAAATTATATTTCAACTGAGCCTGATTTATGATCATTTGGATAACTGACACATGATAATATAGTTTGCATTGAAATGATTTTAACATAGTTGGATTTGTATGTTTTAGCTATGCTTGGCAAATTGCAAGCATGTTTCTTAATTTTCTGTGGTGTTTTCAAAATCGATTTACATACATCAGGTATAGCAGAATATCTTTAAAAATATTGGTAAGCATGGCACACACCAAATTAATAGACAAATCTGTACGCTATGTTATGCCCATATTTATTGAGTGCCACCTCGAACAACTTCTATAACACTAATTTGCCTATTAAATATTATCTTTGTTTGAAGAAAATAATTTATTGTCCATTCTTATTTCTGTCTTGTCTCTCAGAATCATCTCCAAGGTGATTAATTCAATACCAGAATTGCATTTCGACCCCTCTGTAAGCTGTTTAAGCTTGTGTACAATTTTTTGAACTACCCTGTATATTGTAATTATGCTGCACGTTGATGACTTAAATTGCTAAAGATAACTTAATCGATTCCGTCTTCCACTACCGGTGTTATTCTTTAAACTGCTAGCAGCAGTCTACAGAGCTTTTAAGCTAAGATTTATCATTTGTATCTTATATTGTAATCTGGAAAATCAAGTAACTCTTAGCAAGCGTTGTGTACAAATTCTATGGAGATTATATTTATAATTTCTTTAATCTACTCCGTCAGTCTTCCAAGTTCTGTAGATATATGTAATGGTACTTTGAAAGAATATTTTAACGATGACACAACTGTTGAGTTGTTCCGACAAGAGTTGTATAATCATTGTGGATACATTTTGGAAACTATGCTATACATACTGGCCTTTCCCTAATTCTCGTCTGTAACCCAAGATAATATATTGCTTTTAAAACTCCAGAAAACACCCAAGCTATAAACTGTCCAACTGTTGGTTTAGTCACATGATTTAAGTTGTAAAATCTGTCACAGAACATGGTAGGTTATTTCCAATGGCAGAGCCTTTTCTACTGCAGTTACACACCCAAGTGTATTTATGCTGTGAGTGGGTTTCCCTGAAAACTTTAGGAATAAAATATGAACAACTCCTAAGAGTTAGCATGTTTAACATAGTCCGTGACAAATGACTCGCGTGTATACAAATGTGGCTTATTTAGTGTCGAATTGAGAATTCAAGATTCTGAAAGTGTTAACTGGCCATGACCACATGCACGTGCTAATGTTTATAGAACGTACTGTGAAGCAGAATCCGAAGAGTAATATTGGATAATTGTTCAGCTTACTGGACTTATAGTCAAAAGATGGTGTTAATGTATCCATGTGAAACATTGTTTAAACACTATATAGGATGTAAAAACAGTTAATGATAGAATTTCATGCGTTATAAGCTAGGTATATCCTGCGTCATGGCTTAGTGGACGAAGGCATCATGCCTTGGTTCCCTGCCACGGAATGCGGCCCAGGTTCAATCCCGCCCCTGGGGGTGAGGATTTTAAGACCCGGGTATAGGACAGGTGCCCACTAAGCATCGCGGGGAAATTGAGGAGCTTATAGTAGTTAAGCGGCCCTGGTCATGAAAGCCAACTTTCCGGCTGAGGTTATCGAGATGCTGACCACATCTCCTCCCCACCTCTACGTTTCATATGTGGGCGTGAGGTCGGCAGTCGGGTTGGCACGCCCTGGTTTGATATGGATTCTAGTCACGGGTTTTTACTTTTTATACTAGGTAACCTTGAATATCACAATACTGTCACCCGAACGTCTGGACTCCCTGTGGAGCCAGCCGGCGGTGGAGCCGGACGGGAGGCGTACGCACACGCCCACCCATTTGTCTTATAGCGGTAACTAGGGGTGGCTGGAAAAACATCACTGTGTCGTATCTTTCCCGTCCCCCTGGCGTCTCGAACCTTCGTGATGATTCACTGAGCCGCGAGACTTCGAGAAAACAGCGATATTCCTATAAAAGGGGCTGCAGTGCCGAGTGAGTCAGTTCTTGGCGAGCATCGTAGGAGCTCCGTGCTAGTGTACGGACGAGAAGACTGTGTACGTAATTGCGAGAGCAAAGTGGAACTGTAACGGACGAACTGCTGAATTGTAATTGTGTGCATTACGTAATTCTGTGTAATCGGCAAGTGTTTCGATTGTAATTCGGTGGAAATAAAGAATATTTTTAAGTGGTGCAATTGGACTTTTAATTTCACGAACCCACAAAGTCACAATACACTTGATTTTAATGAGAAATTTGAAATAAATCAAACCAAATTTTTTCTGCGCTATTGTTTTCTTATAGCGAAACCCATTGGTTACACAAAATATTGAAATGTCAATAGGCAAATATCAAAGCATTAGAAATGGCCGAGCTTTGGCACAACATATTTCACACCTGCAACTTGAACAACCAGTTAAACAAGCTTCTCAACCAGCCACCAATGTCTCTAGTCTTCTTGAAGATTGTGCAGCAGAATACCACCAGTACTCCATTTACACAGATGGCTCTCGGATAGCTGAAGGGCTTAGTAAAGATGCTAAAGTAGGATGTGCATTTGTACTATTCTCTCGCTCCATAGAATGTCATTCTTCCATGTTCAGACTTGCCAAGGAGTGTTCAGTTTTTCAAGCTGAATTACTAGCAATTCGTGAAGCAGTGAAATGGTGCAACAACTTACAATGTACCGCTCGCCTTTACAGTGACTCACAAGCAGCAATTGCAGCGTTGAAAGATACGAAAAACAGCAGTTATATTGCAGCTGAAATAAGAAGTCAATTATTATGTAGTTCTCATCTGTGTATTAAATGGGTCAGAGGACACGTAAGGATTGCCGGAAATGAACGTGCAGATGAGCTTGCAAAGAGACCTGCGACTTCAGATCTTCCAGAGACATACACTCTGTGCCCTATTTCTTATGCGAGGCAAACATTAAAGGAGATTATCATCAACGACTGGAATGAATATTGGTTAAAAAGTAATTGTGGTGCTTTGACTAAGGATTTATATTTCCCAACAGTTTCTGACAGACATAAATGTAAATTCGTTAATCCTATGTTCTAACTCAATTCTTAACTGGACATGACAAATTTTTGTGGAAATCATCTTCAAGATCTCCCACACATTTTATATGATTGCCCGTTTCTCTGTTTTGAAAGATAGGAACTTGAATTATTGCTTCAATCCTTAGGTTACAATTTCTCAAAACCACTTACACATATTCTCATGAACTACAAAACTTATCAATATTTCATGCCTTTCTTAAACAAAATATTTCTTAAGCTAAATGATTCATCTTGATGTTTACTGTTTGTCAGCTTGATATGGAATTTTGTTGTTTTTGTAAATTGTATATAATCATAAATTTGTAAACTATATTCTTAATATACCTTTGGGTAAAATAGGAATCAAAAAATTGGATAGTTAATAAATAGATAATAAAAATATTGAATTAAAACGTTCGTGCATCCTCAGTTATCGGTAACTACACTCTATTCACCTCGTACTTCATATACAGATTGATTATAAAGTGGTCACACCTTTATGTGAATTGCGATACTAAGTTACAGTGAGGTGGCACTGCTGGCGAACCATTGCTATATTAAGAGGTTTACCTTTTCCATTTTAACTGCACAAACTGCTTGGTGTTGGCAAACTGCTGTAACATTTTCGAACTGTTTTTAGAACTCTTTAAAATAGCGTCCATTTGCAACTGCTGTACCGTAAGTAGTACATTAGAATTACTTCATTATATTAGAAAAGTTTAGGACCCAAAAGTTCAAGATTAAGAACATAGATGCAGTGCTTTTCCTTAAAATTTATAATATTATTGCTTTCTCTGTGGCTTACCTGAAATAAAGGAAGTATTTATTGCAACCGATCCAGAATTTTGTACTTATATTTTGCCGGAAGCATGTGCATTTCTGATGATAATGATAATGTTCATGATATTAAAGATTATTTTTAGAATTCCTGAATGTATAGCTTTCGGTTGTTTCCTTAAGAACAGCATTACGTCGGGTTCACAATGTAGCGAAACAGCGTCAAGATGATTTATTAATAAGAATTCAAAATTAAGGCGACAAAATCTTTGCGACTGAAACTGGAATGGAGTTAACGTTTATCACACCACATTGAAGCGTCCATATCGCTTTATGTGTTTTTCTTAAGACAGCACTAGCTCTAAGAAGATCCACTTGTTATCCTATGCTAAATGAATGTTTTCAAATGTACACAAAAATACAACGTGCTTCATGCAGAAATTCAAATTGTGTCGCCCTATTGCGAGCCAGAATTTGAGGAGAAATATAGGTCTTCAGTGCATGGTTATAAAAGAGTACAAAAGGGAATTCATAGTCATTACATGGGTTAGTGCCACATTGCACACCGTGGCCAAGTACTGATTTGTACCACATCGTATGTCACATGTCGCTTGCCGGTGACACACCGCTGTGCACTGTGCATTATCCTTAAAGTAAAACAAGCCAAAAATGTTAAAGCCTAACTTAGGCATATAACGTCAGAACTTCAGCGAATCTTCTCATTCCAAAATAATAAAAAATAGTTCAAACGTTTTGAATAAAACATAATATCTTAAATATTGGGACGAATTTATATTTCGAATTGTTTTAGCGAAGAGACTACTTAAAATTGTTAAGTTCTAAAAGAGGAAGCAGGTGATATAACCTTTAAACTAAATAAAACTCGCGGTATTATTTTTTCTAAAATAATTATTTTTTATCTGATTTTTGTGCATCTGATATTCCGTTGAAATATTCAAATAAGCAGTGTGTAATGTAAAGGTTAATATTTCTAGATAATTTTTATTCTTTCGTATTAAGTTATTTGTAAGAATTTGAAATGTTCATGCTCCCTGGAATTAACCCAGAGTAACAGTTACAAAATAAAAAATAAATTTAAGTTAGCCTTCTGTGTGCTCCTAAAAATACGTTTCTGGAAAACGTTTATCGCGACTGAAAATAAATAAAAAGGTATGTACGGGGGGATCCAAAAGAAACCGGACTCCGAGGGCGCTGCCACTCGTAGACGTAGTGCAGGGTTCTCACGATAGATGGTGTTAGTAGAGACCTTCATGAAATAGCTGTGCAGATGGCGCCAGTGTAGAGCTGAACGTGCAAGTGTGGTATTGTATTTCTCTGACTGTTGGCGGGTTACCTCTGCGAAGTCGTTATGGCAACTTTAAATGAACAAAGAGTGTGTGAAATTTTGTTTCCTGCTTAAAAAACTGCAACTGAGATACACCAAATGCTTCAGGAAGCTTTCCAGAAGGAGGCTATGAGCCGCACACAGGTTTTGGGGCGGTTTGGGCGCTTTAAACGTGTTGAGATGTGTGTTGAAGACCAAGCTCGTTCTGGACGCCCTTCAACATCGCCAAATAAGGAGAACATTGATAAGGTCCGACAAAAGATCAACGAGGATCATCGCCAAACGATGGGCCAAATTTCAGCGGTGACAGGAATCAGTTGGAGCTCGTGCCAGCGGATTTTGAGGGAGGATTTGCACATGAGACGTGTTGCTGCTAAATTTGTTCCGCACCTTCTCACACAGGAGCACAAACCCATCCGCATGAATGTATGTCAGGACTTTAAAACAGAGATTGCAGGTGATCCAAACTTCTTGAACAGTCATTACAGGGGACGAGAGTTGGTGTTGTGGGTATGACCCAGAAACTAAGCAAGCGTTAAGCCAGTGGAGGACTCCCAACTGTCCCAGACCAATAAAAGCAAGGCAAGTGAGGTCAAATGTGACGGCGATGATCATTGTCTTTTTTGATGTTCGTGTAATTGTGCATCGAGAATTCGTACCCCCTGACCATACTGTTAACCAGCGCTTTTACTTGGATATTTTAAGGCGTCTGCGAGAGGATGTGAGGAGGAAACTCCCGGAACTTTGGTAATCAAGTGACTGGTTTCTGCATCACGACAACGCTCCAGCACACACGGCCTTACGAGTGACCCACTATTTGGCAACTCCGTATTCGGCGGACATAGCCCCGTGCGACTTTTTCCTATTTCCACGAATGAAAAAAGAAAACGCCAAAAGGGGACTGTTATGACGATGTGGAGGCGGTAAAAGCCGCTTCGCAAAGCGCACTGGACAACATCAAACTTGAAGAATTCTAAACATGCTTCCAACAGTGGGAAATGAGACTTAACGACTGCATCACATGTAATGGAGAGTATTTTGAAGGTGACTGAAGTAATTTTGTAAAAAGTTTCATTAATAAAGTTTTATGACGACAATTCGGTTTCTTTTAGTTCCCCTTTGTATCTTCGTATAAATTATCTTATAGCTCTTAATATAAGTGCTACAAGAACTGAATGTCATGCTATTGAGGTAAGATATTTAAATATATGTACACACAATACTTTTTAAACAAGAATATGTTTTCACTTTCATGAATTTAACAGATTTACCCAATGTTGGTAAAAGAGAGGTTTATTATTTGTTACATTACCACCCCTGACACCACCACCAGTTACAGATTCGTTTGATCTAGTAACAGAATTAAGACTAGTAGGGCCTAAACTCAATATTATAAACACTCACCAAGATCAGTTCAGGCTGTCAACAGTTGAACCTCCGTCCTTATTATCCAGACTCCTTATTTGATACATTTGTGTTAGCGATGTTGGTTGCACCTACTTCATATTTCTGCTATAATGTGCCTGTATGAAAGAGGGGAGAATCTAGGTTTATATCAGTGTCACATGATGTGACGACACCATTATTTTATGCATAAACTATTTCCCAAACAAACTTCATTGTTTCCTGCGAAGTATCAAAATGAAGTTTGCCATAGTGGGCCACAAGTTTGGCTGAGCATATCAGAAATCAAGACCATAAAACCCGAACAAACTTTCGTAGTCACCTAATATTAATAGATATTAGATTAATTGCTAATGTCTAAAACTTAAGATTGCACCATACATCTTCAATAAACCGATCATATACATTTGGTTGGTGTTTAAAGGTGCGGCCTGACAGATTCTGACAGCCTTGCAGCATCAGTCGATCAGATAATACCAAGTGAGCCGAGAAACAAGGTGAGTACAATATCTCGATAAATACACGATTTATTGCTACTGGTTTCTTACTGGAATTACAATAAACAAAATATAACCGTTTAGAAGTAATATCAATTTAATTCATTGTGTTAATCATTTAAAGCCTGAACGCTGAAAAGCATCAGTTTAACTATGGAAACGGCCATTGCCTACCTCTGCATGAATTCTAAAATAAATTTTGGGATATGGCTATCTCCTCAATGCACTTCTATTAAATAAACAGAGTTATGGTAGAGTTACGGCCCAGTACTCTTTGATTCAGCTAACCCAACTTCAAGCATTTGTTATTTCTAAAACGTTAGTAGTCTACAGTCAGGTATTTCAATATTATTTTTCACTTGCAATTGTTCCTGATCTAGTGTTATCCCTCCGAAATATTTTTGAGCAGTTTTGATTGCAAGTAGCTAATACGTGGACGCAAAATTTCGGGAAGTGTGACTTTATCTGCTAGCTGCGGATCTTAGGAGTTGTTTATGTTCAGCAAACTCCGAGGAAACAAACTTACAGGACGCAAAATATACATTTTAATATTATGTGAATAAAAAGTTGGTTTGATTTTTATAATTTTGAGTAGTAAATGGTGATTATTTTATATTTGAAGATTTATGAGAGCCATGTAACTGTTTTGATTCACCTGAACATGTTATTTCTGAGTGCAATTTTTTTTCGAGTGAAGGAAAATTCCCTTTACGGAGTCCCACTGTGTTGGAGCGCACAATGGGGACTGTGGCGCTCGCCTGCCCTTGGCAATTCCCACTAAAAAACCTCCACCTGATATAGGAAGGAAATTGATAGGATAGATGGCGTGGCTTCTTGCCGTCCCGCATAGCACCCGCGTTAGTACTTGAAAGCTGCTATGCTGGTACCTGTTGGGTACGAATGCGTAAGGAGGTAATTCTAGGCTACAGACATGAAACCTGACTGCAGCCTAGGTGGTATTGGTCAAGGACAGGTACGGATAAATTGTGAGCATGTTTAGCCTAACGCACGCGGCGACATTTGAGTTCCTCCCCGCACATACGGCTGTAGAGTTTTTTCTTCTGTTCAGCCGTGAGATGTTGCAGGTTCTCTGGTGATGATACTGGTGGCTGGCTTTTGAAGCTGAGGACGTTCCTGAGGAGACCCCGGAGGCTCTCAGGGAGTTCGTCCAGCTTCCGGTGAACAGTGTGTTGTTCTGTTGTGTAGTGTGCTGTTTGAATTGACGATGCCCGGAGTTCTCTTAGGTGGTCCTCCAAGGCGTTCAGCTTGACCGCTATAATCAGAAACTCCCGAAATGGAGATCCCGAATGGCCTCCCCTAGGCCCCGGACTTTCTCCCTGAGCTGCTCCTGGCTGATGGTGGGAACTGGTGCTGCTGGCTATTGATGAGGGTGTTGATGTGGCGGCTGTTGTGTGCTCAGCTGCTGAGGAGTTGACGGCGCTGATGGGACAGGCGAAGCCTTCCTGAAGGTATGCAGGGGGCAGAGTGCCTATGCTATGTAGTGGCTGTAACCTCCACAGGAGGCACAGTTGCGGCGGCGGCAGACCGAGGAGAGGCTGGAGGCACCACAGTAGTGGCACCTTGGCTCGGCAGCGCAGGGTTCTGCTCTATGCCCATAGGCGCAGTAGCGGCGGCATGGAGCTAGTCGGGTCTGTCGACTAGCCTCGGTCCTCAGCAGCCCTAATAAGGGCAGGCCGGTAACAAAGGAAGTTTCCAGATCGCTAATGCTGTCTAGCTCCACTCTGACCAACGGTGTCGGGCCCCGAGCTGACATATTGCGGTTTGCCCTCCTTGCCGAGGGCCACTGTTGCTGCTCGTGCTTGCAGATTCGGAGTACTCCCTTCACTACTATGCTGGTACGATGTCGAGGTAGTTGCGGCTGTTGGATGACTGCCGTTGAAAGCTCTTCTGCTCCCGGCTGGGAGACAGCGCAAAAGATCGGGCTGCGCTAAGCTCGCTGCTGAGCTGTAGGAAACAGTGTTTCGTAGTTTTTTATAAACAGCCTGGATTAAAATCGTGGATTTGAGTTATATTGTTGGAGTAGAAACGAAGTATAAGAAAGATTTGCTTTTAAGTATATTAGATGAGTAGATTTGTACTGTAGACCCACGACAAGAAGGCAATGTGTAGCGTAATCACTTTTGTTATGCCAGCGGTGTTTATGTTCACCTTTCCAGAACGACAAGGATGGAAGGTTCGTTTAAAATACACAAGTGTTGTCACATAACTCACCCATACATAATACATATCGATGCATTTACTGCAACAAACATTAGATCTGGCACCATGGGTGCCTCATATGCACTCTCGTACACTCAGTTCCTAGTAAACAGATCCGTAACCGGAGCAGATAAAAAGTTCAAGCTCCTCTACCCTTCAGCCCCCTCTAGCCTTCTTGTCTTGGGTATACAGTAAATATACTGGAATGCAGTAACCTGTGGGTTTAGTTGAGGTAGCAAGTAGATTATTTCTGCAAAACCTGTAATTTTATTTAAACATTGAATAAAGGTAAAAATACAGTTTGCATCCATACTTGGTATAGATTCCAGAATCCGGGCTATTAGATATACAGATTTTATTTTATTTTTAGTTTTTTATATTTGAAGTATTTATAACTATGGCCTCTAGTTTGCAAAGCTAATTGGCAAGACTCTCGCTCCATAGAATGCGATTCTTCCATGTTCAAACTTGCCAAGGAGTGTTCAGTCTTTCAAGCTGAATTATTAGCAATCCGTGAAGCAGTGAAATGGTGCAACAACTTACAATGTACCGCTCGCCTTTACAGTGACTCACTAGCAGCAATTGCAGCTTTAAAAGATACCAAGAACAACAGCCCTATTGCTGCTGAAATAGAAATCAATTATTAAGTGGTTCTCAACTGTGTATTTCATGGGTCAGAGGGCACGTGGGGATTGCCGGAAATGAACGTGCAGATGAGCCTGCAAGGAGAGCTGTGACTTCAGATCTTCCAGAGACATACACTCCATGCCCCATTTCTTATGTGAGGCAAACATTAAAGGAGATTATCATCAACGACTGGAATGAATATTGGTTAAAATGTGATTGTGGTGCCTTGACTAAAGATTTATATTTCTCAACTGTTTCTGACAGACATAAATATAAATTTATTAATCCTATGTTCTCACTCTATTCTTAACTGGACATGGCAAATTTTCAGCTTACTTATGTTGATTCAAAATCAAATGCACATCTGATTGTATTTTTGTAAATCATCTTCAAGGCGTCCCTCACATTTTATTTTATTTCCCGTTTTACTCTTTTAAAAGATACGAAATTGAATTAATGCTTCAATCCTTAGGTGACACTTTCTCAAAACCACTTACACATATTCTGATGAATTACAAAACTTATTATTCATTCATTCATTCATTCATTCATTCATTCATTCATTCAAAGCAGCTGGCGGCTGACTGAGGGTCAGCACAGAGTGTGTCATTCGTGTACCTGTCCTACACGGACTTAACCACTTAATGGCAGGATATGTGGGGTTTTGCAGAGTGGTTGTTTAAGTTTAGGTAGATGAAAAGAAGGGAGGTAGCCGTAGCTGCTCATGGTAGCCAACTCCAGTGCAACGCTATGTGAGCACCGCTGGTGTGATAATTTTAGGAAGAGTTTAATTTAGAAAGTCTATTAATTTCAAACAGTAATAATTTTAAGGTTGTAATAAGAACTTTATTGTTAGCGGGTGTGCCCGCATGCCTTGGGGGAAGCCGGTAGAGCTTGTAGCGTCTTTCGGAGGTTCTATAGTTCCCTAGAGACGTAACCAGGGCGCTCTGATGTTGAGGCAAACTCGCGTAGAATTTTGTGGTCCGGCGCCTAATGACATCTTCCACATAGTGGAGAGATGAGGCTTCATGAAGGTATCTCACGGGAAACCTCCAACAAACAGAATAGATGGCCCTAAGATTTCTATTTTGTACACGCTGAATTTGTCGCAGATTGGTTCCTGCGGCCATGCCCCAGATCTCACAAGCATAAAACATGATTGGAAGAATTAAAGCCTGAAAAAGGTGCAACTTAAGGGGTGTCGGCATTCCTGAGCGCACCATGGGGTATAACGAAGCCGAAGCTCCGCACGCCCGATGAGCTACCTCCTGGATGTGACCCCGAAAAGTTAGGCCCATGTCCAGCTTTACACCTAGGTACTTTAGAGAGTTTGTCCACTCTGTCCTTCTGCCAGAATAGTTAAAGGCGGGGAGGTTGGCGGGAAAGTGACGCTTGGTGAAGAGTATGGCTTGGCTTTTCTCTGGGTTGCTAGACAATCGCCAAAGCCTACACCAGTCATGAATGAGGCTTAGGTGTCGCTGTATTGGATTGAAGGCTCTGCGTGCGTTTCTATCTGTGTTGTATAGTAGCACGTCGTCTGCATATTGGGCTAGGTTGACGTGTAGCTACGTGGGGAGATCCGCCACATACACGCTAAAGAGTGTAGGGGATAAGGGACGCCTCCTCTGATGGGTCGTCTGGTAGATAGCTTTCCCGCCAAAGTAACTGTGAAATGTTTGTGTTTGAGGAATGAGTGTAGAAAAACTTATCAATGTTTCATGGCTTTCTTTAACAAAATATTTCTTAAGCTAAATGATTCATCTTGATGTTTACTGTTTGTCAACTTGATATTGAATTTGTTATGTTTTCGTTCATTGTATTATATTCATAAACTAGTAAAATATATTCCTAATATACCTTTGGGTAAAATAGGAACTAAAATTGGATAATAAATAAATAAATTAGCAAGACATTATATTGTTACGTACAGGGTTGTAAGAGGGATAATGAGGAGATTTCCTTACACCCCTAGGGATGCAACGTGATTTTTGTCCACTTGCCTTTATGAAATATATAACAAATTCTTATTAGATACAGCTAAGAAGGAAAGACTTTCAACTGCAGATTGTTCCTGCTGGGTAGTAAATTACAAGGATAAGAAACGATGTGGAAAACTCTGATTATATTGCAGTTTTATTTGCTTCGTCACAGAGGTAATAACCTGCAAATTGAACATTATATGCTACTATAAACCAACAACATTTTTGTAACGAGCCTAACAGTCTGTTTAGAGCTTCAAAGGCATTAAACCTCTAATATCTGAAAATGAAGATGATGAACCTAAGATAGAAAGTGCCTTTTTATGAGCTTAAAGTACAAACGTGCCTAAAATCAGGACTAACCTAAGAGCAAAGTGATGTACTAGTAAGTCGTAACCCTTTGCATTCTTGTTTATAGCTCGCTCACGTGCACACAGTACCAACATAACCTCTCCTGCGCAAACGGCGTCTTCAAATCCGTTCCTAATTGCCTTTTTAGATAGCAATACTCAGCTCATTTTTAGATATTGAGAGATACCGAAACAGAAAGCAAATGAACTGTCCACTTGAGCATTCTAGCTCTGAATGCCGTAATTGATTTTAATATCTTCATCAAACGAGTCCTGGAGTTGCCATTCCAGTTCTGGTATCTTAGTGTGGCCTGTACTGATCTCTGTTGTGCTAATCTGTAGCTGCCATGGTGTGAAAGACAGATCATACATACATTTCTCGTTACTAAGTATAGCAAATGCTTATGCACAATAGCTTAAAGCACTAGCGACAACTTAACATGCACAGCGAAACACCACAAAACGTAAAGAAAGTTATAACTCCTCTCATCTTTTAAGCTTATTGCTACATTTAGGTGATCTTTACATGGGATACAAAGCGGCTATACCCGAACCTACGTCAGTGCCGGACAGCTGGAGAGATAAACAGAGATAAGTAGATGCGGCAGAGCTCTCTCCGAGCATAAACACCAAAAGCGTTATTGACCAATAACCAGAATCTTCTGGAAGTTTCACTTTTTCAGGATTCTTGAACATTCGGGAAATCTGTGGAAAATTTCTTGAGTGTAGATATAAATGAGCGAGTTCCTGAGCGAGTTTGTAAATTTCTGGTGCTACAAAATTGCCGCTGTGACAATTGTTGTGATATACAATGAATGGTCTTACTGTAGGAGATTAAATATGTCTTTTGTTCAACTTACCAGCGGATGATAGTAAAACTAAGTGAATTCATAATGAAGTCTAAGTGAAGTGACGGTGAGTGTTAGAAAGTGACGTTAAAACACTTGACAAATTCAAAATTTTATCTACTTATTCAAAAATAACGTCAATATAATGAGGATGATTGTTAACTTTGATGCTTTTAAATGTAATTTTGACGTGATCACATGTAAAATGGGGACATAACTTTCATCTTAGTCAAGCATTCATGTAGGTAAGAGATGTAAACTATTACAGTTGTTACTACACACTAGCATGAATTCTTCTATACGTTCTACGAACTATTCTTAGTGAGTTCGCCTCTCCATTGAACGTTCAACGGGGTTGGAGGGAAATGACAAAGTACTGAACAATTCTAACCAATAATAAGGAAATATTAGAAACGGTTGATTCCATAAAAAGATTTTCCATTCGAAATAAATTAAAATTTATATGTAAAATATTCTTATTGTAACTATTTCGAAGAAAATTCCTCATACTCAATTTTCTGAACGAAGAGGACATCATGGAATATTCTCAGAAATTTCTAGAGATATAACTTATATGCCATATAAACATCTGATATATGTAGTTGAAATTGTTAAATTCATGTTTGAAGACATAAAGACTTAGTCTCCCTATAGTGCAGTTTGCTGTGGGAGCTTTTAACATTTTCAAATTTCAAATCTTTAACTTCTTCGATTCGCATCTTCGGCACCAGTTGTAGTTAAATACCAAGTTCAAGTTATTGCTGTTCAGGGGCATAAAGAGCTCTTTCTTAAACTGTTCTATTAAGAAGCCCTAAAATATGTGTTTGAAGTGAAGTAATGTCGATGTATTATTTCTTACCTATAAGTGAAAGAAGTATTGAAACCTTTGAACTACTTTTACTTACAGTGCAGTACTTTATATGCCCAGTTTACGGGAAAAAAATTAACTTCTTCATATATTGAAACAGTAAACATTGGATATTGTCACCCGAACATCGGAATTCTCGATAGAACCAGCTGAAAGGTAGGGCCAGACGGGAAGCATTCAGACCACGCCTACCCATTTATCTCGTATCACTAACTGAGGGGGATGATTAGAAGAGCGGCACGAGGCCTTTACTGTCTCTTTTCCCTCCCCCCTTGACGTCTGGAACCTTCGGGATGATTCAATGAGCCGCGAAAATTCCAGGCACAGCGATCTGCGTATATAAGGGATGAAGTGGACGGCACCTAGTGAACACACTAGGGCAGTATGACCAACGTGTGCCCAGGAGGAGAAAGAGCTACCGCCTCACCAAGGACGCCCTTGGGTGGTGAGATCAGCCTCTCATCCCCTCAACACTACACTCTGTCCCGGCCACACTAGGGCTGGATCTGGCCTGTCGGCTGACCCCCGGCAGTCAGGTCCCTCTGTGTGACCCCAATGAGAACCACAACCTAAACGGTCCCCAACCACCCGACCTCTCGCTCCTGACCCCGTCACACTAGACGGACTCTGCAAATCAGGCCGCTCCTAGCGTGGCGGTTTAGGGCACTGGCCTCCTACTTGGAAGCTCATCCCGCCGCTAGGTGCACTAGCAGAGGCCGAATCAGGTCCATCAGTTAACAAGGACATCCAAGCTTTGGAGGAAAGACCAATCCTATAAGACCGCACGGGTAAATCCGCACAGCGGATAGGTAACGTGGCGCTCTACCCACCGTCCGGGAGCACCCGGAGGACTTGTTCTCGCTCTTGGCTCTTGGCTTCAGTTCAGTCTTTGGCGAGCAGCCGGAGCAGTGCCGTGCTAGTGAACGGACTGGAAGACTGTGTACGTGTATCGGAGGAGTTGTACGTAATTGCGAGTGAAGAGCGGATCTGTGACAGACGAACTGTCGAATTGTAATTGTGTGCGCTACGTAATTCTATGTAATCGGCAAGTGTTCCAACTGTAACTCGGTGGAAATGAAGAATATTTTGAGTTTGTACAATTGGACTTTTAATTTCACGAACCCACAAAGTCACAATATGTACGTATTTGTGAATTGTGGGGGGGGAAAGTAAGAATAGAACACTATGTAACAGAATGCGAGGAGGTTGCAATGTGGAGAAAAAAGGTTTGGGAGGAAAAATGGGAGAAAGTAGAGAAGGGGATAGTAGCTATAAAAATGTTAACGGGCAGGGAGGAAAAGAAGGTAAGAAATATTGGTAGTTTTTTTTTGCAGAAAGTAAAGAAAAAATGGGCCAGAAATGTAAATAATATAAGAAATGAAGATGAGAGGGAAGAATGGGGCCAATTAAGTAACAAGGAGCATGAAGGTTAAGAGGTACCTGGCTGAGCAGAAGACCAGGGTGTCACGTAAGACACGGTAGCAACAAGGTAAACACACACACACACACACACACACACACACACACACACACACACACACACACACACACACATCGTAGAAATAAAATTCCAATTGTACAAACTCAAAATGTTCTTTATTTCTACCGAATTACAGTTGGAACACTTGCCGATTACATTGAATTACGTAGCGCACACAATTACAGTCCACCAGTTCGTGTCACAGGTGCACTCCACACTAACATTTACGTACAAATCCTCTGATTCACGTACACAGTCTTCCAGTCCGTTCGCTAGCACTGCGCTCTTCACGGCTGCTCGTCAAGAACTGACCCGGCTCGTCCACTACAGCCCTTATATAGGAAGATCGATGTTTCTGGAAGCTTCGCGGCTCGGAACATCATCCCGATTGTTCAGGCGTCAGGGGAAGGGGAAAGAGACACTTTCCTAACCATCCCCTAAGTTAGAGCTACAACATAACCAGAGCTGGAAGAGTGGTGGAGTGACGTCACACGTACTTTTATATATCAACTATTATTGTGTTAATTAAAACAAGTCACTTGTGGCAATATGACTCACCCATAGTCTTCTATGTTTGTTAACATTTTCAGAAAACAGGTTGGTGAAATGCAAGAAATTTAACAGCGTTGTTAGTGCTGTGACAATTGTTACGTTACACTTGTTAACATAGATTTTAACATATGTTGGTGAAATCGGGCATAAGCGTTACATTTATTGAATTTTTCTTCCCACTCCCTTTTTTCAAAAGTGTATTCCTCATTTCGTTCATATTTAACAGATGGTTTTACGGTACATTTTAGGGTAGGATAACAGGATCAAAGAAATACATTAAGATTAAGGGAGATTAATTTTCTGGTTTCCTTCCAGCCGCTCTTACCATTTGAGCTACTATGGCCAACGTGCCAACATGACATTAAATTCTCCAACTAACTCGTGTTTTTCCTGGTAAACCACTAGGAGTTCTCATAACACGTGAGACAACTACCTTAATTGCGACTTACTATGTTGTAAGTACTTTAAGGCCCGGGCTTTATAGTTCGGACCACTATTAGGTACAATTAATGGAAATTAATTGTTCTTTCACACTAGCCGTGTGTAGGACGCACTATGAAAGGGTAGAGGCAGACTGAAAAATTCAATGCCATAGCCGGGATTTGAACCACGGATCTTCTGGTTTCCGTCCAGCTGCTATAACCATTTGAGATACTATAGTCAACGTTCCAACATGACATTACATTCTCCAACTGAGTTTATATATGATAGCTTAAAATCCCATTCTCATTGCACAAAACGGTAAATTAATAGCAAGTTTGCAGTTGAAACAGTATGTATAAATGGAAATTAATTGTTCTTTCACACTAGCCGTGTGTAGGACGCACTATGAAAGGGTAGGTAATAGTGGTCCGAACTATAAAGCCCGGGCCTTAAAGTACTTACAGCATAGTAAGTCGCCATTAAGGTAGTTGTCTCATATGTTTATGAGAACTCCTGTGGTTTACCGGGAGAAACACGAGTCAGATGGAGAATTTAATGTCATGTCGGCACGTTGGCCATAGTAGCACAATGGTAGTGATCCGTGGTTCAAATCCCGGCTATGGCATTGAATTTTTCATTCTGGCTCTACCCTTTCATAGTATGTATAAAGTTTGAACAACTCAAAGTAATGACAAAGGACATTTCGAAAATGGATAATCCATCAACAAAACGCACTACACATAAATTGTATTATTTAATGAGGCCTACATTATATTGTAGTAAGTTTTGTCTGTCCTGTATGACTTATAGGTTATTAAATTCGTTCAAAATTAAAAAGTGCACATGCTATTCAGAAAAAAGTTCATTCTATACGTTTTATCTTTTATAAAAAATATATAAACATTGATTTTGAGATTAATAATAAACAAATTTGTTGGTATTTCTGGAGATACTCAAGCTAACGATGTTAAAATTTTACTGGAAAGTATTATTGATGGCAGTTTACAAATTTTTTTCCCTTTCTTTTGCTTAATTTCCAATTGCCCTCAGTCGATTATCTCTGTGCATTTTAATTGCTTGCCCAAAGCGATAAATCGCACATATCTTAACTTTTAATAGCCAACAGCGTACTCTATTATACGTGATATAACAAAATTGATGAACCCACGTTCTCTTAGAAGTAGTTCCTATATAACAAAGGACAAGAAATATCACGCACTGCTCTTTGCCCCCGGCAATGTGCATCTTAATAAGATGCGATACGATATATTTATCTTCGCAACTCAGGTTAATTAACACATATATCTCTGTTGTCAGAGCCGGGGTAGGTAACCTGGGGGCCGTAAGGTAGCAGGTTATTACAGCTACACCCCACCAGATGTCATTTCAGACAAAGGGAGTAAGACACCTACCGGGGGGCAAGGGCACCGCCCTTTTTCGTTAACTTATTCCCCGGCGTACATATGTATGCATGTTTTCGGCACGTCTTTTGTACGAGGAATCAAGGTTTGTTGGTGACAATGCGCTCTTGGCTGTTTTACACTGAGGCTTATTAGATTCAGATGGCAGGTGCAAGATGTTCTCATTTGAATGTGAGTTAGTTATGCTTCATAGAGTGTAACAATGTTCATATCATCTGCAGTAGCCTTCTCGTAAATTTCGATAGTTGGATCGTTTCAGCCTCTTGAACGTTTGATGAGGGAACGCACATTCTGTTATTCGCTTCTTGAGCTGGTTATTCCATACAGACCAACCCATTCTGAGAGGTGTCCCCAGAAGTATAAATCCGTTTACTGTACGTGTAGCGGTCTTCATTTGTTTTCTACTTAGAAACCCTATGTTAAGATTTACTCGGGTAAAACATGTCTTTGGTGTCCGTGGAAATCCGTGGATCAAAACCCATATGGCATTATGTTTTTGAGTCTGACTCTACGTTTCCGAAACTTGTGGTGCATACAAGTGCTAAAGAGCATTTAATTTGCACATAGAAAGCTCTTTATTTTAAGAGAAATAAAAATATGGCCGTGCCATGGCTGACTGTTTAGACCTGACGGCACTCACCTAGGTGGCCCGGGTTCGACCACAGGCGACCGCAAAGTGGAACTTGTGGTGGGCGACATGACGTTGGGGTGGGTTTCCCTCAGGTCCTCCTGGCCGCGCCGTGGCTCAGTGTTTAGACCTCATGGCACTCACCTAGGTGGCCCGTGTTCGATCACAGGCGACCGCAAAGTAGGACTTGTGGTGGGCAACATAACGTTGGGGTGGGTTTCCTCCAGGTCCTCCTGGCCGCGCCGTGGCTCAGTGTTTAGACCTCATGGCACTCACCTAGGCGGCCCGGGTTCGATCACAGGCGACCGCAAAGTGAGATTTGTGGTGTACAACACGGAGCTGGGGCGGGTTTTCTCCGGGACCTCCGGTTTCCCCCGCCACCTCATTCCACCGGTGCTCCATCTTCATCTCATGTACCATCAGTGTCATCGCCTACGGTACCCTATGTAGCAAAAACGGGCGTTAAACACTTCACATTTCATTTCCTCCGGGTCCTCCGGTTTCCCCCACCATCATTCCACCAATTACTCCATCAATCATTCATCTCAAGCGTTGGGCCGACCCCTCAATCCTAATTTCATTTCAGGTCAGGTGCTTTGGCTCCGTCGCTCTGAGGAAACCCAAGCGCCTCTTAACGTCAGCATTAACGAGAAAGGGGGAAAAAATAAAAATGAAAGGTAGAACCATTAAAATCAAGAGCTCATGGCAACTAAGTAACGCATGTCTCTCTCTGTCTCTCTGTCTCTCTGACTCAGGCGGTTTCAAGGGTTATTCCGGGTCACTAGGGGAATGCTGCGTAGGTTAATTATATCCCCCGAATTTTATCTCCTTTACCATTTCACATCATCTCTCATCTGGTGGTCTCTTTCAGGGTAGAAGTGTCAGCGCGTGTCTCGGCGGTGCATGGCAGGATGATATGCTCCTGGTAAACGTCTCCTCCTCGGTAGGACGGGCTGCGGGCCGACCTACTGTCCTCCACAGGAGAGAAAGTCTCCAAGGCCTGAAACGCAGGGGGGTTGGCGAAATTTTGTTTTTGTAATTTTACGTCCCCCAACGTTAAGTCATATCGGACGGTGAATGAAATGGGTGAAATGATGCTCAAACGTGTCCAGGGTCCATGGAGCTTAGAGCTACCCTACATTCCTCTTTAAGGTTAAGGGAAAACCCCGGAAAAACCTTATACAGGCTGCTCATCCTGACCGATTTGTGAACTCGGGACCTCATTAACGTCAGGCAGACACGCTAACATCTACACAACCGAGGCGGGCGGGGATTGGAGAAGATTCCCACACCCTCCCTATATAGCTTTATGACACCACATGTCAGTACAGTTACACACCATTCAAAAACATTCTGATAGTTTCTACTTTTGTGAATGAATCTACTCGTTTTTAGTGTACAGAGTGATCAGGGCACATGTTTTTCTTTAACGGTTCTGCTCCTTTGTAGTAGGCGTTCTCTGCCACACATATTCACTGTCCTTCTCCCACTGTGTAAGAGAGTACATTTCTTTCAGGGACCTTCTTTATGCTGCTGGACAGTAATTGTCTGTTTCAGCACCACGATGGATTGGATGACATTTCTTTTGGCCTGGCAGGATAGTTCTCAACTGCTCAAGAGTATGGACGTTGCCATCTGCATTGTCGTGCCTTTTTGGGTCGGTCAACCACTGTCTCCTCTCACCTCATCCCTCCTTCCGGGGATGCCTCCCTTAGGATATAAACACGATAGTTCAAGCCTTGTCGATCACTTCCGAAAGACCTATCTGTGACTGGCGTCACTTAAACTTATAACTGGAAAATGTAATATTACCCGAGTGTGATTCGGCCTGTATCTTCAAGTAACAATCCACAATGAATGTTTTTAAGTACCCTATGTAAGGAACAGGTCTTATTACAACGTCTAATGGTGCAGATATATGCCAAAGATAAAATTGCTCTAATTTAATGGAGCCAGAGATTAGGCAGAAAGAATGCAATTGATTTTTCTTTAATAGTAAACCGCTGTGAGACTGAAGGAAGTGACGTAATTGCCCCTGGCGGTAGAATGCTGATTTACATTCCAAGAGAAAAAGAAAACAAAAGGGTAAAGGCAAGAGGTTGAATAACAAGAATTGCCTGAGCGCTCAGTCCGAATGGCGTTTAGTTAAATGAAATATATTATTCAAACAGATTTCCATCTACAAAAGGACTAGAGCTTGGCTGCCCATTAACAGAAGGATTCCATCTGGAGCACACGCGCTCCATCTGGTGCTAGTTGGACAACTTACGAGATAAGAACACATGTCTTTCTCGGGCGTTAGCAATAGTAGCTGGTGTCATGCTTAGAAATATTGCCCTCTTTTGGGCAAATTTAGATTATTTCAATATAAGAAGCCCAATCAAACGGCTCCTTTTCTTTTCTTTAATTTAAACACAGCTCTCTTGCGGTCACATTAAAACATATGCAACACAAGCTTAGTGTCTTTCGATTTCCTTTTTATTTCGATCATCTATATTCGTTGGTCGTCTTAAATATTTTGATAACAAAAGATATTAACAACGTAGCTATACACCATCTCGTAGCTACAGAAATTAAGTGTGTGTATGTGTGTGTTATCTTGAATTTAACCTGTGAAGTCCCTTTCAGTCTAAGTGAATATTTAAACTTCGAAACTATAATGCCCGAGTTCACCAACAAATGTTAAAATCTACTTTAACAAATGTAAGGAAACAATTAATGGAAATTAATTGATCTTTCACACTAGCCTGTGTAGGATTAAGTAAGGAAAGCTAAAGCCAGACTGAATGATCCAAAGCCATAGCCGGGATTTGAACCACGGATCTTCTGGTCTCCATCCAGTCGCTCTAACCATGGGCTACTATGGCCGACGTGTCGATATGACATTAAATTCTCCAACTGACTCGTATTTTTTACGGTAAACCACTAGGAGTTCTCATAAACACATGAGACACCTACCTTAATGGTGACTTACAACGTGCAAGTACTTTAAGGCCAGTGCTTTATAGCAAACCACTATTAGGTCAATTAATGGAAATTAATTGTACTTTCACACTAGGCGTGTGTAGGCTTAAGTATGAAAAGGTAGAGTCAGACTAACTACTTCTAAGGTAACAAATGTCACAGTGCTAACAAAGCTGTTAAATTTCTTGCATTTCATCAACCTGTTTTCTGAAAATGTTAACAAACACGTGTTAACGCCAAGACACTTGCAAATATTACAACTATAGAAGGCTATGGATGAGCCGTAATATTTTCTGAACGTAATGCAATGCGCTTTTGTTTTCATTTTCGTCTGCACTCAGCTGAAAAAATTACGGGTGAACAAAATGGTAAAAGAAACAGTGGGAGAAATTTCTCATCGTCGGAAAAAATTGCTAATTGAATTGGTGACAAACTATAGGTATATCGTGGAAAATGAGAGGACGTACACGGAGAATATAAAGGAGAAAGATGTTACGTTGAAAAAGATTGGAAAAGAATTTAATTCAAATATATTGGTCACTGCTATAAGTACGAAATAACTTCGTCAGTGTTACGTAAATTTAAAACGAGGTGCGGACAGAAGGGACAAGTGACTTGAATGTTTCAAGACGGGAGGTGGACAGCGTCTTATCCACATAATTCAATGAATTATAAAATCGCAAACTTATTAATACTTGAAGCGAAGGCGAGATCGGCATATTCCTATCGATGCATGTTCTAACCTCCCTTGTACTTCCACAGTAACCTTCACAGCAACTTGTTTCACACTTTATACCTCTGCAGAAAATTTCCCTCTGATAGCTCCTCAAAAATCATTTCTCCTCATAGGCCGTCGTCTATTATGAATGCCATTTAGACGGTCTTAAATATAGCAAATCGACATCAACAGCTGCGTTTACGCCCACCAACTTGACCATTAACAATTGTTAAGGACTTAACGACAGAACTATGGCTTGTTAGTTTAACAAGAGATTTAACAGCTAACGCTTGTCATCACTTTTGCTAAACTCATGGTAAGTCTTAACATCTGTTGGTGAAATCGGCATTAGGGTCGGGCAATGTTTTAATATATCTCATCAAATGAAACTTTTTATGGCGTTAATTATTTAAGTTCTGTTTATTTATACGTACAAGTACTTAATTCGTGATCGCTGGCTGTTAGGTAACACTAGCAACTGATAATATACTGCTTTAATTTGTTTATTTTTGCTTATTAAAATAGAAGAAGAGCCAGCAATGCATCATTTGGTATGTCTAAATACCACTCAAGTGGAATTAAGAGTATAAATACGAAGCAAACATTGCTGAGAGTGGTATTAATCAAAGTGATGTGCATTGTGAGATCTTTTCTAACGCGCGAATTATCGCGTATTATAACACTGTTCTGTAGTTGGCGTACGTGACTTCAGGCATGTATATCATGCACTAGTATTTGTTTTTCTCGGTGGTAGTTGAAATGAAACCGACAATTGTTCAAACAACGCTAACATAGCAGTCTTGTTGATTATTATCGACATGCAGTTTATTCTGAAGCATTGTTGTGTTTATTTGTGAATAATTTCAACATCAACTGCCCTGCCCATGGGAAACGTAAGCTGCAGCTGCACAATTATTATGTTTCTTTGCTTTTTTCGTAATTTCTTCCAACTTTTCACAATTTTCTGTATAATGCCTTTTCTTATCGGTTATCAACGTAGCTACAGAAGAACCGCTCCTCTACAGGTTTGAGGAAGAGTGGTTCATATGCACATAGACGGACTATTATGTGCTTCGAATGGGATGATGAGCAACCAATCGGAGTACTGCGGTGTTGTCGTATTGCATTGCCCCTAGGTGATGTGTGACGGGCGTCAAACTAATCAATGTCAAATAAATACTATTCGCGCTAAGATAAATATTCAGATTTTGCCAAAAACAGATCCGTGTGGAAGGAGAGACTAATGTATTTAGCATAACCGTAAGAACCCCATATTTTAAACTCAAATAGTTTTCCTAATACAAATAAATAAAGTAGATACCATTATAATATAACAATGTATTGCGACGTAAGCACTGTAATGAACATAATTATTGGTAGGCATGTATGCGTGAACGTATACTTGAAATTACTCAGAGATGAAACGTAAACACTTGACATGACGTGGTAAAATAAATGTGTACTGTGAAAAATCGAGGTGTTTGTTAAATTCGATGAGAGGAAACGATACCCTCCCTGGTGGTCTGGCAGAACGGGTCTGTTCATATTATATCTTTGTTTATGAATGGTTTGCAGTCTCTATTTAGTCTAGGGTGTTCAAAGCAGTACTATTCAGTTACTCTATGAAAAAGTGTAGCAGCTGGATTATTGAGATACGATCCATCTCCGCCCGCTTAGTTCTACTAGAACAATCCAATTTAGTTAATGTGGGTTTAATTTATGTTGCAAACAGAAATAATACTTTTAAACTGACTGAAGTTGAACGACTTATTCATGAAGAAATTGACAATTAGCACAAAAAGACTTGGAAAACAGCGTGAGACATCATATAAACTACAAGAAGATGACTTTTGGAAAGAAATAGCACCTAATTAGATTTTGAAACCTATCATCATAAATTTGCAGTACTCAAACGTTGAAGGCATGACAATGAAGGATTATCTCCTAACGTAAGTAACATTCACAGCTATATGAATGCAGCGCTGGTATTTTCGTTGAATTAGAAAAATAAGTAATTCATAAACTATAATTAATGTTAAGTTAAATATTTAAACCATTTGCATAATATACGAATATCCATGTTTTAATAATTCAGAAAAAGGGCGCCGGGGTAGCGCGGTGGTTTCGTTCGCGGCTCCCGTTCTCAGGGTCCCGAGTTCGATTCCCGGCTCTGGGGTTGGCGATTTTAAGTCGGCCCTATCCACGCCTTCACCTCTGTCTAGCACACGTGAAGTATCCCCTATGCCCAACGTGGTTCGGAGTCCACGGTAAAAACTGTAGGTCCTCTCACCTCACCGCCATCTTCACTATCACCCTATCATCGGAGGTAATGGACACCGCCCTCTGGGTGCCTCCACCTGAGAAATGGTTCCGGTCATCACTTGGTGGGGTGAGGTTACCCCGAAGGCCAAGGTTGCCATGTGGGGAGTGTTAGTAACTAACTATAATTCAGAAAAATCCTGGAAGAGTGGCATTACAGAGGGAATTGTTTGAATTCCTGCGAAGGGAACGCTGGAAGCTAATCACGGCGACCCTCAGTGATTCCATGGAGCCCTATATCACCCAATTTGAGCTCCATTACACTGGTTCTGAAGTCAACTTCCATCCCAACATCTAGACTGGCTGCTTTCCCGGAGCGCAGACAATCTTTAGCAATACCATTTTTCTCGCCACAAGTTTCTTAGAACAGTGTTCCTTCAGATAGTTAGGCAATCCTTTGCAATGTCTATCCTCTTCAAATGGACGTAGGAGCATAACTTAAGAGTCTCAACAGTTACCATTGTGAATACAATTGCATATGTGAAGTGTTGATTGAATTGTACAGCAGTTAACATTGTGATATAACATGATGGTTAGATACAGTAAATATGTAGCGTGAATTGGACTGAGTTGCTAGTCAGGGAGCTAGGAGCAGTGTTAATGTAAATTAGTGTAAGATACCGAATTAAATGAAGATTATAAACTCTTAAAAAAACACGAGTGAGAGTGCAGTTCTTTCAAATTCAAAACTATGAAATGGCGAAATGTATGAGGGTAAAGAGGCAAGAGAATGGTAAACTAACAAAGCTCTTCCAACAAAAAGGGCATGGCAGAACTTTACAACTCAGCTTCCAGAAGTAAAAGGTGTAGCAGAGAATGCATAGACCATTCTTGATTGTGAGAAATTATTCTTTCCTGATGATGTAATTGCTCGCATTGTGGTATGTACAAATCATGGATTAGAGACAATGGGTCATTGTTATTCACATTATATGTGGACTGTCCAGAAGCAGATTTTGAAAAGATGTCAGCCTTCTTTGATATTCCTAATTTTATAGACACGTCTTTGGCTTTTATTAGTTTAAACATAGTTAACATATTGTTCATGCAACTGGTATGTTAACTGCAATGATATATAATAAAACAAGGGCATTATCAACAATCTCAATTTGTTAGAAAACAAATATAACACGGGAGTGATCGCATGACAAGTGACGCGAGCGATCCCCGGTTAATGTGCTCTTTCATTTCTCCCTTCTTTTATAATTTATTTTTTTCGTGATCAAGCAAAGAGCATGTAACTTCAAAGCCATTCCTTTACCTTTTGTAAATTTACAGTTCTTTAACTTTTTACATTATTCTTATATCCAAAACAAATGTATAAAGTTTTAATAAAGATTGGTATGAATATTTTGAAGAAAAGTGAGTAGAGAATGTTATATAAATACAAACATCATAGTTTTAAAATGCAAGTTCATTCTTTTAGATATAAAACAGGAGACGTTAAGAAAACAAGCTTTGTTGAGGTGAACCTCGCCTCACGCCCACTTTTAACATAATCCTTTTGTTGGCATTATGCTAATAGCAAAATTCCGTATTCACATCCCGTAAAAGTACATGGGGTAAAAAAGGATGTCCAGAAACGTTTCATGTCAAGGTTCCATTTTAAGTTGAAATAAACAGGTTATTTATGGTTCGTTTAGCATGGGTGAAATATTTGTATTCGAGTATTTGAATTTTAAACCCGACGTTTGCTTTGATAGTTTGAGATGACGTTTATGGGGGTGCATATCTTTCGCTTGATGCTGTATTTTGCAAAACGACATAAATATTCCGCACTTGTATCCTAATTTCCGCCGCGCGAAATATACAGCCGATCATAAACGACCTCTGTTTCATAAATCACCTTTTGGAAGTCGCTATTTTACCTTTGATTGTTAGCCGGAAGACAAAAGAGCGTATTCCGTTGCTGTTAATTCAATTTCCGTTACGGTTTGGAAAACGAAAGAATAAAGGCTTTCAATGCGACCATTTTGGAATATAAAGAGGCATAATTAACTTTAATATCAGGCAGTTCAGTAAAGATAATTTCATTTTAGCAAAATACTACCTTCTGTCAGTATACTATACATGTAATCATCAGCAGATAACAACCTGTAAAATGATTTGGTTGGTGAGATTAACTTAATGCCTTCCAACATTGTGTTGGGCACCACCAAGTTGTGGACATCTTTCACAGAACCTTCCACATCATCAGTCTAACTAGTCTACCCACTTCTGTTCTACCTTCATTTCCATTTTGGTCTTTCTATATTCTTAGTTTCTTCAACCGTTCATGATAGCCAGAGAAGATGTTAAATTCCGCTTAAAATGCATTCAAAGGATTCTCTGGAAGTCAAGGTTTTGAAGTCTTCTGAGTGAAGGCCTTTAGGAAAAGGTGCAGCGGCCATGTGTGTGTGTGTGTGTGTGTGTGTGTGTGTGTGTGTGTGTGTGTGTGTGTGTGTGTGTGTGTGTGTGTGTGTGTGTGAATAACAGAACTCGAAAACAAAATTCCTTTAAAAACCAAACTTAATTTAAGTTAATTGATGGAAATTTATCGTTCCTTTACAATAGCCTGTACAGCCTAAGGTTCTGGATAAATACAGTCAAAAATTCAATGCCATGGCTGGGATTTGAAGCACGGATCTCCTGGTTTCCATCCAGTCGCTCTAACCCAGTGGCCACATCTCAATGCACATTGTGCACAGTAGGTCGTGCAAGTTTACTACCGTGCACTCCGTAGCCTTCAGAGCAGCGGCGGAATCCCGATCTTGCAATTTAAATCTACCATTGACTGCAACATTAATAATCAAATTGTAATATGAAGAATATAACTTTTATATAAACTGTTTTAATTGCTCCTTTCATTATCATTCAACTATGTACCTTTATTTTAATAAAAAAAAACAAATGAACAATAAACTGATAGTTTAAACAAAATGAAAATAATCGACAGTCTACTTACAATACAGGAGTATTAAATAACAGCTCAAAGAAAAGCAATAAGCACAACATATTACTCAGAAGTGGAACCTAGTTTTCTAGATTTTTGTTGTCTCTTTTGACACACTAGGTTTTCAATTGTTTGTGCAGCAGCTAGTCTAATTTGACATTTTAAGCTCCGATCCGACAATTGAATTCTGCAGCGGTTTTTGTTTAATTTCATTAGCGAAACAGCGGCATTTCTAGGTAGTATTGAGGAAATGTACTGAATATAAATCACTCAAATTAATTCTATTTTGGAACTTATTTTGCATTTGATTATTGCATTGCAAATCGATAAGTTCAAGTTGCAATTCAGATGAAACATTATCAACATCTGTAGAGTAAGGCTCAGCAAATATTTGGAAAATTGGCTGTAAATCCACCACGTCTTGAAACCTTTTCTGAAATTGTTGGTTCAACTCTTAATATTTGAACATATTCTTGTAAGTCCATGACCTGAACAAACTACCGAAATGTTGAGTGCTTTGGGAAGTGTACCAAGTTCTTTGAGGTTGACTGCCTTTCCCATCAGGATAATTTCATTTTGAATGCTCTGATACTATCACTTTCTATAAAAAAAGAACACTCTTCCATGAAGGCATAAATGTAGGAGCAGATGTCCTACGTGTCACATTACATATTCAACCGACATTATGTTTACGAAAACAAACCACAAGAGACGAAACAACACTGCTGTCTCAAACTGAAGTCGCACGGCACTTGTGGCAGTGCACAGGGCTACGTCATTTGCTCCAGCACAAAATCGATCCACTTGGTGACCGCTGCTCTAACCCATTGAGTTACCAAGACGGTGGTCCAAAACTTCAGAAGATTTTGTAAATAACTGCTAAGCTTACCGAGATCAGCACTTAGGGAGGTAGCTTCAGTAGAATTAGGAAAGCCAAGAAGAAATGGAATATTAATAGAAAGAATAATAATATTCTGGTATAGGTGCAGGTGCTTGGTCTAAGAAGAAGGGGAAATTATGAAATTATGCATGAGACAGCAAAACAGATTAGAGAACTCAAACAGTTGGTGGGTAGAGATAGGACGAATTATGGGGGGGAAAGAATATGAGATATATGGAGATAAGGGAAAATGTATGCAAGTGATGTGGGTAAATTGGTAAAATGCAGAACAGAAGATATATAAAGGCAGGAATTATGGGGAAGTCTAGAAAATATGAAGTAATTACAATTTGACAAACAAATTTTACATTAAATGTCATTAAGAGTCTATTGGAGAATTCAATGTCGTGACGGTACATTGGCCATGGTAGTTCAATGGGTAAGAGCGACTGGACGGAAACCAGGAGATCCGTGGTTCAAATCCCATCCATGGCATTGCATTTTTCAGTGTGGCTCTATCTAACCAAACTTAATGTTTGAATACGTGGAGACACACTGAAAAATTCAATACTGTGACTTTGTGGGTTCGTAGAATTAAAAGTTCAATTGCACAAACTCAAATTGTTCTTTACTTCCACTGAATTACAGTTGGAACACTTGCCGATTACATAGAATTACGTAGCGCACACAATTACAGTCCACCAGCTCGTCGTACACAGGTCCACTCTACACTCGCAATTACTTACAACTCCTCTGATACACGTACGCAGACTTCCAGTCCGTTCGCTAGCACTGCGCTCTTCACGGCTGCTCGCCAATAACTGAACTGACTCATCCACTGCATACCTTATATACGCAGATCACTGTGTCTGGAAATTTCGCGGCTCAGTGAATCATCCTGGTTGTTCCAGAAGTCAGGGGGAGGGGAAAGAGACGGTATGTGATACTTTCCTAACCATCCCCTCGGTTAGCGCCACAAGTTAATGGGTAGGCGTGGTCTGAATATCTCCTGTCCCCTACCCAGCTACAGTTGGTCATGCCTTCTCATAATTGGGTGACAATACGATAGCCGGGATTTGAACCATGATTCTCCCAGTCTCCGTCCGGTGCTTTTAACCATTGAGCTACTATGGCCAACTTAATTTCTGCAACTGACTCGTATTTTTTCCAGTTAACCTGCAGGGGCTCTCTTATACACTGAGATATGTACCGTTTGTGGCCACTTACTATGTTGTAATTTCTTAAGTCTTGGGCTTCATTGTTAAACCACTAATAGGTTAATTGATGAAAATTAATTTTTCTTTCACACTAGTCGTATGTGAGCTAAGTTTTAAATGGAGTAAGACAGAAAATTTCTGTCAAATTAAGTCGCCAAAAACGACTCATTGTATGTGAGAACTCCTATGGGTTTACCGGAAAAAATACGAGTCAGTTGGAGAATATATTGTCACAATGGAGTGTTGCACATGATAGCTCAATGGTTCAGAGCAACCGGACAGAGACCGGGAGAGTCGTGGTTCAAATCCCGGCTACGTCATTGGATTTTTCAGTCTAATTCTACCTATTTACACACGGCTAGTGTGGAAGAACGTTTAATTTCCATCGAACTTAAAGTTTAACATCAGCACCTGACAAAAGAAACAACGTGAAGGTTTTAAGAAAGTTTTCTGCCTGAGGAAAACATCCGAAACATTTTGAAATCCCCAAATTTATGTTTAAAACTATATTTGAATTTTTATTAAAATACATGTTAAAATTGTTTATGGAAAACGAAATGTATATCTTTGAATTTGCTAGGAATATCCTCTGATGTTCACTTCTTAATGACTGCATAATATAAGGGGGTGAGTCAAATGAAAGCCTTAAATTTGTAATAACAAATCGAAATTTCGCGCCGTTATCCGTAAGTTGGTAAGCCTGTTACAAACAGGGTGCAGAATGGCCTATAAGTGGCAGCATAATGCAGATGCACACATACCGTTGCATTATCAGTATAAAGATGGCCACCCCACTTGTGACTTGCACCAGGGAACAACAGCATTCTTCTTTTGAAATTGAAGGTCTTCGACGAATGCATGTTTGTCACAGCAGCAAGTCTACGAATGGAGTAGGAAGTTCGCAAATGGTGTGACTTCAGTGGAAGATGCTCGACGTCCAGTTCAGCTAGGTACAACGAGTTGTGACTCCACAGAACATTGCAACAGTTGAAGCCATAGTGAAGGAAAACATCCGAGTGACACTGTATGACATTGTAGCATGTTTACAGATTAGTCATGGGTCAGCACACCACATTGTGCGTGATGTGCTCCAGTTTCAGATGGTCTCTGCAAGATGGGTGACACCACAGCTGACTCCTGAAATGAGAGAACGACGTGTTGATGCTTGTGAAGAACTTCTTCTGCGCTTTAAACGGGAAGGTGATGGCTTCCTTGCAAGAATCGTTACTGGGAACGAAACCTGGGTTCACTTCCACCAACCGGAAGCAAAGAGAGCTCATCACCAAAACCAAAGAAGTTTCAAACAGAACCATCAGCAGGGAAGGTTATGCTCTCTTTTTAGACGAAAAAAGCGTCATTTTGAATTATTACATGCCTAGATGGACCACTGTCATAAGTGTATCTTACACAGATCTCCTAAAAGTCATCTGCGGCATACAATCAAATCAAAGTGACGTGGATTGATGTCAGCAGGTGTCCTTTTGCAACATGACAATGCAAGGCCCACTCTGTGCGTACAACAGTTGCAACAATCACAGACCTACATTTTGAGTGTCCTCCCCGTCCACCATAGTCACCAGACATTAAATTATATTAAATGCAAGGATCTACTCCATTAGTCCCGGACCTCTCGGTCTTTTTTCTTTTACCGTAGGACAGTACCTATTTTATAAACTGCGCCCCCCACGCTGCACACGGCAGACAGGACGGAAGTGGATATGCCACTTACGCGCCGGTCCTTAATGAACCGGCTACCAATAACCTTGGTAGGGCCGTCGGTGATCTAGCACACCAGCTACTAGCTCTGCAAGCTAGTTCCCGGGACTTATGAGGCAACCTTCTACCCTCTCCGCGCGGCCGGAGCCTCGCCGGAGGTACCCAATTCCCCGTGGATGTCGGGAACACACTGCCCCCTCGAGACCAACCCAATCTGAACAGCTCCCAGAGGGAGGGCTCGAATGTTCGGACCGAGGTTCCTCTAGTAATGTCAGAGGTACAACGAGTGCTAAGGGTCCGCAGCGCCCGCACCACGGCAGCTGAAAAGAAGCTCACCAGATATTGCCCCAAGTGACTTCCATATGTTTGGTCCACTCAAAGACGCAATGGGGGGAAAGAAGTTCCGTTCCGATGAAGAGGTATGCCACGCGGTGCATGAGTGGTTGCGTGGAGCACCAAAAGAACTTTTTCTAAAGACATTTATGCACTTGTAAGCGCTTAAGGACTTGCACTGAGCGTGGGAGAGATATGCTGAAACGTGATATAGCTTTGTACCACTTATGCACAGTATATAATATTTTTAAAAATATTTAAAGTTTTAATTTGACTCACCCTTGTAATTTTATTACATAAAAATTTGGTTTTAATTACAACACAGAGTTTTCTTCAAATTAATTTTGTCCAGACTTAGCCCTTTGTGAGATATTAGTTATACTTTTCTCAAGTGGGAAAATATTACTCGTTTCTTTTTTGTTTCCCAGTCATTCAAACACGACAGAATTTCAAAGCTATCGCATAGCAATAACCTCTTACAAGTTCTAATTATACTTAAGCTCATGGTTACCTCATGTCTATTACGCTTGCAAGGAAACCATTTCTGGAAGGGTTAAATTAGATTAAAATTGTTGAATAGCTTGTTAGTGAACAATGCCACATAGATGTAATACATATATCTTTCTGAGTATGTAATTTACTTCAGTTAATATGTTTGTGATTTATATATAAGCTTTGATAAACATAGGTTAGCTGCATTCTGTAATATGTCTGTCACATTAGAATGTCAGAGACCCAAGTGGGTTTCAAGATTAAATTCCGTATGTTTAAATACAAAATCAAATCAAATAAAATCACTCTTGCGCAGTTTGAAACCACATCTAGGAGACTACGACAAGTCCATTTGGTTCTAAGTGGCATGCAGAAGTTGATGGCCAAGCACAGCACCTACAAGAAGAATCGCCTCAGAGGAAACATTATTAAAATCAAATTTCATTTAACGTCAGCTTTGTGCAGGCGATGTCAATCAGAAGAACGGCCCATGAATGTTTCATGTAGTAACACCTGCAGAAAAACAAACTTTGGCTCATCGATATACACATACGCGCATCGAACCTCGGGCGTCTTCTAGATGACCGCTTAGGATATCGTCAGCAAATTACACCGCGCTTTTTGAAAAAGAGAGAGAATCGGTCGGATTTTGTGCGGATAAGCGAGAAGTACATGGTGGGCCACTACGTGACGTGACGTCCCAATGTTTATTTTATCCTTGAGGCTTAAAAATGTGGAGCAGTGAGATAATTTTCGGAACTTAAAAGAATGCCTTGTTCAAATAGCTGGAAGCTATTGCTTTTTTCAGTGAAACATTGTGTTCGAGGAACGGGTATCGCAACTTGCATCAACTAGATAATTTTGTTTGTTTGTTTTCCCTAAGTAGTTGCAGCATATGAGACAGGATGTTTATGTTCTTCAAGCTGCCCGAGCTCTCGGATTTTCCTGCATTCTTTTACAAGCACTTGGTTAAATGCAGTCGAAATCTTGCATGCAAATTGCTAACTTATATTGGCAGTGGCGTAGCGTTCTACGCGAAAGAGGCCATCAATTTCAAACCACACTTATCTCAAGATATATCCATAACAGACGCGTTTACTTTTGAGTGATTAAAAATGGTTACTTCATTACTTCCTTATTTTTTTCTTATTATTTTTAGACTGCAAAAGGATACAATATCAAGGGCAGTACTGTGGAATATCTTAGAGAAGAAGGTAGTACCATTGCACTTAACACTAGTAATGCAAAACATTTATAAAAAAATTACAATAAACAACCGAGAGCAGTTACAATTGCATGGAGTTAGACAAGGTTGCCTTCTACCAACCATATTTTTAATATTTACATGTATAATATTGGTAAATATTTATTAAAATTTGTCACCTCATTGGGAAAAGCAACTTTGTTAAATAAAGTTGCGAAGATAATACACTGAGGATACATCTGTCAGCTGAGCAATTTTAAATTAACATATAACATTAACAAAGTGAAAAAAAAGTTAAAAGAAATTATAGGTTGTGGCCCAACGGGTAATGAGCATTGCAATTCACACATACGGCATTTTGTGATCCTAGGCTGAGATAACTTTTTTCTAAAATCTGTACTGGTATCTTCTGCATCATCATGATAATAATCTGAGAACTTGTTTAAATGCTTCCGTTCATTTACATTTCGAAACGTGATATCTTAAGTGGTGCATTCCTAAAAGTGTATCATATATGTTGATTTTCATGCTTGAAAAGATACTCTTAGGAACAATAGCGTCATAGTCCGCTTATTTAACTTAATCAGAATTTGTTATATCGAAATCTTACCCCTACATTATTGTGATACTGATATATCTCTCAAAATGCCTTCTGTGGGGGGATATAAAATTGTAATTTGAACTTAAGTTATTTCACTTAATTTAGTGGGTGAACAAAATTCGCTGGAAACGGAAAGGAAGGCACTTACGCATTCACGATGCATGGAGGTGCTCCCAAAACACGGCAGAACACAGCACATAGGCCAATTTGACTCTGTGCCTCGAATGGGGGAGGGATGAGGAAGACATCCGAAGGACGTCCATATACGGTGAAAGACGTAACCAAACATTGTAGAGTCCCTGGCTCAATCTCACCCACAAGCGTGAACTCGGGTTCTCCGAAAGATGCGTCCATAAGCAATCCGAGAGGCAAGTGAAAACCCTCACAAAGCACCTCCACTACCCAAAAAAGGACAAGAAAAGAAAAAAAAACTTTAATTCAGTTGAGAAATGTCTGAAATACGACATCACATCATTTCTCCAGTAACAGTATTAACAGCCTTTACAGTTATTTGATAATTTCAGGTTCAAAATAATAGAAGGCATTCTTTATGCAATATCAATTTTGGGAGGTAAAGTAATACGATGATAAATTATTCAAGCTTATAAATAGTTTATATATAATGGTTTGTATGAATATTCCGCATTAAATATTTGGAATAGAAAAGGGTAAAACCGACGCAAGTATTTGGGTAATATTTTGGGCACTATTTCAGCAAAGGTTGTCTTATTCTCCCGCACACTAGTATATCATAGCCCATTTCTTAGGTGCTTAAAACTGACAGCCTTAGGACGCCGTGCATACTTATCAGTATCACATTAAAGGCAGGTAACTGAGTATTTGCTTACCTGAAAGATAAACACATACTTGGTTTATTACATCTTCTGTTCCCAGAAGCAACGCACGAAGAAAGAGTCCTCACTGTTTTATTGTTGCAGATATGAAATATTTTGGAAGGACAGGTTTATGAAGTGCTATTAGCAGCATGTACTTGAGGGAAAGAGAGGGAAGAGAATTGAAAACTAATCGTGGATCGCCCCTCAGGGCAGGGTGGAGGAGTTTGAATATTAAACGCGTCAAAAATCCTCCCGCCTGACATGGTATGTGTGTGTAGGACTGCTTCAGACGCGAACATTTATTACAATATAAGATCACCTACCGGGCTATCTACCCACTGTTAAGGGGAACTGAGGCGACATGAACCTTCTGTTCAAGCTGCGTTTAAAGCTTCGCTTCCAGGAAACAGTTAAAGAGAATGCAAACAAACCATAATCGCTGTGCTCTTAGAACTGAAAAGTGTACTACAACCATTGGATAGGCAATGTAAAAGCTTTTTGGAGAAGAGTTATTAGCGACTTTCATGGTAAGGTACACGCAATTGGACCATGTTTATGCAATTAGGCTTACGATTAAATCCTCTCAACTGGCATTTCATTAACTCAGGTGTACTAGACTTCAGTGTCTCGAATTATTGAGGATTTGCTATTACGTAGATGCAGTTCTGAAAACTGAAATGTAGATAACATTCTCAGGACTGAACCAAGCCACAGAGTGAAAAATCAAGTTTTAGATACGAATTAGGAATTAAGATTTAGCAATTTTAGGTAAGGACGATTTAGGTGGGAGTTAAATTAATAAAATAACTTGTAATTAAAAAAATAAGCTCCTTCCCATCTTATTTTCAAGCCTTAGAGAAGTGATAGGTCAGAGGAAGACAGCTTCCCGAGTTGTGGCGTATTTCAGCCTGGAGCGAGGCCTGCAGTCGGTTGACGTCAGGCAAGAGCAGTGTAGTACCAAGTTGCCTATAAAAATGGCGCCGTGAATAGAAAATCTGAAGGTCCAGTTAGATGTAGCGCACTCGATGACAACAATGTAGCTGCCACGTACCAAATGAAACTGTTAAATTTACAATGTGACGATTTATTGAAGGACAAGTATACACACAAGAAAAACTTGGCTGATTATTACAAGAATGTCCCCTAAACCAGATTTCCGAGACTGTATTCACTTGCTGCATGGGCATTCTATACATTTGGCTCGATAAATGTGTGCGAACAATTTTTTTCTGTTATGAAATTAGCTAAGTACAAACCCCGAAGTACCTTGCCGAATCACAATCTAACATGCAACCTTCGATTACAAATTTCTTAGATATTACGTCCTGACATTGATAAACAAGTTAAAGAAAAACAAAACAAAGTGTCGGAAAATGTCCACGTAATTTTGCTCTGAATGAGTCTCCTCTAATTTGCATAGAAAATTACTTTGTTTTATTTTGTTTACCTAATAACATGCCTGACCTTCAGATAAATTACGAGTTGAAGTTCTATATATTTTCTCATAGCACAGAGCCAAAATGTAATTGTTTATAAACTGTGAGTAATTGTAATATTAAAGCAGTCAGTATTAATATTACATATTTTACATATTATTCATAACCGATACGTTTCCTGTCCTTCCTACGCTGTCAAACCCCCAACCCATCACACTACTTCCTTCCTCTTGGGCAGTAGAAATCAGTGCGGTGACGTCACACGCTAACCTGCCTTTCGTTCGGAGGCATATTTGGCGGTTAGAGCTGTCGGAGGTGACGTCACACCACCCCTACCTGTCTTGCCCTGCGATAGATTATTCGCAGCTCTAACGTTTAGAAACCGTGCTTGGTTTATAGTTTTAGGTCACCAGAAAGTGCTTTAAGTTTAGCATTCTTCGCCATGGCAATGGCAATTCTCATTATTACTACGGGAACTTTATTTTTATGCCAGAAAACTAATTAGGCAGAAGTTGGAAGTATAATTCCATGGTTACATTTTCGTGTGATAGCAGGATATAATGATCTCACAGCTTATCTCTGTAGTAGTTCTTAGCAGATGCATCAGAAATGAATACAGCCGAGTTTGAAAAATGTGTCAAAGAACAAAACATCGACATGAAGGTTTTCAAGAAGTATGAGCTCCTCGTACGTTAACCACAGTTAAAACGCTTTACTACTATAAAATAATAGTTAAATAAAAATAATCATTTTCTTGAAACTTCACGCACAATTTACACAGTTTATTATGTCCTATTGAAGATTTTTATCTTTTATCTCTTCCCTTTATTATTAACATTCATTCTGATACAAAACCTATTAATTTTAATTGTTTTAATTGTATTCATTATTTATTCAAATGATAAGTTTCATTTATTTTGAAATAAATAATTCAAATTTTCCTTTTATTCACTTTCTCCATTTTTTTAGACATTTCATTTAATCAACTATTATAACCTTATTTTTGCAAAAACTTTTCAGATTATTCGTGCTCTTTTGATCTAACAGTTTTTCTAATTTTTGCCTCTACTGGATTTTGTTCTTAATTTCTCTAGAGTCAAATTCTCTCCTTCTGAATTCGTTACATGACATTGTAGAATATAACATGTAAGTGAAAGGCCTACCCGAGAGTCCGAAAAAGGCTCATCCTGCCTACGCATCGAAAACAATTTCAAGACGGGGTGGAAGTGGACACGCCACTTACGCAAGTAAACCCCGCAGGGAAGACTACCGATAACCTCGGTGGGGCCGCCCGGTGACCTAGCACACCTTCTACTGGCTATGCAGGCTGGTACACGGGACTCCTTAGGCAACTCTCTATTCCCTTAGTGGCCGAGGCCTGGCCGGAGGTACCCGATCTCCCGCGGGTGTCAGGAACACACTGCCCCCGTGTCCAGCCTAATCCGAACAACTGACCTTTGGAAGGGGCTCGGCAGGTCGGCCCGAAGTTCCTCTCGTAACGTCAGAGGTACGACGAGTGGTAATGATCCACATCGCCCGCACCACGGCAGCTGAAGTGGACGGATCCTCTCCCCTTCGGTGCAGAATATAACAGTATAATATAGTCTATTATAGTTGAGATATCTACCGCCACAGCTTTTTCGTTCTTAGGCCACTTAAATTCATACACCTGTACTAGCCAATGTATACCTCATTTTTTGTCTCTACTTTGATTTATTTCTGCGTTCCTCAATTCATTCTTAGATAACTATGATTAATTAAAGAAATGTTCGTCACTGCTTACAACTTATACTTCAGAAGAAAAGTTAAAATAGCTATATGAATGAAGTATTAAATATTTCCTAGATCGTATTTGGAATTAACTCAAGTAACGTATTTCAGAGATCACGAAAAATTTTGGAATGAATTTTGAAACACTAACTTTATTATTTCCATTTAGTTAGTCAACGATAGGGTCAAAAGTGATGTTAGCAATGTACTGTCTATGGATGTGTTCGGTTTAGTTAGTATAGTGAGAGTTAATACAGACACATGTGACTTGAGGTGTGCGGGGTACGTTCAGCCCCACTCTCCCCTAATCATGCGGCATAAAGTGTTTCTCGCGTTCCCCAGCAGCCAGGAACGTTTACAATCTGATGAACGGGGATCCGGCACTGCCCCTAGCTCCGTGGTGAAATAATGGCCAGAGAAAACAAAACCTTTTCTTCAAAATCCAAAACAAAAGATGCAGCGGCAACTTTCGTTAAATGGGGGACATAAAAATTATTAAAATACTACCGAGGTCCGAAGCCGTAAATTCCAGAGTTGAGATACCAGAAGCGTTAAAAAGAGAGAGCTGAAGGGGAGGAGGGAGGTCAGCCGTCATCACCATCTAGTACTTTAGCTTTGTGAAGATTTAACGGTCTTTTGTATTGCTCCGACCAGTTTTCTAAAAATGTTGCAAAGAAAATAAAAATAAACACTCGAAGATTGGATTTTATTACATCTAAGGCTCCTGAGGTCATGCAAAACTACAAAGTTATTGTACGAATCCAATATTTTTCTCCTTGTAAGCATTTCTTTTCTCCCTCTTTCAAAGATCCGTTTGCAGAAACATTAACAGCTCCCTGTATTAGCAGTTCTATAAAACTCAGTGCACATACAAGACGAACAAAATTATCCACAATAAACCTATTACTTTACATGGCATTATTTAATAATTGGAAAGAGAGTCAGACTGAAAAAGTCAATGCCATAATGGTGATTTGAAACACAGATCTCCTGGTTTAATTGTTTGGAGAAATTATTGCAATCATCAATTAATTGTAAATGATTCACAAAAGATTAAATATGTTTAACTTTCTTTTGTTCGGTGTTGTTATGAATAAACGGACCCACAGATTTCATTTAGGTAATACAGAAACTGTGCCAACTAAGGAAACACAGGTAAAACTGGTTTAAGAATGAGACTCCCACATCAGCAATTTGAATATCACCGAAAAGTTTATAGCAATGTTTAGTTTTTTCACTTGTAAATTTTAGGTATAGCTTCTAATATTATGTTCATTACAATTTTCTTTCTGATTTTATTTATTATTCACTGCAGTTGAATTTGATTTCAAAGTATATGGGAAATACAGAAAAAATAATTTATTCTCGTACATATGTGGGGTTTTCACGTCCACTAACTTCACTAGCTAACTTGTTTGGTATAATTAAAATAAAATGAACTCTTTGTTATACACTAAATCATGCATATACTTGGATAGAATGTGAGATATATAATTTGGCAATGAGAATATTAGTGCTGAAGTTTAGCAATTTTTAAAGAAGTTATAGTGATGTATAGATTATTAAATAAGTAATCTTTAGATGTTATAATCATATGTATAAAGCACAAGTAGAATTGAAGTCATTAGCAACGCCTGTGCTAAGAACAAGCAATAACTAAAATAGCTTGGTGTGACAATGAAATCAAGTTAACAAGCTAAGGCAAATGTATCACAATACTTATATATGCACGTCTAGGTGATTTCTGAAAGCTAAAGGTGAAGTGAAATTTAAGTTTCAAATGAGAATAAGAATTAAAACTTGAAGAATATATAATCCGGTTGTCATTGTCTTTTACGAGGTGCTTTCAATTCATAACACCTCCTTAAATACACGTGAACATTTTGTGAATGTGTGACAGAGATGGCAGCACTGTACAGTGCATAGAAATCTTGTGGTAGCGTCGAGAGTAAGGACTGTTTTTGATACTTAAAATGGCAACGTTTTCATTGCAAGAACAGCGTGTAATCATTCGTTTTCTCCACTTTCGCGGTGTGACACCTAATGAAATTCATCGCCAGTTGAGTGAGGCATGTGGTGATGGTACAATGGATGTGTCTAATGTGCGTTCCCGGATGCGACAGTTTAATGAAGGCAGAACATCGTGTGACAATAAACCAAGGCGATGTCTGCAACTGTCTTGATTTATTGTCAAAGATGTTTTGCCATTTTTTTGTATGTTTGAGTCCGGAGGTTCCACTCCCATTAGTCCTGGACCCTAGGACCAAGACCCGGGCCTCTTACAACCAGGGAGTTATCCGAGCTGTCCCAAAGGGCACTCGGCGTCCTCCGTGAGGCTTTCCATAGGACAAGACCTGGGTTACAAACAAGGCCTCCCCATCTGGTCCAAGGACACAAGACGGGATGGAAGTGGATACGCCACTTACGCGCGCCAATACCAAAGGTGAAGGCTACCGATATGACCTCGGTGGGGCCGCCTGGCGATCTAGCACACCTTCTACTAGCTTTGAAGGCTAATACCCGGGAGAATTAATGGCTTCCCTCAACCCCGTCCGAAGACGTACCCGATTCCCACGGGTATCGGGAACACACTGCCCCCTCGAGACCAACCTAATCCGAACAACTCCCAGAGGGAGGGGCTCAGATGTTCGGCCCGAGTTTCCTCTAGTAACGTCAGAGGTACCACGAGTGCTAAGGGTCCGCAGCGCCCGCACCACGGCAGCTGAAGGGGACGGATCCCCTCCCCTACGGGGATGTTTTGCCTTCATTGAACTGTCGCACCCAGGAACGCACATTACACACATCCATGGTACCATCACCACATGCCTCACTCAACTGGCGATGCATTTCAATAGGTGTCATACCACGAAAATGGAGAAAACAAATGATTACACGCTGTTTTCGCAATGAAAAGTCGCTACTGTAAGAATCAAAATCAGTTCCAACTCTTGTCGGTGCTCCAGAATTCTATGCACTGTACAGTGGTGCCATCTCTGTCATTCATTCACAAAGAGCCCAGGTATATTTTAAGAAAAAAACAGAAGTTTCTATCTGGTCGCAGTCTTGAAACAGATTGGAGGTGTTTTAATTTGAACCCAGCTCGTAGTTAATTGACATCTCGTAGTGTTAAGTATTTTACTAAACTTTTAACTACCCATTACTTGGAATGAAAGGTCTGTGTTATTTGCTTTAGTTTGACACGTGTCATTTGTGGAATATCAAATATTTTCTACCTATTTTATTAGTATAGATTAATAATTTTGTGTTATAATTGTTAAAACGGGGTATCAATGAAACAAACTAGCAATGATGGAATTTTGGTATCAGTTTGAAAGTGTAGTATTGTGCAAAGATACCCATTCTCTGGATAACTTTGTTCTTTGGCTCCAAATCCGGATGTTCCAAGTGTCTTCGTTTCCTTGAAGCAAAGGAGTATAATACTTTTAGCTTAATTTTCTTTTTCTGGAAACCAAATTTTGATAATTTTGATTTGACGGTTGTAAAAATCGTGATATGTTGTCCATTTTTACGGTATCTGTTTTCACCATCTGAATATTCGATGCTCTTTTACTCTTGTTACACATGCCTTAGGTTTCAGAAAGCGCACGTTTTTGTGTCAGACCAAAGGAATTCAAGTAGGCTATGCTCGCAATTGTGTTGCGAAAGCGTAGCAAAAAAATGGAAGCTAGATATGAAACAATAAATGGGAGAATGGGTGTAGATATAATTGCCCGGAATATTGTAAATTATACAGCTGGAACTCCGTTGCAGAGCGAGTAGCAATACCTGCGCAGATTAAAGAGCCGCAGCGAACCTGGCGCCTAGAGCGCGTACTAGAAAGAGACAGTTGAAGATTCGGTTCGCTGATCATATTAAGTGCAATAAGAGTGACATAACGGTGTAAGCTATACTTAGACAAGCCATGCTGTGCACCAAGGGAGGTATTAGAGCCCACAAGATGACTGACATTAGTGTAATGTGAGCGCTTCGAGGCTTGCACCGCGGACTTCCTCGGGGCCATTGCCGCATCTGGCATTCCAAAGTGTAAACTGATAATTTAGAAAGACAAGTTTTTCTTCAGCACTATAGCTTCCCTCACGGCTGTCATCAGATCTCGCCGCGATCACGAGGAATTTCATTCGACAAAATGCTCGTAACTACTGGCTCAAGAGCACCACACGCTAGTAACCAGCACTTATCTACTAAGCAAAGAAAACAAATGAATAAATACCTCGTCAAACACAACCTCGGGATATGTGATTGTTGATTTTCACTTAAACTCGGCGTATGTTGTAGCAGGTAGAGATTGGCTAGTAATTTCGCTTGCTAGATATTACTTTAGAGGCATTAAGAATATAAACAAAGAAAAGAAACTATAAATCAATGCTGACCAAGCTGTCTTTGAGACTCACATTTCGTGTAATAAAATCGGCTGTATATTGGCAGCTTTATAAGACCAAAAAATAAGCTTAAAATTGCTGTTAATGTCCCTATTGTCTCTAAGAGACCAGTGCAAGGTAGCCAAAGATAACAACTGCAACCTACGAGTATTATATACCCATTAGAGCTACCCTAACAGATGCTTCCTTGAGATTGACTGAGGAAATATCACATCAAGTTTTAGATCCTACCCACTAATGGAAAAGAGCACTCCTACCTATAAAATATCTGTGTTGATCAGAATGATGCAGATTTAAGGTTAATTCAAGTATTATGTAACTCTATGTGTATACGAAAATGTGAATGGCTTTATGTATTTCTAAAAGAGGTGTAGCGTGCCTCCACAACCAAAGGTCCTATATACATCGCTGTACAAACATAAATATGGAGTAATAGTTAATTATTGTATTATACCATACATGTTTACGTTAAGTATAATTGCGTATTTAATAACAGTAACCTTTTATTTGTTCATATTGATTGTGTTTTGATTATTTAATGGACGAACAATTGCTACCCTAAATGATCGCAACTGTAAGCTTGAATGAGTCATGGGTATGAAGTTGTAGATTTTATAATAAATTACTAAATTAATCCTTATATTTCTTTGGAAAACCTTAGAAAGGATATGGTGAGCTGCACTTCATAATTAAGCAGGCTTAGAAGGAGAGAAGTTGAAACATCCTGAAAGACATTCGCAAATTTATTAGGGTAAAATATATTATGGTCCCTTAAAATGGTTTCAAATAACTATGATAATATCACAATTAAGAGGAACGTACTTGTATGTTACACTGGGGAGCAAAAAAAATTATTTTCATATACCGGAAACAAAATAGGCAAATTCTTACGTAAATAAACTGATCTGCTGATTCCAAAAATGCCCCTCAAAATGCTGTATCACGTAACGTTTTTAAGGTATTCATAGAAATGTGATGTGATAACTCATATTTGATTAATTGAAAATAATAGGTATTTTATTGCCAAATAACATTGAAAATAATAATTATTATTAATTATTATTAAAATAAATAAACTCAAGATAATGATGAAAACCAATACCTGAATTATCTCATTGTATTGACATGTACTCTCCCGTTTGAGGAACCAACAATAGTCTCCGAACATGGCTGAATCCCAGCAATACCCTGGTAACATCTTTCCATCTCAGAAATGTCCTGGTGAAAACGCTCACCTTGCTCATCACTTACAGCTTCTAGGTTTGATGATGATGATGATGATGATGATGATGATGATGATGATGATGATGATGATGATGATGATGATGATGATGATGATGATGATGATGATGATGATGATGATGATGATGATGATGATGATGATGATGATGATGATGATGATGATGATGATGATGATGATGATGATGATGATGATGATGATGATGTGAATAGGGGCGCTCAACTACGGCGGTCATCAGCGCCCTTTAAAAAACAAGTCATGGCAAAAGCCAGATATAAAAGTTTCTAAAAATATATAATTATATATAAAGCTATTAAAACTGCACACGCTTCTAGGTTTGTAGGGAAACTATCAAGGTGAGAGTGCAAAAAGTAGATTTTAAGTGACATACGGCAACCCATTTCTTTGTAGCTCCTTAATAGTTCTGAGACTAAAGTTTCATAATTTTCTTCTTTGTTATTGCCCAGGAAGCCCTCCACCACTGATTTAAATGATTTCCATGCTGCCAGTTCAACACGTTTAAGCTTTGATTCAAAAACACTGTCTTTAAGAAGTAGTCTTATTTGAGGACCGACAAATATACCTTCCTTCAATTTAGATTCACTTATTTTGGGAAAGATACTTCTTAAATACTCAAATGCACTTACACTTTTTTCCAAACCTTTAACAAAATTCTACATTAACCCGAGCTTTATGTGAAGTGTGGGGAGAAGAACTTTGTTTGGGTCTACTGGAGGCACATACTTAATATTGATTGCTCCAGGGGTATAGTCTTCCCTTTTCCCCCACTCTTTCACTATAAAATGCTTGTCAGTTGCCCTACTCTCCCATAAGCACAACAACAGCAATATTTTGTGAAACCTCCTTGCAGTCCCATTAGCAATGCAACTAACTTGAGGTCACTACAAATTTCCCAGCCATGGTTGTGATAACTAATAGCATCTAAAATGATGGACATGGAATCGTATGTCTCCTTCATTCCTATGGTATGAAATAAAGGTATTGAAGGTAGTAAATTACCATTATGAAGTAACACTGCCTTTAAGCTGTATTTAGAAGAGTCAATGGCTATTACTTTAAATTAGTCAATATGAGTTGGTATCATACCTCATTTCTGTAATTTTATATAAAAGAATAAGTATAAGAATATCTCAAAAACGTCACGTGATACAGCATTTTCAGAGTCATTTTTGGAATCAGCGAGTCATTTTGCATAAGGATTAGCCTATTTTGTTTCGGGTACAAAAAACGTGTTCCCTAGTGTTATCTTCAGACAACAGAAATTAAATAATATCTTTCCACTAGAAAATTTCGTGAAAAAAAATTGTAGGTTTTCACATGTAAATTACTGACTACCTCTCCGTACTACAATCTAGCACTTGATCATTCATCAATACGAATCTAGTGATATGTCTGGCACTTCCGAATGCTGACAGATAGTAGTGTCGCTAGTGAGGGCTGCATGACCACTTTATTGGCGTTTGAGACGACGATGACGATATTTAAAATATTTTCTTTGCTGTCAATTGCAATATCATGTAACTACTGCCAATGCGCCAGATATTCATCCCGCAAGGGCTCTTTTGCATGCGAGTAAAGTCTACAGGAATATGTCTATATTTTTAAACACACTTAAAACTATAGAATTGTTAACTGATGTTAAAATCCAAACATGTAATTTTCATCTAACACAAAGCTGGTGGTGAAAGATTCAAAACTTGGGACTTGCACGTGAGTACTATTCCAGAACTGAAATTGGAAAATTTATGAACTACATATTTGGTTTGCCAGTGCTGGATCCTGATGTAGTTTTGCTGAAGACTTCATGGCAGTGATGCCTGTTTCGAAAAAACTACAGATGTTTTGCGACTATTTAGTGGAAATTTACTTCCACGAATATGCACTCCTTTCTCCTTCCATGAGTGCTGAACCCATTGCTAAAGTTGCAATACACAAAGAACTACCAATGCTTGAAAAACTGGCACTGTTTACCTATTTCATCCGGGAGGTTTGGGCCTATCTAATAAGGGACTGGAACCGGAAGGTTTGGGGGCTACGTAATTAAGGATCTTTAAGGTTCCGGGAGGCTTCTGGGCCATTTTTCTGATCGCGGTAGGTTTCGGTCTCGCACCCGATATGGGAGGGGTTTAATCCCACGACTTTGAGATCAGTAGGCATACGACTAAGCAACTGAGCCACTCACACCGACGATGCTATTGAAGAAGATTAGGATAGCTGCATTCATTCTACCAGCAGTATTGTTTTAAACACATTGCAATATAAGTAAATTCGAAATGTTTACAACTTCAGACGTTTAACTCATTACATCTCTTAAGTACCTAAAGGTACTAAATAAATCAGCCACCCAGTGTTTCGATATCTACGCAGCACAGTCCTGACTTAGGTGGAAACATCGACCTTGTGGCTAAACAAATGTATAATTCTGCATCCACGATACTTATAGGATGTTATGTCGTTTATGTGCAAATCCTGAATTAATCTGTCATTGTTGCATAAAAGCAAGAATTTGAAAAATGTAAAAGCCAATATGTTCGCATTAATTTGAAAACGGAAATATGTACGAGGGCTGTTCAATAAAGAATGATCACAATATGTTTGTTTGGCAACGTACCTTTACACATCCTCATAATTTAATGGCCCTTCTCCCCTGAATGCGATGCAGTTGTCCCACTCAAAGACATGCTGGAAACCATTTTTGAGAGATCCTTCAAAATCTCCTCCGCAGCCTTCACCACTGCTTCTGATGATGGATAATGCCTCCTACGAAAGCGTTTCTTCAAGTTAGGGTAGAGAAAAATTTCACATCGGGCCATAGAGACTATAGGGACTATAGGGTTGGTGAGGGATGCACTTCTCGTTGATTTTTGCAAGATATTCAGCAACAACATTGGTAATATGCAGCCGCGCATTTTCGTGGTGCAGCAAGCAGCCTGCTTCACGGGAATATGGTCTTTTGCGCCTGACATGGACTTGCAATGTTTTCAGGACATCCCTGCAGTATTGTTCAGCTACTTTATTAACTTACGTCCTCCAACTTTAAGTCATATCGGACGGTGAATGGAATGGGTGAAATGATGCTCAACTGAACCCGGGGTCCATGGAGCTTAGAGTTACCCGACATTCGTCTTTCAGAATAAGGGAAAACTCCGGAAAATAACCTTATCCAGGTAACCCACCCTGACCGAGATTCGAACTCGGGACCTCTTGAACGTGAGGCAGACACGCTACCATCTACGCTACCGAGACGGGCATTTACTGATGTGTGTGCAGGTACAACATGCAGGTACAACATTATTATTACTATTCCTATTCCTATTACAATTCCTATTCCTATTACTATTACTATTCCTATTACTATTACTATTCCTATTCCTATTACTATTACTATTCCTATTACAATTACTATTCCTATTACAATTACTATTACTATTCCTATTACAATTACTATTCCTATTACAATTACTATTCCTATTACAATTACTATTCCTATTACAATTACTATTCCTATTACAATTACTATTCCTATTACAATTACTATTCCTATTACAATTACTATTCCTATTACAATTACTATTCCTATTACAATTACAATTCCTATTCCTATTACAATTCCTATTCCTATTACAATTCCTATTCCTATTACAATTCCTATTCCTATTACAATTACAATTACAATTACAATTACAATTACAATTACAATTACAATTACAATTACAATTACAATTACAATTACAATTACAATTACAATTACAATTACAATTACAATTACTATTACAATTACTATTACTATTACTATTACTATTACTATTACAATTACTATTACAATTACTATTACTATTACTATTACTATTACTATTACTATTACTATTACTATTACTATTACTATTACTATTACTATTACTATTACTATTACTATTACTATTACTATTACTATTACTATTACTATTACTATTACTATTACTATTACTATTACTATTACTATTACTATTACTATTACTATTACTATTACTATTACTATTACTATTACTATTACTATTACTATTACTATTACTATTACTATTACTATTACTATTACTATTACTATTACTATTACTATTACTATTACTATTACTATTACTATTACTATTACTATTACTATTACTATTACTATTACTATTACTATTACTATTACTATTACTATTACTATTACTATTACTATTACTATTACTATTACTATTACTATTATTATTACTATTATTATTATTATTATTATTATTATTATTATTATTATTATTATTATTATTATTATTATTATTATTATTATTATTATTATTATTATTATTATTATTATTATTATTATTATTATTATTATTATTATTATTATTATTATTATTATTATTATTATTATTATTATTATTATTATTATTATTATTATTATTATTATTATTATTATTATTATTATTATTATTATTATTATTATTATTATTATTATTATTATTATTATTATTATTATTATTATTATTATTATTATTATTATTATTATTATTATTATTATTATTATTATTATTATTATTATTATTATTATTTACAATTATCATTACTATTATTATCATTAGCAGCATCATCTGTATTCCTAATACATATTGTCGCAGGCATTGTTTTGCAACCGAACTCTGAGAGAGAGAGAGAAACGGGGTGTGAAAGAGACAGATAGCGCCCAAGCCACGTCCACGGAGCGCTTGTTACTTGCCGAGAGAGAAAGAGCCCGAGAGATGTCTGGACAGTTCCCTCTCCTTCGCCTGCCGCCATGAAAGATCATGTTCGTTCGGTAACTTTCAAAAATCGATTCTTCAGTTAGCAGCGGGCCGCGAGTCAGTGGTGCAGTGGAGCTGCTAGTGAGTGAATGAAGTTGGAGCTGAGCTGCTAGTGGTGTCAATGGTCAGTTGTCGTGCAGTTGTGTAGACAGTTGAACTGTACCGTGCTGCAAGTTGAGAACTGATAATCGTGTAGTGATTTGAAAGCGTATTCTTTTGTTTGTTTACGTGTAGTGAAGCCACGAGAGACTGCGTTAGTGTATGTTACGTCATGCTGCTACTATCAGGACTGTACAAACTGTCTTTCTACGGAAATAAAAGTTTAAATTTCTCCAAACTGGACTTTTAATTTTACGAACCCATAAAGTCGCAAAATTCCTGTGTTATTGCACTCAATTATTATGTTCAGTTTTGCACGTACGTTCATTTCCTTTTTATTTACCAGTTAATGGGTAGGTAATTCTGGGGAAACCTATATGTCACAAATTAGTTTTGTAAAATGTGAATTTTTAATTTCTATAGTATACAAATAGGGAAAAAATTGTATTCTACAAAAAAAAAAAAAAAAAATCCATGTCGATATACGATAGGACATACCCAATGAAGCCATCTGAACCTAAGAAAACATTCTTAAAAGATGGCCTGTGTCTATGCATTTGTTAAAGCAGAACAGTTCAATTCAAAAACGATAAGTCCGTTAAAATCCCAACTTAGTATTTAAGTTCGTCGTCCAAGAATTCAGTGAAGATTTTCAGGAACATTGCTCCAGTCCAAAATACGCTTTACACGGAAAACGATTCAAACTCTTTCTCAAAAATGGCTCTCACAATTTTGGTTAACATACATTTTCAAGATACTTCTATGACAAATATAATGCATACTATGACTTTGTGGGTTAGTGAAATTAAAAGTCCAATTGCACAAACTCAAAATATTCTTTTTTCCACCGAATTACAGTTGGAACACTTGCCGATTACATAGAATTACAATTACAATTCACCAGTTCGTCCGTAACAGTTCCACTCTGCACTCGCAATTACGTACACTCCTCCGATGCACGTACACAGTCTTCCAGTCCGTTCTCTCACTGGGCGCTATTCACGGCTGCTCGCCAAGAACAGAACTGACTCGCCAACTGTAGGACTTATATAGGGAAGATCGCCGTTTCTGGAAGGTTGGTGGCGTGCACAATTATCCCGAGGTTTCCAGACGTCTGGTGGGAGGGGAAAGACACGGTACAGGGCTCGTGCCACTCTCCTAATCATCCCTTCAGTTAGTGACACGAGACAAATGGGTAGGCGTGGTCTACATGCTTCCCGTCTGGCCCTAATGCCGGCCGGTTCTATTGGGAGTTCCGAGGTTCGGGTGACAATACTTTCAAATTCCGGTGAGTACTCCGAAGGCCTGCCCATTCTTAATGACGTTTGCTAACTTGAAAACCGTAACGTATGAACAAAATCTTACTGCTCAATAATGTAGCTCTCGTAATTTTTTTTTTTTTTTTTTTTTTTAAATTTATGTTCTCCAACGTTAAGTCATGTCAGGCGATGAATAAAATTGCTGAAATGATGCTAAACTGAGCCCAGGGTCCATTGATTTTAGAGATACCTGACATACATCTTCCAGAATAAGGGAAAACCCCCGAAAATATTACTGAGATAACTCACCCTGACCAAAATTCAAACTTGGGACCTCTTTAACGTGAGGCAGACACGCTACCGTCTTCGCTAACGAGGCGAGAAGAGATCTCATTAAAGTACACAATGTATATGAAATACATTGTTGTGCTGTCAATAAATTCCGATATATTCGTTGATAAGTGTTGCCATTTCAAAAAGCCTGGCTATTTCTTGAAGCTATTGTACTCTACTTTACCCACTGTATCTTCAAGGTAATATGCATTAACATCATTTCTACAAGTCTTGAAAGTGTAAGAGAGCATCAAAATTTTCTCCATTTAATGTATAGTATCATCTGCAAACGCATCATGTATGAATGCCATGCTGCAAGCATCAGAATACTTCCAAATAAGATAACTTGTCATGCATAAATAGAACCTTTAATGTAATTACGTGGATTATCAAATTCAAGCGTACCGGATAAACTAAACCTGAAATACATATGCAGTTAAGATGAGTTACGTCAGATATAAGGCAGATTAAAGAGCCAAGGATTTTCCAGCCGAATGCAGTTTCGTGTGTTACGCCTGGTAGAATTTCTTAACCTGATATAATGAACATAATATGGCTGGAAGATTTGAACAGCACCTATGTGATCTAAATTACTATTATTGGATGATTAAGGTCTCAAGTAATAGCAGTATTTAGTCGTTCCTCTGGCATGTGAACTATGGATATTGGCTATCCTTAGTAACAGCTTTCGTGGCACACCGCGGTAAACTCTCAGTTTGTGCGGATAAAATCTCACACGGTCTCTGCGTTCACTAACACGACCAACATCGTATTACCAGTTACCTAAACCATAGTTTACTGCATTCTTCCATATATTCATAACAAATATCTTGCATACTCAATTGGCATGATCTAATTCCCATCTATTCCAACCCCTCTTTTGTTTGAAATTTTCTTTACATTATGTTTTTTTTCCTATTCTCTTTTGTTCCATATAACTCTAGTGGTAACTCTCTTTTGGTATATATCGAGGCTATTAACTCGTATTCATTGGGCTTTAATCATTAGATCACGCACATATTCACTCTCATTCATACTTCCAGAGCCTGGGGAAAGATGAGGAATTATCTTGAGTGGAGAAAAATGCCAACCCCCACCGCCGGAAATCGAACCCGGGAACCCTAGCACGGTAGGCAGGTGCTCTACCGACTGAGCTGCGGGACCAGTCGTACATGATCTTTTCGGATTCTCTTATACCTCTTATCATGTCATTCATATCTCACTTATTTAATTCTGCTTATCTGTACTTTTAGTTTATTATAGTTGTGTGTGTGCGCGCGCGTGTGTGTGTCAACATCATCTAAGGATTCGACTCACTCCAAGCAAATCTTCACAGGCAAGAATTTTTTTTTTTTTTTTTTTTGAATTTACGTCCTCTAACGTTGTCATATCGGAATGGGTAAAATGATGCTCAAATGAGCCCAGGGTCCATAGAGCTTAGAGTTCCCGACATTAAACTTTCAGGGTAAGGAAAACCCCGGGGAAACCTTAACCAGATGACTCACCCTGACCGAGAGTCAAACTCGATTCTTCTTAAACGTGAGCCAGACACGCTGCCACCTCGCTACCGAGGTGGGCACACATGGAAGATATTTAGATAGTTGTTCTAATTTTTGTGATATTTTCAATTATTAAGTCTGTAAATTCTTGAGCTTCATAACAAAAATATTAAATCAATGTTAATTAAATTTTCTTTCATAGCTTCAACGTGTAAGTTCAAAAGATAGGATCAGAATTCAAGTACACACATGACCTTCTCTATTCACTCTTGTACAAACTATTAGTTTAAATACTCCTGCGCCTGGACTATTGGGTTAGAATTTTGTGCTTTGGTTCCCTGCCACGGAATGCACCTGATTTCGATCTCACACTTGGGGGGAGCGGGGTGCGGATTCTAGTTTCCAGGTGTAGGACCGGTGCCCAGTCAACATAGTGAGAAACTTGAGGAGCTAAATTCTATGGACCTTAGAGTTACCCAACATTCGTCTTTCAGGATAAGACAAAACTACGGAAAAAGCCTTATCCAGACAGCTCACCCTGACCAGGATTCCAACTCGGGTCACTTGAGTGTAAGGCAGATACACTACCATCTGCGTTACGGAGACGGGCAAGGAGTAACTCGTTAAATATTATCTAAAAATTAATTTAAAAGCTTTTTGTTGGTTACTGAGAAAGGTGTAAATCTTGGAGAATTTAGTGATGCGCCGGCATATTGCCTCAGCTGATTAGAGCAATGCCGGTAAACATAGTATCCATAGTTCAAATCCCGGTTATGCAACTGAATTTGTAGGTGTACACGTGAGTTGTGAGGAAGAAATTTTCATTTATTAAGATTATTTACTGAATGAAGGTTTAAATTAATACAACCGATGCCTCATTGTTCAAGAGAGTATCCTCGCCAATGTTACTAATTTCGGTTCGAATGGATACCTTGAGAACATCAATTGTCCGTGACCTATTCTTGTACACTCTATTTTTAGATACCCCCAGAAGAAAATAAAATCCGGTGAGGTTAGTTCAGGGGATCTGGGGGACCACAGAGCTTTAGAGATTATTCGATTTTGAAAGAAACTGGTTACAAGTTCCATGGTATCATTAGATGTATGGCACGTTGCTCCCTCTTGCTGGAAATAACCTTCTCTCAATTCAATATCATCTCCGTAAATCTTCGCTGCTGGAGGACACTTCCAACATTTTCTCTGAGATGTAAAGAGCGTAACGTAATTTCCCAATTGTGTATTACATTCTCCGAAAGTTGCAATTCTATCCTTTTATTGGTCCAAATGTTATGGCCTATTGAAGTGGTTAAGGTTTATATGGATCGCTCTGATAGTACTACAGATCCTTTCCTTACATGATACTATCAGTGCTGAAGAATTTTTATCATCAATAAATAGTTGTCACTAGAAGTGATAGTGAGAAAAGACAATCTTCCACATGCCGGAGCTTGATCGGAATGTCAGAGGTGAAGAGAAAGAAAACAAAACGACAATAAACAAGGGGTTTTATTAGGCGTGACGAGGGATAAGTTATTTTATTTTGGACAGAACTGGAACTTCCTGACGACAGCGACATTCCTGCTGCATACCAGAACTTATTCCGAATATCTGCTAGTCTGGTTTCACGTTCAAAACAGCTTAATGGATCATGGGCTTACATGACACCTTTCACAACTCTTCTAAATGGCAGTGTTGATGTCAGACAGCGTAGGTAGTTCTCTGAAGAAACATTTTTGACAGCAATTCTGGTAGCTTTTGTTAGCTCGCAAATAACTCCTCATTTCGATTCTAACGTTACTCAAAAGTGTTTCAAACAACTACCTGGAGATCAATATTTTGAAGAAAGTACAAGAATTGATTCATTAAGGGCAAGACAAAATATGTGAGTAAATTCTTAATAAAAGTATTTTGATACGTTTAGCTACTAATTAAGCAATAAAAATGTATTCAATAAACCGAATTAACCTTAAATATGAGTATAATAATTATAAAAAGTCAATTAAGCTCCACGGTGCTACAGCTCGATGCCGGGCCAAGGCCAAGGAATTAAGATCAAATATACATTCAATGCTTAAGAAGCAAATCTGTATCCCTGTTTAACTGCAATGTACGAGGTGCAGGACTGGGAACATATAGGCATTTCTGCTCTGTTTCCTTTCTCAAATTCACGCGGACTCTTTGTGAATGTGACAGAGATGGCAGCACTGTACAGTGTACTCTAGTGGCAGCGACGAGAGTTAGAGCTGTTTATGATACTTAAAATAGACACGCCTTCATTGCAACAACAGCGTGTGATCATTCGTTTTCTGCATTTTCGTGGTGTGACACCTACTAAAATTCGTCGCCAGTTGAGTGAGTCTTATGGTGATGACACCATGGATGTGTCTTAATGTGCGTTTCTGGATGTGACAGTTTAATGGAGGCAGAACATCGTCTGACAACAAACCAAGACAGTCAAGGCCTCTCATCAGTCGGAGGTCAATTTTGGAGGCGATGTCTGCAACGCTCAATCGGTGATCCTCCAAAACATTCTCAATATATATTGCCCGCCTCAGTAGTGTAGATGGTAGCGTGCCTGCCTCACGTTCAAGAGGTGCCGAGTTTGAATCTCGGTCAGGGTGAGTTACCTGGATAAGGTTTTCTCCGGGGTTTTCCCTTAGCCTGAAAGACGAATGTCAGGTAACTCTAAGCTCCATGGACCTCAGGCTCATTTGAGCATCGTTTCACCCATTCCATTCACAGTCCGATATGACTTAACGTTGGAGGACGTAAATTGATGATGATGATGATGATGACGATGATGGATTTTTTTTTTTTTTTTTTTTTTTTTGTAATCTACGTCCTCCAACGTCAAGTCATATCGGACGGTGAATGAAATGGGTGAAATGATGCTCAAATGAGCCCAGGGTCCATAGAGCTTAGAGATACCCGGCATTCGTCTTTGAGGATAAGGGAAAACCCCGGAAAAACCTTATCCAGGTAACTCACCCTAACCAAGATTCGAACTTGGGACCTCTTGAACGTGAGGTAGACATGGTATCATCTACGCTACCGAAGCGGGCATGATGATGATGATGATGATGATGATGATGATGATGATGATGATGATGATGATGATGATGATGATGATGATGATGATGATGATGATGATGATGATGATGATGATGATGATGATGATGATGATGATGATGATGATGATGATGATGATACTTGGCACTACAGGCCAAGTAGGCCCTTGGCCCCCCCTAACCACTCTCTTCCATTCTACTCGGTCCTCTGCTTTTCTTCTCCAGCCTTTAACCCCCAACTTTCTCAAGTCTTCTTCTACATCATCTGCCCATCTTTTCCTGGATCTTCCTCTTCTCCTTCTGCCATCCAGCTTTCCTATGAATATCTTCTTAACTACATTGGTTTCCGGCATTCTCTGCACATGGCCAATCCACCTTATTCTTCCTTTTTTAATTTTCACTACTATATTTGGTTGTCCAAATAGACACTGTAACTCTAAGTTAGTCCGCATTCTCCATCCATCCAAGTCCCTTATCGCTCCAAATATATATCTCAGGGTCTTCCTTTCACACCGTAAAAACCATTGTTCCTCTCTGGTTGTCAACACCCAGCTTTTTGAACCATACATTACTATATGTCTCAGTACAGTTGTATATATTTTAATTTTAGTATTCCTACTGACGTTCCTTGATTTAAGTATATTCTGCAAGGCATAGCAGCATCTGTTACCACTTGCTATTCTTTCTTGAATTTCCAATGATGATTCATTATCTACTGTTACTATAGATTCCAGATATTTAAATTTTTCCACACTTTGGTATTCTTTCTCATGTAATTTAACTGTAGGTTCTCTTCTTCTTGCATCCCCATAACCTCCCATCTTCATATATTTGGTTTTACTAACGTTCACTACCAATCCTAGATCTTGTGCTTTCTCTTCCAACACTACGTAGCTTTCCTCAAGAGCTCTTATATTCGTTGCGAGAATTGCCACATCGTCAGCATATGCCACTATTTGTACTGATCTGGAAAGTATGCTCCTCCAGAATTTATGGGTAATTGTCGGATTATTTTTTCCAGTGAGGACGTAAATTACGAGAAAAAAATCTCAATATATTCAATTATTTATGAATTTTCTTTCAAATCACTTTTCAACACTATTTAACACTCAAAATAATATTTTTCTAAATTTAAATTAATTTTTTGTTATAAAAATGGCGATTAATGTTCAATTTTCTTTCCTTCGAACTATCAAATTACCTTTGAACTTTCACTTGTTATCCTAAAGTTTGTCTTGTATCCAAACTAATCAAAATCAGTTTTCAATAAAACAACATAAAATAACTGTACATGAGATGCGGACGGAGCACCGGTGGAATGAGATGGTGGGTAAAACCGGCGTACCCGGAGGGAACTGCCCCACACCGCTCTGTTCACCACAAATCTCATATGTGGTCGGCTGTTGAGAGTCGAGTGGTCTAACCACTCTGCCACGGCGTAGCCTATGGGGATTTCGTATCCTGCAATGCACAAGCTATCATTGTCAACCCTTTATCCTTTTTATCTCATCATTGCAAATGACTTTTGCATAAGTGATAAACGTAAGAGAGATATTAAGCGTGCTCCTTTCAGAGGAAATGGCTAAAGCCTCCTTAATTCTCCGCTCCCAGGAACTGTTGAATTTTGCCAAGGTGGTCGTCTCCCGAAAATTGGCTTTATGATCGGTATCAAAACAAGGAGGCTTTTAGGAGGCTTGGTTAAGGAGGCTTTGGCGATTTCCTCTGAAACGAGCACGCTTAATCGTGATGCTGGATATCAGTTCAGCTCCTCTTGGAAATCGGCCTTAAAAAGGGAAATCCGTCGAATTAAGAAACAAATATCAATACAGCTTGATAATCAAGTTAAATAGTTACGTTTCTTTGACACAATTTTCTATACTCACGCCATCTTCTGACCTGGCATTTAATTTACTGAAAACAGTCTTTTGTTCAGTAATGCAAATTTTGATAGTGTTTTGTCTTTGTTTATAGTTATATCCAGTATTTCATTTGAGGTTATAAAATTTTATAAATATCCTGATGGTGGGAGAGATGCACACTCCTTAAACGTTGATATCTAATCATCTTTTCACCTGGCTGGCTGCCCGAGAAGAAAGTGAGCGTATTCGTCACCAGGAAAGCTTCAGTTTTAATACAGTTTATGATTTTTTTCTTCCTTCCCCTTCCTTTTCTCTCCCTATCTGCATCCATCATCCCTTTCTGTACCACATCTCATCCATCTATAATTTTAAGGTAATTATTTCCGAAATATTTCTGGTTATTTGCTTGCATTTTCTAAAACACATGCTATTCTCAGAGGTGAATTAAGAAGAGTACAGGAACGACTAGAGAAAGCAATTCGAGTGCAACACGTCAGTGGCTTTGCACACCTGACTTCAATTCATTTCAGCATTCATTTGCACCGTTTAAGGTACCAAAGTAACCACTGGTAAGCATTTCAATGCGAAGCATACGACGTCCAAGACCGTGATTCGAATTTTAGATTAAGCGGTATATTCTCTGTGCACTTCCAACTCTTGATTGCCACAATAGAGGGGATAGAGGAATTTGCCCTATAGGTACCTTGGGCGGAAGCCAAGCGATAACGAATGTGTTATAACAAGCAGTTGTTTATACTGTGTCCTACTTTAGACAATATTAAACCTGCTTCTTTAGGCATTTCTCTGTACTGGTTGTGATTAACGGACTATGCTGTATGATATATTGTGTGCTCGAGTGTGATACAGGTGGACTGAAACAACTGAACTTCCTTATGGGTCTAAAAACGGATTTTATAAATATTTCACAGAATCTGCAACCATGACTATGCTCTTGCATAACCTACTTGCTTTGTTTGCCTTTGGCAGATTGTTTGCCTTAATCCCTGCTGCAAAATACAGTGGCAATTTCTTGAATAACATATATACGAAATGTGTAAACGTCATGCATTTATATTTGTAAATGCATTCATTTTGAATATTATAAAACTCAAACATCTGTAGTGAATACCGAAGCCCAGTATCTCAGTATGAGCTTTAATTATGCTCTCGCAGTAGCGTTTGTGGGTGAGCATAAGCTCGTAATAACAGCCTCTAGCTTCGAGTACGTATATTTCATTTATTCAACAACTAAATAATATAAACTAAACAACAACATTACGTAAGTTAATTGATGAAAATTAATAATTTCTTCATACTTGCCGTATATATGCTAAGGTTTTGGTAGAGTCGACAAAAATAAAAAATAAAATAAAAATAAAATAAAATCTGCATATCTAGTAACCAGGTTTCTGGAATCCTATACCAGGCCTTATTATGCAAACTTCATTTTTAACTTTATTAACTTCTGAATCAGATTTCATAAACCAATTTACAAATTTTGCAGATATAAACTACTTTCTACCTTAACGAACTAACTAAACTTACACATTACTAGATTGCAGTAACCTTACAAATTTTAGTTAATTGATGGAAATTAATCATTTCTCCACACTAGCCGCATATAGGCTAAGATATTTGATGGATAGAGTCAACATGAAAAATTCAATGCCATGGCCGGGATTTGAACCACGGATCTACTGGTTTCCGTCCAGTCGCTCTTAACCTTTGAGCTACCATGGCCAACGTGCCTTCCTGACATTAAATTCTCCAGTTGACTCGTATATTTCCCCGGTTGACCACTAGGGGCTCTCGCATCCGAGATACACCGTTCGTGGCGACTTACTATTGTAAGTACTTAAGTCCCAGGCTTCATCATTCAACTCTTATTATTTTAGTTAATTGATGGAAATTAATCATTTCTCCACACTATCCGGATATAGGCTAAGATATTTGATGGATAGAGTCAACATGAGCGACTGGACGGAAACCAGTAGATCCGTGGTTCAAATCCCGGCCATGGCATTGAATTTTTCATGTTGACTCTATCCATCAAAAACCTTACAAATATAATCTGTCTAAAACAGTCTTTTTTCTACTTTACTTCTACTTCAACAATATAAATCAAATCTACATTTGTACTACAGCTTTAATTCTTATAACAAGCTACGAAAGACTGTTTCCTATAGTTTTAAAATTTCCTCTTCTGCTACTGGTATCCAGAGTTTCCTCCTACTGGTATCCATCTCCTAAAGGAACTGGCATCAGTAGATGGAGCTGCTTCGTCAGTTCCAGACATCCCGGTAGTCATCTCTCCACTTCTGCATAATCCTTTGCATCTGTCAGCTCTGATACTCTCCAATATATATATATATATATATATATATATATATATATATATATATATATATATATATATATATATTGTCACCCAATTACCGGAAGGCGCGACCAACTGGTGGCTGGGGTGAGGGCCGGGAGGCATTCGCCCACGCCTACTTTCCCCTCCCCCTGCCGTCTAGAACCTTCGGGGTGATTCACTGAAACGCGAGACTTCCAGAAACAGCGATATTCCTATATAAAGGGGCTGCAGTTGGCGAGACAATTCAGTTCTTGGCGAGCAGCTGTGAGGAGCGCCAGTGAGCAAACGGACTGAAAGACGGTGCACGTGTATAAGAGGAGTTGTACGTGAGCGTGCAGTGGACTTGTGATAGAGGAACTGACGAATTGCAATTGTGTGCATTACGTAATTCTGTGTAATCGGCAAGTGTTCCAACTGTAATTCGGTGGAAATAAAGAACATTTTGAGTTTGTGCAATTGGACTTTTAATTTCACGGACCCACAAAGTCACAATATATATATATATATATATATATATTCTCTCCTTGTATTCTCTTTCTGTCTTTCTATCTTTCTGTCTTCTTTCTGATGTCCATAATTGACGTCTTAAATCAGGTCTTCAGGTCTGGTAATCTGTATCTTCAGTTTCTCTTGGTCCTATTTCCCTCCGACGATCTCTTAAGTTATATTCTGTTCTCATAGATTGAAATGTTGTTACCTTTATTTCTTGAAATATTATGTTGCGGGTCATATTTTCCTCCAACGCCTTAACGGATATTATCTGAGACATATTTTCTAAATATACATAATCTTCTGCATCTCTTAAGATGTTCCATAAACATTTTTCTTGAAGTTTCCTTCGACTGTCTTCTACTACTTCACTATATTTATTGCACTCAAAAATAATATGTTCAGGCGAATCTAAACAGTTACGTTGCTCACATAAATCTGAGTTTTTCTTCCCTATTCTTTTTAAATATACATTGTATGGGCCATGTCCTGTAAAATAATTAAAAAATCCTTTTCTTGGTTTTATATGGTCCAATTTTAGCCTCTCTTTAATGTTCGGAAATAAATCATGTGCTCTTCTTCCCACGTGTGCATTATCCCACTCTTCTTGCCATTCTTGTAATAAATTATTGTTCACTTCTTTCTTAGTATTGCATATTTTTCCTATAATTTTAAAAATATTTCCATATTCTTCCTTCTTTAGCCAATAGGTTGCACCACTTAATCTAATGATATAGTCAATAGGTCAAATTCCCCCTACTATTAGTAGGGCCAAAGTAGATAGAGTCCACATGAAAAATTCAATGCCACGGCCGGAATTTGAACCACGGATCTCCTGGTTTCCGTCCAGTTGCTCTAACCCATTGAGCTACCATGGCCAACTTGCCGTCATGACATTCAATTATCCATTTGACTCGTACATTTATCCGGTAGACCACTAGGAGCTCTCGTATACGAGATACACCGTCTGTGGCGACTTACTATTGTAAGTACTTGAGTCCCAGGCTTCATAATTTAATTCTTATTATTTTAGTTAATTGATGGAACTTAATCATTTCTTTACTAGCCGTATATAGGCTAACGATTTTGACATATGAGTCAAACTGAGAATTAAATGTCATGACGGCAAGTTGGTCATGGTAACTCAAAGGTTTAGAGAGACTGGACGGAAACCAGGAGATCCGTGGCTCGAATCCCGGCCGTGGTATTGAATTTTTCATGTCGACTCTATCAAAAACATTACGTGTTTAATGCACATGCCTTTAGTTTCTTTACATATTCTACAAGACATTCTCACAAAAGCCGACTACTTTTTGCAGTCCGCAATTATATTATGCTCCAGCCAAAATTTAAACCGCAAGATTTAATCGAAAATACCTACACATTTTTGAGACTCCCCTTCAAAATAGAGCATTCACAGAAAAAATTATATCTGTATATGTGTGTTTCTGTTTGTCTAACCAGTATAACCCAAAAGCAAAATAGTCGGTCAAACAGCAAACATATCTCCATGATATGGGGTTAATCACTTTCGAGCTGCCCCTTGTACTGCTTATGTCGCGTCTATGGAACTTAAATACTAACTTAGGTATTTATTGAACCTTTAATTTTGAATTAAGTTCCTCTCTCTCTCTTTCTCATACAACCCCCCCCCCCCCCCAACACACATGTTCTAAGTGAATTTTCGATTAAATATAGATACCAAAATGTTGGAAGGAATACGAGTGTGTGTCAAAAAGTAACACCTCCTATTATTTTCTTCTTTAATTGCCCAGAAAATTGAATCCAATTTACATAGCTTGAAAACAACAACATTGACGATTAATTTTTCACTATTCAATATAATCTCCGTCCTTTTGCACAGATTTGATCCACCTTTTAACTGGGGCATGCATTGCAGTATGGTAAAACACACCGTCTTGCTTCCTAAGCCATTGACGCACGGACGTTTTCACAGCCTCCTCATCTTCAAAATGAATCCCACGATGAGCTTCCTTTAGTTGCCCGAACAGATGGAGGTCTGAGGGTGCCAGGTCAGGGCTGTATCGGGGTCAGGTAAGACTTGCCATCCCAATTTCTCAATTTATGCATTGGTGTAACGGCTGTTATGTGGTCTTGCATTGTCATGCAAAAGAAGAACATCCGCCATAATTTTTGTTGGGCGAACTCGGCGAAGACCTGGTTTCAGCTTTTTGAGGGTTCTGAAGTATTGGACAGAATTTATTGTGCATCCCTGCTCCAAAAAATCAATCATAAGCACACCCTCTGCATCCCAAAACACTGTCGCCATAACTTTCCCTGCCGACCGCCGAGTTTTGAATTTTTTTCTTCGGTGACGTTGTGTGATGCCATTCCATTGACTGCCCCTTTGATTCAGGTTAAAAAAATGAACCCATGTTTCGTCTCCAGTAATAATTTTTTCCAGAAACTCCTCTCCCTCCAAATTGAAGTGCTGCAAGTGTTCGGAGGCTATTGTTTTCCTTGTGCCTTTGTTTTGGACGGTTAACATTCTTGGTACCCAACGTGAACAAACTTTTGAGTGACCCAGTTGTTGAATAATCGCCATTAAACTGCCTTTACTGAGGGAGGTAATGGAACACAATTCACCTGTTGTTACCCTTCGATCACCACGAATGATGTCATCGACTCGCTGAATGTTGCATGGAGCCACTGCAGTCACCGGCCTCCCGCTTTGCTTTTCATCTGCCAAAGGAGTTTGCCCTGCAGCTTCGTTACAGCGACGAATCCATCGTCTAATAGTGCTGACATCCACCGTTGCATCACCATACACATTTTTTAGTCTTTTGTGAATGCAAATTGGCGTTTCACCTTCCGCAGCCAAAAATTCAATCACAGAACGCTGTCTCATACGAATGTCGATGTCAGCCCTTTTGCAAGAGGATGCAGTGCTGACACCTGTTGACTTAGGAAGTTACTACTGCAGAGGATTGGAAAAGAAGGTTTGAGGAATTGCGCCAAATTCAAAGTTTTCGCATAACTTATATATTTAAGGGAGAAAAATAGGAGGCATTACTTTTTTGACCCAACGTCGTATAAGTTTTGCTTTATTTAACACTAGCTAGCTGATATAGAGAGTAAAACAAGAAGAAAGGAATCTATTTTGAACCACAGAGGTGGCATGGAATTTATTGTCAAAGAGTTATCCTTAATTTTGATTCAGTATATGTTCACCATCTGTCTTATAGTTGTAGATGGCTGAAGAGAGACATTTTAAGGAGTAGAAGGTGTAGTGTTGATGTCAACATACTGTGTACGATGTGGAAACACCGTCTCTTTATTATACAGTAGCATCACACAGCAGGTAAACAGGTGTATGCCCAGGTTGACCCGCCCTGCGTTTACAGAAACCTAATATTAAGTTCATGTCAGACAGCTTAGCCGCCAGATGGGAAAACATGAATGCGTAATACAAATGAACATTTCAAAACTTCAATCCTTAACAGTATTACTAAGACTATTTCATTGTACGAGGTTAGCACCGTGCATTTCTTTCGGAATTTATACTAAACATGTTCTCACTGGAACAAAATGAATTTGCATTATGTTCTTCTTTTCGTTATTAAAAACAAGTATGGCTTTAGTCACACAATACTCTCCTTAGAAATACTTATACTAAACTAATCTTTATGTGTACTTGAAAATAATGAGATATGCACGTTTTTGTGGGGACTTACTATGCTGTAAGTATAGTAAAATCCATATAAACTTGAATCACTTTAATAGGCCATAAGGCAACTTTGGGAGAATATAATACACAATTGTGAAATTACATTACACTATTTATATATCACAAAAAATTTTGGAAGTGTCCTCCACCAGCATCTATACATGTTTGCACTCGTTTCTCCATATCCTCTGAAGTTTTACGGAGATGATTTCGAATTGAGAGAAGGTATTCCAGCAAGATGAAGCAATGTGCCATACATCTAATGACACCATGGAACTTGAAACCAGTTTCTTTGATAATCGAATAATATCAAAAGGTCTGTGGCCCCCAGATCTCCTGACCTAACCTCACCGGATATTTTCTTGTGGGGTTATCTTAAAAGAAAGTGTACAGGAATAGGCCAAGGACAAGTAATGTTCTGAGGGAATCCATCGAACCGAAATAAGTAACATTGGCAAGGATACTCTCCGTAAAACTTCAGAGAATATGGTGAGACTAGTGCATATATGTATAGGTGCTTGTGGAGGACACTTCCAACATTTTCTCTGAGATGTAAATAGTGTAATGTAAACTCCCTATTGTGTATTATGTTCTCCCAAATTTCCACGTGTGTCCTATTATTGGTTCAAAAGTTATGGCCTATTGAAATTGTTCAGATTTATATGGATCGCGCTGTACTTATGGTACAGACTTCATAGTTAAACCACTATTTATCAGGTAAAGATAAGTATCTCATAGCATATGAGAACCCCTAAGTGGTTTACCAGGAAACACACGAGTCAGTTGGTGTACTTATTGTCATGTGGGCATTTTGGCCATAGTACCTCAATTGTTAACAGCAACCGGACGAAAAAAAAAATCTGAATATCATACTCCGGCTCCTTGAAACTATAACGGGGCAAAAACTCAAAGTATACATTTATCATTTCTTAATAACACATTACATTATTAATAATACATAATTGTTTCAGATTTCTACAACTACAAAACTACAAAACCAAAATTGATAAAACACAAAACAAAATAAAACTACTAGTACCTATAATACAACAATATTTACTGATAACCAGCAAATCTCTACTGAACAAAATACTAATATTCCTTTAACTACTTAACCAAACATTACAGATAAATTTAAATAACAAAACTATACAAAACTACAAAAAGCTACTGATAATTGCTGAAATCCAACAATTCTAATTTAAACTGAAAAAATCTCGGCTAAATTTATTTATAACATATTTAAAAGTACTGGTAACCAGCACTTGTTTTTAAATTAACCACAAGAATAATAAATTTATTGGTTCTTTTCTTTTCTTATTTTAATCTTCTTAATTAAACATATAATTCAAAAAGAAATTTATATATTACATCTCTAATTTAGATGAGGATTAAATATAATTTGTAACAAAAATACATTCTTTTAATATTAACTATTAAGATACTTTTTTACCAAAGTCTTAAACTAAACACAATAATTCATATTTCCTTTTACAAATATACACTAAATCCATATAAATAATATAAAACTTCCCTAATTATTTCTTTGGTCTAATTCTTCTTGTTTCTGCCCATTCTTGTCTGCCTGTGGAAACCACATAATATTTTCTATTTAACTACTCTCGTTCCTCATCTAATAAATTCTCTTCCTCTTCTATATCTTGTCCAATTTGTTCGATTTCCTCCTCTTCTATTATTATGTTTAAGGATCCATTTGCATTAAAATTTTCTCTTATAATTCTTTCTTTTATTCTAACTGATCTTCTTAATTCTTGTCTTTCAATTGATTATCTTTCAGGTCTTCTTACTTCTATAATTTCTGACTCCCAAGCTTTTTTACTTACATAATTGCTTAGAAATTGTAACCCTTTTTACTAATTCAGAATCCCTTAATATGAATATAAAATCTTCCTAAAACATATCTTTCGTCTAACTGCGAAATTCCATATACCGGACGGACAGCGGGAAATCCATGGTTCAAATCCCGGCTATGGCATTGAATTTTTTAGTTTGGCTCTACACATTCAAACCTTAGCTTACACACGGCTGGCGTGAAAGAAATTATTAGTTTCTACCAGATACTAGTTAAATCAAGACAAGTGACTTGATACTTTAAAGTTATGGATATGAAGTTTCTAGAGTGCCTTTAAAAATTGACTTTCTAAATGTGATTACCTATCCATAAGGATCACAATAATAAATTAGTTTTTAATGAATGTTTACTATCGTATGATTTATCCGGAAAATTATGAAGGAGCTAAAAGGAATGTAAAGATATTCCGATATGCAAACAGAAAGGACTCCCATTTTAGGCCTCGCGTGTCCGTGTAAAGTTCCAGTATTTTAGCAGATCCTCATGTTCTTCGTGAAGCCATCATCATGATATGTATCGTGAATATCTGCACTTGTGGAATATATCCCTTGTTGGGCGTTACATAACAAAATTAATAGCACCCAAGGGGCATTCAGTCGTATTGAGTATTGGCACGCAAAAGATATACAACTGTTCATTAACTTATTAATTCTGGGAGGGGCGAATAAAGACTTACGAAACGAGGATTTTATAACGCTAGATTGGCAAACATGCAGAAAGCTGTAGCCTTTCGTAAGTGGAAGATAAAACAAGCTTTCCCTACGTAGCGGTTCTGACAATTCTGCAGTTCTGAAATATAGAAATAACAATGCAAAGATAGCGTTTTCTTTTTCACAGAAATGCCAAAACACTAATTGTAGCGTTGGTTATGGTTTTAAATAAGCATATAAATATATGACCTTTCTCTAAATTAAAATTTACCGGAGAAAACAGCTATAAAATGCATTAAAGCCTTTATCCAATCTCACGCAACTCTACAAACCTCTATTACAAATGCCTAATCTTCCATTTAACTTGAGTTAATCTAGCCAAACGACCATGGAAATAGTTGCATTAATGTTTCGTTGTAGCTACAAGGGGAATATTACTGGCTGACGTCGTAGCCAAATCTTTTAGAAATGGGCCGCCTTATGTTTTTATGAACTGTTGCATCTTTCCAGTCTTTACAAAGAACAAACGTATAGTGAAACACTTCAAAAATGTATAACTATTGAAAACTTAAAAAAAAAAAAAAAAATGAATACGCCGTAAATTAATGGCGCTACAAGACTACTTCACTATTTGTATACTACACTCCTGGAAATTGAAATAAGAACACCGTGAATTCATTAACCCAGGAAGGGGAAACTTTATTGACACATTCCTGGGGTCAGATACATCACATGATCACACTGACAGAACCATAGGCACATAGACACAGGCAACAGAGCATGCACAATGTCGGCACTAGTACCGTGTATATCCACCTTTCGCAGCAATGCAGGCTGCTATTCTCCCATGGAGACGATCGTAGAGATGCTGGATGTAGTCCTGTGGAACGGTTTGCCATGCCATTTCCAGCTGGCGCCTCAGTTGGACCAGCGTTCGTGCTGGACGTGCAGACCGCGTGAGACGACGTTTCATTCAGTCCCAAATATGCTCAATGAGGGACAGATCCGGAGATCTTGCTGGCCAGGGTAGTTGACTTACACCTTCTAGAGCACGTTGGGTGGCACGGGATACATGCGGACGTGCATTGTACTGTTGGAACAGCAAGTTCCCTTGCCAGTCTAGGAATGGTAGAACGATGGGTCCGATGACGGTTTGGATGTACCGTGCACTATTCAGTGTCCCCTCGATGATCACCTGAGGTGTACCGCCAGTGTAGGAGATCGCTCCCTACACCATGATGCCGGGTGTTGGCCCTGTGTGCCTCGGTCGTATGCAGTCCTGATTGTGGCGCTCACCTGCACGGCGCCAAACACGCATACGACCATCATTGGCACCAAGGTAGAAGCGACTCCCATCGCTGAAGACGACACGTCTCCATTCCTCCCTCCATTCACGCCTGTCGCGACACCACTGGGGGCGGGCTGCACGATGTTGCGGCGTGAGCGGAAGACGGCCTAACGGTGCGCGGGACCGTAGCTCACCTTCATGGAGACGGTTGCGAATGGTCCCCACCGATACCCCAGGAGCAACAGTGTCCCTAATTTGCTGGGAAGTGGCGGTGCGGTCCCCTAAGGCACTGCGTAGTATCCGACGGTCTTGGCGTGCATCCGTGCGTCGCTGCGGTCTGGTCCCAGGTCGACGGGCACGTGCACCTTCCGCCGACCACTGGCGACAACATCGATGTACTGTGGAGACCTCACGCCCCACGTGTTGAGTAATTCGGCGGTACGTCCACCCGGCCTCTCGCATGCCCACTGTACACCCTCGCTCAAAGTCCGTCAACTGCACATACGGTTCACGTGCACGCTGTCGCGGCATGCTACCAGTGTTAAAGACTGCGATGGAGCTCCGTATACCACGGCAAACTGGCTGACACTGACGGCGGCGGTGCCCAAACACTGCGCCGCTAGCGTCATTCGACAGTCAGCACGGCGGTTCCTGGTGTGTCCACTGTGCCGTGCGTGTGATCATTGCTTGTACAGCCCTCTCGCAGTGTCCGGAACAAGTATGGTGGGTCTGACGCACCGGCGTCAATGTGTTCTTATTTCCATTTCCAGGAGTGTATATTTTATACTTTGTTCTATACTTTGAATTTTTTTCCGTGTATTAGTGATTTTGATATCGTACACACGCTAAAGGTCATGCTCAAGAAGCGACCACAACGTTTTCCTATTAATATGCAAAATGCGAGAGAGAGATTAAAAGTCTAATATGTTGCACATACATGACCTTCTCTACCTTTGTACAAACTATTCTTACACACGTCTATTCCTGTTTGAGGGAACTTCTATGTGATTACAGTAGGCTTTGTTTTTACTGTTCCTTTTTTTTTTTAATTCACTCTTTTGTTTTAAGTGATCATTTTAAATATCTCTAAAGAAAGAAAGACTATTGAACAAGTGTATCCTAATTTTTTTATTTGGGATTTTTATTTTTCTTATTTTTTATATTTATTTTTTATTTTTTATTTTATTTTTATTAGATACACATTTAGCGTATCTCTTATAATACACAAACATTATTAAAATTCCTCCGAAATTAAGTGATCTTCAAAGGTTATTCCTAAAGCATTCAATATATTATTTTATTAGACATATAAATATTATAATTATACTGTAACTTAAAATTGTTAGAGCAATTTTAGAAAATAAACAATAGCTTAAGTCGCATTGCTTGGGGTGGGGAATTTCATTGAAAACTATATATATTTTGACAGGCACGTTTGATTCTTATCTTTCTCCAATCTATCTTGCTCCCACTCTCAACACTGAGATTCATTTTATCTCTTTTCTTTATTCACTTTCCCTACTTCTAACCTTATCTCCGCCGCTTTGCTCTATAACTGGATTTTCCTTATATTATTCCCTGAACTTCTCTTGCTCGATTTCATTTCTTAATTACAGCCTCACATCCACGACTGTCTTTTCACTTTATCTGTTTTACATAAGCTTTTCTCTAATTAACAGAGTATCGTCTGTTTTTGTATAAAATTTACTGTATCTATTGTTACTTTACTATGTGTTATGTAATTAAACTTTTATGTAATTTGTTGTTTCAAGTGCTGGTGCTCAAGAAAATTGAGGCGATTCTCAAGGACCTGACAAAGAATGGTCTGCTGCACGTGTCGACGATGATGATGATGGTGGTGACGGTGATTATTATTATTATTATTATTATTATTATTATTATTATTATTATTATTACTACTATTATTACTATTACTACTATTACTACTATTACTACTATTACTACTATTATTAACATTATTATTACTATTATTACTATTACTACTATTATTAACATTATTATTACTATTATTACTATTACTACTATTATTAACATTATTATTACTATTATTACTATTACTACTATTATTAACATTATTATTACCATTATTATTATTACTACTATTATTAACATTATTATTACTATTATTACTATTACTACTATTATTAACATTATTATTACCATTATTATTATTATTATTATTATTATTATTATTATTATTATTATTATTATTATTATTATTATTATTATTATTATTATTATTATTATTATTATTATTATTATTATTATTATTATTATTATTATTATTATTATTATTATTATTATTATTATTATTATTATTATTATTATTATTATTATTATTATTATTATTATTATTATTATTATTATTATTATTATTATTATTATTATTATTATTATTATTATTATTATTATTATTATTATTATTATTGGAATTTAGGGGCGCTCAACTCGATGGTCATTAGCGACCTTTCAAAAACTGTATTTCACTTTATTATTATTATTCTTTTCACCTAACTTATCTTTAACTTTCCTCTGGCTTTGTTGTGGCTTTGCCTTTGCTTTGCTCTAGCTCCACTTTGGCTTTGCTTTGGCTTTACATTAGCGTTGCTCTGGTTTTCCTCCAGCTCTGCTTTGGCTTTGTTTTAGCTTCATTCTTACTTTACCCTTTCTGTGCTCTAGCTTCTCTCCCGCTTCATCCTAAACTCACTCAAACTCCACTCTAAAATCCCTCTAACTTTGCCCTGGCTTGGCTCTGGCTTTGCACTTGCTAGGTTTCGGCCTGCCTTCAGTCCCGCTCTGGCTTCGCTCTGGCCTCACACTAACTTCACTCTGTTTTCACTCTAACTTGGCTCTAGCTTGGCTCTGGCTAGGCTCTGGCTATGCTCTGGCCAACCTTCGGTCCCGCTCTGGCTTTGCTCTGGCCTCACTCTAACTTCATTCTTAAACCTAACTCTGGCTTGGCTCTGGCTAGGTCCCGGCCCGCCTCCGGTCCTGCTCTGGCTGCGCTCTGGCTTTGCTCTGGACTCACCCTAACTTCACTCTGTACCTTAACACTGGCTTTGCTCTGCCTTCACTCTGGCTAGGCTCCGGTCTCCACTCCGGTCTCGCTCTGGCTTGGCTCTGGCTCCCTCAAGTTCCGCTCTGGCTACGCTCTGGCTCCACTCTGGCTTTGCTCTGGCTAGGCTCCGGTCCCCGCTACGGTCCCGCACTGGCTTGGCTCTGGTTTCGCTCTGGCTGCACTCTAACATTCCTTAACTATACTCTCGCTTGGATCTGTCTTCGTTCTGGCTTGGCTCTTGCTAGGTTCTGGCCCCGCTCCTATCCCGCTCCTCCTCACACTAACTACGTTCTGCACCTTAACTCTGGCTTCATTCTGGCTTCGCTCCGGCTTCGCTCTGGCTTGGCTCTGACTTCGCTCTCGCTTTGCTCTGGCTCCGCTCTGGCTCCAACGAGGCTTCACTCTGGCTTTGCTTTGATTTTACTCTGAATTTAGTTTAATGTACTCTTTTTTAACTTAGATTAGGGTCAAACACGGATGTGGACCTTGTCTGGGCGTTTGACATTAGCTCTCTCACCACTCAGAGGCACTCAATCGAGAGATTTGACTCGGGGACCCGGGATTGCCAATTCCTGTACCTACCACAGTAGGCCCCTGGGGGTGCAGCATGTCTTCAAGGCCTGGCAGAGACGCTATAAAAAGTGCATTGAAGAAGAAGGGCACTACTTTGAAAAAGATCATGTATACATTGAATTCTAGTAATAAACATATATGAAAAAAATCAGTCTCAGTCTTTTTTGATCAGCCCTCGTATATAAGGGGTGGTTTGGGGTGGAGAAATGTTCTTTAAAATGTTAATTATAAAACTTTGGAGACATTAAACTTGTATAGCAAATGTGAAATTAATTCAAATTTTTGTTTTAAACACATATTTTGAAGCAATTTTATATTTGGAAACACACACATACACACAGATTTCTGAATTGTGTCAAATTATAACATAGTTTCCGATGGCCTCCTCCCCCCTCTCTTCTTCATGGGAGACCATAGCAAATCTTGCTAACATTGAAATGTAAACCACGTGACCCTATCCCTATATAACTTTTTGTTGTATTCAGGGCTTTAAAAACACCTATTTCCTTTTAAATTTATTTATAAAATTTTTTGTACCTGTTGAATAAGTGTTGGAAAAAACAGTAAAAATAATTTTAAGAAATTGTGTCGTTGAGAAGCTTCTGGTAGTTCACAACGGATAATACCCAATTCTTCTCCGCCCGAATGCCTTCAGGTGGTTTCCATATACTTCCTTGGAACATTTTCTCACATTTTATCTAACAAGTATACGTAACATTTTAATTAGTTTTTTCTTCGTATGATTCATACTTAGTGGAGTTGTTATTTCATCCTATACGTGACATGTTTCTTCTTTGCTTTCCCAGTAGTTTTTTGGGGTTATCTAGAAAAGTCCTTTGTGATTTGATCTCAGCCAGTAAGTGAAAACCCGCACGGAGCCGCGAAAATAAACCACTTAATTACGAACATGCTCCGTGCCTTTACCAACGCAACAGCAGATGGGGCAAGGACTCGTGTAACATGAAACTTGGTCCATGGAATAATGACCAGCTCCCGATGGGTCTGGCTAGGGGTATACTTTCAGTTTCGTAACTGAAATTTTTCATTTGCAATTGTGATTAAAACCGTGGAGGGGAGTTTTAGAGCGGGTTCCTACCCTACCAAGGGGAAAAGGTGAAGCGAAGGGAGGCCACAGGCCGGCAGAGAGTGGCACCAGCAAGGCCCAGAGACGTACGGGTCCCTAACAGTCGGAGAAATTGTCAGCCGGCGCAATACATAGGGAGAGGACGATAAAGTGACCCTAGCAGCCTGGGGAGAAACTTTTGGGCAGAGAAAGTTTCGGAGAGCCCAAGCACCCTTGTCAGCTGTCCGCAACCATCGAAACTGTTAGAACTTCCTCCTCCTACTCATAGTAGCTAGAGAAATATTTTATTCCAAATAAAATTTCTACGTAGATATTTTACCACAAATACACGTGTTTAAGTCTCCTGAATAAAAAAAGCAATTTTAGAATGGTATGTGTTTACTTAAAACCCTGCACTCTTAGTCCGAATATCTTATTCAAATTATTAAAATAAATGTGCCTAAACTACAAAGCGATCGCTTTTAGGGGTGATAGAAAGACCTATAGTATGCAAGAGGGCTGCTACCACAAGCATTTGTTCACAAAACAAAATTCTGACAACTGGATTTAATTAAATATTGGTCATAGGACAACATAGGTACATCAACATATCATGCTTGAACGAAGTAGGAAAAGTAATTTCGGATCAGAAAATGTTCATTAAAATCTTCGAGTCATACTTTTGGAGGATCTTGATGTGAAACATCATGTTGGTATCCATACAGCTTCCCATGTAAACGTTAATTGATGTGCAAAGATTTTCTGCAAGTTCTCAATGTGGCAACTTTGGGTGATGCTCAGCTTAACAAACTCTGCATTTTCTGACATTTACTTTTTAATTGTGTTATTCAAAATTACATAAACACAGATATGTAGTGGTTTCTGGGCTATGAAAGCCTAGGCATGTACATATACTGGACCTGTTTATAAAAATTCGTATTTAGAATTAATAAACCTCAAAGTACTTCTACTTACATGATAGTGAGACAAGGTTTTCAGAGAAACTCATGTCTTGAGAGAGTAACAGAATAACATGTCGTATATCAATGTTAAACATGATGTCAGCTTTTATGTAATGGATTAATAGGATAGGATCTTGGAAAGAGGTTAGACAAAGAACTACAGAGGCAAGAGGCAAGAGACTTGAACAAGAATACAGAACAACGGAATTATGGAATAATTAAAAAAGATTTCGGGAGAGAGAAATACTTGGATTTTTGTAATAAATTTTGAAAAGGAATTCTGGCTTGAATGCAATAAGGTACGAAGGGTATATGGGAAGCAGAATGGGACCAGGTTGAAAGATACAGGGGTCATGAAGACTATAAGGATTGGAGAAAATTTAGGAATATTAACAGAGAAAAGATCAGCATTGTCCATAAACTACAACAAGGAAATATATACAGGGAGTTGAGTGTACAGGGCTCCCATATGGGTTGATGTTAAAATAGATATGAAACAGTTAAAAATGTATCAACTTAATTAACAATTTTTTTTAATAATTTCTACTTTAGTGTCATTCTGATTACTCCACTTACATTCACAACAAAGATTAACTCAAATATGATACACAGAGACACCCTGGACTTTAGTTCTAATAGAGATATAACTTTAAATTATAACTTAGTGTATGGAGTAGAGTAAATCAAAAAGTGTTATTCCAGCATGTGCCAATAATCCATGCTTGCCATTTTAAATTTGGAATGGAACATTCACAACTGGGATTTTAAGGTAGAAGAGAAAATAAACAAATGGCTTATAACCGTCTCATACAACAGAAGAGGCCCTCATTGCGAAACAATTTACATAATGGGGTAAATGTACATCTTACTTTCTATGCCTGAGTTGTTCCCACGGTGGCTTGATTGCGTACTCTGCAACAAATGGTGACTCCGTATGGCTCTCAATGGGATGCATCAGTTCTCTTACAGTAGAAAGGATCAGTACCACACAATAGGAGCTAGCCTTTTGACCTTGTTAATGCTCTGCCCATGAAGTCCATCAACACCATCAGTGATCTATTTGGGCGTTAACTTAGAGTGAAGAAAGGGGTCTAATGGGTGGGCACCCCTGCTGCGTCCAGCGTGCTGAGTGGCACACGACCTGCCCAGGGTCACCTTTGAACCCCTGTCGGAACCGCCCACTCCATTAATTCCTGGCAGGCTCCATCAGGACGCTACGTGCCGATTGTAGCTACAGATATATATCCACATAGCGCACGTAATTCGAAAAACATTGGTAAAGTCCATACACCTGAAGGACAACAGAGGTTTATATTTCAGGAGGTCAGAAATGGCCTCCCATTCCATGACTTGATACTTCGGTTTTCAATATACGTGATAGTAAGCGTGACCACAAATAAAATATGGAAACACCGGACATGTCCCCCATTATGGAATCTGAGGCATGTTATGTCTGGGATGTGGTCCATCTGGATAGTGTAGAATAGAAAAATAAAAATAATAAAGGTCGAAAAAAATTGTGATGACCTGCAGTCAATGACTTTCTATAGGTTATTCCTCCCTTTTTTGATTTACGTCCTCCAACGTTAAGTCATATCGGACTATGTATAAAATAGATGTGATGTGATGCTCAAATGAGTCAAGGATCCATAGAGCTTAGAGTTACCCAATATTCGTATATCAGGATAAAGGAAAACCCAGAAGAAACCTTATCCAGGTAACATACCCTAACCGAGATTCGGACTCGGGACCTATTGAACTTGAGGCAGTCACGCTACCATCTATGCTACCGAGGCGGGCAGCTTATTCCTTTACAAACTACTCTAAAAGATGCATATTTTTCTATGTATTGTGACTTTGTGGGTTCGTGAAATGAAAAGTCCAATTACACCACTCAAAAATGTTCCTTATTTCCACCGACTTACAGTTAAACACTTGCCAATTACACAGAATTACGTACTGCACACAATTACGATTCACCGGTTCATCCGTTACAATTCCACTTTGCTCTCGCACTTACGTACAATCCTCCGATGCACGTACAGTCTTCTCGTCCGTACACTAGCACTGCACTCTTACGCTGCTCACCAAGAACTGGCTGACTGACTCAATTCACTCACTGCAGCCCTTTTTATAGGAATATCGCCGTTCTCTAGAAGTCTCTGGTTTCCGTGAATCACCGCAAAAGTTCCAGAGGACAGGGGAAGGGGAAAGAGGCGGCCAGCGACAAGTGACATTTCCCTAATCACCCCTCAGTTAGTGACTGAGAATAATGGGAGGGTGTGGCTCGGCTGCCTCTGGTCCCTTCTCAGCTGTCGTTGGTTGTGCTTTCAGCTAATTGGGTGACAGTATTTTTTTGTTAATCAGATAACACATATTCCTTTAGATACAATGGGAATAGCCGAACAGAATAAGTTTGTTTTAATGTTACGTGGTAGCTTAACTCTACGTGGTCAAACAAATTGGTTTATAAGTTGTGTGCTTTGACAAGACCTACCTATTTTGTGCAGATTTTGAAAATCGGTTTTGGTTTCCCAGTTTATTATATATATATATACTATTTGTTGTGAAGATATCTTAAATGTAGTTAGGGCCATATTTAAAAAAATAAAAAAAATTAAATGTTTTGGATGAGTCGAGTTAGACTGAAAAATTCGATGCCATAGCCGGGATTTGAACCACGGATCTCCCGCTCTCCATGCAGTTGCGCTAAACCACTGAGCCGACATGACATTAAATTCTCCAACTGACTCGTATATTTTCCGGTAGACGACTAGGAGTACCCATATGCTATGAGACACGCACCTTTTTGTGGCGACTTACTATGCTGTAGGTAGTTAAGTCCCACGCTTCCTAGTTAAACCACTATGTTTATATTTCAGATAAATTGATTTTACAATTTTTAAATTGATTTAAAATTGATTTTACAACAGGTTTACAACATTTTTAAACTGATTTTATAACACAATTTGCCTAACATAAAAATATAGTGGTTTAAGTATGAAGCCTGGGACTTAAGTACTTACAGCATAGTAAGTCGCCACAAAAAGGTGCGTGTCTCATAGCATATGAGAACCCCTAGTGGTCTACCGGGAAACATACGAGTCAGATGGAGAATTTAATGTCATATCAGTATGTTGGTCATAGTAGCTCAGTGGTTTAGAGCAACCGCACGGAAAGCGCGAGATCCGTGGTTCAAATCCCGGCTATGGCATTGACTTTTTCAGTCTGACTCTACTCATTCAAACGTTAGCCTACACACGGCTAGTGTGGAAGAAATGACTATTTCGAAATTGCGAAAAATGATCCATTTAAAATGTAATTTAAGGGTGGAGGAACTTTCTTGGAAATATTCGTGTCATATCCCATGAGAATACTGAGCTTGACTATCAAGTTTGGTTTATAAATGAATTTTCGATTTTTGACCCCAGGTTTTTCGTGCGTTCTGCTAAGACTTCCTGCTTTCACTCCCTACCACGAAAGGCGCCCGTGATGGATTTCAAACCTGGTCTAGAAAGCCAAATTTCCGGCTGGGGGTGCCGAGATACTGACCACATTTCCTCCACGTATCGGTTGGATAATCGCGTATTTGGGCGTGAGGCTGACAGTCGGGTTGGTAGGCCTTGGCCTAGTAGGTGCTGCTGCACCATAGGTTTTCATTTTTTCTGGTTGTCGGCGCACTCACACAAAACACACATTCTACATACAGCTGGATTTGTTTTCTTTCCTTTCTGCTTTATTTTAAAAATGTCAAAAACAAAACAAACGAATTTTTAGATGAAATAGTTCTTGTTGTAGAAAAACTAAAAGGAAAATGTGAGAAAACATTTGAATACTTCCAAATAGCGCTTCCACTTCAGAGAGCTCAAGAGCGAATCTCATTTGTTTATGTGAACTTACCGAGTGATATGTCTTCCTAATAACATTGAAGGGGGTAATCGGCAGGTAGGCTACTGGGTTCGATCCCAAGGGCCAGTCACTCTCATCGTGGTATTTATTAAGTTTCTGTGATTGACAATTGGAGTGTTGGGGCTCACTCTATCATACTTATGAAGCACAGATCTACACAGCTTGATAATAAAGTTAAGTAGTTACGTTTCTTTGACCCAATTTAATATACTCACGTCATCTCCTGACCTGTCATTTAATTTACTGAAAACAGTCTTTTGTTTAGTAATGCGAATTTTGATAGTGTTTTGTCTTTGTTTATATTTGTGTTATGTCCAGTGATTCATTTGTGGTTATAATATTTAATAAATATCCTGATGAGAGAGATGCACACTCCCGAAACGTCGATTTCTAATCGTCTTTTCACCTGGCTTCCTTCCCGAGAACAACTTGAGCGTGATGGTAGTTGTAGTTCAAGTATTTCAATAAGCAGACGTGCAGCAGTACAATAATTGCTCTAAGGTAGCTCAACAGTAAATTTGTAGCCAAATGGTTAAAATTGTAGTATTTAAATTAGCGGGCGTATATTTAATCTTTGGAATTTTCCAGAATGAAGACATAACAACCAGCTCATACCATAATTAATGTTCAAGTTGACTTCTAGTCAAATGTCTAGGCTCGGTAAACAGCAGTAGCCAATAGGCTTGGTGTCTACTGTATGGTTTATGTTTTGGAGTTTCAATGTGATCACACTCCACGCGTAACAATGTAACAATGTTTCGATTTTGGACTGTAAATTGTCATTTGAGGAGCAGTATGAATTAATATTAATTGTAGTAGTGATATTTAGCATTTTGAAATCAGAAATTTAACATTTTGACTTTTACATTTAGCAATTTATAGCATTTATACATTTGTAATTCAGCATTTTATAGCATTTTAAAGAAACTTTGTGTTAATTTTGTTAAATGATGAATGTTAATATTATTTATATGAAATTTAAAAAGCGTTTTGGAGGGTTATTAATTACGGTGAGTTAAAAGTGCATAAAGTGTCAATTTATTTCACATTAATATACGTTAAAGCGATACACAGAAGTATAGAACAATCTGATACAGACTAAAGCATACTGTATAACACAAAAAATAAATCCATTCTAATGTAAATCTAAAACAATAAAGAGAAAATGCACTAAATTAGCCTAGTTTATGATTCAGTAACCCTGTTGAATGTAAGCATTGAACCTATTTCAACACTGTTCTATCATTTGAGTCGTCCTGTCACTCACAATCAAATTATATTTACTGAAATATCCTTCAGCATCCCGTGTGGAGTTGCCGCTCCCATCGGGGGCCACCCCAGGTGGCGGATAGGGGAAAGCTCGTCAGATATGACGGATACCGGGGAAATAAAATACCCGGGACGGACCAAAGTCGAAGACCATAACGGCAGTTCTCGGCGGAAGAGATAGGAGTCGAAACGACGAGAATGGCGGAAGTGGCACCCTGTCTCTCATGTGGTAAAAGAGAGAGAATCTGCTACCTTGAATTTTATGACGTGGGAACGTCAAAGGCTAGGAATTGCTCACACTCCGAACTTAATGTGTAGGGAGTAGGTGGAACTCCATAGCTGGGTAAAGACAATCCACCTAAGGGAAGGAATACCCGAGACAAACCTACTATGCAATGGGCATAGGACACTTAAATTTCTCAGATTCTTCACAGTAAATAGGGACGAGGGAAAGATGGAAAGAGACACTGTAAAGATGAAACAGGTGGGAGCCTAATCCCAAATACCTTGCGGAGCTACTCGGGCAAACTCTGGGTATTTGAGCTTAACAGCCAACAGCATTTGCAGGCAGTCTACATCTTTATTATTCTGGATGGTTTGTTTCAGTTGTGAATAATAATATTCATATTCCCCAACATCACGAAAAAATTAGATCTTACTTTTCTTTCTCTTAAAGTCGTATAATTTCTTGAAGTTACTCTGCCAGCAGTGACAGGATTAAAAAGCTTACCAATGTCTTTAAAGGTTAACCCGTGGCGCGACAGCCCTATGCAGAGCCTTGGCCTACCAACCCGACTGCCGGCCTCACGCCCACATACGCACGACAGAGATGGGCGATCATCCAACCGATACGGGGAGGAGATGTGGTCAGTATCTCGGCATCCCCCAGCCGGATGCCATTTTCCTCACGATGCTGAGTGGGCACCGGTCCTATATCCGGGACCTAAAATCCCCACCACCCGGGCCGCTTTCTGTAGCTAGGGACCAAGGCATGCTGCCTTAGCCCGCTACATCACCGACCAGGACACCAATGTCTTGGAGAAAGGTATTTGTCACATTTTCCGCCTCTGCCCGCTGTTTGATATTTTCGCTATCACCAACTTCACACTCACTGACGTGACTTACGCATAGAATAAATGAAAGCTGTGTGTAAAACCGAACAGAACAATGAAAATTGGAACTTTGGGAACTAAGAACTCCAAATGGAATTAACATGTGCTTATCACTTCCTTAAAATTAGGATTGCTATTGGTTTTCAGAAACAAGGATTGAAATTTTCCGTTAACTGGGTTGTGAAGATAAACTTATGACAGTCATTAGGTGTGGTGAAACGACTGAAACAACTGAACTCGCTTGTTGTACCAAACATACCTAAATGGGTTATCGTGGAAAAATAAGCTAATTTAGCGGGAAGGGTCCCTTTCCACATTCCATAAGAGTGGTCACTTACGTTATATCTTTCTAAACATGCAAAGGTTCTACACACACTTCAGTTAAATTTCCCAGAAGAAACAACATTGGGGAAAAATAATTACTTGGGAAAATATGCGATTTCACATTTGTATACCATTTTGAGTCAAATTCGCAATTTATCGCGCTATATCGCATTTGCGAAAAACCACCACACCTAATTATCATGCAAAGTTCGAAGGGAGAACAATCAAATCTTAGATAAAGAGCAAGGTTCCTAACAGCTACAGAGATTCGAACTCCCAGGTACGGCTCTAAAAACGCTTTTCTTCCCTTCCCTGTGCGACTAAACCTCTGAGACCTCCTCCGCTCCTCAGAAAGAAGATTTACAGAGATCAAAGCTCCTGCCATATCGTCAATGGCTCTGCCAGTATATGGGACCCTGAAATAAACAACTAAGGTAAGTGTGAAGTGAAAAATGAGTTGAAATGTAGAGATAGGAAAGCTCGGATATTTAATTATCCTCAGCATATGCCTAGAGACCTGGAGTAAACCCCTCAAAGAACTATGGGTCATGAAGGTCGGAATCAAACCATCATCCTCCGAATGGGAACCACAGACACAGAGCTATCCCGCTCGAGAGTTACAGTAACAATAATGTACACATCAAATTGTTTCGTTTATTTTAATTGCAGTTTTCTACTCCTGACTTACATTAAAGCTACATCTTAGCCCTCCTGAATGATGAAGTATCTTTTGTTTCACTGAAACTATTCTAAGAAGCTTTTCATTTGTTTTTAGAAAAGGTCTCTTACTAACCACGTTACACCCTCATATTAGACATTCTACAGTGCTCCCATACATTCACGTGAATGAAATACGGATCAAACATACAAAACTATGGATGTGTGGTTGTCTATGCTATTGAGTATTGGTGCATCTCACATTAGTTTTCCACCCAAAAATGTAACTACTTTGTGAACATACCTCACGTGCTTAAAGGAGACCTTGCTTCTTGCCGCCGTGCAAAATTCCCGCACGAGCTGACGAACTATCGATTATATCGTCCTGTGTACTGAAGCTCACTTGTACGTGCTGGGTCACATGCGGTTTGCGGGCCACCGGTTGGGTCAGGACCTCCATCAGGCTTTTTTTGTTTCTCCCTATACTAACATCTGCGGCGCTGCAATAATCGAGTTTCCATTTCGGAATTTAATGACCAATACTTAGCTTGCACCACCACGTTTTGACGCTTAATGGCTTTGCACTAAAATTGCACATCATTAAGCCAATTGTCTTAATCAAGCTGAAGAATGAGGGCAAATTTAAAATCTCTTTGAGAAAATCGGTGCTCTTAGCCCTCAGCAGGTATCTACTGACCGCTAGGGTCTCGAACTCACCTAAATTCCAGGCTCACGAAGCATTTCTCCCACACAAAGCATCTCTCCTTTCGCTGGAATGCTTCCCCACTTTGTCTTAAAAACCCTGGACTCCACATTCAACAATAAAACACCTTTACTTTATCAATGATAACCTGGTAATATTCACTATAGCTTTTTCACCTTTCTGTCTGTTTTCAACCAAAGGGCTCCTACATTAGAAAATGTATCACAAATTAACTGCATTTTCTTTGTTAACTTATTTAACTTAAAAGTATGAAGCAAGATGGTGTTGGATGGAGCGTAAAAATTCTGGAAGCAATAAGGTTGAGAAATACATGAAAGGAGAAGCAAATACGAGGGCTGTGCAATAAATAATAATTACAAACTTTTTTGACAACGTACCTTTACTCATACGCATAATTTTGATTGTTCTTCTCAAAATAGTCTCCAATGAATGCGATGCATTTGTCCCAGAATTTCTACCAGTCTTCAAATACATGCTGGAAACCATTTTTGAGAGATCCTTCAAAATCGCCTCCGCAACCTCCACCACTGCTTATTATGATGGATAATTCCTTCCACGAAGGCGTTTCTTCAAGTTAGGGAATAGAAAAATGTCACATGGGGCTAAATCCGGACTATAAAGAGGGTGAGGGATGCAATTCACGTTGAAGTTTGCAAGATATTCTGCAACAACAATTTCAATTTCCTTTCCAAAAGCAAACACGGCGTGACCTTTCCAGACAGATGTTGAGCTGTTGGAACAGGATGAAGATGATTTCTTTTTATCGTCTGGTAACCATGGATGAAACCTGGATGTATCAGTATGAACCAGAGTCAAAAACTATGAGCATAGAATGGAATCATGCCGGTTCCCCCACCTCCCAAACAGGCAAAGGTGCAAAAGTCAGCTGGGAACGTCATGCTTTCAGTTTTCTGGGACTGTCGTAGAGTCATCCTTACAGATTATCTTGCCAAGGCTCAAACCATCACTGGCAGAGACTAATGCAATCTTCTGTACAAGCTACGAGCAGCTCTGATTAAGAAACGATGCAGTATGCTCTCCAAAGTTGTTCGTCTTCTGGCTGACAATGCACCAGTTCATTCTCTCAAGTTGCAGATGACAAAACATGGGAATGTGGCTTTCAGACCTTACAGCATCCACCTTATCCCCCCAATCTCGCACCAAGTGACCATTTCTTGTTTAAATGAAGAATCCGTTGCGTCGTCGTCGATTTGACAACAAAATGACGTCATTAATGAAGTGGAAGAGTAGTTTAAAGCGAATTCTGGAGACTTCCTCGTATATTGTACCATATGTGAGGATTTGCCATATTTCTCATCCTTCAATTGAGTGTGAACAGATATAAAATTATAGAAAAGGGTTTTGAGAACACAGATGGGATAATATACCTTACCATGGTTTAAGTTACGTGAATCATAGCTGTGTCCATAGTTACAAGTACCTGACTGAGGTTATTAATCTGATAGAAGAACAAGGTTGGAAATGAAGAAACAGTGAAATGTTTTTACTTCCGTGTGGAGTAAGTTAGATAGCTCTGCCAATGACAAATTTGAGTTTGTTTTCAGAAGAATCCGGACATTGAGGAATTGCCATACGAAATGAATACAAAATTGCCCAACTGGTTTCTGTGGATGTTGAAAGACGCTTTAGCATCTAAAAAGACATTCTGCCTCCTAATAGAAACAGATTTACTTTTTAGAATGTGGAGATGCTTAATGTCGTGAAGTATCACAGCTTCATGTGTTTTTTCTTCTTCTGATAACTTTATGTATTTGCTTGTAATTGGAACAAAATGTTCAAATGTGGAGTGTAAAAAGAAGTTGGGTGATGCTGGACTTTTTCGAAATTCTCGGAGTTCGATCTAGTCGTTCCTCCGCTGCTCTGGTATCTGAATGGACTGTTCTTTTCACGGTTGGTCGCGGATATGGAAGGATAATGTTGTTTTAAATAAAAGATTATTTATAATTTCTCCAACGAATCTTCAAACTTTGAGATTTATTAAGAATTAAACTTTTTTTAACATAACTCAATCGATGTCAATATTCTCTGGTGCTATACATTTAACTGTTCACCAATAATCACTTTCCTGTTGCACCAAGTAAAATATACTGACACATTTATTCTTACACACAAAAATTGCCTTTGTACATGAGCGTCTATTTGTTGACTTACTCACACGTCCTTTCACCATGGAAGTCAAATGAAGAAGAAGGAATCACTCACTCACTCGGTACTGACAGGCTGTTAACAGCCCGAAGGCTTTGGCTGCGTACCCACCCACGTTTTCCGTCATAGCAGGTTGAACATTTTGATGATGCAGGATGAGGAGGGATTATTTTGAGGAAGTATTTTGATGAGGTAGTTTTTCGCTCCTCTGTTTTGTACAGGATGCCAAACCGTTTTTTGTTTACACCCTGGTGTTTAATTTGGTTAAAAATGGGGTAAATTTTGTAGCCAAAAAGCTCATTTGGAGATTTTGGATTTCAGCTTTTGCTGCTGTTTGGATTAACTCCTTGGTAACCTCGGGTGACCACATGCCATACGGAGTACCCGGTAAAGCCTGAAGCGGCGTCTCGTAGCGTCGTAATCTCCTAGAGGCCGAACCAGGGCGCTTCTGTGAGCTGGAATTTGAGCATAAAATTTTGTCGCCCGGCGCCTAATTTCGTCCTCCACGTATGGGAGAAGAGAAGCTTCGTGAAGCAACCCCACGGTGAAAGAACGACCCACAGAATAGCTGGATCGGAGTCCTCTTTCCTGTGCATGCTGAAGGTATGCTATCCAGCTATCTGCAGCGATGCCCCAGATTTCACAGGCGTACAATATGATGGGATTATCATCGCTCGAAAGAGATGTAACTTTAAGCTGACTAGCATTGAGCCCGAACCCAGCATTGGGTACAGAGAGGCAATAGCCACCAGTACTCGTGCCGATAGTTTCATAATTCAATAACTTAAAATAGAGGAAACAGAAATTGTTGAATTAGTTGAATAAACCAGCACCTTTTTGTCCCTTTTTAACCTATTTGAGCACATTTTCTCTTCCTATTTTCATCTGAAATCTACACCTAAAAATCCTAACCCTGGTTATTACTATAATAATATAGAATTATCAAGTTAAAGAGAAAAGCTGAAATTATAGAGACTGCACCAACACCAAAACTGAGTTTATTTGGCAATTTCTGGATTCTGGTCTCCCGTTGAATGATTTGGCTGAACACGTAAGCTTCTTTGTGCACCTAAACTACTTAATAGCTCTAGTGACTATAAACTTCAAGTACTGGACGGTAAATTTCATGTTCAAGCAGGAGACCAAGTTCTATATACATGGCATATCGTGTTTGCGACACCAGAAAGAAAACCCTTCCTTCCCATCCAAGTTAGTATTATTATGATAAAACTTTTTAGTGATTAGAAAGCCATATGTGGTCCTCTCTTTCTTACACAATTTTTAAATGCAAATATTTTCTACTTGAAACGTTTTACGAAATTGATTGTCTTCATAGAACTGGTCTTACTTCATTATAGTTATTTATGTAAGCTGTTACACAGATTTACCTCTTGTTTCGGTTCTAATGTATCACGTGCGAATCTAGAATCATTGCTTCACAGGAGTAGGTAAGGCAGTTTTTCCTTTAATGGTTAAATGTGTGTCTGTTGTCTTATAAATTAATTTTGTTTCACCATTCTCTTGGGCAAGCTGAGATACCACTAATTTAAATGTAAGAGCACTAAAATGTAAATTTGTTCTTCTTGCAGCTGAAGCTTTTAAGATACTTTTCGCAATTACCTTATCTACTGCTCATTTAACTTTCATGCAGATTGTGATAAGTTTCTAATGACAAGGCGTTAACATTTGCACCTTAATGGTAAAGTTTAAATGACCATACCTCGTTAACCAGCTGCGTTAGAAACATGCACCAAGCACCATTATCATTACCCTATCTTTATTTATCATGCTGTTTGGAAATTAGCGGCAGTCTGGTGATTTACACCTCAATTAAGTAACGATAAATTTAGAATTAAGTTCATTAGTGAAAATGGCCACTGTTGCAACTACACATTTTCTGTCAATTAGCAAGTGTGTTTATCTACTATATTTGGATAGATCATATGACTTATAGAAGTAGAAATTGACAATTATTTTGGTAAAAAATGCCTTCAGTTGGACAAAAGTCAAGAAAACATACTGAAATATGACGTTTTGGTCTTACACTTACATCGAAATGTATAGATGATAATGAAGCTTTAACTTTAATGACAAATTTTGACATAAGGACCATGAATGGTTTAGAGAAGAGCGAATAAAAAAGATTCACATGAACACACCATCAAACCTGTAATATTTTGTCCTCTCGAGTAAGCATTTACAGTTATCTTAACAACTTTATTTTTTATTTGGTTTTGGTTTTAAATATTTTTCTTTCATTCTTATGTTTATTTTGACCATTCCACAGCTTTCATTAAATTTAGTCTTTACAGTATTCAAATCTTATGGACGATAGTTGGCAGCCTAAATAACTACAAACATACTTTAACACGAGGTGTGTCCATAAAGTAAGTTCTGTTTGGTAATGAAATTAAATTGTGTACAGATACAGAAAAAATATTTATTGTACAAAATTCTACAACCCTTTAACTACTTTTCCACATAACTGCCGAAATTTCGCAGGCATTTGTCATAGCGAGGCACAAGGTTTTGTATACCTTCTTCATAGAAGTTTGCCGCCTGTGTCTTTAAACAGTTGGAAACATTTTCTTTCAGCTCTTCGTCATTGTTGAAGTGTTGACCGCCAAGGAAAGATTTGAGATGCAATATCAGATGAAAGTCGCTAGTAGCGTGGTCAGAGCTGTACGTGGGGAGGGAGGCTGGTCAAACACGTCCCAGTCAAATCCCTGTAGGATGTTTTTCGTCACATTTGCAGTGTGTGGTCGTGCGTTGTCGTGAAGAAATACAACACCTTTTGACATCACAAATTTTCCGATAAACTTAAATTAGTTTCACTTTCCTAGCATTCAGAAAACGAACCACAGATCTGATTTCACAAGCGGCGGGATTTTCAACGCCAACATTGTAAACAAACACAACAAAGCGTACGTGGCTGACAGCGATCTCACAATGGCGCACGTTTCTTCTCCTTGATACAGAGCGTCTACTGCGCATATGCAGAACTGCGATCGCAGCGCTGCAGCGGAGATAAATTGAAACAGAGCTTACTTTCTGGACGCCCCTTGTATTTCTCAAAAGACTTCTATCGGCACGTTTATCTCACGTTTATGTCTGTAACCGTTGTTTTGGTTTAGGCTCCAAGAATTTTAAAATTATTTAAATGTGTTTAATTATTTAATCGATATAGCACAAATAGTTGAGGGTCGGAATTGGAAGGAATGGTATCGAAGTTAGTCATGGGAGATTTATGGAGAGCAGAGGAGTCAAATCATAGCATCTTTTTGGAAGGAAGTGAGAACCAGAGCATAAGGCATAGATAGGTAGGGGATATGGGAAAATATAGATGAAAAGAAATCTTTGAAACTCTATAAGCAATTAAAGACAAAATGGGGTAGGGAAAATATATAGATATTTGCGACAAAACCGGAAGAGAAGGCATAGCATGGTTTAGAGTAAGAATATTATGTATAAAGGTTGAGAAGTAATGCTGTAGGGATTTCTGAATTTTGTGGAGATGAAGAGAGCACTGTTCATTTTTTGATAGAATGTAAGGAGTTAACAAATTGCAAGAGAAAAATATGGGATAAGAAATGGGACAGCGTAAGCAAAGATGTAGTGGCGTTACGCATGTTAACGGGGATGCGTGGAAAGAAAAATAGATGTATAGGAGAACTTTTATATAGCTTAAAAGAAAAGTGGATTAGGATAAAAGTAGCGAAGGTCAAGAAGAAATGACACCAAGCTGCTCAGGAAAACCAAAGGCTTAAGGCCAGGGGACCTGAGTCAGCAATTAAATCTTGAGTCAACAATTTCATGTATTTGTACAGGAGGTATAATAGTGCATGTTCGATGCTAAAGTTATTGTAATGAAATTATAATATAAACTCAACAAATAAATATAAATATCAATAATCGATATGGACAGGTTAAAATGAATAAAAAGGAAATTGTTTAAATTCAGTAGGTCATGAGATGACGCAACATTGCGGCAAACCCGCATAGCATTGTTAAATTAATTGGGTTCTAATTGGAGCTATGAGTTCTGTTATCCTCAGGTGAATGGTTGTAGGAAATGGATTTTGGTGGTTGTTGGCTACTCAGTCGTATTAATAATACTTCGTTTGTTGTATAATTATTTGGTTTAATTCTTGAATCTATATTTGCTTACCGACTTGGATCGGTGGCCACCTGTTAGTAAACTTCCTAACATTTCAGACTTAGAAATCTTTGCTTCTCTTCTTAATGCACATGAACACGTTCTTCCTGTCGTAGTATCGACTTGTAAGTAAGGTTTTTCTTACTTCACCATTCAGATCGAACCTTATTCTGATCCCCTCTCTAACTTTATCACATGACCAAACTAACTCACCCTTCTCAAATGTAACATTATTATTAGTTTCTCATTTTATTTCGAATTTTCGCATTGGTTTGCAAAACTCATATGACTCACTGACGTTCCGCCCACCCTGAGTTCGGGAACGCCTACCCTGAGTTGTTTCTAACGGTATGCATCGTTACCAAATCAGCGAAGTAAATCCCTCTAGCGTTCATGCTCAACTGTATTTTGAAAGTCCTTTGTCCCAAAAAATTTCTGGCTGGAAATGTTCTATAGTTTGCAGACATTGAACTTTTACTAGCACAAAGAAGGTAACGGTCCTTCTTTCCTGTCTCTCCGCCGTGTACAGATTTTTACAAGAATATTTTCTCTTTCTTGCCCGGATTCTAGTATATATGTTATATTAAATTATATTCTTCCCTTATTATTCTTTAAGTCAACTGCTATTTTAATCATTATTTTATCCATTCTAATTTAATATTATGATAACAAGATTGTTATATTAGCTTAGCAAAGAATTTCTATTAATTTATCTTCTTTTTCAATTATCTGACTTCGATTAATTCACCGCTTCCTAATCGATGCCTGATACTGCAGTTACAACAAGTAAGTAATATGATGTGAATGTTTTATGATTGGTAGTTTTAAAAATGAGGTTATGTAATGTGTAACGTAGACAAGTAAAATTAATTTTAATTGTAATGATGCCAACGAGTGAAGGAAAAGTCAATAAGTTTGGTAAAACAGCTAGGAAAGAAGGCGTCTTTTGTTGGAAGAACGTTATGCTGAACAGACGTAAGTTCAGGACCGCGACGAAACCTTGTAAAAGAGTTAATAACAGTTTTCTGTTAATTGTAATCAGGTTATACAATACTATTGTCAAGTTTATATAAAAATTGTATAAATAATACAAGTTATATTGAACATATTGATATTTCTAAAGAAAAAATTTATTGGTGTCGCAATTTATTTGGAAAATTTATCCTTTCACTCGCGACCACGTCTGAAAATTCAAGAGTTGTCATAGCTCAGACTGAATCAGATCCGGAGATTTTTTTATATACATCGATATATCAGAGTGCCAGATTTTACCAAGAAGAGTTAGCAACTCATAGCTTCGTCATCGTCATTCCGGAGGGCTGAATACAACCCACAACCCCAGTCACAACGCGGAACGGTATCAGGTGAGAATAATCCCGTTCCACATGATCGCCGCAACGTGGGGTTTCGGGACCACCATCTTACCATCATCACCATACTTCCTGCTAGATGTCTTTCCTTCAAAATCCATGAGTAATGGCTATACATGGCGTAGGTATATGCTGCAAAGAATTCAAGTTTCATCTCTCTAAGCTTAAGACTCTCGATATTGGTATAGCATTAGACGTATTAGATACATGTTTTATTATTTTGTTATTTAAGGGAAATCTTTAACGTCTTTCAGTATTGTACAAAAGCGTGTTTAATCAAAAATAGGATACTTAAATGAGGTGCCAAATTATTCTGACCTTTGAATAGGGTAGGTGGGTAGATCAGGGTACAACACTTTATCCCCAGGGTATGCGTAGATATGTATGGGAGTAAGGATGATTCTAATAACACTGCAAGTTTCAAACTGGTTTAATGACTGCGTCTTTTTATCATCACACACTCGAAGTTGCCGACCAAGGGCTGTCAATATATCACTGTTTAGAGAGACCGTATGTGGAATACTTATTACTCGAAACATTTAATTCGTTATTCACGTATGAGCCGACAGATATATTCTCTCGTCGCTTCTGGTCCGCCTACGCCCAAGACAGAAGCAGATGACCGTCTTAATGGCCTGCCAGCCACGCTCTGTTTGTCCTCACTACAGCTGCGTGTGACTTTCACCTCTGGAAGCCCTGTCTTTATTCACACCAAAATTCCGTTTGTGACTATTTTGTCCATTGTGATTATTAGTCTCGTTAATTCCATAATTAAGGGTCAGAACAATGCCTTTTCTACCGGAGTCAAGTGTTACCCATTTAGGATTCCTGCTAAGAATCCGCTTTCTTCCGTCCCATTTTGTTAAAACTATTCAACTCAACTGCACGTGCACGCGTTTCACAAAGATATAAGATTCCTTTGAAATTAATTATGATGCTTTACTCATTGCAATCCTTTAGTGTGATCCTTCCCTAAAAAATGAAGGTCTTAATTATATTGTCTGTTTATCAAATTACTACAGTCTGATTTTCAAAAGAAGATACGTGAAGGTCATCAAGTAAGGGACCTCAAAGATAGGAGGGGAAGGTCGTTGCTATGGAAACGTAAACAAAGGTGGCCAGTTTGGTTACACTGGTGACTCATGTGCTCCTCAGGTATGTTACCGCTAGTTGTGTGCAGGAAACCGAGTTTGCTTGTGTTCAGTTGCGTTGTTTATTGTTAGCCTACTTTGTGAAAATAATTAACATACGTTGTTATGGAAGAAAGACATAGTAGCGGTAGTGTTAAAGGTGGACCGAGGATTCATGACCCAAAGCAAAGATCAGCCTACTATTGTTTAATCAAACTAGAGAATTTGCTCTCTTAGTGAATTCTTTGAACCGGAAGACGAGAGTTTGCTCCTTAACAACGAACCGCTTATTCCTTTCAACAAAGACGACAGCCTGTCAGTAGATATGCTTGCATGTAAAAGAATTTCTTAGGTCAAAATTCCGGCATATCGGCGGCGTTGATTTGAACATGACAATTGACAAAGTCATTGATAATAGCACATTGTGATACTAATGTATACGGAACGAGGAAAGGTTCGAAAAAACGAGGCGCTTTCGCCGAGATTCCGCTATGTGCTTACCACAAGTGTATTTTTTTGCACTATGTGTATTTATATCAATCTGAATTTTAGTGGTTAACATAACTAAAATACTAGTAAATATATTTGAAGATGCATGTTAGATTTTGGAACATGAATCGCCTATATGTGTTGCTGTGGAGAATTACTTACCGCACTGGTGCGTGACTGTCAACTTACAATGCATAGCAACAATAATAGTAAATATGCAATATTGTTTACATAGTACAAAAATTATTTAAAAGAACTCATACAACGCAATGAATGTGTGAAAAACTTATTTTTGTTCTTAAAGTAGGCTAATACAGGTTAACTGTGCATGTTTTTGTTGAGGTAAGATAGTTCGAATCCTTGTTTATGTTTCCAGTACTGAGACGGTAAAGAAAGGGGATCTACGTTACTTCTTGTCTGCTGCTAGGCAACATTGCACTATCCCAGGTGGAGAAACAAATGACCTTCACGTATGTTCTTTTAAAAGTTAGAATGTAAACTCTGATTAACTTGAGGTGGCAGCTGAATAAAGATGCACACTAAATGGAATTAGTCTGTTAAGAATCCTGAAAGGAGACTGATGATGATTTATACATGTGGAGCCGTTCATGGTGCATGTATCCACTACTGCACATGTATAGACCATCCTCAGTCTCCTTTCAGGATTCATAACAGACTAATTCCATTTAGTGTGCATCTTTATTCAGCTGCCACCTCAAGTTAATTGAACTGTATGCTTCCTTAACTACCACGCAAGAGATTTTCAATGTTCTGTATTGTAGAAACCAATATAAGTTTATTTTTTGTTTAACTTTCAATTACAATGAACTCACACTTTGCACAGTTATTGGAGATGCAGGAACTATGACAAACTCTGTATACTGCAACTTAGTAAGATAAATTTTCCTCCGCTATTTTTCCATTTACGTGTAGAGTTATCTCCATATATTACCCGACCTTTTAAGTCCCATAACATGCATTTAAATTCTGCCATGTATTTTTCAGAATTACATTCTGCCACTGAGATTCTGAATCTATTACTATAGGTTGAAATATCCCAATCTTTTAGGTTTAACTACATCCTCTCTCTTCATTTTAACGTCCATTACACTTGGAAAATCTTAAAGAGCGATCGATGGTATGAAATTAATCAATTAAATAGCAAAATGAGTATGACCAATTGATGGCAATTGTCTTAATTGATGATTTAAGCTCCACCCCCTTCCCCGAAGCTCACTCGTGGCGATTAACGCAAATGGCGAGTAATTTACCGACGATTGGCTTCGTGCCTCTTTGGTCGTTACGTTTATATCTAGTTTCTTTCATCTTCAAGGCAGGCTTGATCATTCAAATTAAGAATACACACGATGCTGCTATGAAAATACTCTCGCACACTGTGCCTAATAGATAAAGTATGATATTAATCAGAATTGGTAGATTTATTATTTATTTACTTCTATTTTAAACGTATGCAATTCATAATTCTATATGTTTTCTAACGCACAGTCATAAAATTTGTATTCCCCAAATGTTTAATACATTTAAATGGGGCTTTCCCGAAAAAGTCGATGATTTAAATATAGTGCGATCCATAGGACACACGTGTAACTTTGGGAGAATATAATACATAACCGGGAGATTACATTACACTATTTGTATCTCAGAGAAAATGTTGGAAGTGTCCTCCGCCAGCATCTGTACATGTTTGCACTCGTCTCGCCATATTATCTGAAGTTTTACGAGATGATATCGAATTGAGAGAAGGTTACTTCCAGCAAGATGGAGCAACGTGTCATACATCTAATGACACCATGGAACTTGTAATCAGTTTCTTTGAATAATCTCAAAAGTCTGTGGCCCCCAGATCCTCTGACCGACCCTCACCGGATTTTTTCTTGTGGGGTATCTACAAAACTGAGTGTACAAGAATAGGCCACGGACATTTGATGTTCTCAAGGAATCCATTCATACCGAAATAAGTAACATTGACGAGGATACTCTCCGTAAAACTTCAGAGAATATGGTGAGGCGAGTACAAATATGCATAAATGCTGGTGGAGGACACTTCCAACATATTCTCCGAGATATAAATGGTGTTGTTTTGTTTTGTTATTTACGTCCTCCAGCGTTAAGTCATATCTGACGATGAATGCAATGGCTGAAATGATACTCAAATGTGCCCACGGTCCATAGAGCTTAGACTTACCCAACATTCGTCTTTCAGGTAAGGGAAACCCCGGACAAACCTTATCCAGGTAACTCAGCCTGAACGAGATTTGAACTCACAATAAACAACGCAACTGAACACAAGCAAACTCGGTTTCCTGCACACAACTAGCGGTAACATTGTTAGCCTACTTTGTGAAAAACCACGCTACCGAGGCGGGTTGTAAATAATGTAATCTTCCAATTTTGTATTATATTCTCTCAAAGTTGCACACGTGTGTCCTATTATTGTTTCAAAATTTGTGGCCTAATGGAATGGTTCAGGTTTATATGGATCGCACTGTATCTTAAGGCAATATTTTGTGAGCAAACACCTTACTCCACTTTTTGATTGCTTCTGAGCGTTTGCGTTCAGATATGAGTACGTAAGCATTATGATTACCTAGAAAACATCATTTAGATAATATTTCGATACCATATAGTTTTAAATATAGTCCAAAAACGAAATAAAAACACAGATGTGCTGCAAAATATGGCTCTAACAATGAGGCCACGAAGAAAAAGTTTAAGAGGAGGGAACCCCTTTGTATCCCATAATTTATTTTGTTGTGAATCAATCGATCTGACACAGTTATTGGTTTGCGATATTCTTTTGTTTTACTGTTTAATTTATATTCTTTGGTGACAAGGAAGACAGGAGACGTGACTTCCTATGTTTTAAGAACTGAATGATTTTCATGGTTGTAATCTTAATTATTAATAAATAGTTATCTGCTCCTGAAGTGAGATTTATTTATCTATATTTAGAAGCTATGGATACGCAGATAGCGTAAGAATATAACTCAAAATATTTTGTAGAATAGCTCATTCATTCGGTTCGTACAAACATTTATTAGAGAAGAACGATAAACCACCAAGACACTTAAGTGTTTAATGTCATTAAACACTGCAGATGTTCTGGATCCATCTATTAGGTTCTATAGCTGACCATTTAAACTGTGCTTACAGCAATTTAAGTTCTGCTATAGGCCTGCCTACCTTTCCACAAATGTTTAATAAAATCCGATATAGATTTGGAAACAGTGAAATGAACAGACCATTTAAGGCACCTCAGGAATAGAACAGAAAAGGCAAAAGGGCAGAAAAGATGGAGTAACTGCATATATATGCCAAGTACATTTAAGTATCACAAAACCGAAATATGTCCTTACTCCTGTGTGCATTAATCGTCCCATTGTAATATTAAAATTGCTTCCCTCGATTTGCATTTCAGTATAAATCAACACATATACCTTCTTAATAAATAGTAGGATAAAGAATAATGAGGTGAATGTATATAAAAAGGTTAGTTTTGATCTCATTAAGCAATAAATAGCATACAGAATTAAAATATATCTGTAATTTGTAATTACTTGTTCATAATAAAGTATTATTGTTTTAAATTGATTATGATTTATCAAAACAATAAATATAATTTAAAAATTTGATGGAATGTTTTCTCTATAACTTATTATATCTAATTCATGTTAACTGAGATATAAATTTGTAGAAATGCTTTACATATTTCTTTATAGGTACAAAGAAATTAGGAGAATTCATAAGGCCTTAGGCGACAGTCTAATATTTTAAGAGCTTGTCTCTAAGTAATGTAACCTTTGTATGCCCGGGAAATAAAATGACCAAAAACGACTTCCCATATGGACTCCACAAAAAAGTATGTGATATAAACTGGTACTTTAACGAGACGTACATTTTAGTGCAGTAAGATTTCGTGTATCTGCTACGGTTTATCAATAAAAAAAATTACGAATGAGCTTTTGGAAAATTCAAGATTTGTATTTAATTTATCAGTAAAATAATTTTAATACATGGTTATTCAATCAAGTTATAGCCATTTTTGAGGAAATAAACACTTCTGAAGATATTGCTATATAATGGGATGTTTGTGATATGCAGATTCTCATGGAAATCACTGTGTGCATTCTTGAAAGATGCCAGATGATACACACTTACATACATGGACATTTTTCCAAACGTAAGTATATTTCATGGGACATTAAACCTCATATTTTCTAAAACAAATCTGGATATCGAATGTTTTGGGTGGAATTGAATACTTTGCTACTTGTACATAGAGAGAAGGAGTTTTTGATAGGACATCGAACCATATATTTTCTTTATTTACAAAACAAAATCTGGAGAAATAGAATACTTGTCTGCTTATACATAGTGAAGAAAGTAAAAATTAAGATCTCTTGAAGCAATTTAAAACATGTGTTGCACACACACATGGTACTGACAGGCTGTGTTTAGCCCGAAGATTTTTGCTGCGTGCCCACCCAGGATTGGGTTTTACCGGAGGAAAGATTTTATTTTCTTAGGATAGTTAGGGATGGATTTTTTGTATTAGAATGGCGGTAAGACCTGAGATAGCATATTACTCCTCTAAGGAAGACAGGATGCTATGCCTGATGACCCTGGAAATGAAGTAGATTAAATTTGATTTGTTTTGGATAATTTTGAGGCCAAACAACTCTTGGTTAGATTATGGGAACTCTGCTTGTGCTGCTGGTGGATTTGCTCCTTGGTTACCTCGGATCCCCGCAAGCCATGCGGGGGACCCGGAAAAGTCGACGACGACGTCTAGTTGGATCTTAATCACCAAGAGACCTAACCAGGTCACTTCTATGTGATGGTAAATTGGCGTATAATTTTGTAGCCCGGCGCCTAATTTCATCCTCCACGTATGGAAGTGCTGAGGCTTCATGAAGGAACCTTACTGGGAAAAATCGGCCTACTAAATAGATGGATCTAAGTCCTCTATTCTGAGCGCGTTGAAATATGCCAGCCAGGTATCTGCAGCCATGCCCCAGACCTGGCAGGCATAAAACATCAACGGGACTATGAATGGTCGAAAGAGATATAACTTCACGTGGACTGGCATCGATCGAGAACCTAGCATAGGGTACCAGGAAGCTATGTGTTGCAGTCTTTTACACACTCCTTTTATAAATGATACTCAAATACATTTGGAGTATTTTGCTGTATGAGGCTTTGGATTTTCTTTTATATGACCAAAAATAAAAATGAATTCCCATCTGTAAAAAGTGGTATTTCAAAATACAAACAAATGATGACCAACACCTCAAAAATGGTTAGCTCTGCAAATGAATGATATTACACTAGGTTTTAACAACTGTTTGTATATAAGATTCTATGTCTTATGGTTCACTAGTTATTTAAAATATATTCAGAATAATTTTCATAGAATATGAGTCTCATTTTCGTGGGGCTACAAGGCTATGTCCAGAAATCAACATCCACATTTCATGTTTCATTTTTCATAACACTATTTTTATTCAAAAGTGTCTCCAATGTTCTTTATATAGAATTGTTGTGTGGTATACGATACTTTCCATACTTAAGTGTAGTGGAGTAAGTAAAAATTAAAATCTCCGGAAGTAATTTTAAAAGGTGAATTAACTTTCGTGACAATGTTTTACACAAAAATTACGTTGTATTCAAAAGTCAAATGAAACGTAGATTTCAGAAATTTGGCATATTGATATCCGTTATACGACTCAAGCGGTAGCGACTTACTGTAAAATGTGAGCTGTTGGGGTAACCAAGGCCGGCAAACTAGGACCTCCACTTTCCACTCCGGTATGCAAAGCAAGTGGACAAACTTCGCCTGCGGCTGAGTGAATGCTCTGGTACAACTCTATTTCAGAGCCGCATTTAATTTAAACTAAAAGTAAAATGGAGTAGGGTCATCGAGCATGGAGACCGTAAGATAAAGGACAGGTTTAATCCTCCTTTAATGAGAAACCTCTGCTTTAAATCTCCTTTTGAAGATGGAGGTCTCTGATCTGTGGGGTGAGATGGTCAAACAAAGAGCTTTCACATAACGGCACAAACGTCTTCCTGTTTGACTTGCTTTGTAGTGAAGAATTGCCTTTGTTAGAAATAAATGTGAAGTCGGTACGTAAATTTGTAATAAATAGCGAGAATTTTGAGAGAGACAGTTAAAACACTATAATGCATCCTGTACATATAGTTTGTAACACTAAAGCAGCACTTTCTCACCATTAAAAATAACTAATTTTATCCAACTGCCATAGACATTAGGACAATCATACTACACTGTAACAAACATACGTTTTTTTCATTTACTTTATTTTTTATTTTAAAATATTCATTCATGAAATATACGTTCATTACTTACGTAATGGTAATTACCTTTTCCGGTTCTTTTTTAATTAGTGTATAGAGGGAGTTTCCATTCATTGGGTGGAAAGGATGGTGTCTAGGTGCAACGGAAGGATCTATAATGTCTTGGTTGTGCCAAAACAATAAGCAGTTTTTTTAACTTTAATTAGCGGAATAAGGAATCTCAAATCAGGTTTTGTAAGGCTGCATGGAACCGTTAAAGCCAGAAGTGATCAACTTCCACGTTCTTTTATCAGAAAAAAAAAACGCTTTTTGGTACCACTTTTCCAGGATAACTATTTAGTGTAACGTTCTCGTTGTCCTGCGCCGCGGCGTAGTGGCCTAAGGTATCATGCCTTGGTTCGCTGCCACGGAATGTGGCCCTGGTTTGATCTTACGTTTGGTGGTACGGAGTTTAAGTCCCGGGTATAGGACAGGTGCCCACTCAGCATCGTGAGTTAATTGAGGAGCTTACGACAGGTAAGCGACCCTGATCAAGAAAGTCAACTTTCCGGCTGGGGATGCCGAGATGCTGACCACATCTCCTCTATGATCGCCCACCTCTACCTTGCGTATGTGGGCGTGAGGCAGGCAGTAGGGTTGGCAGTCCCTGGTCCGATGTGGACTGTAGTATCATGGGTTTAACGTTTCCGTTACCAACCAGATGGCACATTTTTGGAGTGACGTGTTTTTAAAACCAAGTTCCAGACGCTGGAGCCTACGAATGCGTGTTGGAACCTCCGGCGGGCACCATTTTCAATGAATCCTTTGAGCACCGTCCAGATATTACGAACCTGTCTGCAAGAGGCAGTCCATTGTATCAGGTCATCCATTTGAGAACAGAATAGGCATAGGTTAGATTGTGCGCCTCCATGTCGCCATAGTTGTTCAGCTGTTTGTATGGTCTCGTTGTACACCGTGTATGCCGAGGTTAGAACACCTTTACAGAAGAGACACTTCCATATAATTTTCCATTCCCTAGTCTCTTTCTCTTCAAACCTGGGTGTAAGTTGATTTGTATTAAGAAGCTGATTTTGGTTCCACGTTCACTCGAAAAATGCGATGTCATCGCTGGTGCCCAACAGACGGCTAAGATGGATATACGTTCTAAAATTGGATTTAAATCCGGGATATACCAACTGAGGGTTTCGAACTGTTCCTGACAGAAAATCCCTTCTATAGACGAAGCATTCCAACACAGTGATTTGACCAAAGTTTTCTCCAATAAGGACATGCATTTCTTTCAGACATCCATCATCCTCATCCACCTTTGGAGTGGTGCAAACGCAGCTGTAACCTGCTCTCGCTTGAGCTTTACCCCTCCATAAAAATTACCCAAGCACTGTTCAAGTTCCTTTGCGTCACGTTTCGGGATTGGCAGCAGCTGTGCTAGGTACCAAATCTGACTGAAACCACAGATATGTATGTGCCAAATACGCAGCATCCTTTTCAATTTCCAAGCCCTCTCCAAGGATAACGAGTATCGCAAGTGGTTGGTTTTCTCTCTCCAGTCATAAACTATGGTGGCCTCCATATACCCCATAAAAGTTATGTCAAGTATCCTGGTGGTGGAAGTACATTGCATTACCAATTTATGTATTGGATCTAAAGAATGTTCAAGCAGTAATATCTGAGATTTGACTTCTGTAGGTCTGTCATGTGATTTTCAGTGGCTACAATGGTGACATCTTCAGCATAGATAATGACTTTAAAGCGATAATTGCACACATCAACCCCATATAGAGTAGCTTTCAGTATTTAGAGCAAAGGATTTAATGCCAGAGAAGGAGATTTCATGCAATTATTACCGGCCTATTCGTTCAGGAATGGAAAGCCAGCCATTCCATAAACACACGGGACTGTGCTATATCATAGAGGCCTTGAATAAATTTAATCAAGAGTGTGGAAAGTTTCGCAACCTTTAAACGTTGCCATAGATACGAATGTTGCACTCTATCATATGCTTGTTGGAAATCGATGCTTATCATGGCCGCCACTTGCTGCTCTCTTTGCAGCTGTATGGGGACATCTCGCAGTTCCCCAGGGCAACAATGATTATGTGCAGACTATTATTATTACTTCCGATAACCAATATCACATTGAGAAAAGTGAAAAATTTACATATGTTAGATGAATGAAATACACTATGCCCAAAATTAATATTGAGCAATTCACAAAAGCAGTAGTTTCTCCACAAAAAGTGAAGATACATTAAAGGCTAAGCACTGCGAACATTCCTTCCAGTACTCAGTTTATGAATGGTCATGAATAAGAATCGTGCATCGAATCTTTCAAGATAATTACTTTTATGATATACTATAATTTTGCCTAAATTCATGTAAAAAGTCTTTCATTTACACTTTCTCATCCAATATGTGGTTAAAAGAAATTTATTTTAGAAAAACATCTTGATTTTTGCCAAAATACTTTTACACCACCTAAATAAATATTCAAAATGAAATTTTATTTTCCTACGTTTAAACGATTTACTATCATATTTTAAGACATTTTGACTAACAACTATTTTAACTGTTTATATCCAAAATCTAAGTATTTTTAATTACATAAATTAAAACTTTTGGACATTGAATACGTAATTAGAGGCACACTTTATAAATATGAAAGATTTGTCTGTACACACAGTATTAGTTATAATAGCACCTATTCTAGGTAGACAGATTCGAAAGACAACTGTTTATAATAACTTGGTATTCGTTAGCTTAATGCTCTACAGTCCTGCCACTACAAAAATAGAAATAAACAATCATGTTTGACAATAAATATAATATTTAAAAGAAAGCAGTGTAGTAAATTCTTTTATTTTCTATTCCTGACCAAAAGTGTAACATGAGTATATAATTTCTGACAGTTTCGCCACACATGAACACACTTCTTCCAGCGATTAGGAAGTGCACGGATTTCTCTGAATATACACTTTGTTCCTGTGCGCAGCCTTTCATGTATCACCTGGAACAGCTTTTGTTATCGGGAAGATAAACACAAGTACGTTGAGTACAGTAGATGTGAAAGTCAGTCCTGGAATGAGCTATTATGGCACCCACCTTACGGACAATAGCCGCCCCGCTCGGTGAATACGACACAAGAGCAAGTTTTCTCCGGAATCTCTGGTTTCCCCACCAATCAGTCCATTAATTCTAAGTACCAACAAAATGTTTAAAGTGGGGCATCAATTCACAGCTTTTTATGAGTATATGATATTTTGTGTTAAAGATTGCTCACTCAGATTTTGATGTTGAAATTCTCCCAACATGTTTCGACCACCAACTTCTTGTCGTTTTCAACGAGGGGTGCTGCAACTACTGATTGCTAGTCATTAATTGCATTGTGCATTCCATTAATTTCTCTACGATACTATCACCTTTTCTATTATCTATTATCGGCATCTATTATTCTTAAGAAATGGAGTATGCAAGTATCTTTTTCTTTAACAAAACAGCATCAAGTGTATATTGGTTTGTTAATAATACCAAAAAAGTAGTTAACGACGTAATGCACCAAGAAACGAACATACTTTGTCTTTAAAGACTGATATAATATCAAAATATAAACGTTATTAATTTATTTTAAATCTGTGAATGTGTAACACCTTATTTACTCAAGGTAAACCACAGCAATAACTTGTCTTTGTGAAACCAAGTAGATAACTTCCGCCCGGTAAGGGAAGTTGATGTTCCTCAAGGTAACGAAGGCCGCATGAGAGACACATCTTCACGCTTCAAATCGTTCTGTTTAATTTAAAGAATTTGTTGCGCTGCCATTGGCTTAAAAAAGCGTTTCTAATCAAGCTATAAAACGGAACTATTTGTATCTGTCGCTCTTGATGCAAATTACGCGGCACCGCTCAACTGTCATTTCTTCTGCTCGGAGAATTATGAGTAAAAAGCATAACATGTTTGTTGTAAGAGAGTAAACATGACAGATCCTAGCTATGCGGCACGCGAAGCAACATGGGTTATGCCCTTTATAATCAGAATTTATGAGCCGCATCGAGTATTGTGAAGGATAGCGTGCTTTGGGAGTAAACCTTGAAGGTGAACGTACACCTTTTTGCTTTGAGGTTAGGTATATCTTCTTGTAAGAATCTGCAGCTCTAATTATATAATTGCTCAAATAAGGTAACTCCTCTCTCCCTCTTTTTCTGTCCTTCTTTATTCTCTTTTTTTTTACTAATTCTTTATCCACGTAAGTGTTTATTCCTTAATGTGCTTTTCGTCTTATTTTCTCATTGCTTCAGCTTTTGCATTCTCTCTCACTTCCCTCTGTGTGCCTATGTCACGTGCTGCTTTGGAAACCTATATTAAAACTGTATTTACTGAAGTTTCAACGTTGTATAATAAATGATTTAACAGTATGTAAGGGCTTGCAACGAAATGGGAATTGTTGTTTTTCGTTATAACCTGTTTATGTAGACTTTCAAAGGGAAAACCGATACGTTTTTCCTAAAGATTCTCATTTGTTAATTAAAATGGTATCATTTCTTCGTTCATGCAGGTCGTGTTCTAATTAATTGTATTTACTTCAATTTTATGCATATTAAGACTAATTTAGTACAACATTTAATTCTAAAAGTACCATTTTGGCTATCCAAATTTTACTTTTATCCTTTTCTTTTATTATCCAGGTTTCACTGGCATGCACGAGAGTCATGCTTTTGTCCAACTTCAGTTTGGTTTGCTTTCATGCTTTGTTTACTTTATTTTGTGTATCGTTATCGAAACTTACGTCATAAACCAAACACTTCGATTTACCACTTGCGCCACTGTATTTCCAATGCATATTTTTGTTCCCACTGGGAACTTTGCTTAGTATTACTTTTGTCTTATTTTATGGAACTTTTATGTTATATATCTGTAGTTACATTGTGCTTACTCACTATTTATTACTGCTCATATATTATTTTACTATGCAGCATTTACCAAAAACCTTATAACTATTAACTTGAATATTTTAATTTTGAGCAACGTTTCAAAAAAGAATCATTTGGTATACAAATAAGATGGCGTTACTGTCACTCATTCTTTATCTTTTATATGTAGGAAGGCTAGATAAGCAGAGAAAGGAGTAGGGGTAGAGAAAGAGGAGTAGTGTGTAGCAAAATATAACACAACAAATCAGACTCAGTCTTGTGCTTTATGGATAGGTTTTAATATCCGAATTTTTTTTACATCAGCATTCTACATTCACAATATCTGGGCGCCATTGAAATTTGAATTTCTTATTATAAATAAGTTATAACTAATGTACTGAAGTAAATTATGTAGAACATTCAATATAATCCTATACTTTTATGAACGAACATCAGAATCATGTAAACATCAGAACTTGGTTGCTATTAATACTAACAAATGATATCAGAAATCAAATATATTTGAGTGCACTTATTTATGGAAATACTTGAAACATATAATATTGTCACCAAGGCATTGTTGTGCTGCTGCCGCAAGCCACCGCCAGCGTGTGGGCGCAGAGGTGCGCACTTGCTGAGAGAGAGAGAAAGAGACAGAGAGATGTCTGGATAGTTCCGTCTTTGTCTAGCTGCGTCGCGAACAATCGACTGCATTCTAGAACAATGACGAGGTACATAAAGCCCGGAAAGTGTTAGAGCGTAGTCAGTTGTTAATTGGGTTGTTAGTTGTGCAGTAATTGTGAGTGTGTGGACATCTGTAGAGTACCGTAGTGAATTCTTTCGTTTGTTTACGTGTGGAATGAATAACGAGACGACCTTGAAGACTGGTGTTTATATGTCACATCATTTTTATTGCTACAATGGGTGTAAATAGTTACTGTTTACTATAATAAACAGAATTTTAAATTTCTGCAAATCAGACTTTTAATTCTAAGAACACAGAAAATCACACTGTTTTAGCTTTAAAAAATATTTTGTGTCGAATTAATAATATTTTCTACACCTTTAAAAAGCTTATTATTTTACTTATCTCACATTAATCAAAATAAAACGTTTAAAATATATTTATTACCCACTACTTGTGGCATAATAGGAATTGGGGTATGCAGTAAGAATGAGCGACAGTCAAATGTTATAAGAGGTGATCATTACGTAATGACATTGATATTGTGCTATTTCTACCTCACCGGGAGACAAATATAACTAAAAAAAACAAGAAACATATGGAAATTTTCGCTACAAAAATTTGGATATATCGTAAATTGTGGACTTTAAAGATATCTACGTTTTTCTTTAGTAAGATTTTATTAACCTCTTAGGGTTCATTGACTACATAAAAACCTTACAGAAAGGGACTTAAGAGGCCTTAATAATAATCCAAGATAAATTTCATATCATATGGTATTTTAATCAACTTTGTTAATTATCTTTTTGAAAATATGCATTTCCAAAGGAAATAGTTCACCATTGGACAATTTTCTTAATAATCTGTCTCAAGTTTGAAACATACTAAAGTTAAATGCCAAATTGGAGTTTAAATTCGCGCATAGACATAGGCGCGTGCGAATACCCCCCCCCCACACACAGAGTTTTTTTTATATATATATTCAGGAAGTCTGAAAGCACTTCTTTCTGGTGAAATTTTGATATCGAATATTTTATCAACACCTCTATCTACTAAGTACGCCATAAAAATTAAAAATTTATAAGACAAATTACAATTTTCAATACAAAGGATTGTTTGGAGTGAGGAATTTTATTTGAAATCTTTGAGTTACATTGTGGGAACAGGCAGACTTAAATGCCAAGTATACTCTATCGATTTTTTATCCATACATACATATCTTCTTGTTGAAGATAATCGAGTCTGTTGCATTTCAAAATATGTATTTCTGCTGAAAATATCAATATTGCCTCGAGGATATCGAGGAATGGTTGGGAATATATCAAATTTTAGGACTTTATTCAATGTTTATTTATTGTGTCATGACTGGCATGCACATTTTCTAAAGTATCTGAAGACCTTTTAGCTGAACCGTAAGAACAGCGTTAACGCGAGATTACTAATGACATCGACTTCCTGTTGGCTCAGGTAGATCAGCAGCTGACAAGGGACCGAATTGCATTTAAGATGTTCTCAGAACTATGAGAAGACTGATGTTAGTTTGGGAAACGTTTACGTAGGTCTTTGGCGTGAGACTGATGATCTGGCACTAGGGGTGCCATGTTAGGGGAAACGGTATTTAAGGGAGCTTTGTACAGCAACCGGAGTACAATCAGTTGAGTACAGTCTTAGTCATCACGTGGGCAGACAGGTTAATTACGTCGCATCGTCAACAAAATCCTGAAGGTAAGCCCGAATGGGAACTTGTAAAAGTACATAACTGCTGTTACCATTTCACCACTTAGTCTCTTCAAGTATCTTGTACTTAACATTAACAATTAAAGTTTAGTAAATTGTCATATTATGTAAGTATTGTCTCTATTTTGCTCTATCATTCTGCTCAAACTTCTGCCTATCAACCTTTCAGTTATGTCCCTGTTTACATCATGCTGTAGTCCCCCAGGCTACACTACTTAATGTAGCAATATCAACTTTTTGCTAGAGAGAAACATAACCTTTAAATGAATGAACGTTAGTGATAATAACGCTATAGGTTACACTGAGTCATTTTGAACAGTGCTTTGCCATCCTTTAACACCATTCTTTCCTCTTTTTTCGATCATAAATCTGCAACGCATTCCGGAGTCTACAAGCACCCTAAACTATGTCACCCCTGTAGCAGCCGGTATTTCCGTAGTCGTTACAGTTCACGACTCAAACCACAACACTTACTAAAATGAAATTCAAAGTTGAGTAACTTTTACCCTTAATCTTCAGGGGACCCATTAGGCTTAAGGGAATGCAGCACCGAAAACCCCAAATCCAGCAATTTTCAACCAATCTTGCTGACATTTTTACCACTTAGTTCCGATGCATAGTGGACACAGAATTCAAAATTTGGTTTTTATATTTTCAATAGTTTTTGAGTAATTAATTTGTAAAATTCAAAATTTGGGCAATATTCAAACCGCTCCACGTGATGAAAATTTTCAAAATTGTAATTTTTCTATTTCTAAAAGTATTCAGATGGTTATGAAGAAAAGATCTGTCATATGAATTTCTTATACTACCTTTAGTTACAGAGGAAAAAAGTTAGGTATGGAGCAAACAAAAAAGGCCAAAGAGTGATTAAACCTTTGACTTTTTACATCAATAACTTTGAAAATATAATGAATATTAAAAATTCATGTGATAGCAACCTTTGTTTGCTTTCTAAGAATATGTTTTGAAAATTTTAGAGCAACGAATCAAAACTGCATCGTGTGGAACATTTTGAATGGCAAAAATGTTGAAAAACTATAACTGAGTAAATTAAATTTTAAAATCCAAACATTTTCCTTCTCAGGAATTTCTCCTTCTTCCTTCTCTCTTCTGCAGCAGTTTTCGTCAATTTCAGTTTACTTCTGGATGTTTTAGAAGTTACCTTCGCAGTAATTATTTGAATGAAGTAAGCGTAATTGGTCCTTCCCTTGGCTAATTTTTAGAGGTGCTGACGAAATCTGTATTCATCATGTCTGACTGCAGCTTGAGTGAGGCAGAACAACCAAAATTGAATTCACTGATGGTTGATGTCACAGCAACTTGAAGTCTCTTCTTTGAAACAAATATTTCTTTTGGGCAATTATGCCATATCTTGTTATGTAAACCTTCAGTTGCATTTTGCGTCTTACCCAATGTACATCTCCTTAGAACTTCATCTGATGCCAGCCTTTGGTACACAGGCATTGGTTTTCTTACCACTTCAGGCCTCAAGAATGTTCCCATTGTTGTGTTATGTTTAGGTGTTTCTTCCCATGTAGCCTATTTATGATCCTAACTATGTACACAGCCAACAGAATGTCAGTTGTTTCAAAGAATGTCTTACCTATAACCTATATAACAGTTATATGCACATTCTGATGTATAAAATACCTTTATAAATGTTAAATGACACACTAAAGCTCATCAATTATATATAAACAGTGTGTAGTTTAACACAAGAAAATCCCGAACAAGTTAGAAACTCACACAAAAGCAAAATATAAACATTATTATTTGCTTTCAATGTTCGTAGCCAGTGTTTTCTTTCCATGGTGCCACATATTGTAACAAATTACCATCATATCAACACATAAAATTCCACCAACACTTTGGCCGCTAATTTCAAATGTATTAATTTAGTACATTCAATCGAACTCAAATGACAGAATTCTGTGAATCCAAAGGCCCGCATGCACGTGCGCACTGACATTTAAGTTGTCATCTGAGGGTATTTAAATGTCTGAAACTCATAAATTTAGTTGGTTTATGATATTATAAGTTTCAAAGTATTTTATTAGCTCAAAAACAAAGAACAATATTTTTCCATATTTTTAGCCAATTTCGATGCTGCATTCCCTTCTTGAAACACTTAAACACCAATACACGTACTTTTCTTCATACTAACTTTATTTTTTGAATGCATGAAACATACCTGTTGATTTCCTTATTAGTTTTCCTCTTTATGAATTCGTATAGACAAGTTAGTTGTATAGATTGATAGCTTATTGTATTACTTTGAAAGTTACCTTGGAAATTCTGTCCATATTTCTCTCATGTTATTCCGGAACAGCATGTGGGCAAGCCAAAGTAACAAATCTAACATGAGCCACCTACACATTTAGATATGTGATGTTTGTCAATTTCTTCCTCTGGTTGGGAGTGGTAGGTACTTGCGTGATCAAACTCTTAACCTTCAGGTGCCGTGGGCCGATACTTGTAATGAAATTAGCATTGTACACCTTCCTGACTCCTCCCTGTCAGCGCCATCATTATTGGATGCTTTGTAAACATGGCTTCTTTTGCTGGTGTCCATATTAAGTGGAAAGGTTAAGCTAATACACCCAGGGTGTAAAATTGGACAAGCTACTCGTGTCAAAACAAATAAGAAATCTACATACATCTATTCTCCTTTATCTCATATCTCTTCTATAATCTACCATAATATTTGTCTACCTGGTTTAGTCAATCGAGACAATTGTATACAAACATGACTTCATTACGCATTTTATTATGCTCAAACGTAATACTACTACTGATCGCTATGTACTGACCTTGAAGTTCCCTACTCTGTTCAGAAGATTGTGGGAGATAATTGTATTGCAACCTCAAACAAATAAGTTCACAGTTTCAAATATGACTCAGACAAATGCTTTCAAGCATAGCTACATCCCACAGCCTCCACAGTGAACTTCCTATCATGTAAAAAGGCTCCTTCGGAACATAATTCAGGAACATTTTTGGCACTGTTATGCTCCTGGCAACTGACAGCGAAATGTGTATTCTAGAACTGGCTGATATCCCAACTATATTATTTTGAAGAAACAAAAATGTGTTGCTTGCAGCACCAACACTACAACTGTCGTCACATTCTCACTCGTAGAACGCCTGAGTAACCATACTGTGTGTTGTATGAACCAAAAATATATTTATTCAATATTTAAAGCATACTCCACATTACATGGTCAAAGGAGCTTTGAGTGTGTCCACGAGAGGTAGAGTGAGAAACATCCAGAAATACCTCATTGCGTCTCAAAGACGTTCCCAGTATTTACATCGGCTACCAAATTTTGGAGAGTTCAAATTAAACAGCACAGATCCATCACCTTAAGCTCATTGGAACATAGGTTAGAATATAAAGCAATCTAACGATCTAAGTAGAATGTGTATAGAATATGAACGAGGCCCTTAGGAGTTGCTACCCAAATGAGATCATAGCAGCAACCCCTGTACCAGCAGAAGTCCTGGAGCCCTTTACCCTATAGGGATAGATTGGTTGTATATGACTTTACAACCAACTAACCATTCCACTGATGAGGCATACCTGCTAGCCAACGATAGCTACACTGCAGTATATGCAAACTAAGAAATCTCTCCCCTTTAAGCTAACAATTAGAATTCTTTAACCTAGAAACAATTACTTTCTTGGCCGTTGCTTGAAATAATACGTTTTAAAAAGCTATTAAATTGAATAAAAATGCCATAACTACTCACAGAACTGTAACCTCAGATCTTTGCTAGCAGATCTTTTGGTAGTAATGGTAAACAGATAAATGATACGCAGAACGGTGCGATCCATATAAAACTGAACCATTTCAACAGGCCATAGCTTGCGGTCATTACCAGTAACCACATTATCCCCATTCCAGCCTAAACTAAATTACAGCTATCCAAAATTTATTCTGGAAAACTCAAAATTATACTTATCTTCTTCCAAGTTTATTAACTAATCCACCAGCGGTGCACGCTGTCTGTGGCACCCGGTTCATCATTCCCCGAGGAGCAACAAGCTACCTCCCTTCTGTACACCCACTTAATTTACACCCGCCATCATGCAACATCCACATCCCGCCACTACGTGGTAAAGCTCTTCCCAGAGCAGGTACAAGATTTGACCACCCTTCGGGCTGTTCCAAACAGCCTGCCAGCCTGCAATTGAATTGACAGGCCATAGCTTTTGAACCAATAATAGGACACAGTGCAACATTGGGTGAATATAATATATAATTGGAAGATTACATTACACTATTTACATCTCAGAGAAAATGTTGGAAGTGTCCTCCACCAGCATCTATACATGATACGACTATAGGCCTTCAAGACGTCTTTGGAGCCGCTGGATGATATCGAATGGTGCGAAGGTTATTTCCAGTAAGATGGAGCAACGTGCTCTCCATCTAATGACACCATGGAAGTTGTAACCAGTTTCTTAGACAATTCAATAATCCCAAAAGTCTGTGCCCCCAAGATCCCCTGACCTAACCCCACCGGAATTTGTATTGTGGGGGTATCTTAAAATAGAGTGTACAAGAATAGGCCATGGAATTTGAAGTTCCCAAAGAATCCATTCAAACTGAAATAAGTAACATTGGCGAGGACACTCTCCGTAGAACTTCAGAGAATATGGTGAGACGAGTGCAAACATGTATAGATGCTGGTGGAGGACACTTCCAACATTTTCTCTGAGAGGTAAATAGTGTAATGTAATCTGTCGATTGTGTACTATATTCTGCCAAAGTTGCACGTGTGACCTATTATTGCTTCAAGAGCTATGACCTATTGAAGTTGTTCAGGTTTATATGGATCGCACTATGTAAGAGCATTGCCACATGAGAGACAATATTGTCCCCCGAATGTCGGAAGTCCCTATACAACCGGCCGGCAGTAGGGCCAGATGGGAAGCATTCAGACCATGCCCACCCATTTGTCTCGTGTCACTAACTGAAGGGATGATTAGGAGAGCGGCACGAGCCCTGTACCGTCTCTTTCCCCTCCCACCAGACGCCTCCAAACCTCGGGATAATTGTGCGCCCCGCGAATCTTCCAGAAACGGCGATCTTCCCAATATAAGGACTGCAGTTGGCGAGTCATTCAGTTCTTGGCGAGCAGCCGTGAGGAGCGCCCAGTGAGGGAACGGACTGGAAGACTGGTACGTGCATCGGAGGAGTGTACGTAACTGCGAGTGCAGAGTAGAATTGTGGCGGACGAACTGGTGAATTGTAATTGTGTGCGCTACGTAATTCTGTGTAATCGGCAAGTGTTCCAATATTAAGTGTTACAATATTAAAATAAGGTTAGTGTCATAGCTCAGTAAATAGAGCACCTTTATGTTTGCGAGGGGTCCCGGGTTCGATTCCTAGGATTTTTCTCTAGCCAAAGTTTCTCCCCATTCTCCCCAGGATCTTGAAGAATGAATGTGATAGTTAACGAAAGAGAGGAGAAAGAGAGAGAGGAGAAAGAGAGAGAGCGTGCATGCTTGCACTTTGTATGTGTGTGTGCGCGCGCGCGCGTGTGTGTGTGTGTGAGCTAATGTGTAAAACACAAAGAAAGACCAGACATTTAATGGCAGTTGTATACGGGTCAACAATATGTCCTATGCATATTTGACTACTGTAATAAAAGTGGGATGTAAATAGAACAATAAAACAAAATAAGACCAAAGACAATAAAAGACTGTTTTCAGTCAGTTAAATATGATATGATATATTTATTGTGCATATTCCAAAAGTTTACAATTTACAACTTTTGGCTACAGTCATTTGTCGTTACCTTGTTGCTACCTAGGCTTGCATGACACCCTGGTCTTTTGCTCTGCCAGGTAGCTCTTAATCTCCATACCTCCTTGATTACTTAATTAGTCCCTTTCCTCCCTCTCCTCTTAATTTCCTACATTTTTTTACATTTCTGGCCCATTTTTCTTTTACCTTCTGCAAGAACTCACCAATACTTCTTACCTTCTTTTCCTGCCTGCCCGTTAACATTTTTATAACCACTATCCTCTTCTCTACTCTCTCCTATTTTTCTTCCCAAACCTTGTTCCTCCATATTGCAACCTCCTCGTATTCTGTTACATAGTGTTCTATGCTTTCTTTTGCCCCACACAATTCACAAATTCTCTTTTCCCTACCTCTTATCCCTCTTAGATATATTATTCCTGTTCTCATCCAAGCTAACCCTTCTCTCTCTTGCCTATTGCAGTAATCTACATATGCTTCTCGTCCCCAATTTCTTTTTATTTGTTTGTAAAATTGGAATGATCTCATATTTCCTAGACTTCCCCATATTTCCTACCTTTCTATATCTTCTATTCTTCATTTTACCAATTTACCCACATTGCATGTATTCCTTTCCTCTAATCTCCTCAGGAGATGGCATGAGTATAGGAAATTTATTGGGTCAAAGAAACGTAACTACTTAACTTGATAATAAAGCTGTATAGATCTATGCTTTTAAGTACAGTGTCTTTTGTGGCTTTTGTTCAGTGATGCAAGTATTGGTATTATTTTTGTCTTTGTTTATACGTGTGTTATATCCGGTAATAAATTTTGTGGTTATAACATTCCTTAAAGTATCTTTATAATGGCAAAGATGTGCGCTCCCGAAACGTTGATTTCTAATCGTCTTTCCACCTGACTTGCTTCCCGAGAAGACCTAGAATAATAAAACATTAGGTAAACGCTTCATTACGAAAACTAAGATGAAAGCAGAATGTAAGAGCGACTGTAAAATATGCAAGACCTGCTCTTGGACAGACTATGTTTGATGGATTCGACATGCATCCAGTTCATTAACTGAAAATTTACGCTGCAAGTTGAAAGAAAACAAGTGACATACCCACTTTATTTATAATGTCACAGAGTAAATCAGGTGCCTGGAGTTAGCAAGCATGGCACATACTTGTTTTATTTTCCTCTAAGCGTGAGTCTCAATAAATTGGTCCAAACAAATGATCCATCCCAGACTATCGCGTTTGCTACGTTTACCACACAACCAATAAAGATTCGTAATAAGCAAATAAACCCCAGCCTTCAGTTTACTTTCCTTCGGCTAAGAAATCGAACAGTCGATTATTTTGATCATCAGTGGTGGACTGGCTATTCAACTTCAGCTATATTCATCACTCCGAGGATTTAATTGGCTTTCCTCATTATGAAGTGGAAAACATATGTACTCTTCATTTTAGTGTTAAATATGTACACGGAATTGAGATCAAAGTTCCAAAATATCGATAATATAAACATTCTGTTTTTATAAAGTTACAAAAGCACTACTTATTCACTAGAAATGCCCGTTTTGGTATCCACTAAACTCAAAATTGACTGTGCATCTTCTGATGTGCTTGGTATTTAAGTTCTGCATTATTCAAGGATTTTTTGCAAGACTTTCGAAGAAATAACCCCGCCTTAAATGTATTTTGACGTGTATAGGGTTTTTTAGCTTACGATTCTTCAAAAGATTATAAAATTATAATTAAAACTGCATAATTTTAGCATTTATAATACATGTCCTATGGCTTTTCTCTTAATAACTTATAAAAATAATTTCATTCTAAATTAAATTTGCATAAGTGTTCTACAAGAAATAATTATTATTAAAACTGAAAATTAACAGTATTTTCCTTGCAACCTTGGCCTTATTGCAGGCTCAAGTTGTGCTAATATGTAATCGAGTTTGAAATTTGGCAATTTTTCATATTTCTTTCTATTGCAAAACCTGTGAACGCTTGCTGTAATTTTTAGTTCTAGTTTCTGTATATCTTTCTGTGAACTGCTAATTAAAAAACCAAATCTAGCCAAGTTCAACTCCTTCCAAATGGGACAGAAGTTCTTTCAAAAATGCTCTAAAATATTATTTTCTTAAGACTAGCTCTAGAGATTTTTGTTAAACTGCAATATGTTTAGAATATTTTCATAACAAATGAAATCGTTATATCTTGAATTCATTAGGAATGTTCTCTGAAATTTTCATTCAAAACTACTTCTCAATAACTGGTAAACTCTAACAGATATATCACACAAAAAATGCAGATCCACTTATGCCACAAAAGGTTTAAAATCTCATAGATATTCCTCGTTATTCCTTTGCAATTTCCAGTGTTTACACTTTTATTAATTGGAAAGCCTCTCTCTTTGTCTTTTATTTTTCTGCTTTCTTTTCATGGAATTAGAACGGAATCTAAACACATCGCATAATAACCAGCTCTTATAAGATTGACTATCGCTTAAGACTCCTGCATTTTCATATTCTCATTGTACCTAAAAGGAAATATTCAGTGAAAAATGCAATCTACACGTATTTATCTAATTAACATGAGTTATCTGAAAGAATAAAATGTTTGTAAAAGAATTTTAACAAGACAAAAAGTGAGTGCTATACCACATTTCTTCACAGAAACCAATATTTTCTGGATTTAGTTCTATGCAGTATGTCTTTAATGGGTATATACCAATAAGGCAGTGAAAAGAGTATAAAAAAATTCCAATTTTATTTATATAGCTACTATGTGCTGCTATAATCACAGCTGTGTAAAGTAAAAAACTTATGAAATTTTCTAGTTTCAACCATACAAGCTGAAATACGCTTTTTAGTAGTTCATGTAAAAGAGATTCAAAAAACCTAATACACTAATGTGTCAGAGAGTTTGCACCAAATTACTTTTATATTGCTTAAATATGATGTCTAGAAAAAAGTCTTCTCCCAATTGTGTATTATATTCTCCCAAAGTTGCATGTGTGTCCTATTATTGGTTCAAAAGTTATGGCTTATTGAAGTGGTTCAGGTTTATATGGATCACACTATAGTTTAATCGATTTTGGATGTAACTATTTAATGGGTGATAAGCAGAATGAATAAATGAAACAGAAATGTCTTTATCTGTAATGTGTCTAGTATTAACTGAATTTCAGTAATGAGTGTTTACATAGTAGTCAACATTTATTTCAATATTTATTCAATATTGTAGATAATTTTATATTATAATCAAATTATAATCTTATCTATTTCCTTAAGTATTTCTTATCTTCGTACCCGTAGATGCCTAGGCAATGTACCTGTTGGTCCAGAAGCTCCACTTTATTAGTGAACGATTATTATACTTTGTATTATCCTGTCTTATTTACATTCATCTAGCCTATTGCTCTTTGTCATCTTTTTCAATTAATGTTCTCCAGTTAGTTACATACAATTGTATTTTCTCTCCTTTTACGGCAAAGCTGCAGTAGAAATCCATCAAAAATTTACCCACAATTTTTGCATTGCAAATATAATATCGTATGTACTTCTCCTCACCTTAAATCTTTATTTTTTCAAAATTAGGAAAATTATTTCTTGTCTAGCCCTTCTTTATTCTGGCCAAGTCACCAATACCAATAATTTTTCAAAATGAAAGGCTTATTTCTAGTTTCAATCACTATTTACATAGCTAGGTCTTACAGAGGATATAAGTCAATGATATGACTTTATGGTTACAAATTTTGACGATGAAGAAGAAAGATCCAGTGCGACACTGCTTGGCCAGCAGAATAGCGTGGGTGTGTGCCGGTTCGTCCCAAAAGTGGGACCGCTAGTGGCTAAGTGTGATTTATCCACAGAGACCAGAGATTCCAGCACCCTAATACGACACACCAAATATATGAACGACTCCCTCTGGCCCCTTATCGGCCCCTGACAGTTCAATCCAGCTTTGTGTATGGCCCATATTTATCTGAAACGTGATTCCAGCGACTTGGGTGGCGCAGCCCTCCAGAGACAGCAGTTCACAAACAAAGATCACATAATATATGCACAAGGATGTACCTCCCAACATCCATCAACCAAAATTGCATCCATCAGATACTGGGATTAAATGTAAAAGCTTCCAGAGATTTGTGGGTTAATAGCAAGAAAAATGAAAGTCCTGTAGACTTAATGCTGAGTTCCAATTTAACAAATGTGAAACTACAGGTCGCTGTGTTAAATCAATGACTCGGTGTGAAAAAAAATTATCAAATTAGCATGTTTATTAATCCACACCTAAAAATTTTTATTTTCTACGCTCCAGTGCCTTGGACTTAAAACTCCTATCTATGAATTTATTGTTGTATAATAAATTGATAACTATCTGAAGACAAAAGTGATTTAGTTTAAAATGGTGTATCATACAACTGAAATATCACGTACGTCTTCTGTTTACTAGAATGTGTCGTGACCTTTTACGTTTTGACTGACGATTTTAATTCATATGGGAAAAGACATAAATAATGTATTTATTAACGACGCTGTTAATGACCAGGATCATATTAGAACCACCGGTGTGCCAGAATTTCTTCTCATAGAAGTTGTCTCATGGATTTCTTGCTTCTAACATTCCTGAATTTACAAGGGTTCTATGCGTCAACAATTAATTACTACATCTGAATTATTGTAATATTAAAATGGTATATATAATGAATATTGTTATGATGTAATATATTAGTAATACCTAGCTAGTAAAACATTATTTTATAAAACTCGCATGTTTGAATTGTTCTTTAAGGTAAATTACATTTTCTTTCATATTCATTTTGGGTTCCTGTAACCTTCTTTAATCTTCCAGTTTCTTAATTCTGGAAGACGATATGTACAGTGATTTATAGAGAACTCACACACTTCTTTCATAGTTTCAAAAATAATTGTGCTAGCGTCAACTTATTAAACCTAAAATTTACAGGAATTTTGGGAGATTATTTACCCCATCCTGCGTCAGGCAGAACTCATTCTATGTCACTGGAAGACTCGTTGGAGGACTCTGTAGTCAGTAGCTTGAATCTCCTATGTGATGTGCTTCAGATCAACCAGTGTATGGAGACGTGTGGCATAAACCGTGACTTTTAAGTAACCTCATAGAAAGAAGTCCGGCGATTGCAGATTCAGAGATCTCTATGGCCACAGCTTCCTGGAAATTATCCGGTAGTCAAAGAGACTTGCAATTAGTTTCATGGATTCATTTAACATATGACGTGTAGCGCCATCTTGCTGAAAATAACCTTGAATGAGCTCTACATCATCCAGTTGCTCAACAAACGCCATGAAAATCAGTCAGTACTCTGCAGTGTTCACAGTATGGTTAAAAAAAGAGATTGGCACCACTATCCTCCGTGCGGATATAGCGCACCAAATTTGATTTTAATCGGGTGCATAGGTGCTTCATGAATCAACTGATCTGAACCGCAGTAGGCTACGCGGTTGCACATATCCAGAACTTTCAGTTCCTCTTCTTGCTCAAGAACCAACCAAGAACCAACTCACTACTTGTTCAATTGATATTGAACACCGGAATTCCCGATAGAACCAGCTGGCATGTAGGGCCAGACGGGAAGCATTCAGACCACGCCTACCCATTTATCTCGTGTCACTAACTGAAGGAGATGGTTAGGAAAATGTCACAAGGCATTTTACCGTCTCTTTCCCCTCCCCCTGACGTCTGGAACCATCGGGAGACGTTCAGAGTCACGAAGCTTCAAGAAACAGCGATCTTCTCATATAAGGGCTGCAGTGGACGAGAGAGTTGAGGTCTTCGCGAGCAGACGTGAGGAGCGCCGGGTTAGCGAACGGACTAGAAGACTCTGTACGTGTATCAGAGAAGTTGTACGTAATTGTGAGCGTGGAATGGACCTGTGACAGACGAACTGGAGGATTGTAATTGTGAGCGCTAAGTAATTTTATGTAATCGGCAAGTGTTCCAACTGTAATTCGCTGGAAATAAAGAACATTTTGAGTTTGTGCAATTGAACTTTTAATTTCACGAACCCACAAAGTTACAATATTCTGTTTTGTTATGTTGGAACTATGCTAGTTAGCTACTGCACACATTAAACAATTTATAATCGGTTCAGAATCGTCTTGGAATGAACCTACTACCTCCTAAGCTATGTCCGTTTACCCTCAATTCTTCAGGTTTAATTCAAACATAAGAAGCACTCTTTAGGACAAAAACAGTTAAAATTTGACCTGTTAAAATATAAGGATCTTCTACTGGACAAGCTCCAATTCATGTCGTTATAATAAGTTCTTGGAAATCAAGCGGTGGGCTAGGCAATAAATTCTGTGATCCCTCTGGGACTTGGAAGGCTTTATACCCGTCGACCGATCACTCTGACTTGGAGTTTTCAATGGTTTTCCCTTACCATTAGTTAAGGAATTTTTCCCCCTCCTTCTATCATTTCGTCGTTTAGGTGTACTGTCGGCTGGCGCATATAGGGGCAGATGCTCCGGATGCTGGTAACCTTTCTTCGCTGACCCTAATTGTGGTATGCCTAATGGTTATCTGTGGAAATGTTAGTAACTTCTACACCTTTCTATAGCTAGCTCCGTCATTTCTGACGGCCTGGGTGTTTCCCTTCATCTCTTCTAGCCTTGGGATCCACTTTGGATCTTAGTGAGTGAGGTTTCAACATTGGAACATTACAATCTAATAGCATCTAGTAATCAATACCACTATTCCAAATCGGTTATTTACATCAATTTCTATTTCAGATATGTTTTCTCTCTCTGTCCCTTTCTTTATCTTATACTTACTTTAGACCACCACCACCACCACCACCACCACCACCACCACCACCACCACCACCACCACCACCACCGCTGCCGCCGCCGCCGCCGCCGCCGCCACCGCCGCCGCCACCACCGCCGCAGCCGCCGCAGCCTCCGCCGCCACCACCACCACCACCGCCGCCGCCACCACCACCGCCGCCGCCGCCACCACCACCACCACCACGACCACGGTGTAAGCCTTGTGGCCCGTTCCGACTCCAAGGAAATTGATCGGACCATCTCATTCGTGGCCTGCCAACATTTCTTCTACCTACAGGTTTATACTTGTATACTATTTGTGGTGTATGGTCTTCGGTCATTCTCTGCACATGATCTGGCCATTTTTGCCTGTATGCAATGATTGTTTCACTTAGACTCTGAATTTCCAATTCTCTTCTAATATCCTCGTTTCTTTTCTTGTCTATGAGTCTATAACCTGCCACCTGTCTCAGAAATTTCATCTCAGCAGCCTCCACTTTCTTCTGCTGTGAGATAGTCAAGACCCAGTTTTCACACCCATAAAGCAGGGTTAAAAGTTGTTTTTATTGTGCCACATATTGTTTGGAATGTGTTTATTTTGTTTTGTATATCTCTATTACTGGTATATGACACAATATAGCCAAGATAATTAAAATAGCTTTGTTGTTGGATGGGTTTATCCTTTATGCAAATTTTTGCTCTCAAATGGTTCGTTCCTATAAAAGCCATTATTTTTGTTTTTTCATATGAAATTTGAAGATTATATTCTCTTGTAATATTATTTAATTCATGTATGGCTCTTTGTAAGTTATCTTCCGTCTCCACAATTAAAATTTGGTCATCAGCAAGCAGCAATGTTACTTTAGATGAAATCTCAACAGTAGAGTCTCGTTTATCCGACCTTCCGTAAACCGACATTTCGTATTATCTGACATACTCTTACCAAAGCTTGGTCAGCAGGTTGTGCATCCTCGAACCTTCAGTGAGTGTGCAGGTATAGCTTGGGTGCGGACAATATTGTTTTCATTTCCTGTGAGTACAATATGGGAAGTAAAAGGAAGAAATTGGTTGTTTCCATGGAGGAAACTTTTAAAAGAAAATATCATCAACAACTCCCTTTGTCCCTGATAGAGGAAATGGACAATACCAAGGACATGATGGGAAAATTGCGATCTATCAACATGAAAGACGTTGCATACTGGGTGGCTCAGGCTTGGGAAGAAATCGAAACGATTACAGTAGCAGTCTTGGAACACACTGTTAGGTGATGATGAAAATAAAGAAGAGATAGTACAATAAGATATAGGTGGCATTGTTCCCTTACCGAACCGCTGTGAGGACGCTACCACTAAATACGAGTAGCTGGTGTGCAGAAGATCGACAGTTTGAACTCACAAACTCTGACATTGTTGATTTCTTGAACTGTAATGATAATGACGATGAAGAAGAACGGGAAACTGAAGAAAAAAACGAGAAGAAAATGTATCACGCTGAAGGTTTAAGTGCTTTAGAAATGGCATTAAGATACGTGAAGAAACAGCCGGAGGCAAGTGCAACTGAGGTATTGAGGTTTCCTCGATGGCGAATTCTGGCAGCAACAAAACGTCATTCAGCAGGCAAGCAGACTTCATTGATGAGTTTCTTTTCTTAAGACATTTGGAGCTTACTTTTGTTTAATATTGCCTGCAGAATAGGTTTTATTATTCAGTAAACACTCATAACCAACTATAGTTTTAATACCAGGGTAAGTCAAATGAAAACCTCAAATATATTTTTTTTAATATTATATATTGTGCAGAAGTGATACAGCGCTGTATCATTTTTCAACATAATCTCCTCCACGCTCAATGCAAGTCCTCCAGGGCTTACAAAGTGCATAAATGCATTTAGAAACAAATTCTTTTGGAAGTCCGTGCAACCACTCATGCACCGCTTGGCGTACCTCTTCACTCTTGAGGAAGGCACTCAAAATGCAGGTCTGTGATAGTTGCAAATGAGGTGCGAGCAGTGTGGGGGCTTGTATTGTCAAGTTGCAAAAGAACACCTGCTGACAGCATATCACTTTGATTTGATTGCAGGCCGCAGATGATCCTTTAAATTATCTGTGTATGATGCACTGGTGACAGTGGTCCCTCTGGGCATGTGATGCTCCAAAATAACGTCTTTTTCGTCCCAAAAGAGAGTCAGCATAACCTCCCCTGCTGATGGTGATGAGAGATGGTGCCATTTCTTGCTCGCTCCCTTCGTTTCCGGTTGGATAAAGTGAACCCAGGTTTCGTCACGAGTAACGATTCTTGCAAGGAAGCCATCACCTTCCCGTTCAAAGCGCCGAAGAAGTTCTTTACAAGCATCAACACGTCATTCTCTCATTTCAGGAGTCAGCTGCCGTGGCACCCATCTTGCAGAGACTATCTGAAACTGGAGCACATCATGCACAATGTGGTGTGCTGACCCATGACTAATCTGTAAACATGCTGTAATGTCATTCAGTGTTAGTCGGCGGTTTTTGCTTCACTATGACTTCAACTGCTGCAATGTTTTATGGAGTCACAGCTCGTTGTGCCTGGCCTGGACGTGGAGCATGTTCCACTGAAGTCACACCATTTGCGAACTTCCTACTCCATTCGTCGACTTGCTGCTGTGACAAACATGCATCACCGTACTGAACCTTCATTCGTCGATGAATTTCAATTGCTTTCACGGCTTCACTACGCAAAAAAAAACGAATAACAGAATGCTGTTCTTCCCTGGTGCAAGTCGACCATGACCATGAGGTGATGGCTGGCTGTATATAGCCAGAAGGTTTTTGCTGCGTGCCCACCCGTTAAGGGTTTTACCGCAGGTAAGGTATTTGAACGGGATTTTGTAGGATGGATATGGTGTAGGTTGTGAGATATGCAGAATTTTTTGAGGTTACAGTTATTTTATCTTCAGGATGAAAGGACAGTATGCAATTCCCTGGACCCTGGTGTTTTTAATTCATTTTTGGCTTGGGGTGAATTTTGTTGCCAAACAACTTAGGAGATTATGTGGAGCTCATCTTTAACTGCTGTTAGGATTAGCTCCTGGGTTAACTTGGGTGCCCGCATGCCATGTGGGGGACCCGATGTTGTCTAGAGCGGCGTCTAGTGGGATCATAATCTCCCAGTGATCTAACAAGGGCGCTTCTGTGAGTTGGTAAAGTGGCATAGAATTTTGATGCCCCGCGCCTAACTTCGGCCTCCACATATGGAAGTCCCGAGGCTCCGTGAAGCAACCTGGTAGGAAAATAGCACCCACAGAATAGATAGACCGTTGCCCTCTATTATGTGCACGTTGAAGCCATGCCAACCAGCTATCTGCGGCCATGCCCCAGATTTCGCAGGCATATAGCATCACGGGGATTACCAGCGCTCGGAAGAGGTATAACCTCAGGCCAAGCGGCATCGAGCTCGACCCCAGCATAGGATACAGGGAAGCGATAGCTCCCTGTACCCCTGCCGCTAGGTCTCTGATGTGTTGGCGAAAGGTTAGGCCTCTATCCAATGTTACTCCAAGGTATCGGACAGAGTTAGTCCACTCTATCCTTCGACCTCGGAAGCTGAAGTTGGGGCAGTCTGCGGGGGTGTGGCGCTTTGTGAAAAGTATGGCGTGGATTTTGTCCGGATTTACGGACATCCGCCGACGCTGACACCACTGCTGTGTGAGACGGAGGTGTCTCTGTATGGGGTTGAAGGCTCTGAATATGTGTCTGTCTTTGTAGAACAGAAGCACGTCGTCAGCGTATTGTGCCATTACGACTCGTGGTTCTGTGGAGAGATCTGCCATAAAGACGTTGAATAAGTTGGGAGATAGTACAGAGCCTTCGGGGACTCAGCCTCTCACTGGTCTAAGTGTTGATGTTTTCCCCGCGACTGTGACTTTAAAGGTGCGGTGTCGTAGGAAGCTGTGTAGCATGTTGACCATCTGTGTTGGGAGCCCAAGTTGATCAACTTATACAGTAGCCCGGCATGCCATACCGTAGAGAAGGCCTTCTCGACATCCAGCGAAAGCGCAGCCGTGAAGGCGCCTTCCTGGAAACCCAGGGCGGCAGTCACACGCAGTAACTGCTGGACTGTTGAGTGCCCCGGACGAAATACAAACTGATGGTCGGGAATGGCTTGAATGTCTCCCAGAATGGGGGGAAAAGCGGGAAAGAATCAACCTCTCAAGCACTTTCGAGAGAGTGGAAAGGAGACTGATGGGACGGTAGCTGGAAGGGTGTACCGGATTCTTCCCAGGTTTCAATATGCATATATCACGCGGGCCTCCCTCTACTCGCGTGGAAATGGTGCAAGTCGCAAGTGAAGCGGCTATTTTTATACTGATACTGCAACGCTATGTGTGGTTCTGCACTATTCTGCCACCTACAGGCCATTCTGCACGATGTCTGTAGTACGTTTACCAACTTACAGGATAACGGCTCTAGTTAAGGTTTTCATTTGACTCAGGTTCGTAGTATAGTATACCTACTATGTTTTACTCCATTTTGAAACTTATTTTGTAATATCCGGCCTGGTCCAGGGCCAGGTTAGGCTGATAATCGAGACTCTACTTGTGTTGAGTTTTCAAGATGTGTCTATCCTGTCTGTATCAATCAAATGTATCAAACAAAACTCAAGAACTGTCTACTGTTTAGAAGTTGGTACTTACATCACTATTGTAGCTGTAAAATTTCGCCTTAACCCTCTGGCTAGTAAATGAAAAATCTATTTATTCCATTTCTTCACAATAAAAGATTCTGTAATAACCTTTTACTCATCTAGACGACTTTTCGAAACATTTATGTCTAATCATGCGCTCATTTCATTCTGATTCAAAGACAAGCACTTGGTTCACTTTTGCTGAATCGCAAAGCAGGAAATGGAGAATCGGCAAGAGGGTAAGAGACGATGAATATTCATCTTTTTTTCCCCCTGTTGATGAATCGAGAACGAAAAAGCCACTCTATTAGCATTCTGGAAGTTAATCCTGCAAGCAGTACATGGTGGAGTGACCCACACACCCACGTACACTCAATAGGTCCTCATTAAGCAGGTGTTTATACCGGTCTCGCACTTCCTTGTGGTCCAGTCGAGATTTATCTTCATCATTGTCACGGGCAAGAAATGGCTTTATCACTTGCGTCAAAACGCTTTTAAACTGATTCCTATATCTCCACCCGCAACTCCAGGTGAGGTCACTGCTGGCATACCAACGAGGTCGCTTTGTAGATTTTAATACATTTAAACGAATTGAAATCCTCATCATTATCATCTTTAACACACGACAGCTTCCGTCCTTTTAGGTGAGTCCAGACCTCGCTTCTCCATTCTTCCCTTCTTTCTTTCGATTCGCTTAATATCTCGGATATAACATGAAATTATCTTAATAATTATAAATTAAACAGCCATTTTATTATGCCTACTCACTGCTTATAGGAGAAACAAATGCCACTACATCCAACAATACTATACGAAGATACTAGTTTTAAGCTTTCTTAATAATAAGAAAACAAATAAAGCTTAGAATATCTATTGAAATTAACTATTTTGTTTGATAATGACGCCGTCAGATAACACCAGCGCCTCCAGTGTACCAGAATTTCCTCCTGCAGGAGTACTTTCACATGCCAGTAAATCTACTGACATTAGGTATTTAATCCACATATACATACACAAAGTCACTGCATCAAATCCAGCGCTGGTTGCTGGATTTCAAATATGCTTAAAAGAGGGAGGGTCTTCGGAAGGTAATAATCCAGGACTTTATCCAGATAATCATTCCCTCTATTCCTTATTAGTTTTCACATTATCTACATACTTTCTAAAGCAGCATTATATGCAATAAGTTCATATAAAATGAGGTCAATCCAAATCAAAGAATGTCACAAAATGATCCAACAACTTCAAAAACTACAGAAAAGAATTATATTACAGTGGATACCTGCACATTGTGAAATTGCTGGAAATGAATCAGCTTATTTTCTTGCCAAAAAAGGTGCAAATTTAATTCAGAACAAATGTAAAAACTTATCCTTTACATCCATAAAAAATTAATTAAAAACAAATATTAAAACAAACAAAACCAATCAATTTCTAACAAAGCCAAAGATAAAAAAATGTAACATTTTAATTAAAAATCCAGAAATTATTCCAGAACTTCCACGTAAAGCTACTGTAGCAAATTTTAGATTACTTACGGAACATGATTATTTGGCCATACACTTACACAGCATAGGAATTTATACAAGTCCATTTTGTCCTCTCAAAGAAGAGGAAATGACTGAAGAACATCTTTTAACCTGTGAAGCCCTACATGCCTGACCCACTACGCAGAAATATTGGAGAGCATGAGAGCTGGTTTCATTGCCAAAGCCTAGCATTTGACAACATACCCCCTCCTATCCATTTTCCTTTAGTTTTTAATTAATTTCTATTTCTTCCATACTTCATATGTATTTATGCCTAACGTACTCCTTAATAATTATCAAAATCATTTTTTCATATTGTTCTCCCTGCCTCCATATATCACCTATCGTTGCTTTTATAACATTTTCTCCAGTCCCTTTTCGTTTTCAATTATATTCAGTTTTTTTTTCATAAAATTTTAAAATTGTTATCGCTCTTTCCCTTTATCTCAAACTGCATAAATTAAACATATAATATTTAATTTGTAAAGAAATTAATACCAATATTTTGGGCATAAATAATAGATAGAGAGAATAGAATAGAGGAATTTCTACTTAAGGTAAGCCAGGCCAAATGTAAAGCATAACTGATAATATGCTTTAGAACAGACCCAGTTAACTGATGTTCTCTCGTATCATCCTAAGGACCAATAGCCCACCGTACCTTAGTCTTGGTCACTTGTTTCTATACATGTGAACTAGGTTAAAGTTGCATATTAATCATTTTCATGTTTTCATATTTGTTCATCTTCTAATTTAAGCTCTTACTTTTTATATATTAAATCTCTAAGTCAATCCATAACGAAAATTTAGGAGATGTACCAATACTGCAAGGCCAATCCCGAATATTTTATTCTTTGTTTTTTTCAAAAATAGCTCTTTATGATTTAAGCAACGGTTACTACAGAAAACATGCAGAGTTTCTGAAGGTACACAATCTGGGATAAACACACTCTTACAGTGCTCGCCATTTTCGAAAAATTAGATGCTGCATTTTTATACTTTAACATGCTTTCATTTTTATTTATGTCTCAAGAGCAATATAACAAAAATAAATATTTCCCTACTGTTTCCAAATATTTTGTGTGATAAAGCATTTATTTCTAAGATGAACTGATGCTATACCATCAACTAATTAATAGGAAGAACGACGTTTTATATATCTTGCTACATTAAATATATACTTAAATATACTTATTCATTCATTCACTCATTCATTTATTTTTTTTTTACTTATTTACTTGCTCAGTTATTTAAGTGTAAATTTGTTTACTTACTTACTTATTTACTTTCTTATTTACTTAAGTATAAATTTATTTATTTGCTTATTTATTTACTTATTTATTTTCTCAATTGCTTCTTTATGTATTTACTTAAGTACATATTTACTTATTCTATTATTTAATTAATTACTTATTTATTTACTTAACTACTTATTCTTTTATTTACTTAACTACGTATCTACTTATTCCTTTATTTATTTATGTATTTATTTATGTATTTATTTATTTATTCATTCATTTATTTCATTCATTTATATGAAGGATTCATATCAGATATTTAAATTATAATTTATTGCTTTCTGCCTTAGAAAACTCATTTCACCTGTTTGATTGGTAGACCTCCCTCTTTGTTCTGATATTAATTGGATCTTTTATTCTGTTGAAACCAGAATAGAAACGAAGAATATTAACCAATACTATTCCATTAAATTTGCTTTCAATTATTTTCCTAAGAAGCAGATATAAAGGAACTCGGAACTTCCTGATGAAAGGTCGAATATAATGTTATAGGAAATAGAACTTTTAAAAGCAGATTGGGAAGCAGGTTTACTATCTATCAGTATCACTAGGCAGTGGAGTGAGTGAGTGAGTGAGTGAGTCGTTGAGTGAGTGAGTGAGTGAGTGAGTGAGCGAGTGTGTGTGGTGTTTTAGGAGCCGCCGACAGCGAGGTCCCACTAGGCAGCCGATGTCCACCTGCGTATTATAAGGCAATTGTAGAAAGAAGACGACACAACACTAAAACACTTCATATTTGTAGCGATGATTTACCACCCAATACCCCAGGCAGGCTGATTCAGGAAATGTTAGGAGCTCAGTCTTTTCAAGATTGATGCCAGTTGCCACACAAAATCACAGGTGTGATCCTATATGCAGCCACCCGAACGCCAACTCCTGGATCAGCAACAAGAAAAGAGCTCTCAACGTTTTGAATACATCAATGTCATCAAGATGTCATGCAGCTTGTTGTAGTCCTTTCTGTTCCAGGCAGAAACTTCAGTACAACAGTTGTCATCATCTAAGTTGCAACGAGAGAGAAACTATCAGACATGTGCTGGAGTTTTGCAGAAAGGGCGAATGGCTTAAAACAGCAGATACTATCACGTAAGATCTGCCATTGCTCAGATCAGCAAGGACGGGAAGTTCACCTGGAAATTCGTATAATGTTTTAGCAGGACCTCAACTAAAGTGGCTATCGAAAGAAAACGTATAAACAGGATGGTTTTAAATCCGACACTACATTTAGAATACGATTGCAATCAGGAGATGCAGCTAAACAAAGAAAAGAAAAATATTTATGAATGCTGAACCCCTATCCTAATGACCATTACCAAGGAGCTGTTCATGGAATGCGTTTTGGAACTTGGGAGATCTCTCCAAACTGTCTCGAATATCATTTAAAATACGAATATTTAAAATTAACCGGTGTATATATTACCCCATGCTGAAAGACTGTATGCATGTAACACGGTACCATTTAATATTACTTATTCTTAAAAGTTGCTTTTGTTAAACAAATAATTTCATTCTCTTAAAATGGCCGCGCCGTGACTAAGTGGTTAGACCGCTTGACTATCACCAAGGCGGCACGGGTTCGATACCAGGTGACCGCAAAATGAGATTTGTGGTGGACACCACGGCTCTGGGCGGCTTTTCTCCGTGTCTCTCCGCTTCCCCCCTCTCATTCCACAGGTGCTCCATCTTCATCTCAGGTATTATCAATGTCACCGCCTGCGGTGCTGTATATAACAAAAGCTTGCGTTAAACCCTACATATTTCATTTTCACTCTCTTAAATATCAATATTTCACCCACGCTCATTGAAAATTTGATATGAAACATTTAACTTACATTTAATCGAAATAATCATTCAGAAAAATTCAACGCCATAGCCAGAATTTGAACCACGGATCTCCGGCTCTCCGTGCGGTTGTTGGCCATAGTAGCTCAGTTGTTTAGAGCAACCGCATGGAGAGCGGGAGATCCGTGCTTCAAATCCCTGCTATGGCAATGAATGTTTCAGCCTGGGTCTACTCATTTTACATTTAATCGTTTTGAAGCGTCTGTTTGGCATTTTATTACGAAAATCTGCTTACAATTTAAGCTTATATATGTGACATAAAGTGCATTCTTGAGCAATATCTTACCATTTATTTAATTTGTGTTATTTCCCTAAGGTATTAAACAATTTTAATTAGCCTAAAAATATAAAAATGCTCTTGAATTAAATTTAAATCCAGTATTTCTTTTGAAACAGTCTTCTATCCGCAGTTCAAGAAAGTTTGCTGCTCCTTTACAATGTTTTCAACTATTTTTTTTACCCAATCTCCAATTTGCCCGCCTCGGTAGCGTAGATGGTAGCGTGTCTTCCTCACGTTCAAGAGGTCCCGAGTTCGAATCTCGGCGAGTTACCCATATAAGGTTTTCCTGGGCTTTCCCTTATCTTGAAAAACGAATGGCGGGTAACTCGAAGCTCTATGGATCATGAACTCATTTGAGCATCATTTCACCCATTTAATTTATCGTCCGATACGACAAAGCTGGAGGACGTAAATTGCACAAAATAACTAATTTCCCGCGCTGCATGTAAGAACAACACCTTTCCGGAATTCCTTTGATCATTCTGTAAGAGACTGGCTGAGTTTCTTTTGGGAAGTGGAGAAGCTTTGCTTTCCTTAGCCGAAAATGAGAGTATTTTTAAGAGGCAACGTTACGTAAATTGAAGCCCCAAAATGCGTGAACTGTTGTACGCACAATTTTATGAACCCGGAACACATTATCACATGTTTTCATGTACACGTGTTCCGAAAGATGAACATAAATTAGAGTAAATACAGTTTAGCGGTGTTTTTGAAACAAATGAAAAAGTCGATAGGTATTCATTGGACGTAGAATGCGGATGGCTACCCTTCGACTTTCAATTAACAGGAAGTTCTCTGATCTCCATCGTGCACGCGATTTCAATAAGTATGTCTTGTCTTTTCCAGGTAACTCTCGAGCTTGTTGAAAATTTCTCACGGCAATCCAATTTCTGGCGTTTCCTTTATATCCATAACAATCCGATAGCAATAACTTTACTGTAACTGGAATTCCCGCACGCAGGTTCTCAGTTCACGCAATTTTGGTTCATTTCTTCCTTGTGTAACTTGACCTCCAGTTGAACTCGATCCATTTGCATTCAATCAGCGTTCGACTCCAGATGTTTGGAAAGAGATATTACAGTCACAGTTCTAGATTTCCAAGATATTACTTCCTCAAAGCTTCAGTACCTCGAACTTCATTTAGATTCGTTTTATTTTGTATAATCCCATGACAGGATCCAAATTTATCTTGGGAAAAGAATAAAACATAAGTAAACAAATTGTAGTCTTAAAGGGATTCATTATACTGTTTATAATAATCTCTAAAATGATTCACTAATCTCTTCTAATCACTTCTATTTCCCTCCTGTATATAAAATCAAATTTAAAACGAAATTATACCAGAAAAAATTGTGGATTATGTATGCAACAGATACAAAAAAGTGTTATTGTAAGAATAGTTTACCAGATTAACAACAATAAGCAGAAAAAGTAATCCAAATGCAACAATGCAGATTTTTGGAAGCAAATATATCGTACGTTCCATATAAACCTGGACCATTTCAATAGGCCATAACTTTTGAAGAAATAATGGGACATACGTGCAACTTTAGGAGAATATAATACACAATTACGAGATTACTATGCACTATTTACATCTCAGAGAAAATTTGGGAAGTGTTCTCTACCAGTATCATTGGTCCCATTTTCTTCGATACGACTGTAGACACTGAAGTTTACATGGGTATCTTCTAAACATTTGTGGAACAGCTGAATGATATCAAAATTAAGAGAAGGTTATTTCCAGCAAGATGGAGCAACGTGCCATACATCTAATGACACCATGGAACTTGTAACCAGTTTATTTGATAATCGAATAATCTCTACGTTTAAACAACTTAGCAGAAACATACAACCTTTCAATCTCAGAACACAAAACTAAAAGCAATGGCTTTTAGAGTAAAGAACAACATAAGAGCAAAAATAGTTATAAACAATAAAATAATAGAACAGGTTAATAGCTTTAACTATCTAGGCTACACAGTAGCAAATAGCAACAATAATATGGAGTTGATTCAGTCAAATGTGTGGGGCTATAATAAGAACGCTAAACAGATGACATTTTATATGTTAATGGCAGCCCCAACGTTACCATACGGTTGCGAAATATGGACACTGGCAAAGAACCAACGCAAACAGCTAGAACCGGCAGAGATGAGATTTTTGAGAAGCGTGACAGGTTATAAAGGAATAGACCACGTAAGAAACGAAAAAAATAACAGCAAAGCTTTGGATTTTTAATTTAAACAGTAAAATGATAAAGAACAAACATGAATGGAAAAATTATATTTTAAGAATGGACGCGGAACGACATCTAAGAAGAGTTTTAGATTATATGCCGAAGGGAAAGAGAGATGTGGGACGCCCAGCTCTACGCTGGAAGGATCAGTAGGCTCTTGAAGAGAACGGAAAGGGTCACCCTTAAAGATGATGATGATGATGATGGTGATGATTTTTTTTATTTTGTAATTCACGTCCTCCAACGTTAGGTCATATCGGACGCTGAATGAAATGGGGGAAATGATGCTCAAATGAGCCCAGGGTCCATAGAGCTTAGAGTTACCCGACATAAGTCTTTCAGAATATAGGAAAACCCGGAAAACAGCTTATCCAGGTAACTCACCCTGGCCGAGATTCGAACTCGGGACCTCTTGAACGTGAGGCAGACTCGCTACCACCACGCTACCGAGGCGGGATGGTGATGATGATGATGATGATGATGATGACGACGATGATGATGAATAATCTCAAATGGTCTATGGCCCTCCCCCCAGATCCCCTGACCCCACCTCACTGGTTAGGCCGCGCCGTGGCTCATTGGTTAGACCGCTTGGCTCTCACCAAGGTTCGCTCCCAGGCGACCCAGGTGGACAATATGGCACTGGGCGGGTTTTCTCCGGGATGTCCGGTTTCCCCCACCATCTCATTCCACCGGTGTTCCAGCTTTATCTCATGTATCATCAGTGTCATCGCCTGCGGTGCCGTATGTAGTAAAAGCGGGCGTTACACACTACACACACACACACACACACACACACACACACACACACACACACACACACACACACACACACACTCACCTCACCGGACTTTTTCTTGTGCGGGTATCTAAAAAATAGAGTGTACAAGAATAGATCACGGACCATTGATGTTCTCAAGGAATCCATTTGAACAGAAATAACTAACATTGGCGAGGATACTCTACGAAAAACTTCAGAGAATATTGTGGGACGAGTACAAACGTGTATACTTGCTGGTGGAGGACACTTCCAACATTTTCTCTGAGATGTAGGTCGTGTAATGTAATGTCCCAATTGTGTATTATATTCTCCCAAAGTTGCACGTGTGTCCTATTATTGGTTCAAAGAAATTGTTCAGGTTTATATGGATCGCACTATATTTGTTAGATGAATCTTTTTCATCTTCTGTAAGGAATTTGCCAGTTGTGAAAGAATTCGTGGGGTACATTTTAAAGAGCAGGTGCGTAGCCTGTCCGGTTTTAAAGAACGCTACCTTAAAAGGAACGATGGTAATTTTGTGAGGTTCGATTGGAAATTCAAATTCTAAGTTAGTAGCCGCAAAACAAACTGCTTAGCTAATACTTGTCAATGGTAGGTCGATGTAAGATGAATGAAGTCACTACGTTAGCATTTTCAGGCTACTTAAGAGTAACAAGCATTGTATGCACCTTGTAATATTGCAGAAAGCCTAAGGTGTGTGTTTTAAAGGGAAGTTAATTATGTTTAGCGAAAGAGAGAAAAGTTTTGCGGAGGTTCTGGTAACTGTAATTTCTAATAATTTATAAATCAACTAATTAAAAGATACGGGAGGTACGAGATTAAAAATACGCGTAAGAGTGCTTAACACAAGTAGAAGTAAATATTGCTTTAAAAACAATTCAGTTAAAGCCAGTTAACCTTAACCAGATACAGAGGTGGACTCAGACGTTCCTTACCTAAAGGTGGAAGCCTTTGAGAGAGAAAAGCTCAGATGTCATCTAGAAGAATGTGCCACCTCTTATGCAGATTAACAAATAGCTTAAGGAACTGTAGGCATTTAATCTTGTATTCATTAGAATATAATTTATTTTAAACACATAGTTAGGTTATAATCTTATAATTAAAGCTCCGTTTGTATTTTTAATTCAAAATGAACATAAATGGTCCAATGTGTATTACTCCAAGGAAAATAATCTTAAAATAAAAAACAATAAAATATTTTTGTAAATTGAAACGATAGAGCCAGACTGAAAAGTCCAAAGCCATAGCCGGGATTTGAACCACGGATCTTCTAGTTGCCGTCCAGCCGCTCTTACCCTTGGGCTACTATGGCAAACGTGCCAACATGATATTAAATTCTCCAACTGACTCGTGTTTTTCCCGTTAAACCACTAGGAGTTTTCATAAACACATGAGACAACTACCTTAATGGCGACTTACTATGCTGTAAGTACTGTCACCCGAACGTCGGAAATTCCTATAGAACCAGCCGGCAGTAGGGCCAGGAGGGAAGCGCTGAGGCCACGCCTACCCATTTGTCTCGTGTCACTAACTGAAGGGATGATTAGGGAAACGGCGGGAGCCCTGTACGGTCTCTTTCCCCTCCCACCAGATATCTCGAAACCTCGGGATAATTGTACGCGCCGCGATGTTTCCAGAAACGACGATCTTCTCTACATAAGGTCTGTAGTTGGCGAGTCAGTCAGTTCTTGGCGAGCAGCCGTGAGGAGCGTCCAGTGAGGGAACGGACTGCGTACGTGCATCGGAGGAGTGTACGTAATTGCGAGTACAAAGTGGAACAGTAACGGACGAACTGGTGAATTGTAATTGTGTGCATTACGTAATTCTGTGTAATCGGCAAGTGTTCCGACTGTAATTCGCTGAAAATAAAGAAAATTTTGAGTGGTGCAATTGGACTTTTAATTTATCGAATCCACAAAGTTACAGTACTTTAAGGCCCGCGCGTAAGGGTTAGAGCGGCTGGACGACAGCCAGTGGTTCAAATCCCGGCTATGGCATTGAATTTTTCGGTCTGGCTCTATCGTTTCATAGTGCGTCCTACACACGGCTAGTGTGAAAGAACAATTAATTTAGATTAATTGTACCTAACAGTGGTCCGAACTATAAGCCCGCGCCGTAAAGTACTTACAGCATAGTAAGTCGCCATTAAGGTAGTTGTCTTATGTGTTTATGGGAACTTCTAATGGTTTACCGGGAAAAACACGAGTTGTGCTGATTGCACCTTACCTTTACGAGGCGTGTGCCTCATTTGTTTTGTGTTTCCCTTTTCCTCCGTGTGAGCGTGTGAAGGTTGCTTTGGTTCCTCTCTCGAACGGCTCTCCAAGCTGACGAGACAGAGCAGTCGGTGCTCTCCTTTCACAGCGTGCGCACGGTGATTTATAACTGTCTTAGCTCCCGGGTGCAGTTGAAAATCATGCAATAGCAGGTGTTAGAGTGAAGTTATAATGTGTACAAAGTTTAACTTTCGAGGAAGTTTTAAGTGTAATTGTGCAAGTAAGCTTTCAGTGTGAATAAGAGATTTATTAAAGCTTTTAAATTATCAAAGTGGCTTGTATAATTGTACCTTAGCCTCCGGATACAGTTCAGAGTCAGTTGGAGAATTTCATCTCATGTTGGCCATAGTAGCTCACGGGTTAGAGCGGCTGGACGGCAACCAGAATATCCGTGGTTCAAATCCCGGCTATGGCATTGAATTTTTCAGTCTGGCTCTATCGTTTCATAGTGCGTCCTACACACGGCTAGTGTGAAAGAACAATTAATTTAGATTAATTGTACCTAACAGTGGTCCGAACTATAAGCCCGGACCTTAAAGTACTTACAGCATAGTAAGTCGCCATTAAGGTAGTTGTCTTATGTGTTTATGGGAACTCCTAGTTGTTTACCGGGAAAAACATGAGTCAGTTAGAGAATTTAATGTCATTTTGGCACGTTGGCCATAGTAGCTCACGGGTTAGAGCGGCTGAACGGCAACCATAAGATCCGTGGTTCAAATCCCGGCTATGGCATTGAATTTTTCGGTCTGGCTCTATCATGTCATAGTGCGTCCTACAACACGGTTAGTGTGAAAGAACAATTAATTTCCATTTTTATAAATTATTTAATAATAACATAATCTAAACAAACATATTAAAATTAAAAGTTATATATGAGAAATTCTTATATTACATGAACTTAACCCAAATGTTAAGTTATAGTGTTAATACATGTTCATGGAAGAAGAATAGATTGGTAGAACATTTAGGCACAGGTTGTTGAGGACCTGTGAAGTGATAGTGTATATGTACGAATGTGTGAGCGCACGAGTGCCACCCACGAAGTGCCCTGATCCACTTTGACAACATACAGCTGGCCTGACCAACCAGTCAATATTCCCAACCACTTATTAATCATGCTCGTGGGCCTCATAAAATGCACACTGTCAATGATTATACACGCTTAGCGGCTTCTCTTTCTAAAGCGACCGCCTGAATCGTTTTGTGCGCGCTCCATTATATCAAATTTAGCAAGTTCCCAGCGGGAAGCACTCGGTCGTGTCGTGGTCCACATCAGACTCAAGGGTGAACTGCCCAAAGCAATCATATATATACTTTATATCTTAGCAACTTTTTTACGGGTAGTTTCATAAATTAAGGGTGAAATTAAAAGTCTTGTAAATTCTGTGATGATTTAAGTCCTGTCTATACTCTAAACTACATGCAGCAACCTTCCTGTGGCAAACATATCACAGAAGGGTTATACTATATAAAACCACCACAGAAATATAAGAGGAAGTTTAGGATATTAGATATAGCTTTATAAGATGTATATAATTCTAAGCCTACTGATCTACTTGTATACAGTGATTTCATTAACAAATATAGGAGTATTTCTCTACAACACAACTACTGAAATTTAAGAGAAAATTTAAGATATTAGATATCGTTTCATAGAATACATATTTATTTCTAAGGCCACTTGTTTACTTTTATACTTTTATAGGATTACTTCTCTAATTATATCATACTCTAATTAATATTACATAATTATTTTTTAAAATAATCAGCGAACTTAATAACAGAGAGAATAATTAGAATCTCATGAACGTCAATTCATCGTCATAAAATTAATTTTCTTCATTTTTATGACAAATTCCTTAATTTATAGCAGAAAATATCATTTAGGACAAAAGTGTTTCAAGTCAATACCGCGGAAGAAAAATCTGTTTATATTCGTATTTTCTCTAGCTCCATAGAATGCCATTCCTCCATGTTCAAACTTGCTAAGGAGTGTTCAGTCCTTCAAGCTGAATTATTAGTAATTAATGAAGCAGTGAAATTGTGCAACAACCTACAATGTACCGCTCGCCTTTACAGTAACTCACAGGCAGCAATTGTAGCTTTGACAGATACAAACAACAGCAGTCCTATTACAGCTGAAATAAGAAATCAATTACTAAGCAGTTCTCACCTGTGTATTTCATGGGTCAGAGTGCACCTGGGGACTGCCGGAAATGAATGTGCAGATGAGCTTGCAAAGAGAGCTGCGATGTCAGATCTTCCAGAAATTTACACTCTATGCCCTATTTCTTATGTGAGGCAAACATTAAAGGAGATTATCATCAACGACTGGAATGAATACTGGTTGAAAACTGATTGTGGTGCTGACGGTTCTGACAGACATAAATGTAAATTCGTTAATCCTAACTATGTTCTCACTCAATTATTAACTGAACATTGAAAATTTTCAGCTTACTTATTTCGATTCAAAATCAAATCCGCATCTGATTGTATTTGTGGAAATCACCTTCAAGATGTCCCTCAAATTTTGATTGCCCATTTTTCTGTTTTGGAAGATACGAACTTGAATTATTGCTTCAATCCTTAGGTTACACTTTTTCAAAACCACTTACACATATTTTGATGAATTACAAAACTAATTAATATTTTATGGCTTTCTTAAACAAAATATTTCTCAAGCTATAGGATTCATCTTGATGTTTACTGTTTGTCAGCTTGATATTGAATTTTGTTATGTTTTTGTAAATTGTATTATATTCATAAATTTGTAAACTATATTCCTTATATACATTTGGGTAAAACAGCAATCAAAAAATTGGATAATAAATAAATAAAAGCAAGCATATATAAGTTACCCTCCTTATCAGTGACACACATTTTCAAAAAGAAACCTCCACTAAATTACCATATTCCAGAGTGTGTAGGAATTCTCTTTTCTTATAAACTAGGCATAATATACAACATAAAATGGCAGAATCAATATAGTTCTCAAAAAATGTATTCAAAGTATAAGTACTATGCATAAAAAACAAAGTAAAAACGAAACTTAAAAGACTGCACAAAACAAACAAATAAAAATTTAAGTGTTGAAAAACTTCACAAATGGTTAAATGAAGTAAAATATAAGTTATATCTGATAAATGGATTTTCCATTTCTAATGATTGTTTTAGAATTTGGAATGTAATAATAATGATCTGAATATGCCTAGTACTTCTTCTAGCCATGATAAATGCACGCATTCCTTACATATTATGCTGAAAACCTCAACAATTGTAAATCTTAATGTCCCTTCCCCATTCTGTCCATGTTGCATTATTCACAATACAGTACTTCTAGGATTGATTTCAAATTAATCTATAAGAGCTCATATACCAGTATATTATAAAGAATTGTCAAAGTATTTAAAGTGAGACATATTCTATATTAATTATGAGTAGCTGACGTGTTTTAATATGTATAAGAGTACATACTCAGACTCGTAGATATTCACATTTTTCTCCGTAAAACGTTTTTTCAACCATCGTCGTGGTCTTCTACAGCAGGCCATGCTGCAGCATGAAAAACAAAAAAAAAAAAAAACGTTTTACGGAGAAAAATGTGAACATCTACTAATCTGCACATCTACTACTCTTATACAAATTAAAGTTTGTCAGCTACTCAGAGCTCAGTTGGAGTACCTTTTATGCACGACCTTGTACGTAAATGAAAGAGAAATGATATGTAACTGAGGGTACATAAACCTCAGAGGTGGAAATGCACGTCACTTTAACAGAAAATGATCGGGATAGTAGCCAATCAAATAGATATTTAAATCCGCTTCTACTACAATGTAGGCATTAAAAGATCAAAATAATGTAGGATATGATAATGGTAAAAACCAGTACTCAATATTTTGAAGCACAACTGAACTGGTTATAGTTTGTAAGTAATACTCGTGTTAAATTACACTAAGGACCTACGGTTTTTGGTAAAGCATTTTACCTTTTGACCCCTTGATTATATATTACCATATTTTAGGTATATGTATTAAGCAGGTTAAAATACCAGTACTTTACTAATTTATAAAATAAAGAATATATATATATACCGTAATAAAATCAGGTATTGTAGAAATATGCACAAAACTTCAAGATTGTTAATATTATTGGTAAAATTAATTACATAGACTAATGCACTTAAGTGTACAATAATTTTTTACAGTTTTTAGGTTGCCTGTATTCGGGAAATTGCTTTGATTGTGTGGTATTTTAGTTGTATAAACACTAATACAAGTAACAGTAACGTAGTTTATGTGGCTAACAGGTAGTTATAAATAGTTGTTTAAAATAACATAACTCCACTGATGTTTCTGCAAAGCACTTTGTTGTATATTATTCCGTACTTATTGTTCCACTCTTTCCTTTGTAAGAATTATGCACTGCAGTTTTTCTTTACCTTGTAGTGTAGGTATTCTTTATAAAAATATATGAGTATCATTTGCTTACTCTTTCTGGCTCAAGAACAAATATTAAGCAAATGAATTGATTTGACAGCTACAGGAAACCATGTGGAGATTTCAATGAGCGGTTAAGAAGGAATCGGTGTTACATTTTCCCCCGCATGCCGATGTGATGTTGTTTATGAGAACCTGTCTAATCCAACTTTCATTGAGGGCGGGGTGTCACCACTCTGATTTGTTAAAACAGGCTTAGGTCAGCTGTTCGCACTTGGCAGTAACAATGGAAAGTTGCCTCGACAACACGCACTTCAGCCGACAAGTTATAGAGTTCCCTACACTTGCCGAGCATTAGTGGGTTTCTCACTTCTTAAAAGGCGTGTTTAAACTATTTCAGAGACATGGCGTCTAATGTGCACTAACTTATGCTAAACGTTAGGCATTAGAAATTAGATCAAGATTATTGTTTGAATTTTCAGGCGTGATTCTTATTGGCAGCAAGTAGAGGAAGGCTCAATGATATAGAGCAGGAAAGTGAAACACTACTAGCATTATTTTAACCAAAGATATTAGTTGCACGACTCCGCGACAGTGTCCTCTCTAAGACAGTTCCATTAGTGAAACGAGTTTTCTTCAAGCTAGGGATTTCCGTGGTCTCTATGGCAGCCCATCAACTTCGCTTTATATCTTTTTCTTGGGCTCTTGGCAGCTGCAACACTGGTCGCAGTATATGTTAGGTGTCCTGCTCCTTGACACTCTCGTTATATGAGAGCTTACTGTAAAGAGGTACCTAATTAAGATATACTTAATCGAATGTCCGAAATAGCGAATGAAAGCCAAGCCCGAAAGAATAGTGTCCACTTTAGCTAGAATAGACCCGAGTGTAGGGTGTTACTGTCTCCTATATCAGTTTCACATGCACTATTTCACTAATTCCTGTATAACATTAATAAGCCAGCTCGCAAAGTATAGAGTTCTGCATTTTAGAAACATCTCTTGTTATTTCTAATATAAAAGCATTTTATTTAGACTTACCTGCGTTCCCTTAACTATTTAGAGGAATTGAAAGGAGCATGTATATCGATGCATGGAAGGAAAATTAAAAAACTGAAACATCTGTAAGTCATCTAAAAGTGATAATTTGGGGTAGATAAAAGCCTGAATAAAATAATGAAAAAAGAGAACAGTAAATTATGTTTCTTTCTTCCTGTAAAAGGATTTCACACATACTTTATGGGAATAGTTGGAAACTTTTTGAATGAATTTAAAATGGAAAGAATTCCGTTTTCTTAGGCCAATTTTTACATTCAAAGAAGTGGCAAAATAATTAATATATTATCTGTTAACACGGCAAATCAAAATTATGTAATTTTTAATTACACTGGGCAACAATGAAAATGTTTCGGGCTTAAAAATAGTGAATTTACATGTATTTTCATGTGCTGAATTCAAAAATCGCCATAAAAGTGCTGGATTAGCTCTTTTTTGAAGATAAAGTGAAATTTCAGTTTTTAGAGTGAAGATTTTAAATTTGGGGGATTTTTTTTGGGAGTTGGCACACCTGTCAAATACCAAAACACAATCAGGGAGAAATTTTGGAAATTAAGTGATGCAAAAGTTAAGGAAGGCATTTTTGTCGGACCACAAATAAGAGAACTTGTAAAGGATCCTGATTTGACCAACTTTTGGAGGGGAAAGAAAAGGAAGCATGGGAAGCCTTCAAGGGTGTTGTTCATGGATTTTTAGGCAACAAAAGAGATGACAGCTACAAGCATTTTGTGACAGTGCTCCTTCAAAAATACCGTAATCTGGATGCAACATGTCCTTTAAAATCCATTTTCTCCACTCCCACCTAGAATTTTTCCCTCCTAGTTGTGGAGCTGTTAGTGATGAACATGGGGAGAGATTCCATCAGGATATTTCTGTTACGGAACAAAGATATCAGGGCCGTTGCAATGAAGTAATGCTTGCGGATGACTGTTGGTCTTTGTATAGGGATTCTGCGGAACTCCATCACAAGAGGTAGGCTAAAAGACGTAGTCAATAGGCCACCACATGATTCTCTTCAGACACGACTATCTGCGAAGTATTTTTCCAGCAATTTAGAACTCTTGGCATGTAATTACCAGTTAAACAAATCAAATGCACCTTCATTGTTAGCATGTAATTAAAATGTGCCATTTTCTCTCAAACCGTTAATATGTAATACTTCCACCTTGTGTATATCATAGCAACTAGAGCTAATAAAAATTTTTCATTGTCACATTTGTTTTTCTCAACCCAAAATTAGTAGGAATTGCCTCATGAAGTGCTAGAAACATTCAAAAATAACATTTTGTTGCCCAGTGTTATTGATCTTTCACAATGATTAACTTAACCCGAGATAGCCCTAAGAAGGCCAAGGCCTACCAACCCGACTGCCGGCCTCACGCCCACTTACGCATGCCAGAGGTGGGCGGTCATGCAACTGATGTGTGAAGGAGATGTGGTCAATATCTCTGCATCCCCCAGCCCGAATGTTGATTTTCGTGACCAGGGCCGCTTACCTATCGTAAGTTCCTCACTTTTCTCACCATGCTGAGTGGGCACCGGTCCTATACACGGACCTAAAATCCACACCCCAGGGGTAGGATCGAACCCGAGCCGATTTCCGTGGTAAGGGTCAAAGGCATGCTGCCTTAGCCCGCTACGCCACAGCGCAGGACTTCACAATGATTAGGGCTGCAAATACTACTCAGATTAAGGGAGTGCCAAACTGAAGTTAAAATAATTTTTGTTTTCCCCTTTTGATATTATAAATACTATATTAATGATATAGGCGAAAAAGAGCCACAATGGACATTTTACTTATATTTAAATATGCAGTTTTTCAAAACTATGTTCAAATGTTCCACGCAGCGCAGTTTTCATGCTCTCTTCAAACACTATTCATTACGTTCCCAAAACATAAGCAGCTAAATGATTTATATAATGCTTTCTTTTTTTACAGCCTTTGCTTTCTAATTTTAAAGCTCTATAAAATTTCAAAACACTTGATATTTCAAATAACAGTATTTAGAAGTGTGTACCCTTCTTTAGAACTAAGGCTAGTAAAACAAAATTGTGCCTTATAATCAAGTAAATGACAGTGAATTTTATAAAACTGTTCTTTTTAAAGTTGTGTTGGGTGCAGTGTTTCTCGCAAAGTAATAAAGTTCAGCTTTAAAGTTTAAGACCTAGAAAGCCAAAGGAGATGCTCCACTGAAATTTAAAACAATATTTGTTTATGTAAGACATAATTAAAATAACATTTTAGGAAAATGCTGTGAAATGGTATGAAATCACATGTTAATACAGCATTCCCTTAAAATAATCCAGGGCCCTGGACCTGACCTCAACAGCGGAACTTCGTCTATTCATACCAAAACGTACCATAAGCTACAGTAAGGAGTAAAGGGTCATATTCATATTAGACTATCTTGGAAAATGTGTAGTGTTTAACACCCGCTTTTACCACATACGGCACCGCAGGCGGTGACACTGATGATACATGAGATTAAGATGGAGCACCGGTGGAATGAGATGGCGGGGGAAACCGGAGGTCCCGGAGAAAACCCGCCCAAGCGCCGTGTTGTCCACCACAATTCTCACTTTGCGTTCGCCTGGGAACGAACCCGGGCCGCCTTGGTAAGAGCCAAGCGGTCTATAGCTTTTAACCTCCCATACCTGCAGCCCTACCTGTTAAAACCTGCAACCCTTAACCCTAGAGCCCCAGATCATACCTCAAGACCTAACCTCTAAATCCCACAGCTTTCAAGCTCCAGACCAACAGACTTTACCTAAGAAACCCTGCAGTCCTTAATCCTAGAGTGCCAGATCATACCTCAGGACCTAGCCTCTAAATCCTACAGCTCTCAACCATACAGACCAACAGACTTCACCTGTGAAAACTCTTAACCCTAGAGCCTCAGATCATACCACAAGAGCTAACCATTAAATCCTATAGCTATTAACCTCCCATACCTGTATCCCTACCTGTTAAAAGCTTGCAACTCTTAACCCTAGAGCCTCAGATCATAGCTCAAGACAAGCCCTGATCATATCTCAAGACACAGCATTATAAGTTACAGCAAATTAAGAGGATTGACTACCTGCCTAAACACTGTCTAAATCCACTAAACATACAGATTGCGCATGGCCGCCATCTTTCTCTTTTGGGTCTGCGCTGGAACACTCACTGAGCCACGGCGCGGCCTAGACTATCTTGGAGATTAATTTGGTTCGAACCAAAGGCAATCTAACTTTTTGGTATTCATAGACGATAAAAAGCCTGGGACAGTAAAGCCGTGGAACAGCACGGAGCATGCGCGCATGCGCGAGTTCCATAGAGTGCTAAACAAACCACAGTGTACTTACTCTCTGTGGTAGTTTCACAGTTGTTTCTTAATCATTCTTACGGTTGTTGCTACTGTTTGGGGTTCGGTAACAAAGCTTGGTATGCTGTGAATATGGATAATATGAAGAAGCGTGATATTAATTGGTCGGAGGCAGACCAATGTTTTCTCAAGTCCAAAAAAGAATTGACATTATAGAAAATAAATCCCTGTCGACGAATACAAATATGGGAAAGGAGGAGGCATGAAGGGAAAATAATAATGAGTTTGCTGATAATGCGGCTTACTGATGCCTGACTAATATCGTGCAGGTCAGCAGTGTTGTCTTGATATCCTCCTCTTGCATAATACGAAGTGCTACTAGGATTTGGGTGTCAATGGCCTCGGTTGTCGTCCTTGACATACAGGTTAGGATGAATTACCTCTATCAGCTTTCTGGCATTCGCTTTATGGAACCTGTATCTGCTTTTGAAGTTTAGGTCATCGTACTTCGCAATGATTTCTATTATTGGTAGATAAGTTTTCCTCCGTCGTCTTATTTCACAGCTGCATTCATCACTTCATTGTCGTCCATGCTGCAAAGATAGTCAGTCTTTAATCTACCCCTCTGAGGCGGATGAAAATTTGAGCCGGACCAACGTCTTTGGTTCCCGGACTATCGCTAATCCCGGTTTATGAGTAAGAAAATCGATGGTCCACCGTTGGTCCACCGGAAGTAGCAAGTTGTTCCGGACCAAGTCTGACTATGAATATGGCCCAAACCTGTCTACAGTTATTAATTGTCCTTCCATTGAGTGAAGTAACTCCTCGGTAACTTACGAAGCTTACATTCAGGAGGTTCCAAGTCCAGTTTCCATCGACGTCCACTCTAGCCTTCCGTTTTCCGTGGTTTTCCCTGCCTCATCGGCAAATACCACGATTTTGTTACAAGCATCTTTCTCATTCCGTTTTCCTCTTGTTTCTACAGGTTTGATATTAGGTTTAGTGACACTACCGGACGAATGGTGGGGATGCATTATCGTTTCAATGAGTCCTCCCTGATATTAAAGAACTTTGTCGATGGATCGTCTATTATACTTTCTCCCTTTCTAAATAGATTCATCAGTAAGAAAGGTTTTCGAGCCTGAAGCTTTGAATAGATTTCTCTGCGTCTCTGAGGCCCATTGTTCTTTCACCTCAGTACTTCTTCGTAAGAGTTGGTAACCTCAATAGAGATATGTAGATCGCCGTAGATCCTAAAACCAATCCTGATTGTTCTTCCTGAGATACCGAAATTTGGAAAGGTAGAATGAATTTGATAACTCTTTGTGTTTGACCGGAAATATATGAGTCAGATGGGTAGTTTAGCGACATGCTGTCATGGTAGCTCAGTTGGTTAGAACAACAGCACATTTCCCTATGATTTCAGGTTGATTCTGTCTTTCTTTAATGTAATCCTTTAGGGTATAAACATAGACTGATCTAATGGTGATAACCAAGTATAGAATCATTAGTTCATGTTTGTTTGAAATAATTTTTATTAGAAATATTTGGGTATAGTAAATACATATACCTTAATACATCGTGAGAATTCTTTCTAACTTAATTTTATGCTTTCAAAGTCATTAAAATAAATCTTCTGAGGTTATCAGACAAGATATATACTTGAACCCTCTCTCAAACATTCAAGAAAAATATTTTTCTCATCTTCATGGATTCAGCATATGGATAAGTTTTGACAAATTTAACATAATTTCTGTAAATGAATATCTGATAGCCCGAAATTTCTTTCCATTTCATAACCATAAAATGCCAAGTCTAATAATTTTTAAGGTAATGTGATCGAAGACCTAAAACATATTATAGCCACACCTTTAACCATTTAACTGTCTTTTCATTTTCTTAAAAAAAATATTAGGGTGATCTTCAGTCCAGTAGGGAAAATAAGCTCCACTCACTAAACGGCAACACCTGAGAGTTAAGTTATTCAAAAATATTTAATAGCCTATCTTGATGTTAACATTTCTATATCTCCGTAGTTTAACTTCTGCGGACAGTAATATAAAGTTGTTTTATTCTGGGAGGTCGAAGTTCATTCGGGGCGAATTCCCAAGCTGGCCTTCCCCCCGCGGCGCGCGCGCGCGTTTGCCCACCTCCGCCCATGGTGCACGTTACTTTGCTTTATGGGAGTAATAAAAGTTTGTTATCACCATAAGCCAATCCGACCCTGCCTTGTCCTTAAGAAGACAGCCACGTAAACATATACACTTTATTCTCTTTGTCACTTTATGACGATTCTCGTACGAGACGTCGCCCATGTCAACCAAGACTTTTGTTTCTTGTAAATACACACAAAGGGTAAACGCCCTTGGGGCATTATGGCTTTGCTTTCAACACTCTGAAACCAGTGTTGCCATATTTAGCATTCAATTAATGTAATTAATGACAGTGCTCACTTATGACTAATACTTCATATTAATTGTCGAAAATATACATGTCGTGTAAATAAAGCAAGATTACGTGTTTCTTATGAGAAAGACAAACTGTTTCACCTTTACATGTTTCCTACCTATATCTTTAAGGGTAAATTTAAATCCACTCGCTCCCACCAGCGTTAACACTGCTAAATTCAAAATTTCCCCAAGGGATTTTGATTAAAACGATTCCAGTAATGAGCTTTATTAATACAAAGTTACTTTATATTTGCTAAATTTTATTATAAATTTAAATATATTTATATTTCGGTGTATGTTCTCATTTTATAGTATATATATGAGACAGCAAAAAAAAAATTAGAGAACTCAAATAGTTGGTGGGCAGAGATAGGAGGAATTATGAAAAAAATAGGAATGGGAGATATATGTAGATTAGAGGAAAGGAATACATGTGATGTGGGTAAATTAGTAAACTGCAGAATCGAAGATATAGAAAGACAAGAAATATGGGGAAGTCTAGAAAATATGAAATCATTACAATTTTACAAGCAAATAAGAAGAAATTCGGGACGAGAAGTATATGTAGATTACTGCAATAGACAAGAGAGAGAAGGGTTAGCTTGGATGAGAACAGGAATAATATTTCTAAGAGGGATAAGAGGTAGGGAAAAGGGAATTTGTGAGTTGTGTGGGGGAAAAGAAAGCATAGAACACTATGTAACAGAATGCGAGGAGGTTGCAATACGGAGAAAAAAGGTTTGGGAAGAAAAATGGGAGAAAGTAGAGAAGAGGATAGTAGCTATAAGAATGTTAACGTGCAGGGAGGAAAAGAAGATAAGAAGTACTGGTGAATTCTTGCAGAAAGTAAAAGTAAAATGGTCAAGAAATGTAAAGAATATAAGAAAGGAAGAGGAGGAGGAAGAAAGGGACTAATTAAGCAACAAGGAGGCATTGAGGTTAAGATCTACCTGACAGAGCAGAAGACCAGGGTGTCATGTAAGCCAAGGTAGCAACAAGGTAAAGACAAATAAATGTAGCCAAAAGTTGTAAATTGTAAAATTTTGGAATATGCCCAATTTATAGTATATATAGTTTTGTCCCTTCTTATTGCATTACGTTTTTACCCATTATCATACAATGTTAAAGAAAACACAAATTGCCCTCATTTTTCTTCTTAGTGTGTTTTGACACTTCTTAATCTGGATGTCACAAAGCTCTACCTCTGCCTCATACTGGACAGAAAATTAACCTGGAACCTCCATATCACATATTTTCTCAAGACTAAGACAACGAATCCAACAAATCAAACATATAATGCACTCAAAATTGCCTCTTGCAGTACCATATAAACGCATTCTATACAACTCATTTATCAAACTTATTGGCAATATGGTTGCAACATCTGGGACCTTACTGCAGCGTCACAAGTAAAAAGAATCCAAGTAATCCAAAACAAATACCTAAGATTGACCACAGGTGACCCATGATATGTTAGCATCACCACACTTCACAGGGACCTGAACATACCAGAAGTGATGGATGTCATCAGAACAAGCTACACCAGACTACATCAAACTCTTGTCAATTATCCAATTGCACTACTACAAGACATTTTCCTACACCCTCCTCCACAACCGCAAAATAGAAGACTAAAAGGAAAACGACACATTGACCTGCTCATTTAATTTCATTTGTTTTGTATGTATGATAAAGTGTTATTTGTAATTATAATACGTTTGTTAATATTTAAATGTAACTGATGTAGAACTGTTATTGAACAGCATCCTAACACATACTTCAAGTGATGTAACATTACTCTTGCTCACAACGAGGGCTGCTCAGTATAGAATATTCACTTTTTTTTGACAACGTACCTTTACTCATCCTCATAAATTTGATGGTCCTTCTCAAAATAGCATCTCCGCAGCCTTCACCACTGCTTCTGATGATGGCTAATGCCTCCACGAAGGCGTTTTTTCAAGTTAGGGAATAGAAAAAAGACAAATGTGGGTAAAACCGGACTATAGGGAGGGTGAGGAATGCACTTCACGTTGATGTTTGCAAGATATTCAGCAACAACTTTGGCAATACACAGCCGTGCATTATCGTGGTGCAGCATCCAGCCTGCTTCATGGAAATGTGGTCTTTTGAGCCTGATATGGATTGCAATGTTTTCAGGATATCCCTGCAGTATTGTCCAGTTACTGATGTGTGTGCAGGTACAACATGCTGATAAACCATTCCATGAATATCAAAGAATGAGATGACCATTACTTTCCCAGCAGAAGCAACCATTTTTGCTTTTCTGGGTGTTGGTGATGAAGGAGATTTCCACACTGAGCTTTGCTGTTTGCTCTCAGGATCAAAATGATGTATCCAAGTTTCATCAGCAGTGATTACGTTTGAAAGAAACTCCGGATCTTCCTCTAACATCGACTTCAACTGCGTGTTACATCCATTGCAGCGGTAGGCGATACTGAATATGTCTGATCTTGCCTGGTTCTCATAGGCGGGAACCAGGAGTACCAACAATGAAACTACTACGGCGTGTTTGTTTCAGATTAAGCTAACAGAATATAATAAGATAGTGCTAAAATTATGACCGTATGGTTATTCTTTATTGAACAGCCCTCGTATAAGTACCATAATCTATCTGGATACAATAAAGTTTTTCGACATTAAAAAATGTTTTAAAATTCTCTTTTTCTTCAAATGATACCAAAAAGAGAAATTGTTTCATTCTACTCAAAAGCTCGATATACGAAATTCCCATGAAATATACTTTGAATTCCAGTGAATTAATTTTATTACCAAACTTGGTAAAGTATACATATTCAAGTATCTCTGTAATGTTGAAGGATGACTAATGATAAACAGTTTCTCTCACGCACTTCCTTTAAGCAAACTTTGCACATTTTCATCTCTCTGTTAGTAGCATAATGTCTTTGCATTCTCAGTAAATTTTCTGTGAAAAGCTTTTAGGTATACAAGAATGTATTACCAAAAACTTGTATTTCAAATAATAATCTTTGTGATACTAAATTTTTCCAAGATATTCTCTACTTGAATGTTTCATAATTTTAAGCAGAAAATAAGTGCTTGCGAGTGAATATTCTTTTGCTCACACGGGTTCACGTGCACAGTCCCTTTGCTAAACAGTTGACTCTCGTCTCAGACTCTAATTTGTTCTTGTAACCCTAAAACAAAAGTGTACATCAAAACTATTTGTTGTGAAAATTTATCATAAATAATAGACGCAGGGAGAGAAATTTCAGCTCTTACAGAATAATATAAATAAGACAGATAAAGATGGCATTTTTATGTATATTTTCCCCATAGATAGGTATTTATGTGCTAAGTCTCCTAGTTCAGAATAATATTCTGTGTAAATATCTAAAAATTTTGATTGCTAAAGTAGTTGTTCTGCACACGTGGCTATAAAATCAAGTTGGAATGATTGATGGATGGGTGCTGTCTCGCCGCTTTCAAATCGCATCTTCATCTTACTCTTCAGTGGGACCGAAATCATAGCTCTGGTAGTACTATGAAGTGAAAACAAAAGGTTCTGCTTCCCTTCATGGTTACCTGTGGATTGTATATGATCGTAACTAAGAAAATGGCAATTGCTGAATCTCTGTGGGAGGTATCATTGTTGCAGGAGTGGCACTAGAGTCGTTGTAATGGAGGTGTTAAGCGACAGGTGGTAATCTGATCTCATCGTCTGTGGGGGGCCATGACACTGCGGGTGTCGCATCTATGTGGTCACCAATTCGGTGGGTGTGAGTTTATAGGGCGAATTAAAAGCTATGGGCGTCCATCGCAATAGCGTCACGTGCCATTACTGTAAACAACATGCCGAACATGTGATGTCAGGCAGTTTGGCTATACAAACATCGTTAGTTATGTTTTCAGGAGAAATGGCACCCCTACAGAGACCATATAAAATTTGATGTGTCTGTCCATTTGAGTCTTCTTCTTCAAATCATGACAGAGATACAGGATTTTTTCTGGGGTCTACGTGATCTTTTGAACCTCTATGTGCACCTACTGATGCAAATACCTTCACGTAGCCATAGGGGATTTATCTATGCAGATAATAAAACTGTAAACCTTTCACATCAAAATGGCCCACCAAGATTATGATTCCTGCTATGTGACATATCACAGGTTCCACCTAGAAAATACATACACTTACTTTCCCAAAACACATTGGAGAGGTGTAAAGTTACCTGGATTTAAAACATTCATACGTCTCGCTTATTACGGAGTTTTCTGCAAAAAAATGTGGTAATGAAAAATTTTATGCAGCAAGCTTTTTACACGCTTTATTACTTACGTTTGTACAGGATGCATATTTAAGGAGTTAGTCGCTGTCCATTACTGTTATTTGATGACGAAAACTTATTACCAGAACAATATCCCATAAAAAGCAAAATTACAGATCACGAATTTCTGTTCTATAAATGTCGTATCAAATCTGTACGACATAGATAGAGGAAGAACTAGTGAACAGAATGTCCATGGTGTAGAGTTATCAGGACCATCTTTCATGGTTGAGGTTTTCTTTTCATTATTTTCTGTCCCCTCATAATTAGCAAATGTCAGGTACATACCTCATGTTAGATCCAGAACGCTACGTGCCAAATTTACTTTCCTTAATTTAATTGTATATTATCTGCAGTGTGCCACAGCTATCGAAATATTAGTAAAATCAGGCATTAACCACTACTACATCATATGATTTTCTCTAATCGCTTCGCTAGAGGAAGACTTACTAAAGCTAATTATTTTATTCAACTTCTTGCTATTACAAATAAACCTTCATTTCCTCTTGTAGAAGTAATATTGATACAGTAAGTAAACGCGATAGTCAGATTTTTTCAAGACGGCTGCTGTTAGATGCATTTGAATGCCTAAACTTTTTCTATTAACATGAAAAGAAAGAATGAAGCTGACCACTCATAAAACATTGTTGATCACTTAAATCGTCCTGCATTGTCCTTATCATTTTTCATCCAGAAGGAAAGATGCTATAAGATCGCTCTTACAATATTCGATTAACATGATGTAGGTAGAAAATGTATTTCAAAAGTGAAAAGAGAAAGAAGGGTGTGTAAATGCAGAAAATTAAATTTTTATTTTATAAGAGAGTACTAAATCTAACTTATCGATAATATTATGTGTTTACATTTATATAGAATATAAAATTCTTAAAGAACATATGCATTAAAGTTATATATGAACAAACGTCGTTTGAAATATGCAAATAAGAAATATATATCTGCATGTTCATAGAAAATACAAATATGTATATAGATTCCCCTGTGGATCAAAATTTAACAAATTGATATAAAAGCTTACTATAGGTAGAAGACACCTCTCAGTTTTATTTTATACTTAAACGGGGATGTTATATTATGAATCTTATAGTTCTCGTGTCTGCAATGCACTGTATTGATTGTAAATGTAATATTACGTAATGCGTACAACAGATATTTATTTAATAGCCTTGTCAAGAATTATAACAATTATATGTCACTTCGAAACAGTACAGTACTTTTTACAGAGCTATTCAAATGCTACAGTGAGGATAATTTGTCATTCAAAATACTTTCCTTAACATTAAAATAGCTCAGATAATTTTACTGCGTGGCAGTTTTGAAAACATTGAAATTCAAAGGATTATTACTAAATGCATTATGGTTTCGTATTACACACATTTTATGAAACAAGAATGATGTTTATTAAGTTTCTAAACAAAGAGAGACGATTCGTTGTACATGAAGGGAAAGACAGAAGGGTAAGAGTGAGAGAAAGGGAGATAGCAACTGAGAGTTTGGGAGAGAAAAGTGACAGTTGAAAAATATGAAACTGCTAGAGGGAGATGAAGATAAAGGAAAGAGTGTAAGAGAAGATCTAGGGAGGGAAGGAGGAGTGAGAACGGGAAGGTGAGTATTTTTATGAGTTTTCCTTGCTTTGACATTATTTAAAATGGATTAAGGTATTAGGCACACAATTGACACAAAATAGTTGTATTTGAAAGCTTCCAAATGCTCACCAAAGAGTTGTGTTTGATTAAACAAATAATTGGATTTTTTGACGAATGTAAGTGCTACCATTTAATAACTGGTTTAAGAATCTTGGTGGGAACATAACTTCGTTAAGGCCAGAATGAATATTCTGCTAACAAATGACATTAAAAAAGGACTGAATAATAAATGTAACACAATCAATAGTGAGGGCAAATTTCTGACGCCCTTTCGTTCCATAGCAGTGGGAAAGAAATCAACTCTAACGAACAATAAGACTATCACATTTATAATCACTTCATTAAAAGTTTTAAACTTGTTTCATTTCACTTATCTGCAGTGCAAAAGAGACTGTCAACCAGTAGATGCTGGCTAATGATAGGCATGTAAACGATCATAAAATGGTTATTAAAGATACTCATATTTTTACCTGCAATAAATTTAAATTAAATCATTTAATCTTAATAGAATTTGTCTGAAGAAGTACGCGTTGAAGAACAGAAAATGCTTTTCTTAACTTTTTTTGCATGCTGTACATCATTTGTATCCTTAATTAAGAAAGATTCTAAAACGACAACGTTTTAATAGACTTTATATATAACCAACATTAATCAGAGTTTGACATATGCAAAGGCACTGAGTTTGGACTGCACTGGAATACCTCTAAAGAGGAGGGGCTATACTAAATGGAATAAATTATATTAGTGACAATCAGGTTTGTAATGCACCATACATCATTATCGATAGGATTTTTTGTCTTCCACTTTCTCGATCTCCAAAATCCAATTCTCTTAACTCTATTGCCTTTCATGAGAATCCCACATATTCCTCTAAGTACTTCTCACAACTTCAAACAGTGTGGTATTACATGTTCATTGTAAGAGAAGTGTTGTGTGGAAGTTGATGAAAATTAAATATAATATTTGAGAGTGTTTTTCTGGAATGAAAGAAATACTTAAACGTGTACTACAAAAAATGAAAGCGATATATTTTCAGCACCTTCTATGCAAAACAATAGATAGTTTTAGTATGTGATCAATGATGTCTTTGTCCATGTATGTTCCTCTATATTTAAGCTCCATAATTCACTCCAGTTTTGTAAAATGTTAGTGTAAGGAAGGCGTCAAAAATACTAATATATGCCTATAATGTATTACATTGAAATATGATGTATTGCGGCACTTTCAAGCACAATGGTTTAAAATGGTAAACAAATTTCATCTGGCATTTCTGACTTGAGTATGAAATTTGATATACCTATGTAGTATCTCGCTGTAGTCTTAAGGATTACAAGAAAAAGTAATAAGAGAGCAAATTAAAACATTTAATTTAAATGAGAAATTGAGGGAATATAACATGAAATGATTATGTACTTTGAATGAGAGGAGCGCCTGACAAAACAGGCCTTGTAATATAAACCAGTTAGTATTAAGAGATGGAGGACTACACGGACGCTGAGAAGTCCCTTTTGAACCGAAACAGCCCTATCTAGCGTATCTTGATGATTGGAGATGATGTTGCATTATAGCCTGCTTATGATGTTTCTGGACACTCGGACACACAAATCCCTTCTTGATCTTGCTTTTACCTAATTACACAAACCTCATAAACTACAAATGAAGAAGTTAAAAGTATTATCAGATGCTACAGAGTTTGGCCAGAAGAAAGGAGTAGTCAAAAAAGATACCTGCAGGAGGTAGGGCACAGCACTTCACGTAGCCAAGTACAACTTTGGATTTACAACGTGATCCTTGAGAGAAACGAATTAGGGCAGAAGGGCGAACACATTTGAACTACGATATAAGTTAATAAGAAACAAGTCTGACAATTACTGCATGACAATGCTGACACCAGCTGACCCTGTGTCACCCCAATATCGGGTCCCGGGAATAGACGAGATACTCCCAGTAGATCTGTCAAGAACCAGAATAATTGTGAAGCAAAGAAATGAAACAGATGAAGAGCAGTGGTGTGGACAGGGCATTACAATATAACGGGAAACCACCTAGATTTGCCTTAAAATCTGGAAAAAACACGTAAAAATAGCGAAAGAAATAGGCTTACCACACAGGAATTGAAATTAGGACCTCCGAGGGATTATGTAGAAAAATATAATACATACAAATGAAAGGAAGAGTACTGCAATGAATTTAGAGGGAAAATAAATTCTAAGTATGGCCATATATGTCACTGTAAAATAAGTGTTATGACAAAAGAACAAAGAATTGAAAACTCCATGGATATTTTAGGGAGCCCCATGGTGAGAGCGGGTGAGGGAATGAAAATTAAAATAAAGGCACTTAAGAGAGATGAGGGATGGTTTGATGAAGAATGTAGAGTAGCTAGGAGACAAGTTAAACAGTTGCTCAAAGTGGAGGGAGCAAGAGTATATGCAAGGGAGAAACTTATATATTTCTATGCTATAACAAAGAAAACAATCTGGAGGAGAAAACTTGAAACACATTTGTTAAACATCCTTAATGAAAACAATGTAAATGAGGTATGAAAGGCAATAAAATCAATGCATAACAAATATGTAACGAAACCCAGTATACAACCGAGAGAGTAGGTGGACTATTTCAGAGATTTTTATGGGAGGAATAAGTCGATTAAGGAGATAGGAATTTAAGAAATAGGTAATACGAGGAATGTTCGATAAAGGATGATCATAATTTTTTACAGTCATAATTTTTCGCACTAAAATTCAACCTTATTATATTCTGTTAGCTTAATGTGAAACAAACATGCAGTAGTAGTTTCATTGTTGGTAATCCTGGTTCTCGCCTGTGAGAACCAGGCAAGTTCAGACATGTTCGGTATCGCCTACCGCTGCAATGGAGGTAACATTCAGTTAAAGTTGATGTTAGAGGAAGATCCAGAGTTTCTTTCAAACGTAATCAAATGAAACTTGGCTACATCATTTTGATCCTCAGAGCAAACAGCAAAGCTCAGTGTAGAAATCTCCTTGTTCACCAACCCCCCCCCCCCCCCAGAAAGCAAATGTGGATGCTTCTGCTGGGAAACTTATGTGGTCATCCCATTCTTTGATATTCATGGAATGGTTTATCAGCATGTTGTACCTGCACACACATCAGTAACTGGACAACACTACAGGGACGTTGAAGCAACAATATATCTAGCGAGCAAAGTCCCACGTTGGCGCTACAATTTGAAGCGAATATATTAGCGAACAAAGTTCCACCTTGGCGCTACAATTTGATACAATAATGTGTGTGTGGCACAGTTCCGCTTTCACGTTACAGTTTGAAGCAATTTTGTTTAGCTCAGGGTAAAGCAATGAGGTTTATCACAGGGTATGCGTGGATATGTGTGAGTAGGATAGTTTTAATGACACTGGAATGCCCGTTTCAAACTGGTTTAATGACTGCTTCTATCAGAACATAAAACTTGAAGCTGCCGACCAAGGGTTGGCAATATCACTGTTTAGAGTTACTGTTTATGAAATGTTATTACTCGATAAAACTTAATTCATTCGCCACGTATATATGAACCGACAGATATATTCTCTCATCATTTCTGGTTTGCCTGGCCCAAGACAGAACAAGAGGATTGCTCTAATCGCCCTCACGCCGTGGACTCAATGACCACACAGCTGCGCGTTGGTGTCTGTGTCACTTTCACTTTTTGGAAGCCCTCTTCATTCAACCAAAGATTCCCTTTGTGACTATTTTGTCATGCCATTATTAAGGGTCCAAAGAATAACCCATTCAGCTAAGTCAAGTGCTATCCTTTAGAAATATGCTAAGGACACTCTTTCTTACATTTTTTTTGTTACACGACTCAACCAACTGCACCTGTACATGTCGTAACAAACATACCAGACTCCTTTGAAATCCATTACGACTCTTTATACATTGCATCCCTTCATTTCGGTATCAATGTCCTGAAAACATTGCAAGTCCATATCAGGCGCAAAAGACCACATTTCCGTGAAGCAGGTTGGATGCTGCACCACGATAATGCGTGGCCGCATATTGCAAATGTTGTTGCTGAGTATCTTACAAAAATCAACGTGAAGTGCATCTCTCGCTCTCCCTAGAGTCCGGATTTAGCCATATGTGACTTTTTTCTATTCCCTAACTTGAAGAAACGCCTTCGTGGGAAGCATTATCCGTCATCAGAAACAGTGGTGAAGGCTGCGGAGGCGATTTTGAAGGATGTATTAAAAATGGTTTCCAGCATGTCTTTGAAGACTGACAGAAACGCTGGGACAAGTGCATCCCTTTCAGGGGAGATTATTTTGAGAAAATGTGTGTAGTGGTTAACGCTCGCTTTTACTACATACGGCATCACAGGCGGTGACACTGATGATACATGAGATGAAGATGGAGCACCGGTGGAATGAGATGCGGGGGAAACCGGAGGTCCCGGAGAAAACCCGCCCCAGCGCCATGTTGTCCACCACAAATCTCACTTTACGGTCGCCTGGGATCGAACCCGGGCCGCCTTGGTGAGAGCCAAGCGGTCTAACTACTGAGCCATGGCGCGGCCTTATTTTGAGAAGGACCATCAAAATTTGAAGGATGAGTACAGGTACGTTGTCAAAAAAGTTGTGATCATTCTTTATTGATGTTGAAATAAGAACCGAAAAAGTTTTTGCAACAGGTTAGATTAACGAAGAGGAATAAAGCAACTGGAATAGATGGTATCCCAAAAGAATTTCTTAAGGAATTATGTACTGAATTAAAGAGAGTTAAGATTCTTAGGGACTTGTTTAACACGATTAAAGTAAATTGGATATTCATCCAATCTATAAAGGTAAGGGGAGTTTTGACAAACCAAACAAGAAATTGCACTACTATCAAATGCGGGAATAATCTTTAAGGTAATATGGCAAGTAGGATACACGCATGGGTTGAAGTATACAACATTCTCTCAGAATTTCAGATGAGCTTTAGAGAACGGAGAAGAACACTTGATAATGTATTTATTATAAAAATATTGTTAGATAAATATTTAAAGAACAAAAGAGGAAAGCTATATATGGCTTTTGTTGACCTCGAGAAAGCTTATTATTTACAAACTCCTGCAGCATGAAATTCCCGTCCATACATCTCCTTGGTGGCCGGTTTCCTCGGAAACCGAAGCTTCCGAGTGAAGATGGAGGGAAAGCTGTCTACCGAGGCCCATTGACGCTGGAGTACCGGAAGGCAGCGTGCTGTCGCCGGCACTCTTTGCGGCTTACATGGCTGATATACCCACGCACCACAACACCCACACCTGTCAGTACGCGGACGATCTTATGACCTTCGCAGTCAACAAAAACCCTAGGTATAGCTTTCGGCAGATCCAAGCCCAGCTCTGGGCCATTGGCGAATGGTGCTCAAAATGGCGAATGGCAATTAACCCGGAGAAGAGCTCTGCGATTCTCCTGCCGAAAACCAGAGCCAACCGGTTGCAGCAGAACTTCGTTTTGCGTCGTCGTGGCATCCCATGGGTTCAAACGGCGAAGTATCTCGGAGTGACGCTGGACCGCAAATTAACTTACGCTCCGCACGTCAAAGACAAGGTCCAGCTTGGGCACGTCGCGCTCAGGAACCTATACCCAATATTCCGTTTTACCACGCCCCTCCGTATCAAACTCCAGCTGTATCGGGCGATCATCCCGCCCATGATTTTGTACGGCTGTGAGATCTGGGGAACAGTGGCAAATACCACTTTCGTCAGACTCCAGACGCTGCAGAACAGGGCGCTACGGATCATCTACGATACTGACTGGAGATTTCCCGCCCATGTGCTTCATGAACACTCAGACATCCCTTACATTGTCGACGTCATTCGAGAGAGGGCACGTTCAATGTACGACAAAATTCAAACACATGGCAATCCTTTGGTGAACGCACTGGGCAGATATGACCAGAGGGAACAAAGACGCTTGCCATCTTACAAACTCCCAAGAGACGCCTTGGGGCCCCTTGATTAACCCAAGGAAAATCCCAAACATGTCCAACTTTACATAACGCCTGATGGCTCAAGCATTAGGCCACCCGTATTCAAAAACGGGGCAAAAGCTCTAAACAGATCCTCCCCCAACGGGAGAACGTAACAAACCCGCCTAGCTGTTGCCTTCTGAGAACACTCAAGGGCAACCAGTTAAAAAAAGTTTCTCACAAACCAAAACCTACCGCCAGCAGAACATCTTGACTCACTTCGCAGGTTAAGCCACAAAGCGGCTAGGTACTGCGGCAGAAGACACCCGGACGGGGAAAAAGAAAAATAGCCCCGCCCGACTAGGACTACCGCTGGACCTCTGGAGAAAGCTTATGATAGGATTGAGCTTCAGCTGTTGAGACAGAAGTTGTTGAGCAAAGGGCTGAGTAAACAAGTGGTAGATACTATTAGAGCATTGTATAAGGAGAATGCCATCTGTATAACAGAGGAGGCTGGAGTTGTAACAAGAGGAATCAAACAAGAGAAAGGTCTTAGGCAAGGATGTAAGTTGAAACAAGTCCTATTCAACTTTTATAACTCATGCGTTCTTGCGGAGTTATTCTAGTAAGTGTTCGCTAAAGGAGAAAAGAAAAACCTGATATTTATAAGATTATCGTTTTAAAATATCTCACAATAAATGTTCAATTATCCTAAATGTTTTATAAAATTACTATTTTTAAGCAAAAGTCACGCATGCAATTTCCTGTAGCTTTGAATTCTTGTGCAAGGATCGTGACGGAAAATAGCAAAGCCGCCAACATCCGCTCCTTAAGAAGCCTAGGCACAAATTACGTGATGTTATGGCACAGGTGGGACACTGAATAATTCACTGCATGATACGGTTTATTCGAAACAAATCAATGCAGCACATTAGGAATGTTAACTATACAATCTTCAACAAGAAATGAGCAGATTTCTCCATGCCGCGCAAGAGATTATAGCCATCGCATGCTTTTTTAAAGATATGTGGATAATTTGTTCCCTTTGCTCTCATTGTCGGCATGCCAAGCCCTTCCTGTGATGAAACCATAATATTAATGGAGGTGGTGTGCAACTAAATCTCTACTATAATACCCAGCTTCCCCATAAGGGTAATCACTGCGATCGTAAATTGCAATGCCCTATGCAGTAGCACTATCTATGTCGCTTTTAGAAGTTACATATCCTCTTCCATATTGCCAATTAGTGCCGTTTCCTGCCTCCATCTTATTTATAGATAAATCAGAAGCTCATTGGTGCAGGGCTAATGACCTGACAAAGTACGGGAGATGCCACCTGGCTTTGTGGAATTTTTATTGTCTTAGATGTAACTCAAGATTTTAGACACTGAAACCAATAAAATTGTATTCATGATGATCAAAAAGGATGCTGATCTCAAATGTTAATTAGTAACATTATTAAACTCGAATGAAGAAGAACGTGCCTGCGCTCCTTTATGGGTCTCAAACATGGATGTTAACGCAAGCTGACAAATACAAGATACAGCTGAAATGAGATTCCTAAGATCAATAAAAGGATGCTGCTTTTAGACAATGATAAGATAAGAGAAGACTTAGAAATATTTTCTCTGGAGGGAAATGTTATACATTTGAAGCTGATATTGCATACATGGACATATAGGTAGACATGGCCATCTGTAATTCAATTTAAGTTAATAACCAAGCAGGCCATATAGATGATGCAACAAATGCTTAGGTTTATTGAAATTCCAAATTGTGACGTAGGAAAAATCAGAATTAAGTATTACGGTAACTTAGCAACCAAAACAGAAAAAAGGAACCAATAACTTTATTCTGAACTTTTTTCTTCTGGTTTGAACTCTCTAAGAGGGTAGACGCATTTTCGGTAAAAGACTTCTTGAAACTATTAGAAGTTATTGGAGTTCATCATGTATGAACGTTTAAAATATACATAGAAGACGCGACGCTACGATAAATAATTTAAGTAAAAAACCGTTGCATCATTTATAAATAAAAGGAGGAAATTAATATATAGTAAAGAGCTATATACAGCAGTGGAAAAAGTCGCATGTAAAGAAGAAAATGATGCCGAGAAATATAATTCCAAGTAAACTAATACGTTATTAATCATTTTACTCCATATTTGCCCAAAAGTGAAATCCATTTTGTATCGATACCACGCCTTAGAAGTTTCACATCTCATCGCTCGCCGCAGCTGCCGGAGACAGGATTTATAGAAATCTTCGAGAACTTCATCTTCACGGCTTTTAGACGAAAGGTTCATCGCTTCTACATCAAGGTAAGGTTTGGCTTCTACGCGCGTCGCCACACCTAGGGAGCGTGAAACTTTTGCGCGTGTGGGGCGTAGACCCCATGACGGGGCGAATCCTTCTTAAGATATGTCACCGCATCGTGTGATATAAATCCAACCTACAAGGAGGGGAACCGCTCCACATTATAGAAATGAATGGAAACAACACTAAAAGAATGTCACAAAGGAAGATCGAAGAAGACACCCGGAAAGTCCGAGGAAACAATGATTTATTTTGAAGCCAAAACAATGATTTTTGCCTATTTTTTGAAGTGCAGAAAGAGAAGATTAAAATTAGTATTTATTTTAAACTTAAATTATTATTTATTGTATATATTGCATTCAGTGCCTACTTTATTCGTTCTACTACAAAATATTCTTACAAAAACGTAATATATACTTGAGAAACTTTCAATTTTTATTTACACATTACATAGTACATTAGGTGAATCGACAGTCGATATATGATGCCTCCTTTGATCACTGGGCAGAAAAAAAAAGACTGACATATCAGAGGTTTAAGAGAACAAACCGCTAACAAGAAATATCTCAGAAGTGCTTCTATCAACGAATTAAATATATTTGACGACGATGAACCTTATGATTTGGGATCTGCGTCAAAACATATCTATTTTATTTGTGGAGAATTTGGACCAAATAATAAACTGTGGTTTTGTTGTGTCTCCTGCTCTAAATGGGCATATGGAGAATGCAATGGAGCCAACACACCTGATAACTATAAATGCGATTATTGCATAAATAAATACTAAATTGGTTCATTCAGTTTCAAGCACTATTAATCGCAAATGGCGGGCAATAGCATTCGATCCAACCTTTTATATTTGTTTATTTCCATGATTTCCTGTTTAAATAAAGGTCTTAAGTTCTATTCCTTTCTAGAGCCTATTCATTTAGCTTACAATTTATTGTTTAAAACGATTTCTGTAATTATACTTAAGGATGCTGAATAATTTTCTTAAGTGACCGCAGTTACCCTACTCTCCCCTTCATATTTTAAGAGTAGAATTTATTTGGATGGTTTGTTAATCAAGCATATTAGCGGATTACAATACACTTAATATGTTTTATTTTGTTAATCTTTTACATATAAATATTTAATTTTTAATGTACAACATTCGAAACTTATTATTAATAAAAACAGGAAATGTTTCATATTTTGGGCAGCTCAAATGTTCACGTTTGGAATGCTTTTTTGCGTAGTGTAACCGAATCTCTTTGCTTGATTTACGCAAATCATTATTTAACGCTACTTGTGACCTAGGTGCCATATTTTGTAAATGTGACTGTCTCACAATACTAACGCAAGCATTAAGAAGGAGAACACAGTAGCAGGAATCCTGTCTTTCTCAGAAACCCAGCTTAATGTCACCATACATCTTATATATGGTCGCCACGACTGCTCCTAAATGTCTCCGGAGAAACATTTTCCCTTTGATATTTTACTTAGCTTTTGTTACTGTCAAAATGTAGCTTTTACACATTACTGTCCAACCTATTGAAATTTCTTGGAAATAAATAAAGTAAACAGATAAGATTAGGCACACTAAAAGAATAGTTTTGAAGACCAATGTATAATGTTATTTTCTATTGTACAAATATAATCCAAAAATATTATGTATAGCAGTCAAACTTGTCCAATTAGCATCACATATTTTGCTCATAATATACTCAATCATTAAAAACTAAAGTTGCATCATGATGAGATTTTCTTCTGCTTCTACTTTATGATTTAGTGCTTTGGCTTATTTCCACGTCAAGAGATCGAATTTTTCCATCTGGTGCATGGGTGCCCAACTCTTCTTCTACATTTAGGTTGGTATTGAAGTTATACCTGTGGTGATCTATTTGTGGCATCCTCTCTTGAGTTCTAACCAGTTATTTCTTATTTGATTTACTCTGTCGTTTAAGCTGAATATGTTTAATTATGTTCTAATATTCTAATTATGATATATTAATATACTCTACTAAGGCATAATTCGAAATATAACATTCTTTTAATTATTAAAGGAGTTTTAAATTAATATTATTTAAATTATATAAACTAATTTAGTTAAGATACACTTTTAAATTCAATTGATAAAGTAGTTAATAGTACTTTCAATTGTATTTTACATAAAATGTGCATTAATATTAAAAAAAACTCGTATTGTATCATCTCTTCCTAATTTAAGCAAACCTCCTACTAACTTATAGACCTGAAAAGGAAGTGGTTCTTTTAAGTGCTTCCTAAGATCTATACAAATCATACGTGATAATTTTAAGTTACCTTTCTTCTTTGGTGTTAGGGAAGGTAGGTGTATTATTGTACGAAAATGTTATATGGAGATACGAAGTGTTATACTTGAGAAAATATTAAAACTAATATTACTTATGTTTTTCGAAAATAAAACATATAGATTTGACATTTAACGAGGTTCACATTCTTACGACAAGGTTTTGTACATCCCTTAGAGTTTGCCAGTTAATTAAACTTGTCAGAATGAAGTGGACCACTGAGGACATTTTTCAAAGAATTCAAAATATAAATACATTTCATTTGTCGTGAAAATATCTTAAATATATGTTGGTTTATTCAAATTTATTTTATTTTGTAAAAGCAACCACCATTTTTGAGAATTTGGCCATATAAATGTTAGTTTGGAATGAAGTAAAATCTTGACCCATCCTTTGACTTATATAACAGGTTTGGCATTTACCAACTTCTCTATTTTTAATTATGTTGTTTACACACATACAACACAGAGAGAGAGGGGGGAGGGAGGGACAGAGGGAGGGAGGGAGAGGGAGAACTGTTTCGAGAAATACGTTTTATAGATTCAGAGTGTCCCAAAAATGTCTCCAATGAAAACTCAATATTGAATTTTTGGATGGATTGCAAAGCTTCCCCTACTTACAGCAGAAAAACTACGATATGGAAAATGGTGGCATAATTCGCTGGTAGTCGGTGATAATTATTATTTTGCTGAGGTAAATACTAACTGAATAAATAAAACTAATAATTGGGATTGGCTATGTGATCCAGGTTCATGTTCTGACTTCTCAACCCAGAGGTCCAGAGTTTTATTCCTTGCCTAAAAGAGAGATCTTTTCTTTAATTAGAATCCCTCATAGGTCCAAAAAGTATGGAAGTATACATTTAGGATTGAGTAAATGCGAAAAGTACTGCAAGTTATGGAACAATTAAAACTAAACATTAAACAACCTGCAGTCAAAATTGTCTCAAAGACGTCAATGGAGCTTTAAACCGAAGCACAAAATAATAATTTTGGAAGTCTCAACACAATATTAGAAGTAGCTATTTGCCTCACAGTCTGACTTACAGATTCACGCTAGTCCCTATAAGAAATCCGCTGTAATTCCTTACACACAAAGTATTTCTACACAACTTTGTACTCGAGTGCTTTTTGTTTCAGATAAAAGACGTGATATTCTCACGCCAGAGTATAATCTACGAATTGCATTATATAGTAACACAAAAGTGGCAGTTCATAGCAAATATAGCGTATGTTATTATTCTTGGTTTTTATTTTCTGTGGGAAAATTTTGATCATGATACTGAATATCCAATTTGGTGTTTATTTAGAGAAAGAGGGAAAGAAAATGTAAACAAACCATCCACTGTAGTGCTTTCATTCAAATCAGCCGTGAAAATACACGAAAACCAAATATGTTAGATTATTTTAATTCAAAAATAACAAACAAATAAAATAACAGAAAAATAACACCTCTATTAATTTCCTCTGAAATGTGCATGCTTAATCGTGATGCTGGATTTCAGTTCAGCTTCTCTTGGAAACTGGCCATAAAATGGAAACCCGTCGACTTAAGAAGCAAAGATCAATACAGCTTGATAATCAAGTTAAGCAGTTACGTTTATTTGACACAATTTTCTATAATCACGCCATCTCCTGACCTAGCATTTTATTTACTGAAAACAGTATTTTTGTTCAGTTATGCGAATTTTGATAGTGTTATGTTTTTGTCTGTATTGGTGTTATATACAATGCTTCATTTGCAGCTATAACATTTTATAAATATTATCGCGACATTGGTAGCGATAAGGCGGCTTGCGCACACAAAGGAGCTGATAGGCGGACAGTGTGGAAATAAGGAGCTTGCAAAAAGCAGATAAACATAGTACGAGATAAAGAACTTGCCGGCCCAGATTAAGTTACGCTTATGGAACATTCTGGTGAGTTCTTGACTCTTTCGATTTCTTTTTTGTTCCGGAAGCATCTAGAATTATTAATGAGGTATTTAAGAGATTGTGACACGCCAGTGGACAGTTGTAAAGCAGTCGCGGGAGAGGTAAGCGGAGAACAGCAGAGAGTTCTGAGTAAACAGTAAACAGCTGTGAACAAATGCTGTGTAACGAGAGCTGTTATTGTCATCGACATTGGTAGATTGTGGTGTGTGTATGTGATGTTATGTTGTTACGTGAGAATTGAACAGTGCATTTCGACGGAAATTAAGAACATTTAGAATTTCGGCAAACTGGACTTTTAATTCTACGAAACCACAAGGTCATAATATCCAGATGATGGAAGCGATGCAGACTCCCGAAACGTAGATACCTAATCGTCTTTCCTCCTGGCTTGTTGCCCGAGAAGATAGTGAACACCTCTATTAATTTCTTAGAGTTTAGGATTCCTTTTTACACCTTTACTTGTGTGATCAATGAGCAGATGCCATTAAAAACAAATATTAGATGCTGATAAAATTGCAGTTAAAGATATTAATTTCAACGCCATTATTCAGTGCTGTTAAATAGATTCTCGGGTTTATGTGCACAATTGTGATCCAGTGCAACAACTTTTTGAAAGCAAGGTCTCAATGTTTTATAGATTAGTTTATATCCTACGATCTTATTTTAGTACACACAAATATAGTTATTTATGTTTACACAAATTTGAGCTGAAAACCCATTGGCATCTTTATAACTCTACGGTTAATACTGCTGTAAAAACGGTCAACATGTTCATATTTACCTTCTTCCAAATACAGTTTATTTATGACCGTTATCAGTTTAAGCTGTTGCTTAAGAATAAATAAGAATGTTAATTCCATTTGCGTATCTTAAAAGGAATACAGCAGAAAGGAGTTTCAAACGACCCTTGCAAATAAAACCAGACTTGCTTCTGCTTTTCCACTCGCTTACGCACATGTAATTTACATTGAGATGGCTGTCTGCAGATAAATACCTCTTCAAACATTTCTATGATCTCAGCGCCTCTTATTTCTACCCAGTTAGGAATTAACTGTGATCTCTAGATAGCGTTCGTTTGAACTTTCATAAGGAATCCAGAAATATAGTGGCCAAGTCTTCGGAATATTCAGTATTATGAGAAAATGTCACGCAAGGAATTTAAGACAAACCCGTAGCATGTTTGTACAGAGTCAGTTTAGCGATTTAGGGTTTACGTGTTCATCATCAAAGCATTATGTCAGTGGATTTGGTTCCACGTATCCTCCATTAAACTTATCTGATGTAAAATATACCTTTCTGGTTTATTTCTTCAGCCACTGTTGAAAATTACAGGCTGTTTCGTATTAACAGCACTGGTAAAGGAGTAAGTATATAATTTTATACTATAAATTCAAGAATCCACACAGCACCATTAATTCTATTTCTCCAAAAGCCTTTAAGAGAAAGCGACATCTATTAGTTGGGTGTAAAACTTCAGATATACAGCTTTTCTTTTTTTCCAAAAATTACTTAGAAAACATTTACATTTGAATCGAAAAAATTAAGTAGTATTTGATTCAATGCTATGGCCGGGATCTGAAACACGGATCTCCTGGTTTCCATCCTGTCACTCTAAACCATTGAGCTACCATGGCCAACCTGCCGTCATAACATTAACTTCTCCAATTGGCACATATATTTCCCCGATAGACCACTAGGGGCCCTCGCATCCGAGATACAGCGCTTGTTGCGACTTACTGTCGTAAGTACTTGAGTCCCAGGCTTCATCATTTAACTCTTTAGTCAATTCATGGAAATTAATCATTTCTTTACACTAGCCGTAAGTTTTTTTATTTTTTTTTTATTTTTTTTTTTTATTTTTATTGGTAGTCAACGTGAAAAGTTCAATGCCACGGCCGGGATCTGAAACACGGATCTCCTGGTTTCCGTCCAGTCGCTGTAAGCCATTGAGCTACCATGGCCAACTTGTCATCATGGCATTATATTCTCAAATTGGCTCACATATTTCGCCGGTAGACCACTTGGGGCTCTCGCATCCGAGATACACCGTTTGTGGCGACAGGCAATTGATGGAAATTAATCAATTCTTCACACTAGCCGTATAGAGGCTAAGTTTTTTTCTTTTTTCTTTTGTGGTAGATTGTCAACATGAAAAATCCATTGCCACGGGCGGGATCTGAACCACGGATCTCCTGGTTTCCGTCCAGCCGCTCTAAACCATTGAGCTACCATGGCCAACTTGCCGTCATGCCATTAAATTCGCCAATTGACTTATATATTTCCCAGATAAACCACTAAGGGCTCTCACGTTCGAGATACACCACTTTTTGCGACTTACTGTCGTAAGTACTTGAGTCCCAGGCTTCATCATTTAACTCTTTAGTCGATTGATGGAAATTAATCATTTTTTCACACTAGCCGTAAGGTTTTTTATTATTATTATTTTTTGATAGATTGCCAACATGAAAAATTCAATGACACGCCCGGGATCTGAACCATCGATCTCCTGGTTTCCGTCCAGTCGCTCTAAACCATTGAGCTACCATGGCCAACTTGCCGTCATGCCATTAAATTCGCCAATTGACTCATATATTTCCCAGGTAGACCACTAAGGGCTCTCATGTTCGAGATACACCGTTTGTGGCAACTTATTATCGTAAGTACTCGAGTCCCAGGCATTTAATGTCATGACGGCAAGTTGGCCATTGTAGCTCAATGGTTTAGAGCGACTGGCCGGAAACCAGGACATCCGTGGTTCAGATCCCCGTCGTGGCATTGAATTTTTCATGTTGACTATAAAAAAAATACCTTTAGCCTATATACGACCAGTGTGCAGATAGTATTTCATTATTACTAAGAATTGAACCCCGAGTAAACCGAGAGATCCATGGTACAAATCCCAGCTATGACATTGAATTTTTCAGTCTAACTCTACTTATCTGAACCTTGTCCTACTTATGGCTCGTGTGGAAGAATTGATTTCCACCAGTTGGCCTAAAAGTTGTATATGAGAGCTCCAAGTGCTTTACAGGAAAAAAATACGGGTCAAATGAAGAAGTGAGTGACAGGCTGGCATGTTGCCATGGGAGCTAGATTGTTAAGAACAACCAGATGAAAACCGAGTGATCCGTGGTTCAAACCTCGGCTATGGTATTGAATTTAACAGTCTGACTCTACCTATCCAAACATTTTGTTTGACATTATTATCATTATTTTTATTCCTTTACTGTAATTGATATTTTGATTCTGTGATACAATTTGTAGTCTTAATTCCTTGTGAAAAGAAAGAGGCATTTAGTGATAGCATCATTGATTACTTGGATTGCAAAAAGTTGAAACCATTGTAAGAATAAGCAAAGAATTTTTTCTTTCCAACGAATATACAGAAGTACTTGCTCAGCTTCTATGTGACATATATAGATAGTTTTTACCGCCAACAGAGCCCCATTAAAAACAGTTCCAGAGTGACCATGGATTAGGCAGTGTCAGGAGCAACGCCACGTACCGCTCGCTGTCGGAGTTCGCTGGTGACACCGTGTCGCCTGTTGTAGCTGTTTGTAAACATAACAGCATACTCCGCAGTAGCTTGCTACTATAAAACGTTTATTTGGCTTATGAAACTGCAACAAAGAAGCTATTATTTAGTTATTTGTTTATGGTTGTTAAACGTGTTTCAAGCTTCCGTTATAGTAGACCATGAGTGCAAATAAGCTTGTGTACAAATGCAACTTAACCCTTTTAGGGATAGTTAATGTTAGTGAGATTGAGGATGGAAGCATTAAATGATAAAAAAACAGAGAACAATATCAAAGAATTGTAGATAAAGTTACCAAAACTAAATGCTTTATGCAATGAGACAAACATTTTATTTCACTGTATTTAATAATACTAAATAAAGCATTTGTAACTTAAAAGGAAGCTGTTGATTTTACAATAACTTGTTTAAAGTACTGTAGAACTAAGATAATAGCAAAAAGGAGTAACCTTGAAACTGTCCGAGTTATTAGTCAACTTTTTCACAAATAGCTGCCCTTTGACCCATTACCTGAAAGTGAGGCTAGGGTCACTGATAAAGAGCAAGGAGCAATGTTTTTGTTTTCGTGACCGGAGCGTCCCAATAACAACTTTTGAGGTTTGCACACTAGCGTTTCCTGCGCTGCCTAATCACAAAATAATGTAATATTTAATTCAGTATAAAATTATACCTAAGGGGATTTCGAGGCTGCAACACCGAAATTTGGACTAGATAAGTTATAAACTGTGGTTTTGAAACAGCCTACAAAACATTTCTTTCATTGGGTGTTACAATTTATTTTAAATTTTAGTATCAGTGAAACTTGTGGTTAGCGATTCTTTAGACAACTTCTAAGCTAGAAGAATTGCCATCGATTAATTAATCCTTAAGATAAATATAAATCTGCAACTCGCAAAGAATTTTGAAATTAAGAGGTAACACTGTTGTAAAAGAGTACGAGTATATTAAATCGCAAATGGGATTCAAGAGAGATAACTGCATAAATGAAATGTAGGACATTTTATAAAAGCTTTGGAATGTAGAATCAATCAAATTTGGAGATGAAAGTAAAGAAGAGTTTCTAAGCAGGATGGTCAAAGAGGAATACATATATGCAGGCAAGTTATTTGGGAGAATTACGTAAAATATGAAGCTATTAACAGTGAAGCAAACAAATATACACAAATATAATAATTTTAACTTAAAGCTTCGCTTATAAGAAATGATGCTCTTCTTATAAATTGTCCGAGATCGCGATTTCATGTAAACGTTTACATATCCTCAGCCGGATAAAAGCTCTTGTCATTGTTACTAACGACAGATGTTAATATGTTTTTATCAGTACTATCAAAACCTTAAAATGAAACAAATTTAAAAACAGAATCTACTGCCGGTATTTCAAAATTCATTACCCTATGTTTGTTTTTTAAAATAAATATCCATTCCCATACCACTAAATCTATCGGACCATTTAATTGTTTTAATAATTCAACGTCTGGATTTATTCATGGTTAAATGACCAAAATTGATCCGTTACGGCCGATGTATCAGTCCATTTATACTTAATGTTGTTTTTTTTTTTTTTTTTTTTTTTTTTTTTGCAATTTACTTCCTACTACGTTGTCATTTTGGACGATGAATGGAATAGGTGGAATGATGCTCAAATGAGTCCAGGGTCCATAGAGCTTAGAGTTACCTGACATTCGTCTTTCAGGATAAGGGAAAACCCCCTAAAAACTTATCCAGGTAACTCACCCTGATCGAGATACGAACTCGGGACCTCTTGAACGTGAGGAAGACATGCTACCACCACGCTACCGAGGCGGGCACTACTTAATATTACGACAATGTTCTTAATGTTACGGCAATGTTCTTTCGTTCTGGTTTCCAAATTACGTTTTGTCATTACAATATGAACTTTATCACAACATAAACAATTACCAGATTTTTTATTATTAAGAATTATATCTTTTTTTAGAGAAATGCAATCAATTTTTAATGCTATATTTATTTTGAGGAACTATTTTTAGTTTCTTAAGGGTACAAATGTCATCAACAATTTCTTGATGTTGAATTTTTCAAATTTTTGTTTATAAAGTACTTATTGAAATAATTAATGGAAGCAGTAATACGAATATGTTTGTATTCTTTATTAAATTCATCTTTATTCAGGGGTATATTTATTAAATCTATAAATCAAACTGTTGAAAACAGCAAATTTATGTGAAAAGGGTTTAAACTTTTATTCTTTATTTTTAAATTCTGTTTTTAATTTTGTTTCATTTTCAGGTTTTGGTAGTATTGATAAAACATATTCACATCTAGCGTTCCTAACGATGACAACAGCCTTGTTTCCGGCTGAGGATACGTGAACGTTTATATGAAATCGAGATCCTGAACAATTTATATGCAAATGATCATTTCTTATAAGATAAGTGAAGTTTTAAATTACAAGTTGTTATATTTGTGTATATTTGGGACAGCTTTAGAGAAGGAACTTCTTTTAAAATATTTAGAGCAATGAAAATGAGTTGTGAGAGAGAAAAATATGTGGATTATAGGAATAAATTTGAGAGAGAAGTATTTGCATAGATATGACCACAAACACTGTTTTTAAAGAGACTGGAAGGAGATAATGAGGGAGGCTTACTGTGTGGGGTGTAGGAGGAATATGAGAACACGCAAAAATAAAGTAGAACAAATTACATAAACAAATTATAGCGCTTAGAATGTGAAATCTATGTGAAAAGAATTAAATGTGGGAGAATATTTCGGGAAAGCAATTGATATAAAATTGGAGTAGTTAAGAAAGGTTAGAGAACTGAGATATGAGTGCTGCTCAATAAAGAATGCTCACAATTTTTTGACAACGTACCTTTACTCATCCTCATAATTTTGATGGTCCTTCTCAAAATAGTCTTCCCTGAATGCGATGCACTTGTCCCAGCGTTTCTGCCAGTTCTCAAAGACATGCTGGAAACCATTTTTGAGAGATCCTTCAAAATCACCTCCGCAGCCTTCACCACTGCTTCTGATTATGGATAATGCCTCCCACGAAGGGGTTTCTTCAAGTTAGGGAATAGAAAAAAGTCACACGGGGCTAAATCTGGACTATAGGAAGGGTGAGTGATGCACTTCACGTTGATTTTTGCAAGGTATTCAGCGACAACATTGGCAATATGCGGCGGCGCATTATCGTGGAGCAGCATCCAGCCTGCTTCATGGAAATGTGGTCTTTTGCGCCTGATATGGACTTGCAATGTTTTCAGGACATTCCTGTAGTATTGTCCAGTTACTGAGGTGTGTGCAGGTACAACATGCTGATAAACCATTCCATGAATATCAAAGAATGAGATTGTATTGTATTGTATTTATTTCATTCCTTGGAACATAATACATATGTTATAGGACACGTCAGTTCAAGATACAAAGATAAATATAAAAAGTTACATAAGACTAAAAACTGTAACAGATACAACATCCAACAAAAGTATAAAGTAGAAAAAACAAATAAATATTGTCAATAGATTGTTGGTTACAATTTCTGACATAGTCAATTTTTCATCATTAATACTACTTGTACATAGTCAATTCTACAACATTAGAATCTAATTTACAGAGTCAATTACAGCATTAGAAACTAATTCTACACATGATCCCTTAATCAGCTTAATGAATTTATGACTTTCAAGTATAATTAAAGCTGCAATGTCATAATTCATTTAAGTTATATAAACATTTATTTATGAGAAAAGCCTTTAACTTCCATTTAAACTACAGTTTTGAGATGCTAGCTATCGATTTAATATCAGATGGCAGTTTATTGTAAAGCTTAATTCCTAGTATATGTGCATTCTTTTGAGAGACAGATTTAATTACACTATCTCTATAGTAATTCATATTGGTTCTGGTGTTATGTTCATGTACCTGACTGTTTTTAACTGGATTACACTTGTCCACAATAAACATTATAGCTGTATAAGCATACAGAGATGACTATAACTTTCCCAGCAGAAGCAGCAACTATTGCTTTGGGGGGGGGGGGTTGATGATGCAGGATATTTCCACAATAAGCTATGGTGTTTGCTCTCAGGATCAAAATGTTGTAGCCAAGTTTCATCAGCAGTGATTACGTTTGAAAGAAACTGCACATCTTCCTCTAACATCAACTTTAACTGCATGTTACCTCCATTGTAGCATTAGGCGATACTGAACATGTCTGAACTTGCCTGGCTCTCACAGGTGAGAACCAGGACTACCAACAATGAAACTACTACGGCCTGTTTGTTTCACATTAAGCTAACAGAGTATAATAAGATTGAATTTTAGTGCGAAAAATTATGACCGTAAAAATTATGATCATTATTTATTGAACAGCTCTCGTATAAGTTGATAGGTTAGCTAAGTATTGGTGTAAAGATATAGAAGGTTCATTACACAAATTGGATAGATGTTAAGTTTATTAGATTATAATTTCAGGTTTGTCACGTAGCTGTAACTGTAAGATTAATTGTTATTTTTGTGTGGTTGTAATATTTCTGGCACTGTGTTTAGGAAAAGAATAGATGTACAGTGCTGCAATATTACTGTAGAAGATAAATGTTTACCAGGTTCTCCTGTTGAGAAATTAGAATTATATTGGTCACATTTCAATAGAGTAGAACTATTGCCCAGTTCCTGAACGTCCTAAAAAAGCATTAATATCAGTAGTTGTTTCCGTGCATGTTTCCTAATTGGGCTTTATTCGGCACCCAGAGCTTGTGCTACAAGAACAGTGAGAACAAGTTTCCAAGCTGTGTATTTGTATCTAGAATAATTTCGACTCTGGTATATAGTGACAACTAGCAGAGGTTAACCACCGCATTTAATCCGGAGCATTTGTCTTCAGCGTCACCATAAAGCCTGCAACACGGAACAGTTCCTTCTTACTAACGAGGCTTTAAAAAACAACACGTGTAACTTCTAGCGTCGAATACTCCTACTTTATCAACGTTTAAAAGAATTGGAGTAGGGACGTTATAGTCCATACTTATTATGCAGTTCAGAACTATTTACTATTTTCCATGAATATTAAATTTATGAAGGCCCCATGAAGAAAATAAATGTTCATATTCTTTACGAGTACAACTAGAGACAGGTAAAAGATGAACTTTCTTGTTTCAACCCTTGCTTACTATCATTATAGGAACAAACAGTTCTACATTTCACATGACAAAAACATTTGTTTTTTATACGAGTGGGCTTTGCAAAATTTTAATTACCACTCGGTAGTTTTTAGCTAGAGCGATGAAAACTTGTCAGTGTCACCACTGATCTCCTGGGACATAATTTTGGTAGTCTCAGTGATTTGAGTCCTCCTTTTTTTACAATGAGTGCCAGAAGTGACTGAGGCATAAGATGGAGAAAATTGATGATCCAAGTGTGCTCAAGTTAAGGGCTAAACTGCCCGGGAAATCCATGATGAGATGATGGCTGCTTATGGAAATGATTGCCCATCGTATGACACTATTGTTAGGTGGAAAAGGAATGTTCAAAGTGGTCACATGTCCCTGACAAAAGAGCCAAGAGCTGGTAGACCGTCAATGACAGACGCTGCCACAGTGAAGAAAGTGGAGTATTTGATACTGCAAGACAGACGAGTGACCATCCAAATGATCATGAATGTTACACATCCTAGTTATGGTAGTGTGTGGAAAATTATTCATGATGAACTGCACATGTCTAAGGTGTTTACACGGTGGGTTCCACGTTTGCTAAACCCTTTCCAAAAGCAAACACGACGTGATCTTTCAAGACAGACGTTGATGCTTTTGGAACAGGATGAACAAGTCTTTTTTATCATCAGGTATCATGGATGAATCCTGGATCTATCAGTATGATCCAGAGACAAAAGCTATGAGCATGGAATGGAAACATGCCGATCACTCCTCTTTCAAAAAGGCAAAGGTGCAAAGTCAGCTGGGAAGATCATGCTTTCAGTTTTCTGGGACTGTCGTGGAATCATCTTTACAGATTATCTTGTCAAGAGTCAAACCATCACTGGCAGATACTACAGCAATCTTCAGGACAAGTTACGACCAGTTCTGATTAAGAAACGACGCTGTATGCTCTCCAAAGGTGTTCGTCTTCTGGCTGACAATGCACCAGCTCAATCATCTCAAGTTGCAGTTGACAAAACAAGAGGATGTGACTTGTAGCTTCCACCTTGTTCGCCCCAACTCGCACCAAGTAACCCTTTTTTTCCCAGAAATGAAGAATTCGTTGGTGGTCACCGATTTGACAACACAAATGACGTCATTAATGAAGTGGAGCAGAGTTTTAAAGGGAATTCTGCAGACTTCTACAGTCTGGCTGAAGAGGGCGAAATAAGCCTTAAAGCAGCCTTGGGTGTAAGTAGACCCAGAATCCCCCTACCACCACCACCACCACCACCACCACCACCACCACCACCACCACCACCACCACCACCACCACCACCACTCTTCTACAGTCAAGGTAGTCGGAAGGTCAAGAAACGCTGGGAAAAATGCGTAAATCTGGATGGTGACTACGTAGAGAAGGACTAACAAGCACATATCAACACAAACTCTTTATCACATTTTAAATGGTAATAATTAAAGCTTTACGACACCCTCTGGTATGTTTATAATCATCTGTGGACCATAAATGCCTGTTATGGCTCCAACAAAGACTGATTCCACCGTTCGTTTATTCATCGTTCTAAACTTCTGTTTCCAACCATGTAGTTCATGATTTATTTGGAGACGAACTTGTATTATTCATACAATTAGATGACTCCATCATTTATAACTTCTCTTAATTTTCTTTTATTTATATTTTAAATCCATCTTTTTTTAAAAATAATCATAGCCATATGAGAAGCTCAAATAAAAGGAGGCTGGTCATTGCCTCCACAGTTTGATTTCGGATGTCTCCATGACATCGCTGTGACATGGAGTCTTGACTGAACATTGTGTCGTCATCATCACCATCATCATCATCATCATCATCAACTCTTCGTGGTTTAGGAGAATTCTCCTATTCCGACTTGATACTTCTTCCCATCGTTTTTGTGGTCTTTCTGGTGTTCTATAACCCAAAGCTTTGTATTTGTAAGACTGTAATGGAGTGCGAGAGTTATCCATTCTATGTGAATATCTTTTCCATTTTTCTCTATTTGTTTGTATTTTTTCTTGCAATGTAAAACATATCTAATTCTTTCCTTATGTCTTCGTTTCTACCTTTTCAAGGTACGAACTATTACTCCATAAATTTATTGAAATGTATCCCTTAAATGTTTTTGTTTTGTTATTTTTTTCGTTCAGTTTTCTTTTTGTAATTAATCTGAACAAATTATGTCTATTATATGTTCATGTGTATTATGTGTATTTTGGAAATAAATAGAAAATTCTAATATATGCCCCGGTATAGTTTACAAGGTGCTGGGGTGGTCTATTCAGATTTTTTTTATTTATTTAATTTTACAGGCCACCTCTAAATGTTTTATTTGATATACGTGTATTCAAGGTCCAACGAAATAGCTTATTACACTTATATTACTAACATCTGAACATATATTCCAGCTGTTGCTTGTTTTTACGCTATATATAAATTAAATCTAAAGCACACAAAAAGATAAAGTTACATTTTATCATAAGAATTTCTAAACAAATATATAGATCTTTATACGCTATACAATGTAACAGATAGAGCCATCTATGAACAACAACACGAAGTTGTTAAAGGAATGCATTCTGGCGGACATCAATATAATTAGAAGATTGCTTTTTATCTAAAAGCATATGTTTATAAGCTAACTTGACATATTCACAGCCCTCTCTTTTACAAAGACTAAACCGTTTACAGAAGTAGCTTCATTACACACTTCTTTGTATATATATATAATAGAAATATAAGAGACTGAAGTGATAGTCAAATGTTTAATAAGTAGACCGTTGTATGCTGACTTTTATATTATATAAGGTTACTTTGAGATCAGGAGAAATACAATAATGGACTTAACATTTTAAAGATTTAAATCAATTGTAGGAAATAATCTAACAGAAACGAATACCTCAAAAACTCTAAATGACATAAAAGACAAGTTGGCACAAATTGTGAGTTTCATCCTGATCTCCATTATCTATATAATAAGACTTTGTTAACTATTCTTCATATTAATTGAGATAGGTGTTTGAAGAAATATAAATATTACCTGTGATACAGGAGGCTGAAGCTTAAGTCAAATCATTAAGAATATCCATGTTATGTAGAATGTCACAGATTCAGCAAAAGCTTTGTTCTTCTGAACAGAAGTGGTTTTATCGTATTTTCCTTTTATCTGAAACACGGTAGGTTTAAGTGACGTCAGCTGGTTTAAGAAAGGGACGCTATAGCATGCATTTGAAATTCGGAAACAATCTCATGTTTTAAAATAATGGAAAGCTTGCAGTTAAATACTCTGAGTATAATTTTTGACAAAACAGGTTTGTTTACAAAGTGTGTAATTTAACAAAATCTACATATTTTGTGTGGGAAATTTTTGGTTTGCTATACAGTTGACAAGTTACAAAAATATTCATTCATAATGAAAAACACACAGTAAAATCACAGTAAAATTGATATATAAAGTTTATTTTTATATAAATATTTTAAACAAATGATACTTAAATCAAATTCATTATTTTATTCCAATATTTCAAATTCAGTTTTGAGGACATCAAAAATAGATCTTTTCCATATAAGATTCTGATGAACGTAAATACCAATTTTAGTACACGCACGTGCACTATTTCTAAATCAATTGTTTATGGATCTCAAAACGTATATACAGTAAATACGAGGGAGAACCCAAAAGAAACCGGACTCCAAGGGCGTTGCCACTCGTAGACATAGTGCAAGTTTCTCACGCTAGATGGTGATAGTAGAGATCTTCATGAAACAGCTGTGCAGACGGCGTCAGTGTAGAGCTGAACGTGCAAGTGTGGTATTGTGTTTCTCTGACTGTTGTTGGGTTACCTCTGAGAAGGCGTTATGGCAACTTTAAAAGAACAAAGAGTGTGTGAAATTTTGTTTCCTGCTTAAAGAAACTGCAACGGAGACACACCAAATGCTTCAGGAAGCTTTCCAGGAGGACGCTATGAGCTGCACACAGGTTTTCGAGTGGTTTGGGCGCTTTAAACGTGGTGAGATGTGTTTTAAGACCAAGCTCGTTCTGGACGCCCTTCAACATCATGAAATGATAAGGTCCGCAAAAAGATCAATGAGGATCGTCGCCGCCAAGCGATCGACCAAATTTCAGCAGCGACAGGAATCAGTTGGAGCTCGTGCCAGCGGATTTTGAGGACCGATTTGCACATGAGACGTGTTGCTGCTAAATTTGTTCCGCGCCTTCTCACACACGAGCACAAAACCATCCGCATGAATGTGTGTCAGGACTTGAAAACAGAGAATGCACGTGATCCAAACTTCTTGAACAATGTCATTACAGGGGATGAGAGTTGGTGTTACGGGTATGACCCAGAAACCAAGCAAGCGTCAAGCTAGTGGAGGACTCCCAACTCTCCCAGACCTAAAGAGAGCAAGGCAAGTGAGGACAAATGTGAAGACGATGATCATTGACTTTTTTATGTTCGTGGAACTGTGCATCGGGAATACGTACTCCCTGGCCAGACTGTTAACCAGCACTTTCACCTGGATGTTTTAAGGCTTCTGCGAGAGGATGTGAGGAGGAAACGCCCGGAACTTTGGTGATCAGGTGACTGGTTTCTGCATCACGACAACGCTCCAGCACACACGGCCTTACGAGTGACCCACTATTTGGCATCTCAGAGGAGGTCTCTCGTTCCCCACGCTCCGTATTCGCCGGACCTAGCCCCGCGCGATTTTTTCCTATTTCCGCGAATGAAAAAAAATGCTAAAAGGGGAGCGTTATGACAATGTGGAGGCGGTAAAAGCAGCTTCGCAAAGGGCACTGGACAATATCAAACTTGAAGAGTTCCAAACATGCGTCCAGCAGTGGGAACAGAGACTTGACGTGCATCGCATGTAATGGAGATTAACTTGAAGGTGACTGAAGTAATTTTGTAAAATGTGTCATCAATAAAGTTTTTATGACAACAATCCGGTTTTTTGGGTCCCCCCTCGTATAGATCAAAAGGCTTTTTATGGAATATATTTAATTAAGAAAGCTAAGCAACAGATAAGATAAAAGTAGGTTTACTGTATGCTCTCTCTGAGATGTTTTTGCAGGGGAAGGCAGGTAGTGACGTCAGCTCTGTCAGCTCTAACCACCAAATATGCTTCCGAACGAAAGGCATGTTAGCCCGTGACGTCACCGCGCTGATTTGTGCTGCCCAAGAAGAAGAAAAAAACAGTTTGTTGTGTTGGGGTCCCGACAGCGTATGAAAGACAGGAAACGTATCGGGTATTAATAATATGTACAACTTACATCTTGGGTGTTGTAATATTAATGCTGAGTGCTGTAATTACACAATTGGTCACAGTTGATAAACAATTACATTTTGGCACTGTGCTATGAGAAAATATATAAAACTTCAACTCGTTTATCTGAAGGTCAGTCATGTTATAAAGTAAATAAAATAAAAAAAGTAATTTTCTCTGTAAATTAGAGGAGGCCTACTCAGAAAAGAATTATGTGGACATTTTCCGACACTTACTGTTTCGTTTTTCTTTAACTAGTTTATTAGGCCACGCCGTGGCTCAGTGGTTAGACCGCTTAGCTCTCACCAAGGCGGCCCAGGTTCGATCCCAGGCGACCGCAAAGTGAGATTTGTGGTGGACAACACGGCGTTGGGGTGGGTTTTCTCCGAGACTTCCGGTTTCCCCCGTCATCTCATTCCACCGGTGCTCCACCTTCATCTCATGCATCATCAGTGTCACCACCTGCGGTGCCGTATGTAGTAAAAGCGGGCGTTAAACACTACACACATTTTTTAACTAGTTTATCAATTTCTGAACGTAATACCTAGGAAATTTGTAATCGAAGGCTGCATGTTAGATTGTTATCCGACAAGGTACTTTGTAGTTTGGACTTTGCTAATTTCATAACAGAAAACAAAATTGTTCTCCCGTACATGTCGAGCCAAACATACGCAATGTCTTTGCGGCAAGTGAATACAACTTCAGTAATCTGGTTTGGGAACATTCTTGTGAAAATCAGCCAAGTCTTCCTTGTGTGTATATTTGTCCTTCAGTAAATAGTGACATTATAAATTTAACAGTTCCATTTGGTACGTGGTAGCTACATTGTTGTCTTCAACGGTGCTACACCTGACTGAACCCTCAGATTCTGTACTCTGGTGTGGGATATTTTTCGGTTCGTTGTCCTTTTGAGGGCTTTGGTCGGGATGGATTATGAAGGAGTTTGAGGTGGGATGGAATGTTTGGTGTTTTGTATAATTGTCGGTGAGCTGGGATCTCTTTCTCAGGGTTCGGTTATGAAAAGTCGTGCTTACCGTCTCTCAATTCCTTTATTTTCTATAACTTGGCTATCTCTTTACTCTCTTCCTAACACTTTCGTTGACTTCCTAGTTTTCCTTTCCCCTTAACGTTTTTACGTTGCTTTGCGAACTCCCTTTATTCCCTATTTTTGCACTGTCTTCAAGACCATAACTCTGCTTCGCACTGCGACATCGGATCCTACTTCTCTCCCAATAACACGCCTTCTTATCGTCGTATCAAGTACCAGAGTGACGCTCTTTCCTCCGTCGTATTTTCAGCTTCTCTTCTCGCTTTTCTCGTCTATCACCGCCCATTTTCTATTCCTTTACTATTTTACGCCTATCACGTGGTTTACTCTACATTTTATTGGCAGGGTTTATTTCTTTAATTTTCTCTTATTGGTCACTTTCGTCTTTCCTATGCAGCAGTAATATTTTCCACCCCTTTGGGTTGTATGACCTCTCAGCATCATAACGGTGCTTGGCTACATTTCCCTTAAGCTTCGCATTCCTTGCTGGCGTCTCAATGTCGGGGTAACCTTTGAGGGTTTTTGTTCTATAGTTCTATTTCCTGCCTCGTCTCTGTGCTCAGAAGCAGCTACTGTCCGATTTTTCCTTCATTTACACTATATTGCTATTTCGAATATTCTTTTTAACTTTATTTCTTATATCATTTATTCCCTTTTTATTCCCATTATGCTTATTTATGATCTCTACTGTTGTATTAATTTCTAGTTATCTTTTCCCTCTTGGAACCTGAGGTTTCTGCTTCAACTCACAGCGCCATTTCTATAGGCAACTTGGTCCTACACAGTTCTTGCCTGACGTCACACGCAATGCAGGCCTCGCTCCCGCTGAAATGCGTCACAATTACCGAAGCTATAGAAAATTATACTGAATTTTTTATAATTAACTGGACTTTTCAGCTGTCACGAGGAGGAAAATCGTTAAAAGCCATTCTAGATAAAATAAACAACAAATTATTTTGTATCGAATATTTGTTTTAGAGAACATACTGTGATTTTGTGGGTTCTAAGAATTAAAAGGCCGAGTTGCAGAAATTAAAAATCTCCTTTACTTCCGTAGATATACACTGTTCAATTCTCACGTAAAAACATTACATCACATAATAACAAGGAACATCACTTCGCAAGAATGGGAAAAAAGAAGAAAGAAGCAGCTCGCAGAAAGGCTAAAGAAGCCACACCGCAGACTTCACCAGGCAGCTCACGGGCCTCGTCTCCGGCGCCACCGGCACTGCCGGCATCAGAGCAGTGCTCCCACGGTGCCTTGAATGGGAAGTTCTGGGCGATTGCGCTCGGGCATGACGTGCCTAGCATAGCTAGCGCGCCACAGCCGGCGGGCAGCTCGCCCACACCAGCCTACTCCACATCGACCAACGCAACGCAGCCGACAGCCCAACCAGCACCTGACACGCAGTCATCAGATCTTCCAGCCGCAGAAGCACAACAAGCAGCACCTGCTAGAGTTACTGCACAACGGCTATCCTACGCCGCTGCTGCACAGCACACATAACAACGAACGCCCCATTGTGCACCAGCACCAGCAACGTCTGCAGGAACCTGCACCCTGGTCATCTGCGGGGTACCGCGGGACCTACCTTGCAAATTTGTCCTCTCCGCCGCGAAGCAGATGTGGCCCTCAGCCTGAAGAGCCAACACGATACTTACGAGAATGGGTACCACCACTCAAGTTCGCCTGCATCTAGCCGACCACCTGGAATAGGATGCTGCCTTGAGGACGGGGCTGCCCTTGTTAGGGCGCTGCCTCATAATCCAGGCAAGCAAATTGGAGCGTCACGTCCCGTGTCGGCGATGCTGCGACTACGGCCACTGCGCCTCCACGTGCACAGCTCCTCCGAGATGTCACTACTGTGGGTCACGGTGCCGCACCACCGAGTGCAGAAGCCACGATCTACGGCACTGACACAAATACTGTGCAACCTGCAATAGCGTAGGCCATTTCACAGGTCAGCCACAATGCCCACACGTCTCCAGACCGAGGCATCCAACACAAGGGAACACAGCGACAACCAGGGAAGATATACCTCGCTCACCTCCTACATCAGCAGCAGCACCTACCACCCTTGCTCAAGATGGCTTGAGGGAAGCCCTTCAAGTACTCCGGAGGGAGGTCGAGAGCTTCGGAGCCCGCCTCATCTCTTTGGAGAACTCCATCACAGCTACACAGTCCTCCAGAGAAGCAATCCATGACCTCCACTCGGAGGTACTCATCATTGCACCACGGCTTGGACAACTGGAAGAGTCAGTCACCACAAACATCACAGAACGCCACTCAGAGCAGACCGACCAACTCAGGAGGATAACAACAATCGCCCAATGCTCTGCAGACACCACGTCTGAATTTCAAACCCGGCTAGATCTGGCACAAGAACATCTACAGCAACTCCACAACAGTGACAATTCTTCATCTGTGAAGCGAAAGCTCTCACGGCTGGAGGAGAGTCACTCCAACACCAACGCCAAACTAGATCAGATCCTAGAACTGCTCCACCGCCTGGTTGAGCATCAACTTCAAATCAACATCGAACTTCCTACTGTCTCCCTTCGCGAACGCGCAAGAAGGCATTATGCCCCCAATTCTCAACAGTAAAAGTCCACTAATCCACTAGCTAAAGTACGCATAATCCCCTTCGTGCCATGCTCAGGACTTCGGTCATGGCCATGGCCAAGGAACTCAACTCCTACGCACTCCCGCACATTGTGCGGCAGCATTTAATATTACGTTATTATCGGAGGTGCTAATGTAGGACTCCACAACTGGCAGGAGCATAACTGCTATCCCTTACCCCTTTCCTACGTCACTGCAAATAAATTTTGTTTTTGTTAAAAAAACAACAACATAATAACACAATCTTCCAAGGTCGATGACAGTAGCAGTGACAGCTGATTACATTAGCTCTCGCTACAACAACACTCTTGTTACACAACTGTCTTTACAACAACACACTCAGCTGTTCTCTGCTTACGCTGTTTGCAACTAACTGTGTGAGTCGTCACGTCCTTAAATACCTAATTCGTAATTCTAGATTGTTCTACAATAAGCCAGAACCCGAACAATATCTATAAGTCCAGAAATTGCCGAAAGAATAAAGAAACCAAATATTCTCTCATATTCTAGAAGCGTAACTTAATCTATGCCGGCGAGTCCTTTACCTCAGTTATCTCTGCCCGCCGGTGCTTGTTTACAATAGCCACGATATCATTAACTGCTTAGCAAGGCTCATTATTACCATGAAACTTTATCCGCCGACTGTTTTCTTATTTGTGCCCAAACTTTTATGCCTGTTGCCCTGGCAATACTATTAAAAATATTATTTTTGCTGAAAAATTCTGATCTTCTTGACAAACGTTGTGTTTATTTGACTTGAGTTATAAAGTTCATAGATCACTTTATTCATGAGCGTCTTTTGACCTCATATAACCTTAAGGGGGAACGTACGAGAAAATGCTCAAAAAATATAATTTTCTTATTGTTTTGTAAAATAGTATATAGTATTAGCTATCAAACACCAAAATATTATGACTGTACGTGGTCTGTGTGTACATTTAAAAAATTAAATGTCCTAGTGTTGCACAGTAGCATAGTAGCAACAGGTAGTCTTCCATCAACTGTCTTGGAATCTATAAAGCCCACCTACGAATTCTTAGCACACCCAGACTTGCAGCATACCCAGACTTGCAGCACACCCAGACTTGCAGCACACCCAGACACCCAGATCTAAAAAATATGTCTCTATGGAGCGGCACAAAACCCAAATGAAAGCCTCAACAGTATGATATAGAAAAGGTGTCCCAAAACATCATTTGTGTCTTCCATAGTGATGAAAATTGCTACATTTGATGCTGCAATAGTGTTTAATAATGGGAATGTTGGCAGAAAGAAAGTTATGCATCAGTTGGGGTATCAACCTGGTGTGTTTATGGAAACAATTTTTCAGAGTATCGACAACATTCGCATCGCTGGTGCAGAAGGAGCTATGAAATTAATGCAGAAAGAAGCAAGACAGAAGAGGAATTTAAAAAGAAAGGCTGAAGAAGACCAGAATGAGGATACAGACTATAGATATGGGAAGTTCTGACTTAAAATTAAAAGGCAAACTGAACAATACTTATTGTATTTTTAATTGCCTTTCCCCGTAACTTGCATTTTCTACAACTTCAACCCATTTTTCTCTCAAACTACTTCATCTACAGTGATGAAATTTATCACACAGCTTTCTTACGCCACAACGAACATTTTGTTGGTTCTAGAATTTAAGATTAAGCTCCAGATGGAATGTTATGATACAAAATATATGAAATTATTTTAATTTTTAAAGGATGCATATGATTAACATTTTTTTTAAATTCTATACAGCTTCAATAAGAAATCTAAATCCAACAAATTCATTTTAGTGTGATTTAAAATAACATACCAAATTTCAGAAAGATAGCATAGGTGAATTTTGAAAAAAATGGGCTTAAGTTTGTAAATATCTCTGCATATAGAAAAAATATGTAGCATTAGTTATAAACAATGGAAAATTATGAAAAAAATTGTGCGTATTAACTATATTTTCCTAAATGAGTATACTACGTTTCACTTTTCTAACTTGAAAACTTGGGATGTTATGGCTATTTATGTAAGATCCTGAATATTTGCATACGTCCCCCCTTAAAAATATTTCTGATGAATTTTCTATATAGATTGTTTAGTTAATGTAACCTTTTCTTTATTTTAAGTAAGTGATAAAGTTATCAACAAATGTTTCTTTGAGTTTGGAGGTCATTTCCCCACACTGTCGCAAGGTTGTTAACTGTATATTCTATGGTTTTCAGATTGCTCGTTTAGACTGTGAAGGAGATGCAAATAATTATGCAGACAAATCTGAGAGGCGTAATGAAACAGCAGTCAGTCGCCGCGAAAAGTCAAGTCCGGCTTAACCATAAGCTGATCAGAGTTAACATGTAGCTACGTGGGAATTAGTGATCTCTTACACACGAAGGAATGCATGGTGCTCTAAATTCTGCGGAATCTGGAGCTTGCTCCAGGAAAAGAAAAGTAAGTTCCATGTCAGTCGGCATTTCATCATGTCGCAGACGTCTAGAGGCCGCACGTAACAGATTGCGCCGTCTCCCAAGGCATAAATCAACACATAAATAAAACGAATAAGATGCAAGAGAAATACCAAATGAGAATACTGGTTATTGCTATTCCTTGCGCGGTGTAGAAAAATGAAACGGCAGCCAATTAACATTTCTTGCACAGACTTCACTCCATTTTCATGATACAAACACGTGGGTACTAGAAGATTTGCCCTCTTAAGTTAGTATCAAATGAATCCGGCTTGTCACCCACTTTATTTAATTTATGTACAGATTATTTAATCAGGAAATGAAAACGTTTATCCTTAAAAGGAATAAAAATAACAATAAACACTTTTAATTAATTAGAGCCAACTGAAAAATTCAGTGCCATGGCCGGGTTTTGAAACACGTATATCCTGGTTTCCGTCCAGTCGCTCTAACCCCTTGAGCTACCATGGCCAACGTGCCTTCCTGACATTAAATTCTCCAATTGACACATTATATTTCCCGATAGACCACTTATGGTTCTCATATTTGAGACAACCACTTGTGGCGACTTACTATTGTAAGTACTTAATTACCAGGATTTTTATCGCTGATTATTTTTAATGTAAACTTATATTGAGGAATTAAACTTTAAAGAATTAATCCTTTTAAATACATTACTCCGATATATGGGTGATTTTTAATTAATTAGAGCCAACTGAAAAATTCAATGTCATGTCCGGGAATGCCTACCGGGAAATATGTGTCAATTGGAGAATTTAATAACAGGAAGGCACGTTGGCCATGGTAGCTCAAGGGGTTACAGCGACTGGATGGAAACCAGGAGATTCGTGGTTCAAATCCCGGCCACGGCATTGAATTTTTCAGCTGGCTCTAATTATTTAAAAATCACCCATATACCCGAGTAATGTATTTAAAAGGATTAATTCTTTAAGGATTAATTTCTCAATATAAATTTACATTAAAAATAAACACTTTGCTATATATAGTGACAGAGGTGCCCGCCTCGGTAGCGTAGATGGTAGCATGTCTGCCTCACGTTCAAGAGGTCCCGAGTTCGAATCTCGGTCAGGGTGAGTTACCTAGATAAGTTTTTTTCGGGGTTTTCCCTTATCCTTCAAGACGAATGTTGGGTAACTCTAAGCTCAATGGACCCTGGACTCATTTGAGCATCATTTCACCCAATTCATTCACCGTCCGATATAACTTAACGTTGGGCGGACGTAAATGAAGAAAGAAAATAGTGACAGGGGTGACAAGGTGCCTTCGTTTTGCGTGTCACCAAATACGCAACGCGCATTTCACCTTTCGTACCCTGTGCTGAAGAACAGTTAGCCAGTGACGCAACGGTATATGCGAGATCACTGCCGTGCGAGTCTGCTTTTCATCACCTTTCGTGGGACATAGATAAAAAATAATAAACAGCCCATAACATCCCATAAGAGCAAGGACCTCCCACCCACTGGTGGGATCAGCTCGACCGTTTCTTGCAAGGTGTGGAAATCCCTGAAAAATACCACTTCTTTCTATTTACTGTTATCTATCTTTAATTAATACTGCATCGTTATTTCTAGAAACGACCTGTGAGACATGTCATAATAGTATTTCTACTAAATAAGTTAAGCCTTTTCAGCTACATATTAACTGCATTAATTACAGATTAACTTATGCATATTAACTGCACTCCCTAGCAAGCTTGGTGCCTTGATATCGCTGTGGAACTCTTGAACTTCCTTCTATTTCTGAATCTCTGACTTTCAGTTTCCACCTCCTCGCTCGCTTCTGATCTTTTTCCTTTGCTTCCTTGATAAATTGTTCTTTAATCTTCTGTTTTAACTGGTTAAGCAGTTATTCTGGTGAATCGCCACATTTTCCTGGTGAAATTGCTAACCTCTGCCCATTCTGATGCTAGATAAGTGAATATCATGTATAAAATACCTATTTACCTCCTAATTTCTTGAAAAACAGGAGAAGAACTGGTTATAGGTTTAAGTATTAAGATATCGACAAGAAAGTATTTTACCATTTTGATTACATAATGACTCCTATTTGTAAACTATAACTAATTAAACTGGGCAAAAATGAAAACGTTTCGGGCTTAAAAATAGCAAACTTACATGTATTTCCTTCTGCTGAATTCAAAAGTCACCATAAAATGATAGATTAGCTCTTGTTTTGAAGATAAAGTGACATTTCATTTTTTACATTGAAGATTTTAAATTCGGGGGAATTTTTTTTTTCGGAGTTGGCACACCTGTAAAATAACAGAACACAATCAGAGAGAAATTTTGGAAATTAAGTGATGCAAAAGTTAAGGAAGGCATTTTTGTTGGACCACAAATAAGAGAACTTGTAAAGGATCCTGCATTTGTCCAAATTTTCGAGGGGAAAGAAAAGGAAGCTTGGCAAGCCTTCAAGGGTGTTGTACATGCATTTTTAGACAGCAAAAGAGATGACAACTACAAGCATTTGGTGACAGTGCCCCTGCAAAAATACCGTAACCTTGGATGCAACATGTCCCTTAAGATCCATTTTCTCCACTCCCACCTAGACCATTTCCCTCCTAGTTGTGGAGCTGTTAGTGATGAACATGGGGAGAGATTCCATCAGGACATTTTTGTTATGGAACAAAGATATCAGGGCTGTTGGAATGAAGTAATGCTTGCGGATTATTGTTAGGGATTCTGTGGAACTCGATCACAAGAGGCAAGCTAAAAGACGACGAAGTCAATAGGCCACCACATGATTCTCTTCAGACACAACTATCTGCGAAGTATTTTTCCAGCAATTTAGAACTCTTATCATGTAATTTACCAGTTTAAAAAATCAAATGCACTTACAGTGTAGTTAACATGTATGTAATAAAATGTATCCTTTTCTCTCCATCCGTTAATAGTTTCACCTTGTGTATATCATAGAAACTAGAACTAACAAAGTTTTTTATTGTCATATTTGTTTGTCTCAATCCAAAATTAGATGCAATTGCTTCATGAAGTGCTCGAAACATTCAAAAATTAATTTTTTGCCTAGTGTAATTATTATTGGACAAATGACAAATCCAGCTGACATCCATTGTTCGGAACTAGCCTTTATGCCCTCATTTCCGCTTGTCTACCTATTACTAACAATTACAACAGAAAGAAAGGTAAATGCGTTCACCAAGCGTTAATTCTGTATTAAAATGTCATTGAAAATGTGATTTTTAACCCAAAAAGGAGCACTGCTCTGTGTATGTCTTTCTGTCAGGCTGTCCACACCAAAACTCAAAACGGCAAGTGACATAAATTAATGCATTCCATACTTAAGCCATGAACTGTATTATTAAACCAAGTGAGTACTTCCAAAAGTTTTTCCCAGTTTAATTGCCCTTATAATGTAAGATTTGTGTTCTTATTCTAATAGTTTTGATTAAAACATATATACCCTACCTAGGAATGTAATGCATCGTCGCGTACGTTTTGGTGAGATGAAGAAACAATTTTTTTAAAGATTTGAATTGGAATTCTAACAGTATGATGTTCCTCTATAGAATTGAATTACCATTTCTTGGTGAAAAGATGTAGAACCTCATATCAGGACAAAGGACGAGAAATCCTTAGCTTGTCAATTTTCGGTGCAATGACCATACGTGTATGCGGAGCTTAACAGTTCTGGGCATTGAACCTAGCAACAAAGAATTAGGAATCAACGGGTCTTTGGACTTTGGACCAACATGGCGGGTGGAACGTTCTAGAAGCTTTAGGGAGATTTGTGCTGATCTAATGCGAAAAGACGCCGAGTTCAGTGAGTTGGCTCACCCCCTCTCTCTAGGTTATTTTTCGAGCTTATAGGGGCGGTTTTCGGCGGTCGCGGGGATAGTCTAACTTGAATTCTGCTGCAGAGGGGCACGCCGAATCTTCGACATCTCACCACGTATCGACGTATCTCCGAATGGTAAGACTTCTCCGGAGTTTCATACAATTATGTATTTCTCACCAGTAATAGCCCCCAGCTACGCATTCCCAGTCGTCATCCCACCCTTGATGTGCGACAATATCAGATAATACTTTTGTATTTTCTGGAACCGTATCTGAACTCTTCAAACTGGATTTATATAAGAGGAATATTCAGAAATATTAAAAGGTTTCTTGGTATCTGTTTTCCGTCGATGTATTCGGCTATATTTTATGACTATGTTGGTTGCTTTCTGCCGCGTTTGGGAGTAGTATCGAAAATTTTCGAGAGTGCCCTAACATTTTCCTATGCTATTTGTACCAAATCCTCACACAGTGACATGTTTACTATAATTTGTATGGTTGGCTAGCCCGTTCACAATGGTGTCATGGAACGCGTCTCTTTAGCTTCATGTTACTGGATACTGTCATAATGGAGTCTCAGTTACTAAACGTACACTGATAGCCGAGAGGTTATACACAAGTATTTAGGAGATAGGCCTACAAAGGTTCAATCCCGAACATACTTCAAGGCGACCTGAAACTGCTGTGTTTGGAAAGTAAGCTCCTTATTGTGGTCAACGACCTTGGTAGATTGTAATTGTGTATGTGACGTAATGCTGCCACTGTAAGTGTATTTCTACGCAAATGAAGAACATTTGGAATTTCTGCAACTTGAACCCTTAATTCTACGAACCCACAGTCACAATACCTTTGATTTCGTTTTTTATTGTAGAAATACGAATTGTGTATTACGCACATTGTAATATAACTTCCATTTGCCTAAGGTTTTACTGATATTATAGCATTAATGCTTACACATAACAACTGAAATTCTACTCTGTTTTGAAACTAAATAAAATAAACATTTTATTCCTACATGTAAAATCAATTAAAATGAATATTAACTTAGTATCGGGTGTATAAATCCTGTTTTTCTATTACTGCCCTCATTCTGCGGGGCCTAGTGAAATTTTAACGACGGATATTTCGCAATATATGCCAGAACCATTCACAACATATGAATCAGCCCATGAATGAGCCTGAGTGTTTACATAACCGAACTAATCCTTGTTTAACATAAGGTTGCCCCGTATCTCCTTGTCACCTCTCATTGGCTGCTATTGTAGTATAGACTGTTGTACGGCAAAAGTTAGTTCGTTATTTAACATGGTGATATATCTTTATATGTTGGTAGAGAATTGTCAATTTTTTATTTCCGGAACTGTTTTAATGAAATATATTACGTAACAGAGTTGATTTATCTGAAATGCATGTTAATTCTTAAACGAAGTAAAGAGGAGGTTCCTTTGCTCTCAAGCACATGGCACGACAGCACATGATTTAGCGGTAGTGATGACATTTGTTTATATGACCTTTATCACTGACCTTGTTTTGAACTGGATTAGTCATATCGCCATTCGAAGGTGTGTTGTGCCGAGTGCGAGAGCTAAATTATTTTATTGATCGTTTATTGGGCGTGTACTTATATAATGGCAGAGTCTACCCCCAGTTTTTCGCTGAAGCATCGCAAGGGTAAACCTTTACAAAGCGGTGAAACAAATTGTGCTGTATGTGTTTAATGCACTCACAGAGAAGAATCCGTCTTTGTCAGTGAGAGAAGTCGAACAGCTGTGCTCTGAACTTACAGGTGTGAGTGTTATATGCGTACGAACACCGCGACGTGAAATTGAGATAACAGGGAAACTTACCACTCCAGGGGCGATATTGCTGTGTGGCGAAGACGTTATTTAAGGACAATCAGACTGTACTGGAATACAAGTCGCTGACCTTGTTTTGAACTGGATTAGTCATATATCGCCATTCGAAGGTGTGTTGTGCCGAGTGTGAGAGCTAAATTGACGAGACTTGGATGAATGAAGAACACACACAAGTATGGCGTGACACGACTTTTAAGACTGAAAGACAAGAATTTTTGTAAGGTATATGTGCTGGTTTAAAAAAATCCCAGTGGAAAAGGCCGAAGACCTTTCATTATAAACTTGTTTCAGTTTCATTGCTCATTCGTTCAGTTTCAACTTACTCAGTTTCATTATAAACTCATTAAATCAATTAATCATAAACTCATTAATAAACAGTTTCATTATTTTTGCATGCCTTCATATTCTTACTTGTATGATTTTATCTATCTCCCTGGCAGTTATTATGACGTTTACTGCTGTTTTAAATGTGTGGGAAGGCACCGCCTATGGCCTATGGCCTATGGCGTCAAAGCGTTAGCCAATTAGGCTGAGGGGGAAGATAGTTGCACGCGGAGTGATACATGTCAGCGGGTTAAGGTTATAAGAAGCAGAGATTAATGCATTTTTCTAATAACGTAACATTTTGAAATTTGCGTTTTATAAATGAATGTGTTTATAATATTATTACTTGTCTTCTAAGAAAAAAAATGCATTACTATTACAGTAACAATAATAAAAAGATACATGCACATCAAGGATTCAAACTCACGTTCGTCCACTCCTGAAACACATACATTTTTCCGCTTGGCTACCATGCAAACGGCCAAACAGCAAAGCATCTCCCTATCCATCGCATAGCTCTGAAATGAAACCAGAGTGGCATTAAGTCGTATATTCTGAACGTAGCGTCATCGAATGCTTCCGATGTTCTTCTAATCGAACTTTGTTTGTGGTAGTTTATTTTATTTTTCTATGGCTCTATATCCGCTAGTTTTCTTGGTTATTTCTCTTGTGATTTATTTCTTTACTACATTGTCATATACCCCATTATATGTATATATTTTATAAATAGCTTAATGAAAGATGCTGAGTTTCTGTTCAACCTGTATGAGGTGCATTATTCGATTAATTCAAACGTTAACTAAAAATAAATATTAAAAACAGAGTAAACTGGTTGGTAAGCTGGATAATGAAGCGATTTTCACATTTATTTAAAGAGGTTTAATTTCTTCAGATACTTGATTTTCTTATGTTTCAAACTAAATAAGGAAATACCTGCAAACGGGGAAATAAATTCAGAGGTATCCAAGACGTTTTATGTGCTCCATACATATTAGGCTTATATATCTTTGACGTTTCTATGCTGATCTCTTTAAAATTGAAATTAGTTTTATGCTGCTCGTAAGTCAGGTCCATCGTCAGCGATCTAACAGCAATATGTTAGGATAACGTGAACATAGCTTTATATGCTAAGTAGCGTTTATTATTTCCCATAAAAGGATTTCGGCAGTTCTAGAAATCTCCAAATAAGTATCTGAAATATATGACTACAATAGAATGTCGTAAACAAGTTTAACGTCGTTAACGTGCAAAATTGGGTAATTCCAGTAAAATTTATTCTTAATAACTACCATTTATCTTTAAATTCCACGATAGAAGCATTGTAAGAAGTTCCTTGTCGGCTACAACCAGACTGACAAAGCGGATTAATACATAACGCATCGATCCCTGCGCGTGTGTGCTGCATTCTATCCGTCCGCCTAGAAAAGGAGATCTTGGTGAGAATTACAGAAGCCTACCTCCTTAATTAGTCAGGAAGTTGTTATTTTGTCTTGTATATATTCTTGCAAAATAAGTATGAAAGATGGTTTAGAAATCTCTGAAGTGAAAGCTAATGAAGCAAATTGTCTTCCTTCCCTTCTCTTTCCTCTATCTCTCCTACTAATCCTTAATTACCTAGTAATAGACAAAAACATCGCAAAAAATATACATTCATACGTTTAATTATTATTTGAGTTAACAGTCATTCGAGTTTGCCGAATAATCTCTGCCGTTTCAATAAATCCTGGAATTTTAAGATACTATAGAGAATACTGTATAACATTTTTGTTTTACCTTTTAATGACGCTGTCAGTTGCCAACACCATGTAAGTGCTGCCTCGTAATTTCGTCATGCCGGATAACTTTACTTGCCATTAAATCTGTTGAACGTAGGGCATCAAATTTAAGCACAGATAAAACCAACTGGCTCAGATTTGAACCTTCGATTGAGGGATCAGTAGCCCTGCGCCTAATCATTTGAGCCTTCCAGACCAACACACAATAGGAAGGAATGATGGGGCATTCTGTCAAAAAGAGGAGAAGCAGAAATATTATTTATGTACAGGAATTTTGGGAGATTTTTACCTCTATAGCAAATGCTGATGTCAAATCCGGAGATCTCGGTGGCCACAGTTTCCTGGAAATTATTCGGTCTTAAAAAAACACTTGCAATTAGTTCCATGGATTCATTTTCGGTATGGCATGTAGAATGCCGTAGACCTTCCGAGAAATTTTTGGGCAACAACAATAGACCGACCGCTATGGAACCTCTCTTTGTCTCTTTCTGCCCTGCTCACGCGCCCGGCATATCGCGGCAGCACAACAATGGCATCAGTGACAATATTCAGTAGGTATACCCTGTCTCCTACGACAAATGTCTTAATGATTTTTGGATTGACTACTCCAGTCGTGCCCTTAAGTGCCTAGATGAACGATGCTTGCCCTTCTCACCCACCAGAGATCCAGTTGTTTCTAATTTTTTTACCAGTCCTAGTATTTTGTTTATTTTTGGAGGATTGCGAACATCAAATTCTCTGTGTTATGTCCTTCGAGAAGCTGTAATTGAATTCCTAATCCAGCATTGCTTCACAAGGAATAGTCATTGATTTAATGTGTACTGAATTTACACGTTGACTAGAAGAAAATGTCAAAAACATCTGCTAACAATAGAAACTAGGAATAAAACATAAACATCTGCGAATTTAGTGAAAAGGAATCTTTTCTGCCGAATAATCTCGGCCATTGCAACAAGTCTTGGAATTTTTAAGATATCAGAGAGAATACTGTATAAAATTATTTTTTCTTACCTTTTAATAGCACTGTCAGTTGCTAAGACCATATTAGTGCTGCTGATGTGTCGAATTTTCCTCACACGGATACGTTTACTTGTTAGTAAATCTGCCGAACGTAGAGCAGTCACTTTTAAGCACAGATAAAACCAACTGGGTCAGATTTGAACCTTCGATAGAGGGAACAGTAGCCCTGCGCCTAATCATTTGAGCCTTCCAGACCAACACACAATAGGAAGGAATGATGGGACATTCTGTCAAAAAGAGGAGAAGCTGAAATATTATTTATGTAGAGGAATTTTTTCAAATTATTTAACTGTATAGCAAATGCTGAAAATGGCCTCCATCCTGCATAAGGCACAACTCAACACGTCGTTTCATGTTAGTGGCCAATCGTTGGAGGATTCCGTTGTCTTCTTCTTCACTTCATGAATTAGGCTCTCGCCTGTTCCGTCTTCACAGTGTCTCGGCCTCCCTACGTCCCTCTTTCCTTTAGAACTATATTGGAAAACTACTTTTGGCACTCTTGTATCATCCATTCTTCCAACATGTTCAAACCATCTTCTTCTGTACCTATCCATTCTTGAGGTGATAGCTTCCTCTTGTAATTCATTTCTTATATTTTCATTTCTGACTATCTTCTCTTGTACGTCCTTTTGTTTTTCTCAAGAATCTCATTTCGCAACTTTGTATTCTGCTGATGTTCTTTGTGTAGGTACTCAGTTTTCACATCCATAAAGTAACGTTCGGACCGCCATGGTGTTATAAAATTTTATTATTGTTTCAGATCTTGTTTTATTCGTTAGGGTTTTGTGAATTGTTCCACAAGTTGTTTGAAATCTCATTAATTTTTGTTCGTATCTTTATCTTTCCCATTTCTGATTTCACACCCTAAATAACTCAAGGAGAATACTTGTTCCAATACTTCGTCATTAACGACTATTTCCGACCTTATTGGTATTTTGACTTAGTTTGCCATTATTTTTTACTTTTCTGTTCATATTTCAATATTAAAACTTTTGCATATTTGAACGTTTTAGATCATCTTCTGTTTCCTGTATAATTACTACGTCATCTGCATATAATAAAATATTTAAAATATTTCTTTGGGCTACTTTTATGCCTGCGTAAATTTTTTGTCACAAATTTTGGATTATTTTATTAACATAGATGTTAAAAAGTGTCGGTGACATGGGCACCCTTGTCTGACTCCTTTGTTAGTTTCAATTTCTTCTGATTTCTCTTTCTTGAATCTTAAAATTAGTTTAGTGTCCTCTCGTAAACTTTTCACCAACTTTACCAAATGTTTTGGGTAGCCTTGTTCTTTCATTGTGATCCACAGCTTTTCTCTGACTACATTATCAATAGCCTTCTGGAAATCTATAAATGCTATATGTTTCTGCAGATTATGTTCTCTTCTTTTCTCCAGTATCTGTTGTCGATTTTCCTTTCCTGAAACCACTTTGTTCTTCACCTAACAGGGATTCAGCTATTATTTTCACTCTTTTATTTATTATTCTAGCATACAATTTATAGATTGAACTCAGAATGCTAATACCTCTGTAATTCTTGCATTCTTCATTTTCTGGCTATCGTTTTTCAAGATAATGCCTCATGTGGACATACTTTTTAATCAATTTCAAAAGAAGACAACTGAACCAACCAAGGTAAAACAAGACATTCATAACTTTGAAACAATAATGCAAAACATCAGAGATGACATTGACTCCATCATCAGTCAGGTTAGTTTTGAAAATGACGAAACAATGCCTTACAAGAGAGCAAGGGTTGATGATAATAACAAAAAGCAAAATGCTTTGGAGGTGTGTGATGCCATATTTTGTGAAATAAAATCACGTTTTCAGTTCACTGGGCACCTAATTGCAACCAACTTATTTGATGTAAGCCAGTTTGACAATTATGTAACACATTTCCCAGACAAATATCTTGAAATTACGGACACATATACATTTCTGGAGAAAAGAAAGTTGAAGGGAGAGCTTCAAGTGTTCTATGCTAGGCCTGAGTTGAGAGCAGTTTCCGGTGCGGTTCCGTTTCTTTCGCTGATTCTAGAGGATGAACTCTGTGCTACTTTTGAAGAGACTGTTAAAGTTTTGAAACTGTTAACCACTATGCCTATCTCGACATCAGAAGCTGAGCGGTGCTTTTCAATGCTCAAGAGGATTAAAACTTTTCTACGAAACACAATGAAAGAAGAGCGATTGAGTGCCTTAGGAATGCTGTCCTGTGAAAAGCTGTTCGTGTGCAAAATTGACAATTTCAATTCAAAGGTGATAGATTTATTTGCCAACAAGAAGGAGCGACGAATTGATTTTCAATACCGTTCCTACTAATTCATTTGAAGCTGTCTTCATAAAGTCATGGAGTTGCTGCTTTCGGTGAGTACAATGCTTTTAATTTTTAAAAGTTAGTAATTTCATTAAACCATTTTTAAAAATTCAGATTACTCATTTTGCAGTGAAAAATTGTGTCTTGTGTGTGCGTGCGTGCGTTTGTGCTCGCTCGTATGTGTTTGTGAGTGTGAGACAAAGATTTCTCGAGTTTGTTTCGTTTGATATCAGTGCGAGGAAATTTATGGCTAAAGCAATAACAATAACTGTCTCTCTATCACGAAATCGTACACGAACGCTTCGTATCACATTCTCCACGAACTGTATTATCAAACTGATACTGTACTCGTTACACCTGTGCGTAACAAGAGTACGAATGTAATAAATATCTATTTCCGTTTCCCTGTACGCTCTGTATGGTACAGTATATTATAAAATAGTTTGGATTATTGATAAGATTACCTAAATCGTTCGTAATTGGTGCACATATTTATATTTTAACAACCCTTATTTATTTATGGCACCATCAATACAATACCTCACCGGCCGCCCCTGGTTGTAATAGAATTCGTAATCCAGAATTGCTACACAAGGAAAAGTCATTGATTTAATGTATACTGCATCTTCACGTTGATTAGAACAAAGTGAAGAACAGCTGCCAAACGTGAAACATAAACATCTGCGCATCTAGTCACAAGGAATCTAATCTCCAAAACATTCTGCTCAATTTAGTGCTAAAATTCGGACATTGAATGAATTTTCAAAGGAATACTTAAAGAACGAAATGTGTCAGTTAAATCACTCTATACTATTATCTCTTCAGCTAGCATGTTCACCCCTATACAAAGCATAATGTCATCTGAGAGCTAAATGGCACAAGATGCGTATGTATCAACTGCGCTAGAAAGGACCAAGCAAGACTAAAGGACTTATCTTTGCGCGCGGACGCTAAGGGCATAAGTTGCGTACGAAGGCTTAAGGTTATGAACGAGTAGCAACTGGGTGGTAACGGTGAACATTTTAAAAGTTTGATAAAAATGTTGGCATCCCAGTCATGTCAACAATCAATCTGTAACATCGACTAGTTTCAAAAGTTGTACCAGTTAGAGTGGATAGATCAAATATGTGTTTGTGTGACTTAAGATCGCGTTTAATTAAGCAGTAAAAAAGTGAGAAAGCTTTTTTTATTGTTATTTAAGTACGACTTTGTAGCGTCTGATTATTTCTCACCGGTAACTGAGACCCATGTAAAATACTAGCTCTTTGACGTTTTCATTATACGACCATATTCTGTTATAATAAATGTCAGAAATTTGTATTTTTCCATGATAAAGCCTATATATAGGAAACATAAGTACTATAGAAACTTATTAGTAAAAGAAAGCTAGGAAAACCATTCGAATTACTTTTAAAAGCTGTGTACTATTGTCAGGAACTATAAATTTGGTAGCTAGAGGGAACTGCTAAGTTGAAGTTTAGGGTGGAAGATCAATAACAAGCGCTTCGCTAGACAAAAATAATACTGTGACGTTGTGGGTTCGTACAATTAAAAGTCCAATTTGCAGAAATACAAAATGTTCTTTATTTCCGTAGAAACACGCTTTGGTCAAAGATTACTGTAGCAGAATTACCTAACAACACAAATACAATCTTCCAATCTTCCAAGGTCGCCGTCCACAAAAAAGAGTTCACTTTCAAAACACAGCTATACACACGCAGTTCCGATTGCTTCTCCCACCCGTCTTCCCCTCTTCCCTCTCCCAGTCTCTCTCTCTCTCTCTCCCTCTCTCTCGGTCTCTCTCCTCTCTCCCTCCCTCTCCCCTCTCTCCCCTCCCCCTCTCTTTCCCCTCTCTCCCTCCCCTCTCTCTCCACCTCTCTCTCCTCTCTCTCTCTGGCGAGTCGTGGCTTCCTTATATACCTCTATGCATATTTCTAGACATTTGTGGAATGTTCTGTAAGACGGCACCAGACGAAAGACAAACTTTCCAGTCATCTATCTGTTTCGGCAGCCTTTTATTTCCGCGCTGCTTTATTTATCAATTTGTGTGCGCCGGCCGTCAGCCGCAAAAATGCGTTCGCGACAATATAATGAAGAATTTGTACCTAGTGCAATGTGCGATGGAGCGGTTTGTAATCTAAATACTGAAAACATTATTATGACTAGGTTGGATAGTAGTTCGAAGGTCTTACCTTGGAAGATGTGTCGACAATGAGCGAGCCAGTGGTCGAGGCCAGGACCCCGCGCCAAAGGTGTCGACCAAAAACGTGTGCCAAACACAGAGAGAGAGAGAGAGAGAGAGAGAGAGAGAGAGAGAGAGAGAGAGAGAGAGAGAGAGAGAGAGAGAGAGAGAGAGAGAGAGAGAGAGAGAGAGAGAGAGAGAGAGAGACCCGGAGTCTATCCTCGCGTCCAGTTATGTAGTTTGAGACATTTCCAAAAGCCCTTTGCCATCGGTAATACCAAATATATCCTGCCAACGCCTTAATTTCGAATTGAAGCAGCAACTCAGCAGAGCAAAGAACATCCCGTATGACGTGAGCAGAAGCAAAGCTCCACGTTTGCTTTATGCAACTCTGCACTTAAACCAGGCAAGTTGATATCACGGTAACTTCCACTGGATTCACCATACGGAAAAGGAGACTGACGTCTTTCTGTTATTTACACAGTTTAACAACGCTTCTCTACTTTAGAAAACTGTAAAATGGAATTCGAAATAAATCTCGAGTGTTACAAATAAAACATTCCCATAACAATATAACTAGCAACACACATGTGACACTATTATAAGAAACTGCGGCTTCAGAACAGCATAAAATTCAAAGTATGAACAGTTTTACACTTTAAGTATGCACCATATTCGTGGCACGATCAAATTTATTTGTGGCAATTTAAAAACCAGCATTTTGAGCCATACATACTAACAGTGAACTGTTGTGCAGAAAAAGTATAAGTATATGTAATGAGTGTAAGCAATAGATGTTTTGATACATGTTTAGGAACAACCAATTGTCATATTACAGCAATTACAGTAATGTGTAAGGTTCACATTGGAAGGCACCAAATTTTCGTCCACAGGACGCTGTAACTCTGGATTTTTCACTGGTTGTAGGCAAATGTTAAGATTTATTTTCATTCCGTTTCCTTCTCAGCTCTTGAGTTGGTTCCAGGTTTCGTATCATGAGGCAATTCCGGACAAATGACACTAATGTTTGCGCTGGCTCACTTGAGAAGTCGCTTGTTGATTTTGGACTCGGAGGTTGGACTCGGGTGTACAGGAGGTCCTGGTCCTCAGAGCTTGTCAGAAACTTCCCCGCATCTTCTAGTCTGTCTGCTGCTGAACCCGTAGCCTTCTGCGATTCCTTCACTTCCTCCCTTCATCCTGGGTTGTGACCTGCTATTGAATTGTGTAGATCATATAGGGGCGGCTGGTGGCTCTGAAAATTGGTGGTTCACAAGTTAACGGTAATTCACAGCATATAACACAACATGCACATTTCATAAACACTTAGAATATTTATCGTATACATCGTTGTTAAAGTTCCTGTTAAAACATCTTGTTTTTGTTTTGACTATCTGTGTGATGTTTAGTTTCGGCGTGGGTCTCCCAAGTCGCTTAAGTTCAATTTTGTCAACTAAGGTCATGTTTGAAAAAGGATGTGCTAAAAGACACTTTATGGAATTCATTGTTTCTTCTTATAACACAAGTTACCTGTATTTATATAAATATTTCTGATGCACTACACAAAACACGGCAGAGCTAACAAAACACGGCACAAACCATGTGGCTATGTACTCGTAGGTTACATTTAACATAGGCGCAATATCGCCCCCCTACTTGACTCGGCAAATCCTAGGTTCGTCCTGCCCTATACCTCCCTATTGTATGCCAGTGGTTTGCATCTGGGAATGAACTACTTGGCACCTGCAAACAATACAGCGCGCTCAGGTCCCCTGCACTAGACAAGGTCGAAATGTACTCCAAATGGAACATGCCATTACATTAAAGGGAGACCCAGCATTTTGGTTGTAGCGCAAACATGCTACCCCCTTCAGAAGCCGCGCCTGAGATCATAGTACATGAAGTGGCCCCCTTGAATTGTCTACCCTTTATCCTTAGATGGCTTAGAGGCGTTGATTCGTTCGATTACTATATCCCTGGATGGTAAAGCAGGCTACAAATGTTAAACCACGGACGCCTCCAGGATGAGACAGTTCGTTCTTTATCTGCAGATCAATATCAAGAGTACAAAAAGGAATATCGCTTAAGAGATAAATGGAATTGTATAACATAGGTGTAATACCGCGGCTATTTATCCCATTGGTATATCGTTAGCAATTCTACAAGCCTCGTTAATATTCAGAGTATAACAAACGAGTCTCTGCTATGTTTTCCTCCGCAAAGCACACAGCAACCGACCTTCTCCTATAAAATATTGTATCACTTTCATTACCACACTCAAATGACACGGCTAGTTTTACGAAACAAGTTTAATTTTTTTAATCTGCAGGGTTCGATTAAAAGAACAAGTTTACAGGTGCCCATTAATCAAATACAAGATCGTACAATGCACAATGAAAGCGTAATTAATGCACCTTACATAGCCTATGTCGATTTGTGGCTGGGTGGGTTCATTTATTCATTCTCCAGGACGTAAAAATATTACCATTGTAGTGGTTACTCTACCATGGCAGTTGATGTCTTAATAGCACACAATAAGTATACGTTTTGAAGTGCCTGGACCGTCACTGTAAAAGCAGTCTTTGTATAGTATTATCATATTATTAATTTATTCCTGGAATAAAAGTATAATAAATAAATACAGTTTTACTGATGTGATATAATTGGTTAAATAGCTGAGTAATATCAAACATTTAAAATTCTGGTGCAATGCCCCTGCGCGGATAAAATTTGGATGGAGGACTGGCATGAGCATAGAACTTATTAAGCACCTCACAGAGCAAGATGGTTCTAAGGAAACGAGGCTCACATTCAAGCAGTGCCGGGTTCAATTCCCGTCGATTTGATCTTTCATAGGTTTCCCTGGTTGGTAGGAGAATACTACCACTATTTCAATCCATAATTTCCCTATAAATTCTTTCGGTGGCTTATGGCGGTGCAAAACAAATGACTCCGAATGTTTGTTTAAAGCAAGAGTACTCTTTTTGGCCGCTAGTGGGCTTCTTGGTCAACAGGGCTACCCTAGCTTAAGCAGCGGATGGAACTTCGAGCTGAAAATGTTAGGGACTCCCTTGTATTTTTGTGACTGATCTGCCTGAGTGCTATCCTGCGATATTTCACTGAAAATAGCTTCTGCATCATATTAAACAGAAATTAAATTAATTATATTGAGAGCAAAAAGTTGCAATGTGGTCAAGCTTTGACATACGGCCGAGGTCGTTAAGGTTTGGAATCGTGATCGTTTTAAATGTCATTATACTTATGCCAGATTTCTAAGTTTTCTCTGTTCTCATGACTAGAAAATACCGTTGGGGTGCCTAAAACGTAGACCTGGATCATTTCCTTCTTTACTAGTACTTCATTCCTCGCCAGCGTCCAATACTTGTGATAATACTGTATAAAATAAAAAGAAAGATACATAATAGTCAAATATGAAACTGGAATGTGCAATCGATCTTGTAATTTTTTTTTTTTTTTTTTTTTTTTTTTTTTTTTTTTTTTTTTTTTTTTTTTTGGTCTCCAGGTTACAAGTTCCATAAAAGGGGTTCCACTGTTTTGTACGGAATGAGTTAGGATTCCATACTACTCAATGCGGTGTAGATTTTCCACCTAATACTGACCGGTACCCACTCAACATCTGAGAAATACAAGAATATTTGGTTTGTAATGATATCTAGGTTATGGATAATAGAATCACTGTAAGCATGCGAGCCTCCAAACCCGGGGTTTAAGAGTTGAATTTCCGTTAAAGGGTGGAAGTATTTGCTCAGGTAGGATTATTCCTTATTCTCCTAAGGCATGTGACAAGCTAAAGCACCTGGATTCATAAGGTCCGACTTCAATCCCCAGCGCCCCTTGGCCCACAGATGTTTTTATCCGGATGGTGAACAAATCCTGGAGCATCCTTCTTTTACCATGACTTTCCTATATCCATAATTTCTTTCATTGCTTCTGTGTTGGAGTTGTAGCAGCAGGCGACAGTATTTGGCAAATTCCGGCTGGGTGTCTCCCTCCCCTTGTCGACTAGGACATCTGCAGTGCCCCTGGTGGTTAGCCACTTGTAGGTAGAGTCTCGGATACTTTTGAAGATGAAACGTTAGTGACCCCGTCCGTATTTGCACTCGTCATCTGGATTTTGTCGAAACTATGGTCGTCCAACTTTAAGTCACTTCCGAAGGTAAATTAAAATGGCTGAAATGATGCTCAAATGAGTCCAGAGTTCAGAGAGCTTAGAGTTAACCGGCGTTCATCTTTCAGGATAAAGGGAAATCCTCGCATCCGGATCTAGTCATCCTTAGCAAACCCAAAGATCACAACAGAAGCAGTAAGGGCAAGGGACCTACGTACATGAACTGGGGGTCCATCTATTCGTCCATAGCTTTACCTTAACTTCACTAGGAATTGGAATATGGTGAGGAAAGGAATATGTTCGACTTAATAGTCAAAAAACAATACCAACATTAAAACTAATAAATAAAGTGAAAGAAAGAGAGAAAGAGAGAAAGGCGAAGGAAAAAAGGAAAGAGAGAAAGAAAGAAGGAATGGGGATAGGAAGCGAAGAGGGGATGAAGGAAAGAGGGAAAGAAATAATAAAGAAAGAAAGAAAGCAAGAAGGAAAGAAGGAAAAAGGGAAAGAAAGGAGGCAAAAGGAAAAAAGAAAAGAGAGAAAGAAGTAAATAAGTAAGGAAATAAAGAAAGAGAGAAAGAAAGAAGGAATGGGGGAAGAAAGGGAAGACGAGAAGAAGGAAAGAGGGAAAGAGAAAACAAAGAAAGAAAGAAAGAAAGAAAGAAGGAAGGAACAAGGGAAAGAAAGGAGCCAAAAGGAAAAAAAGAAAAGAAAGAAAGAAGGAAAGAAGGAATGAGAGAAGGAAAGAGAGAAAGAAAGAAGGACTGGGAGAAGAAAGGGAAGAGGGGAAGAAGGAAAGAGGGAAAGAAAAAGAAAGAAAGAAGAAACAAGGGAAAGAAAGGAGGAAAAAAGGAAAGAAGGAAAGAAGGAAAGAGGGAAAGAGGGAGACAGGGAGAGATGGAGGGAGGGAGGGAGGGAGGAGAGAGGAGGGAGGGAAAGAAA